>JAGWCC010000180.1:0-736438 GCA_022651775.1 Drusus annulatus
AGGCTATGTACGTTAACCTTCTAAATTTTACTTTGAAGACACGCCTGCTTCTGCAAGTCATAAAACATATTTTTTTCGAAAGTATCATTATTTTATCGTCGTAAAACAGTACCGCGACCCACGCGTTATTCATAATCTGTCCCCGTATCTTAATCGTTGTTATTTATTTTGAAAAAACTTGCCCGCACAATGGAAAAAGCCGAGAAATAATATTGAATGCCTAAACAAAGTTCGAATAAACGAGATTTTTTATTTATATTTTGGTATTTTGCCCAATAATTTGATTTTGCCTCCCTAACACTTTACATGGAATAGACGTGCGTCTAAATAATAAATACAATTTCTCTTTTCTTCTTCAGTTCCACACGTGTTCTAATAATTCAATACTCGGAATTATTTAATGGGATTTTTAAAAATTTGTTTCTAAATAAGTAGCGCAAAAATACGAGTTTTTTTTCCTTTGTGTGGAATAGTTCTTTTTACAAATCAATACATACACAAATATTGCCTGAACAGTACTTAAATAATAAATAAATTCTAAAGCATGTATTATATTAACTATGTGTTAGTACGTTGCTCGAGTCTTTTTTCATTTACCTAAAAACTATTGTGATAATGATTAAAGATGAAAACTGAGAAGTTTGGTTTCTACAGAATCTTTTTTTAACTTAATTCTAAATAAAAAATAATCGTCTGGTAAAATATAGTTTAGGTAGGTATTTTATCGCTTGTATGGATTTTAAAAGATTATTTCTTTTAATTTTCTTAACAAACATCAGTTTTAATTTTTTTAAAGTCACATTCGTACGTACGTAGCAACAAAGAAAAAGTTTTTTTAATCTCATGGATCGTTATTTATTTAAAAACTTTTACAAAAAGTTTATCAAATAGATATCTCAACCTAGATAGTTTATCAAATAGAAAAATAAGCTTATTTTTTTTTCTAGGTTTTTTAAATTTTATTTAAACAATAATTATTATTATTTTAAATTTTTTAAAAAACAATTTTTAGTTAAAAGCTCTGCGATGTAATTATTTTTATGCGTGACAGCTGTTTCGCCTTCTGAGGGCATTATCAAACAGTTTGAGAGAGCAGAGCTTTTAACTAAAAAATGTTTTTAAAAAAAAATGAAAAATAAAAATTATTGTTTAAATAAAATTGTCTAAAAATTAAAATGGAGTTCTACAAAATAAACTTTAAAACCATAAAAAAAGAAAAAAAAGAAAAATAAGCATTTTGAAAGGAAAAAAATGACTGTAGGTGTTGCCTCAACTTATAATGCAACACCAAAATTTGGTATATTAACGAAGAAATTTTTTTTTTGCCTTGCTAAGCAACAAATGAATAATCATGTGGAACCTGCGAAGCGAGCAAACGTCAATAAATTGATAACATTTTTTACAGTACGGGGGAATAAAAAAAAACCAAGATGTTATTAGTGAAAATTTTCAGGAGAGCAGAGGAAAATTTAATCAGGAGTTTAGTGAAGACTCAGACCAAGGAAATAGATGTTTATCACAGTCTCTTTAACAATCAAGAATCCTAAAGCTGTGAAAGTTTACACACTGTATCCTCACATGGTCTTTCTTGTTATTTTTCGCCAAATAAGTAGGATATTTCACAAATTACTTCTTTAAAATTCCTGTAATGTACGACAAATTCAGAAAGTCCATTCTTTTAATTTCGCTCCCTTGCCCTAAATCAAAAAAAAATAAATAATAATAATCAAAATTTTAAGTTAATAATTGTGTCTATCTGATGGGACCTGCCAGGTCAGTATGTTCCTGTATATTTTCTTATTTAAACTAGGAATTAATATGTAATGAAAGAAAGTAAGATCTGTACAGCGCCCTTGAGGTGATTTTTCACAAAAACGGCGCTATACAAATCGTCCAAATATTATTATTATTATTATGGGAGATATTTTTACGAATAATATTACTAAAATCAAAACCTATGTTATTGTTTCACGTTTTTTTATAATTAGTTCACAAATGTCTTGTTTTTATTATTTTTACTTTAATAAATCTTAAATATTTATTTATCCATACACATTGTTTTACTCTAAAACGCACTATTTGAAGGAAATAGTCATGTTTGCGAAATAAAATAATTAAAGAAAGTTAATTGCAAATAGTATATTTATCTAATGCCAAGTTAGTAGACAAGAGCAATGATTCCAAATATTTAATTCAATTATTTTCAAAAAATGTTTGTGCGAGAATTGGTTAAGTTTTTTGGCTCTACTGAAAAGTTCGATTTTCAGAAATAGGCAGTTTTGAATTACAGTGGTTACAGCCCCACCAAAAAAAACAATCACATCCTAACTTTTCTTATGAGCCGAACTGGCTCTTGAAATTAATTAAAATATTCTGTCAATAATTTAAAAATTCAAATTTCTTAATGTTTCCTTTCGATAGGTAAGTACTAAATTGAGATTGACGGCCGGTGGTACATAGTATGACATTATACTATAGGTACTATCACAGAAGATATTGTTTTTTGGTCAAATATTTGAACCCAAACAAAAAGTTTTCTTCGAATCACCAATACCGGGAAAATACAGGCATCGAAAAATCGTGTTTCTTTTAATTTTTTTGCTATTATTTTTTTTTATTTATACTCATGGACAAATAAACATTGAAAATAAACATTCAAGTCAAAGCATGAACAAGGTTTTGGTTGAGTCGTAAAGAATGACAAAAATCATTTAGACTGGTATCAAAAATGTCAACATTGATTGAGTTAACATGTCTCGACATTCTGGACAGTGGAGTATGATACCCATAATTAGGTGAGTGATGATTAAGGGACTGCAATCAATTATTTCTATGTCTACGGCACGGAATGTTGAACTGAATGAGTTGTTATTGTTTTTCATGTGGTTTCATGAAAAACATATTTATTTGTAATTTTCAAAATTTATTTATTATTCAGTATCATGTCAACATGTGGTTTAAGATAATTTGTTTTCAAAATCTTTGAGTTAATGACGACTTTAATCTGAAGTTCATCCATAAGTAAATCTTCTCTCTATTAATAAAGTTAACCCAGGATTTCCGAAAACAATCTAAGACAGACACAAACAAAAAGTAATCAGAAGCCTAAAAGTATTGTTACGGTTTGTTTGGATAGCCAAATAAACTTTTGTTAAAATTGATTCCGGAAAGTATTTAAAATATTCCAAAAGCTGTCTTCTGTTGGTATTATTAAGTTGAAAATAATGACTAAGTGACTCACTAACCATTACGCTGTTTGCCCGCAGGGGTAGGCAGATAGAATGGACTACCGCACTACTGTTTTGGCACACACTCTTGATTCATTTGCATGCATGCATCGTGTCAAACATACACTAATTTTCTGACTCCTGACATGACCGACTTAAATATTTGATTGTGTCATGTCTCATTTGCATGCACCGTGTCATACATACACTAATTTTCTGACTCCTGACATGACCTACTTAAATATTTGATTGTCTCATGTTTCATTTGCATGCATGCACCGTGTCATACATACACTAATTTTCTGACTCCTGACATGACCTACTTAAATATTTGATTGTCTCATGTTTCATTTGCATGCATGCATCGTGTCATACATACACTAATTTTCTGACTCCTGACATGACCGACTTAAATATTTGATTGTGTCATGTCTCATTTGTCATGCCGTGTCATACATACACTAATTTTTCTGACTCCTGACATGACCTACTTAAATATTTGATTGTCTCATGTTTCATTTGCATGCATGCACCGTGTCATACATACACTAATTTTCTGACTCCTGACATGACCTACTTAAATATTTGATTGTCTCATGTTTCATTTGCATGCATGCATCGTGTCATACATACACTAATTTTCTGACTCCTGACATGACCGACTTAAATATTTGATTGTGTCATGTCATTTTGATGCATGCACCGTGTCATACATACACTAATTTTCTGACTCCTGACATGACCGACTTAAATATTTGATTGTCTCATGTTTCATTTGCATGCATGCATCGTGTCATACATACACTAATTTTCTGACTCCTGACATGACCGACTTAAATATTTGATTGTCTCATGTTTCATTTGCATGCATGCATCGTGTCATACATACACTAATTTTCTGACTCCTGACATGACCGACTTAAATATTTGATTGTGTCATGTCTCATTTGCATGCATGCACCGTGTCATACATACACTAATTTTCTGACTCCTGACATGACCGACTTAAATATTTGATTGTGTCATGTCTCACTATACCGTGTCGCCCATACACTAATTTTCTGACTCCTGACATGACCGACTTAAATATTTGATTGTGTCATGTCTCATTTGTATGCATGCATCGTGTCATACATACACTAATTTTCTGACTCCTGACATGACCGACTTAAATATTTGATTGTGTCATGATTCTTCTTCGGGCATCCTCAATTTTTCTACCGTAGATTATTGCAATAAAATTTAAAATCTGAAAAGTTTTAAAAATATTTTTTCACGCAAGCACTACTAAATTCTATACAGTTGTGGTTTTTTGTAAGTCTATGGAATGTTTTTCCCATAAAAACTACCTTATTAAATTAATCATTAACGGGTTAGGAGATGTTATTTTTAGGAGTGAATCATTTTTTACTCTACATTATTGGTTAAAATATTGCGTTGAAAACCATCAAGATAATTACTTACTATCCGGTTTAATATCGAGGTTAAGGTTAGGTTCAATAGTTTTATGTTTGTTTTATTTTAACGTAATTATCCCTCTAATAATATATTATTGGGATGTATTTAATAAACCTAAACCAATAAATTCCAAGAAAGATTTGTAAAAAATATTCCGAGCATAATTAAACATTAGCGCCTGCCCTATTGAACATTATTTCAAGGTACATTTAATTTATTTATTAATTTAGAAGGCTGACGGTTTTTGACGAGATTATTGTGGTACAAATAATGATGTAAGTATCTTGTAACCGTTTGATAAATGTTTTGATTGGTTATTATGACTAATTGATCAATATATTTTAAATACAAATAACTCACCAAATTAAAAATAATAATTAATGGTCAACATTACTTAGCGTCGTTTACTGATTGAACTACCTCAGAGGCGGTTATCGTAGGACGTAGATAGTCTTCTATAGTAAAACGTGTTTTTAAATTACTTTTAAGTTTTTAAAACTAGTTTCTGATCTTTAGACTGAATGCCAGGTTATTTCAAGAATGTGAACCCAGCACGTTGAATACTTTCGTTTGACCTGTTTGTTTGACGCATCAGATTTGGGCAACCTTAGCGTATGTTATAACGTGTATCAGTCTCGTATAATGGTGATAACCTGTTTAAAATAAGACACATTTTAAATTGAAATCCTTGTGACTGAAACCACAAAATATTTAATGCATCTCAACATGGATTTTATATTAGACGAACTGTTGTGTTAGAAACTCCTTGCAGTCTGCTTAAATGTACCTTAAGACAAACCAATAAAAATGATTTTCTTAAAATCTGTGGCATTTAAGTAAAGAGGTATATGTCACGAAATATCAGAAGTTATACAGTTCTACTTTTAAAGGTCTAAGGAAGGTTTGGTAAAGAGGTACAATCCGGGAATTAAGTTTTGTGCTTTCTTAATTTATTCATACAGGGTACGCAAGGCGTTATTTTTAGAAGTAAAGGTGGTGAGAAATTATCTTTGCCTCTTCTGAAAAATTAGAGAATTGTGACATACAACTCTCCACCTAAATGCCACAGAATTGAGAAGAAGTCGTATTAGTATTATAGAATAATTATTACCAGCAAAAACTAGATCCTCTCTTGTAAAACGATTTTAAATCCAAATATAATTTTCAGTTTTGTTATCACGCTTGGGATATTTAAAAAGATTGTAAGATATTTTAATATTTTGCACGATGGAAATAAAATTTTGTGTTTTTCAATTGCATATTCCACGAATAATGTTTTGAAATCCCGCTCTGTTAGTTTTACGAGATAAAGCCATATTTTTGGCAGCCCCATTTGACACGTTATCTTTCAGACACTCGAATGAAGCATGACTTATTTCGCAATCCGTATCCAAGATAAATAATACGTCTCGCAGCTAAACATAATTCGGCCATGCTTCAAGTCTGGCGGAGTCTCAGTACGGCAAGCACTAGCGACGGAATGCTTATCGTGCCGCCAAACTAACTTCTCCGCGATCGCTTTCCCGATGAACAACTTTCGATGTCTACAAACGGTGAACTAACTCGGGTGTTCGACTCGTTCAATGGCTCCGGTGTCGATTTGAGAAGAGGTCTTTGAGTTGTTACGCTGACATGAAATACGATTGAAACATTTCCATATTAATAATAAGCATGTCACTATGTAAATAGTAATAAAGGTACTAGCAGTGGACAAAACTGATTTTTTTTTTCAAAATTGACAAACACAGTGTTTCGATAAAATTATTCATTGATCTTCTTGTCATGTATCTACATAAAAAAAACACACTTTGATTTCGTAAAAATACTGATTTCGCAACCAGATAAGAAATTCACTGCTAAAAGCTCATTTTCAACCGATTAAACTTAGTTGTAAAATCACATGCAATTGTGACTTTTTATGGTGAGTGTAAAAAATGTACTTTCCCAGTTTGTTTGTAGTTAAGTCAAAATTCTGTAATATTTTGTGCGCTTTAAATTAAAAAAAAATAGTAGGTTTAAGCAATGTGCAGATGCAAAATTATGTTCGGTCTCAGAGGTGAAAGAATTTAACGTATTAACATATACTTTTAATTAACATTTGGGGGTACATAAGTAAATAAGTATCGCTTATTAAGTACTCTGTTTTACGTATCCATTTTGGTTCAATATTACCTTCTAACAATAAAATATCATCGTTTAATTTTGATATTTCATTAGGAATTCTATACGGGCAATATTCATTGTTACGCATATAGCAGCAATTTACTTTCAAGTGATTGAACAGATTACCAGAAATCCTCGCATTTAATGAATAGATATATGACTATATTATTGTATGCATGCCTACTCATTTTCAGATTGAATCCATAATTACGTTTTATCTGTTGAGAGAGTTCCATCGATAACTAATAATTGGCTGATTTATATAGCGCCGTTTTCGTGACAGAAATATCACTTCAAGGGCGCGTATTTAGTTCCCTTGGAATAACAATATATAGAGGAGAAGGTGGTATCATGGTCCTCTGTTGACAAGGTGATACCCCCCTAGCGTATTTTATATTTTAACACCGCCATGTACAATATTATGATGATTACATTGCCATATCAATTTCTTTTCCTTTAAAAAAACATTATTTTTTTTACTGAAACATTTAAATCAAATAATTGTATTTTAATAATGTGTGTCTTGGGAAAATATTAAATGCATTGATATTAAAACATGTTGTCTCTATTCAAACTGTACCTTTTGTTGCAAATGACTAAATCATTGATGAAATCTGTTTTTCAGGGAAAGTTTTTAGACCGTTGACAACACGTATTTATAATTTACTGTGTTCGTTTAATGAAAACAAAAATAGCACAGTGCTATCTCAGTTAGCAAGAATATTATTCACGTTTACGGCAACTCACTGCATTTCTGTTAGAGAATTGCAAGACGTTATGGCTGCAGTTTTATAATAAACCGTGTGCTTACTTTGTGTTTCACAATAAACAAGATTTACAACGTCATTACACTTGACAACATTCCAACATTAGAGTTCTTATCATTACTTTTGTTTTGAAACAATGTCTCACTTTTTTAAACGTCATACAATCTACGAGAAGGAAAAGAGTAGGAATAGTAGGTTATCAGTCATTGTCTAACCACTGCTTTCCTTACTCCTAGTTACTTATTACAACTCATGCAATTATGCCACATACGCCCAGATTTTTTTTTTTTAAATCTTACTTTTGTCTCATACCGCCAGTGATCTATTTCCTTTGGTGTATTTTTGATTTGTGTCCGGTTTTACTGAAGAATTTATACATTCTCTTGGCATATTACAACTTGTTTTTCTTATTTAACAATTTATTAATAGAAGATTAAACAAAATGGCGTCTGATTTCACTTTAGAGTGTTTAATGTTTATTTAGAAGCGCCGTTTATTTAGAAGAGAATGGCGGAAAATCACGAAATTATTTTTAATTTTCAGGGCGGTATAGTGAACTGTTCGAGTTTTTTCTGTTTCATCACAAATTTTCAGATTTATATGTAGATAACATGAGAAAAAAAAAAATAAAATAGAATTAAGCATTTTTGGTGAAATATGTGATTTTTCGCATGATTTGTTCACTTCTTAAAGAAAATTATTACAACCAGTTCGAAAATTGATTATTTTTCTCTTTTACTCGAAAAAAAATTGTAGAAAAAAACAATTTCTTTAGCATAAACCTTTTTTGTTGCGGCAGGGTAGGTACCCATTAGCATAGTCATCATCAGGGTACGATAACATTTTCTAGGACGAAGCTAAGAAAAACATCTCAAGAATTTATATTGCTCACATATTCATTTGAATATGGTTTTTTTCTAAACAAATTCCCAGTTTGCGCTACGAACTCATTACTTACGAAAAATCCACGGAATAGCATTCACGGTGAAACTGCCAACAGTCTTACCGTACATGTTTTATGGCGTTTTCACACCGAAAAATCCACCATACGACATAGGAATTTCAAATTCGTACCTACGCTGAAAAAATTTATGAAAAACAATTTCACAAAGAATTTATAAACGAATTTTTGCCTTCGACTATTACCCATGCTGATTCATTTTTCTTGTTGCTTCAGGTTTCACCAAAAAAAATACGTAAGTCATTTAAGTTCATAAAAGTTAAAAATTATGTTATCAAACGCAAAGCTTTTAAAAACTTTCTTGAATTTGATCTGCCCATTTTTATAAGGTTCCTTCGTTTTTATAAGCTAGTTTACTAAGCTACTAAACGGAAGGCAATCGTAACAGACAAGCGTTAAAATAAATCCCGAAGATGGCGGACTGTTGACTTACGTCCCGATACTTAGATGATTTCTCGTGGGAAGCTAGATGCTGGGAATTGTATTATGATAAATTAAAATCAGTGTTACTGCGTTAGAAGAGGGATTCCTCGGGAGTGAAGTAGCGAACATTATAAAGATAGTATAAAAACTTTGATATTCGATAACTTTTTTAAACTTTTAAAATAAATAAGTTAAAGATCGTTCTGCAAAGTCATGGAGCACTGAGGTTGATTAAATATATACCTTTGGGTGGTCATCTTAGATTTTACACAACAAATATTCAGATCGAAAGCACTTAAAGTGGAAACTGGTATTATAAACAGCCTTGAGTTATCGAACCTTATTTCCTTTCACATACCAACGAGAACTACTCGATCCAAAATTGTATTTAGTTGTTACAATAACATCAGGACGGAGTTTTTCAGATACTCGCTTGTACCTAGATTGCATGTAGTTGGTAATACGTACGCAGAGGTGGCTGATGTATTTAACTGCACGGAATGTCGATACAAGAAGGCTATATCATATATCTTTAATCAATAATATTTTAATGTATTTTAACACTATTTTTACAAGTATACTACTATTCTTTATTTTGTTTGTGCATATAATTCTCATTTTTTCGCTGTCAATTGTAAACCTTTACTGTAAAAGCTCTTTCGATCGTATATAATAAATATACACAAATGAATACTTCATTCGGACAACGATTACAACAACGTTGATCAATAATGGTAATAAACTTATCTCACTTCAACAAATAATTCAAATTGGTTGATTGAAAGAGGCTAATAATTCGGAAATGTTTCGTGTTCACTTAAATGAAAAGTATTTTGTCGACCTTCGGGGCCGAGCGGTGAAGATCCCCGACTGCGAATCTAGAGGTCACGGGCTCGAGGCCCAGCGTGCATAAATTTGTGTAATTTCGCATATTATTGAAATTAAATAATATGTCGTGTATAGTATATATGTGATACGTCCCAGTGTGTTTAACACTCTCAGTATCGCCCTGATGAAAGTCCACCATTCTGATTCAAAACGGTGCTTAAAATCACAACAGTCGTATTTAATCAGATCTGAATAATCAGGTAATTTCCAACCTTTTTCTTTACCATCTCCTCTCCTTCCCACTCCATTCAGTCGTTCCACTGAATCCAAACAGTTAGGAGCAGTTGGGACTCCTGTGGGATATTCACAAAAAATATAGCATTAATAATGTTTTTACCGTACCGTTTAAACGAAATGACTGTTCAACTTTATACTGTTGTCTTTTACAATATGTTAATTTATGTAACTTCTTAGCTTGTCTTGAATAACCCAGTGAGGAATTGACTTTTGTTTGTATTTTTTTATGTTATTACAACATTGTGTGATATTATTATTGATGCAAGTTTTTTCCCTATTGCCAACATGGACCATCGATGTTGTGACGTTTGATACACGTCATATTTTTCAGCTTAAGAATTTTTTCCACCGCACAAAAACATTACGTCTACGTAATAACTTTGGATAAAGAATCTTGAATGTAGTTTATCGGTAAGTTCAAGAGTAAAGGAGAAATCACTGACTAGTAAGGTTATTGATCTTCGCAACTAGTAAATAAACGTCCATAATTTAATTTAAATCAATATTTTAATTGTATTTTTCGCAAACGCAATCTGTGACTGTAAAGAAAATATTAAAAGTATGTTATAATTATTTTCACGTCTTTCGTTAATATATGGGATTTCCACTCAGCGAAAAACGAAAAAAGGTCCAAAAACAAAGGCGAGAAATAAACTGGATAATTTATCAACAGACAATCACCCAAATATATGTAGCAGCTGCCTTTTTTGACAGATGTCCTCTTTCGAAGAATAATTTTCTTTCTTTTATTTCCACGAATTCTTTTTCATGGCGCATGTGCTAGGTGGCTACATAATATGTGAGGAACAGTACGTGAGGCGCTTTATATTTTCTCTATACGTTTGGGGTTGCGTATTAAATATTTAGTTCATCACCTGGTACCGATGTCACACTCTATCAAACGCTCTTTTTTCAACTTTCCAGGCTAAAAAGCACTCGAATTTATCATTCATGGATTTGCGAGAAACTCTTTTTAAAATAATATATTGCCTGGTGTTTTTTGAAGCGTGAACGTAGAAGCAGTTGAGGTCGTAGCGTTCGGGGGATACTGACGAGCTCTATAAAAGCGTTGTAGTCTATGCACTTGAATTCGCGGCTTTGATTCTTGCGTAGCGTAAAGCTATATTAAAAAAAAACGGTTTTAAAAAAAACATTTAATGTGTTTTTTTTTTATAGTTTGTGTTGGAATTCAATTGGAATATTTTATGATTCACACAATTTTTAACTTAAAACTTTTAACCTATCTATTTAAAATTTGACAGCTTTCACACTGCTATGGACAACTTATAACTGATATATTTTTATCTTGATTTATAATATTGACATCTGGGTGAGAGACAAAATATCTTGTTTATTTGTCAAAATATTTTATGTCAACCAAAAAATCACACACCAAACTGCTACATACATTTTGGCTAGTTGGGTAGTAAGCAATTATATCATTATTACAAAAAAAAACACAAAACTTGAAATATCATCTAAAATCAATATTTTAACTTCTTGCCGAAAATAAATGAATTTATGTGTTTTGAATATATTACCGTTACACAACAAAAGGGTGTGGTTGAAAATGAGTTAAAAATGCAGTTTTTATCAGTTTTTTTTTCTGAATCGAATGCTCTGACTCTTATTTGATTAATAAAAACTTTTCTGACCCTTCAGCCATTTAAAAGATATTTACCATTTAGGAGAAGGCTTGACTGAAGCGACACAAGTTCGGGATTTTTTTTTGCTGTTTCGCTTAGGGTAACTCAGTGAGAGGATTGGGTTACCAAAGCTAACTTTTTTTTTCAAATTCCAACCAGGTGCCGAAGACTTTTGAATTTTATTGTAAGTCAAAAAAAAACTTTAAAGCTTCGGATCTTTTGCCTTTCCGGCGACGATAATATTTGGATAATTTGTATAGCGCCGTTTTTGTGAAAAATCACCTCAAGGGCGATTCAAATGTGCATTTTATTGCACGGAAAAGGCATTCAAATGTGCATGTTTGGAAAAGAAAATGAATTTGAGAGCGCTGATACTCCTGAAAACGGATAGCACACACTGTCAAAGGATTAATATACCCCCGAGTGCGCGAGTAGTAGAGTCAAGTGTACACCGAGTATTATTATGCCTCGCCTGACAAGCCAACCCTCGACTCCGCAGCCGCCCCGGCTTATTGATTGAGCCCGCTAACGCGACCGATGATTTCCTCACCCACCGCTGACGTCCTAATCCAATCGCGCCGGAGCAAGGCTCATCAGGGCGGCAGCGAGCGAAGCAGATCGTCGCGGCTGCACGACACGTAACGGGCGGCATTAGCCCGCTGCACAAGCGTACGGACCGCAATACTGAGTGGCCAAGAATACCTATGAAACAACACCCCACAAATTTGACTATTTTATTTTTTGATATCAGTAACCAAGGAATATTTTTGATAAACACCGTTGTTTCAAAATGTATCAGACTCGTAAAATTTTATGACGGATGCTTTTTGAAAATTGAGTAAGCAACCAAAAAAGTTTTCTTTTACGGAAATGTTACATTTTAAAAATAATTCTAAGTGAGAAGTGTCATCATTTATTTATGTAATTGCATATGCTCTTACATTATTATTATCATTTCATGTTATTTTCTTAATTTTTTAAAAACTTTTTATTATTACTATTTTTATGTTATCTCTTTCATTTTTTTAATTCAACTCATATGTATTATTATTTATATGGCAGACAGAGTATTGCACCCACCGCTCTGTTGTGTTGAAACAAAATGTTATCATTATTATTATTAATTTGCAACAACAGCATGAAAAAAAATGCGTCAAGCAAATATTCAGTTTCAAACCATTTTCGTTACAACTAATATTTTGTTGTAAATTTCTACCATTATGTACTTTTATTAGTTTCTAGGTTTTTTAATTTTATTTCAACAACATTTATTATTATTTTAAATTAAAAAAAAAAAAATACAAGTTTTAGTTAAAAGCTCTGCAATGTAATTATTTTACGCGTGACATTTGTTTTGCCTTCTGAGGGCATTATCAAACTGTCAGTTGTGACAAAATAATTATAAAAATAATTAAATCGCAGAGTTTTTAAACTAAAAATTGTTTTAAAAAAAAAAAAAATAATTATTATTGTTTAAATAAAATTAAAAAACCTAAAAATTAAAATGGAGTTCTACAAAATGAACTTTAAAACCATAAAAAAAAAAAAAATAATAATACTTTTACTAGCTTCATATCGTCGCTGGAAAGGCAAAAGGGCTTGATCGACACTTTGGTCAAAAGGAAGTTGAATGTATAGTTTTGATCAGCCACATAAACATATTTACCATTTGGGAGAAGGCTTGACTCAAGCGACACAAGTTTGGTAATTTTTTCATCTTTTTGTTGCTTCGGGTAACTTCATGAGAGCATTTAGTTACCGGGGTAAACTTTTTTTTCAAAATCCAACCAGGTACTGAATTTTATTTTAATTTACAAAAAAACTTTAAAGTGCTCAGGTGTAAACTTCTCGAAATGGCGCTTCAGCCTTTTTCGCCTTTCCGGCGACGATATCTTTTTTTTGGTAATCTTTTCAGTTTTTATAAATATGAATTTATTTAATAAAATTACATAGCCTAATTGCTAAAACTATAAGAAATAACAAAACGAAAATACCTTTGTAATGCAATTAAAAAATAAACACCTTGAATCTGACTAACAAAGTTTGATGGATTATCTCCAACATTCTAGTTGTAAATTTTATTGAAAACTACCCAATTTTTTTACGACATAATAACGTATTTAACCCTAGAAAGATAATCTACGTCCGCGAGACGTACAGCGCGACAAAATAGTGTTGTCTCTTTTTCACTATACGCCGCAGCGAGTTGTCTGTTTCAACCAACTCAGTTGACGACCAGAGCTCACACGGGACCGCTGTGCCGCAAAGGTAAGTACCCATAATAACTACAAATGACTATATTGTACGTCCGAGAGACGTATGATTATCTTTTATGAAACTTTTGTGACATATTTGTTAACATCGTTTATATGCATTAAAAGTAACTCTGTCTATCTATATGATGTATTAAAATGAATTTATTATTATTTTCAGTTACTTACTATCAATATGACAAACGGAAGCAAGAAGAAGCGGAACAAGCGAGAGATTCCAGAACAAATTAAAAATACTCGATCGCGAGCTGTGGGCAGTGGGCACATCAATGTATTGTTATGACGGTCCTTTGACTCTCGTATCATATAAACCAAAACCGTCGAAAATGGTTTATTTGTTGTCATCTTGTGATGAGGACGGTACAATAAATCAAACAACTGGAAAAGCTCAGATGATCATGTATATCAGAAAAATATATCACCAGAAAAAGGGAGGTGTCGACACATTCGACCAAATGTGTTCGTTAATGTCTTGCTCTAGAAAGACAAACAGATGGCCAATGGTTTTGTGAACTCATATGTCATTTATTGTCACAACATTCTAACAAAGAATGAAAAGCCACTTAGCCGTAAACATTATATGAAGAAATTGAGTACAGAGCTTACTTCACCATGGATGGAAAAAAGGTTAGAGGCACCAACTTTGAAGAGAACTGTTCGGAAAAACATATCGGAATTACTGCCACAGGTTATTGCAAATAGTGATCAGACAGATCAAGAAGAGCCTGCTGTAAAAAAGAAGAGGTATTGTTCATATTGTCCTTCTAAAATTCTCAGAATGTCAAAGTTATCTTGCATAAAGTGCAAAAAATCTGTGTGTGGTAGCCATAAACGCGACGTGTGTTTTGATTGCATTTAATATGATTATTTTGTGATTTAAAGTAATAAATAATAATAATTATTTTTAAAATAAGATAAAACGTGCCAAATAAGCAACCATAATAACTCGAAGTTAATTGAAAGTTCCTTTAGAAAATAAGTTTTTTTTTGTTGCTGATTTGTAAGGGAGTTTACATTTTTGTTTGTAATTTTAAAAATATATTTTATTTTTAGTAAATCATTGTTTTATTTCACTAATTAACACATAAACAACTATTTATAGTACTAATTTAAAAAAATAAATACACTGCTTTTTTTAAATACGCTAATTACATGCGATACGTCTCTGAGACGTATGATTATCTTTTACGTTATTTTTAGTAAGATTATCTTTCTAGGGTTAACGCAAATATCTTTGGCCAGCCAAAGTTGCGATCAGACCTCCGTGCCCCGCTGCTGCTTCTGTGCTCCCGGCACTATCCCCACTATCAGCTAGCCCCGCCCAACCCATGTGCGATGCTAACGCGATGAGAGGAAATCTGATTTACGTGAGGCAGATTTTTCTTGTAAATTGTCCTCTCGTTGACGGGAAAACGTTTTTTTTTACTTTCATCAAGTTAGGTATTTTTTTTATTTACGCCTAAAATATTGGACTTTCAAACATTGAAGACATATATATGTTTTTTGTTGTTGTTGAAAGTAATCACTTTGTGGTTTGACATGTTTGAAGAAAAAAAATGGTCATGGCAACAGATTAAATAATTAAGAAGCACTAGAACTAAAGAAAGCCATTAAAATGAATAGTCATATTCTTAATAATCAGTTAAATTTGTCCAGTATTGGACAATAATAATAATAAAAGTTTTATTCCAGAAGGTATGCAGGAGTAGTGCAATGCAATAAATTCCATAATACTACATGTAAAAAATATTTATGGAGGATATTAGGTCTCATGTCTGCAAAAGGCCATCAATAGGGAGTCCATCTTGGCAGCGTTTAGATTGATGGGGCCAATAACTTACTTCAATGAGGTTCTATCCTAGAACTCGGGATCTGACGGGGTTTTATGATGAGGTCATTTCTAGAGTTGTTGATCCTTTCCCTCATTCCTGCTACCCTGCTTCTTATAAAGGCTGCAAATCCTGGAACTCGCCCCTCGGTGAACATACCAAAAGCACTGCAGTGCCTGGGAAGAATGAAGCCTTTCCATGCTACTCTTCTTAAAATTGGTCCAGAGCTCGCATGTGTATAGGGTAGTACATAACGCCAGGAAGAGTGTCTTTTTAAAGGTTAAATATACCTTACATTCCTTCAATATAAGGTATATTTCCCGTAAACTCGTAAATTTTTCATTATTATTTTATCACCTTCTCAGTTAACGTTATGCCTCTTTCATTTCATATTGTCTGTCTATTTCTCTCTGTTCTTTTGTTATAATTTGAATGTTATTTTTTTGTTTTCTCACTGTTCCTTTATTTTATATTGTGTTCTTCGTCTGTATGTACGAGTATATATAAACACACACTACGTTTTTTTGTTTAGTTAAATTTGGTTCCCTGATGATGCTTAGGCTAAGCGAAACCGATCGGTCATAAAAAGTAAAATAAAATCTGTGGTCTTTTACACAGTTATTATTTCAATTTAATAAATTTTTACTATTTATTTATTTTTACATTTAAAGATACAGTAGTAAGACGCTTGGTTCCAGACCCACAAGTTGTGGGTCAAAGTCCCGTGGTGGAAAAATAATTCAAATTATGTTTTGTGTGGGGTTCTTAGAATGACGAATAAAATTATTCAAGAATAGTGTTCAATATTGCCACAGAGGGAAACCAACATTCATTGTATAAACGTTACTTGAAATTATACAAGCTTTATTTAGTGATATCTAAATAGCAGAGTACCCGACCCTTTGGTTAACGACCTTCCCTCTCCCTCTTTCAACAGATTCACTACATTTCCCGAAACGAGGTTGACATAGTTCTAGTGGAAACAAGCAGTTGTAATAAAACAAATAAATTAATTTTTATCATTGTATTTATTAGGTTATACTAATAAACCTACTACTCTTTGAAATGTAACTCCCTACTAACATGGTATCTGCCTACTTATTTTATTATTATTCTTTGTATTATGGTAATATTTTATGCAACTTACTATGATACTGTTACTGAATGCAAAACCTACGCTGTAACTATATACCTTTATTGTACCTTTGACGACTTCCGTGATTGAGTGGTTTAGACGCTCGACTACGAATCCAGTGGTCCCGAGTTTAAATCCCGGTGTGCGCAAATAAATTTTATGTCGATAATGTGTGTTATTTCCCATTTAATTCATATAAAATAATCTATACTATATTTGCGGCACGTTCCAGAGTGATAAATACTCATAGCCCTGGTGAAAACAACTATTCAGAATCAAAACGTTGCTTGAAATGGCTTTGGCTGTGTTTGGTGATCAGATCTGAATAGTCAAGTACTTCCCAACCTTCTTCTAATCCAACTATTTCGCCTGTCCACTACTTTCAGCCTCACAACATACCCCAATTGTGGATGCCATATTCTCACTGGCTTCAAACGGTTGGGAGCAGTTGGGACTTTTGTGCGGTGTTCACTATAAAAATAAAATTCAAACAGTGATTTTAATAATACCAAATTTTTAACTTAATTCCACTATTTTTTTTTATTATTTAAGACCTGATCGGTTTCAGCTAATGACAGACATCTTCAGACTGGTTGTCAGGTCTTAAATAATTCGGCTCTTAAATTTAAAAAAAAATAGTGAAAAAAAGTTAAAAATTTGGTATTATAAAAATCATTAAAATGGAGTTTCAGCATGAATTAACAGTTTCAAAATTAGAAATAATAAAATTTTAAAACCTAGTTCTTTCTTTCAAACTCTTATTATTACGAGGCTTGTTCAAAAGAAAAGGTAAATTTTGTATTTTCGCGAGCTGTGTACATTCGACTATCGATTTTTTTTTTGTTATGTTGGTACAAATATGTTTATCTTATGTTGGCATTATCAGCCATTTTGGATTAGTGGTTTGTTTTTGACAACTGGAAATGTTAGTCACGTTTTTGTGTGTTCTTCGATTTTTTACTTTTAAAAAAAATGGATCAAAGAATATGTTTTAAATTTCGTTAAACATGGAATAAAGTGCTCCAACGCACTAAAAATGTTGACTGGCATTTGGCGAGTCTACTTTGACTCAAAACATTTTTTTCAAAAGTAAAAAATCGAAGAACACACAAAAACGTGACTAACCTTTCCAGTTGTCAAAAATAAACCACTACTTCAAAATGGCTGATAATGCCAACATATGATAAACATATGTGTACCAACATAACAAAAAAAAAACGATAATCGAATGTACACAGCCCGCGAAAATTCAAAATCCACCTTTTCTTTTGAACAGGCTATGTATGTTATGTACTAAACAGTTTTTAAACTCCTTTGTACAACACACAAAATGTATCTATATGTTAAATCCTCCAAGACACCAATAAATTAATAAACTACTTATATATAATGAAATACAAATTATATATAGTGACAAATCTCCATGTACCTAACTTAAATGACAATATTTTTGTTATACGCATTCAACATAATTTATAAATATTCCTCTAATCTGACTAGGTTATTTGACTTTCATGAAACTGCATTAGCGACGTTACGCCACGCCGGGGGGAATGTGAATCACATCGACAAGATATCGAAACTGCGTCACGCGCCATCGAGCAGATTGAACTCAATCAATTTGTCAGGATATGACGGATATGTGGCGTGACAGGGGTTCGGATCTGGTTAGCCGATTGCAGGAAATCAGCGATACCTCAGAAGCCAAATTTGTGGAGCAGATGACTGGTGTTCATCTGACTCAGGGGAAGTAATCAAAGGTACTTCCCGAAATGAAATAACCGGTTGCAGTGTGAAGATTTTGTCAATAGTTCGTGGATTTCAAATTATCGTATTTGTGAGTGAATTATACCTTTATCCATGAATGATTATTGTTAGCTAGTTTAACTGTTATTAAATATTAACCGTCCATACCTATTTTTATATGAAATATAACATAACCTAGGACTCAATCGAAGGATATGCAAACTATTTGCTAAATAAAACGAAAAATTATGTAAAATACAATACTGCATTAATACAGCCTGAAGCATATATGAGGCTTAGAAAGTAACTATGGGAAGTTAGTGTACTAAACAAAAATATATCATTTTTAATTTTTACGACAGAAAATATATTAACTATCACGCCGTTTCAGAACTCTGTCTTAGTTGAAAAAATTAACTAACTATAACGCCGTTTCCCCGCAGGAGTAGGCAGAGAAGATGGACCGTTTTACAACTTTGTATTGGCACACACTCCTTACTTCATTCAAATTAATACATATTGTTTTATTATTCTGACTCTTGACATGACCTGACTCAAGTATTTCATTCATCTGATAGTGTCCTGTTTTTCTCGGGCGTCCCCAAATTCTTCTATCATTCACTTTTACGTCATATATGTTCTCTTTACATCTTTTTCTTCATTCATCTGCTCTTTATATCCACACCATGTAAGCGTCTCTTTCTTAATCTTATTTACTAGCGGTAAATTCGTATAAAAGTGTTACGCAATGTAATGTTCAAAAAAAATGAAATACAACTGTTCCACTTAAACATAAATATGTTTTTCATTCGATTTCTGTGTTCTCATTTTTAATTTTACTAATGAAAATGAAATAATAATGTTATGTTAAACCACGGCTTATCTGATACAAGTTACTATTTAATTTTTATTAAATATTTCAAACCACAAAGTGAATTTTTATTCTCCGAATTCCTTATATTGAACATCATAGTCGAAAAAGTCAGGTATATTTCAATTTATTCGGTAAACAGTATTAAGCAAATATAAATAAAAAAATATAACATAGACATCGATAAAAATATATATCGACTTTAGGGTAGTAAAGTTGTATTTCACATTTTCTGACATCGATGTTTACGTAAAAATATTTTTCTTTAAAACTAAATAATCGTTTCTAGAGGAAACCTGCTATTTGTTTGTAAGTTTTGTAAATACTGTATAACACCCATAGTTACCTGCATAATGTTAGTTTCCGTTCCTTTTAAAACAAACGAACTAAAAACCTATGTTTAAAACGTAAAATACGATTTTATTACACACGTTTTATTAACATTTTATTCCAGAATGATAATGTACACCTCATTACTTATAACATATTATTACACCTAATTACTGTTATGCTGTGTCCACTGAGTTCCATCATGACACTTCTAAACAAACTTGAAAATGCTTGTCTTATATATATATAAGCATGCTGAGTATACACGAAAGAAAATTGGAAATAAAATCTCTTTTTTGGGAAGAATTCGTCAAAAAATTTGCCGAAAAACCGCAATTACAATATACTCCATTATTGCTTTCCATTTTTATTACTGTTCAACGATTCTTTTCTTGCGTAACGACAAAGAACAAAACAGGTTTCAAATTCTCCAAAATAGAGCAATGAGAATTTTACTTAGGCGAAATAGATACTCAAAAGTAGCTAAAATGTCAGAATAACTAAATTGGCTAACATTAAAATAGATGCTAACATTAAACACATTGATTTTTATACATAAAATGAAGAACAACTTGTTACCAAAATATTTTTCTGACAAAATTATCTACAATGTTGATATTCAAAAATATAATACAAGGGCATGCAAAGAAATTAGACTACCAGAAAAAAATAAAGCCAACACACAAAATAGCTTACTATATAAAGGGATGAAATCTTATAATGCTCTGCCGGAAACCATCAAAATTGTGCCTATCAATAAATTTCAAATAGCATGTAAAAAATATTTAAAATTTTTATAAATCAAAACAATAAGTAGTATATAAGTTAAAATATTATAAAGTCAAGAAGAAAATTAAATAATTAGCTACTTGTAAACTTGAATGTACAAAGTAACTAATATAAAATAAATAAAACTAAAAAAACTAAAACTATTATTATTGTCTTTGATCTTGTCATTGAGCAGTGCTATGTTTCTTATTATAATTATTTAGAACGCATACCACCATGATACGGGTATATGCCTAGTTTGGGAGGTCGTAGTATTACATATATTTTAAATCCAAATATTTAATAATTTTGTAACGTAATTAATTAAATTAAAAATAAATTCCAAAGTATATTATAGTACAAATTGTTTTTAAAAAAAATTATCCTGCGTTAAAACTTTCTTTACACAAAAACCTTTTTTTTGTAAATGTTTCGGTCCGGTTATTGGTAACACACATCAAAGTGCCTAAGTGGTGTCGCAACGTTATGGGTTATGACAAACCATTTATTAGTAAATACTTCAGCTTAAAAAGGAAAACACAGGAAACACCTAACCTTACCTAACCTAATAAATGCAAAGGAAGACAAACAAGCGTGGCTAAGTGCACAAAAAACCAAACCCTAAAAAATAATCAAGATGGACAATAACATAGTATTTATAAATAAAAACAAAGCATTTATATATTGCAATTCAGTGATATTTCACTTCAAGTGCTTCAAATTGTTTAATGCTCATCAGTTTTCAAAAAAAAATCTACAAACCATAAATCAATACTTAAAAAATCACTTTGCCATTTTGTTGAAGAAATTTTTGGTTAAAAAATTATATGACAATATGGGTAAACAAAAAACATAACGGTATTAGAATTATTTTTTCTTTCGAATTATTTGATGTTTTTTCTAGCAATAAAGTAACTGTTTTTCCGCTTATTTTATTTTGCACTGTGTTCCTTTCATATGTACGGGTACATAACATTAAATATTCTTTTGAGCACAATTTATCCAAAACAAGGTATTTTATAAATAAATCCTTAGATTCTGTCTTCTTTTACATGGGGATAAAATGATGTTAACTTTAAAACTAGCAGCTGGATGAAGCAAAAAGATGTCATAAATTGCGGGAGTTTACGAATAAAACCGAGTATCTACAAGAGCGACTCATCCCGGTAAACTTATTTCAAATCCCCACGTGCTTAGTACTTAGTAGCCTCATTGTTCAACGGTGCATTCAGAGAATCGTTCATTTGTATGCTATACGAGCTGCCAGTTTCAAGTTCTAGCTGTTAGCTTCTAGTTTTAGCGCTGCTCTAGAAGCTAGAATCAGAATCCTCATCGGCTGATAGGATTCAGGTTTAACTGGTCTGAAATACGTCCTGGACTTGCAAGTGCCACTTGGTACTGATATCGTGTTTGGATGCAATAAATAACAAACGGAAAGCTTAGAGACGGTATTAATACATTATTATTCGTTATATTAGCGACTTAAAATGGGTCGGAAGATTCGAAAAGCTCAGATTTAGAGTAGTCGCCCGACAAGTAGAAGGTTCCGCATTATTATAACTTATTCGTATTTGATGTATTATTTTTCAATGGTTAATTATGTGCATGGTTTTCTGCTTTATGTGGTTATATTTTGTACAGGGCTATAATAAAACATACTTTCATTAACGATCGGACTGGCATATCCCCTCCCAGATTGATTCTCTTTGTATATTCCATTTGTATTTTTAGTGAAGAATAGTATATAAGAATTTCACATTTCCATTCTATGATATTTCCAAAATCTTATTTCATGTTTGTGATATTTTCATATGGGGTCTAGTATTTAGCATTCACAAAGTTATTACATTAGATAATAACACTTGATTATAAAGAAAACTTCAAGAAAATTACTAATGATAGAAGGATACAATTAAAAATAGTGAATGTTAATCATATTTTAGACTATTTAGAAGAATATAAAATGGGTGATTTTTAAAAACATTGATTTTGCAATTATTCATCCCGTTTTTTTCTCTTGTGCGCGTGCAAAAGATGAAATAAATAATGATTATGAATCTCTGGATAGGGGAGTTTAATCTGCAATATCCTCTGCCAATATTATATCTCAATAAGCCCCGGAGAGTAATAAAACCCCTATTATAAGATTAATGCGAAAAGCATATTTGCATAAGACCTAAAAATTTATATTGGACACGTTTTCAGCCGCGCTTGGCCTAGTTACAGTAAAATAAATATTCTTCTTTTGTCAAAATCAAATTTCAGGAAGGGAAATAAGTTGAGGATATCAACGTAAAAGTTTAAAATGGTGTTTTTACACTCTCCAATACGATTATTGTTAAATGAAAGCGAATAAATGTAATAAAACGTGCCTGGTGATCGCCACGTCATGTTGACACACCACCCTGAAATATAAATCGGTAAAGGTTTAGGGGATAAAATTCATTTGCATTCGTTCATGTTCCTTTAATTTGCGGGAAAATACAAAAACTCTTAATTAACGATTAAAAACTTAAGAATTCGTGCCCACTATAAAAATGTGATGAAATAAACGAATGTGATGTTTCTATCAATCCGACTCGAAAACGGTTTAATGCAAAAAAAACGTTTTGAAAAAAAAACAAATGTTCGTCGCAAATGGCATAGGGTCTAGTTTGCTGCAGGAGGCGTAGAAGGGTGAACTGTTCGAGGTGTTCATTTTAATAATTACTACAATTTGAAATGTTTTCCGAGGAATAACTCGAGAAGCAACTAATTCATCGCATAGAAAAATAATATCCGGTCCTTACCATTTATGTTATTGCTGAAAAAGGATTTGAAAATATTGGAAATCGTTTTACGATAAAAACGTGAGTGTTCAGGGTTAGTTTTTATTAAACTAAAATATAAATAACCTACATCACAAGTGCAGCCTTGAAAAACATTTAATATTTTTGTTGCATATTCATCAGAATTAATTCAAATGTGAATCTTAGATAAACCTTTTCTCCAAATTTATGTTTTATTAGTCATGCAAGTTTACACGAAAATTCACAACTACATTTATAAACAGATAGCAACTATGAAATCACCTTTCTTAAAAGTATTTTCTTAAGGAATCATTTTTGATTTACAGACAGTTTTAACTATATGTATATACTCGTATATATATTTGTTTATTTATTTTTCATAGAAAGCAATTACTTTGTGGATTGACATATTTAAAGAAATTAAGAAAATAACTTTTTATAAGACATTGTACCGTTTTAACTTTTAACTTCTGATTTAGACTTTAGAACCTGTCTGTTGTATTCAACTTACACAGATGATAACCCGTTTAGAAGCACAAATAAGTAAAAACATATTTATATTTGCAAACAAACAATACGAACCAATTCAAGCTAAATATAGATTCTATGAATCCCAAGTAAAGATTTAGAGAACATTTTGGAGTTAGTTACTTCTATACAAAATATAATGTTATGTACATTATGATCCACCTACTGAATATTGATTGCCCATTTGAAGTATTATTTGAACAAGATTGAATTATACGGGTTCAAACATCTGTAAAACAAACCACTGGCTATAGAGTCAATCTACCGGAAGTTCACTGACCAATCAAATGATTATATATTTGGCACATCGATTGTAGACGGGATGGTTTTGATGTAATCAGGTTATGAATAGATTATACAAATAACAATAAACATGCTTTTTACACAATGTTTTCTTGAAAGTTATATTCTGTTTAAAACCATGAGAAAGTACATAAAGGGTGCCATACAAATCAATTTTGATGAAGGTTTGGCTACAGGGGTGGACTGAGAAAGCTTACCCAGGATTGTTTTAATCGAACCGATTTATTTTTTCGGGATGTTATTTCTATAGTTAAAATAATTTTATACATGGTCTCGCTTCATAATAATTGCAAAGTAGGCGATTCGGCAAAGCATTTTAAAATTTAGTGTTGACTTTTTGATGATAGTTGCAGGAGAGAGGTATCACAAAAAATTCTAACGAGCTGTCGAGCGTTAGAAACATTGTGATGGCCTTATTAATGAAGTGGCAAAAAATTTTGTTTCCTTCAGTAAGCTGTGAAAATTTCTAATGTCAATCGAACCAGATACATTTGTTAAAACCGCAAATGTCAAAGATGTATCGATTTACCAATTTTTATTTTATCTGTAGATATTTGAAAAAAAAAACAACTATTAAAAACAATTTCATTAGGAGGTACTTGATTGCGACCATTTTATTCTAGCGCCACGGTGCTAATCGAACAAGATGCTATCCTCCAACTCAAAATCAAAAGTGTACCTGTACCATGACATTACAAAGACCTTGATCGGTGGTAAACAGTATTTTACTAAGAACTTTACCTGAATAATACTTGAAACATGTAACAAAAATTTTAAGCGCCTCTTGCGTGGCCTTGTGCAGATGTACATAATAATTATGTAGGTATCAAACCAACTATGCAAGAAGTCCAATGTGAGAACATCTAGTAGGTAGTATTTTCAACTAATGTGCTGGGCAACTGCTAGGGTAATAGAGCCTTGTCCGGCGGGGGTTAAGGGTGCCCTAATTACGGCTGGGACCTCTGAAGGGTAGCAACTTATACTGCCTGCCACCCTCGAGGATTTAACTTCCAAACTAGCTATCTCGTAAGCCATAGTAATGCTATCTAGCACAGTGTCTAGTTTGCTTATTGTACGGTGTACACTATACCTAGTACAGTGGTAAGGGATATTTGGGGTAAAGAGAGACGAGACGAAAATGGCTCAGTTTTATACGAAGGTTCGGAAAACAAAATTAAACCAAAATGTTCTCTTAAACTTTACTTCTTTCAGTTATCTTTATTTGTTTAAAATAACCAGCGCATAAATAATGTCAAGTTTTTACACTTCACTTTTTAGAATCCTTAATATTTCTGATAAATTTTACAAATGAGTGATGAGATTTGAGGGATTCCGATGATTTTGTAAATCTAAACCATCGAAACAATTTATCAAACTTACCGCTTTAATTCATTGTTCTTACTTCTGTTACGAGTTAAAATAATATTGACTGGAGAAAAGCATATGTTTTCAAATATACATTCGTGACGACAAATGGAAGGAAAGGAGATTCATTTTTTTGTCACACGTCACCTGTAGAAAATGATGGAAGGAATGGGGGGAGGTGGTTAACAGGTTTTGTTCAGCTTTCTAAAGCCTTTACTACGAAAAAGATAGCTCATAAGCTGACCTGATATGTATGACATGTTTTTCAATAATTAAATAAAATTAAATTTTTAAATAATTAAATAACCTCTTCAAAGCTGATGGTATTGATATCCCCTTTGTCTATGCTTTTATAGATGAACCGTATGTTATTACAGTTTTTTTCCGCTAGAATGTCTATCACCTTACCTATTTTATTTCAATTAAAACATTTCCGCATTCTTCTTTTCAATAAAAAAAATATCATGGCCGCACTAACGTGTTAGAAAATATTTTTTTTTGTAAAATTGACAATAAAGTTGTTGATAAATATTTTAAAATGATATTTAATGAACAATAATTTATTGTGAAATGACGTCAAATCGCCAGTAAAAAACTGTTTTGGCTGATGCTGTGGGTGCTATAACGTAAGTGCGTAGTGTTTAGTCAATTATATAAATGTTCTGTGTATAGTGGACAACAATATATCAAAGTACACTCGATCTGAAATAGTATTAGTATTAATTAGTTTACTTTTTACAACCCATTTCTTTTAAAACAATTTTATTTACAACAATACTGACCAGGGGCCCTAGCACGAAACATCAATATAAATTTTATCGACAATGTCGGTAGTTTGGAATCGTTCCCGAGCCCGACTGCAGATGGCCAACGACCAAACAATAGTTCACATCGACTAAATTAAGCATCTTTAGTCAGGTTTCGTTACCACCGTTGTTGCATCGGGTTAGTATAATAATAACTATATAAGTACATATAACATGGATTACAATCGAAGTAGATATTTTATTTTTTTAATTATAATGTCACACCACAAACCGTTTGCTTTGTATAAAAACATAAACTTTTTTTTTGCTGTCCAAAGAGTCGGTTATTTAGATAGGCATGAAATTTGTATGTGAGGTTTATTATTATTATAATTTCTTTTAAAGAAATCACTTTGTGCTTTGACATATTTAATGAAAATTGAACAATAACTTCGTATAAGACCACATATTTTATATCATTTTTTATGACCGATCGGTTTCGCTTATCCTAAGCATCATCAGGGTACAAAATTAACTTAAAACTTTAATTTTATACCCTGATAATCCTTAGGATAAGCGAAACCGGTAGGTCATACAATTTAAAATAAAATCTGTGGTCTTATACAAAGTTATTATTTCATTTTTATTTTTATTATTGTTATTGATTGCGTCATATTATATTCCTTAGTTCTAATTCCACGGTAAGCATCCCTGGCATTTAGATGAAGAGGTATATTCGTATATGTCACAATTCTATATATTTATAGCAGACAAAGAAAATTTCTCACCACTTTTTTTCCTTAACATAAGACCATGCGTTCATACATTATAAATGCATAAAATTTTAATGCCCGAGTAATATCTCTTTATCGAACCTTCCATAGATCTTTACATTTAAAACTGCATACTTAACTCATTTTCGAACATTTTGTGACATATACCTCTTTACCTAAATGCCACCAACATATCCGGTATCTTAACGGCCGCTTAAGGGTTGCGAAGGGTGTCATTTGAGTTCAAAAGTTTAAAACTGTCGTTTAAATTGCCAAACTTTTGAATGCATTAGTTCGAAGTTAACTAATTATACATGTAACAAGTGCTATCTCAAATCGTTGGCATACTTGCAGGTTAATTATATTCGTTTCAGAAAACACTTAATAGTTATTTAAAGTGCTTTCCTATTTTAATAGTTTTTTTCTTTCTTTTACGAACGTCTTTACTTTGTTCGAATTAATTGCATTTTGAATGTGCACCTAAGATTATAAAAATGTTTAGATATCATGTTACTGGGGAGGAATTAATATTCTTCAGATTGTAATTGTTTTTTATTTATTTTTATTCAAGGAGAAAATACAGATACAGACAGTAATTCATAAAATATATATACACATTTGCTGGAGAATAAGCCTGTATCCCAAATATTTCTCACTGATTAACATATTTAGTAGCTAATGAATCTAAATAGATAATTTTAATACAAATTAAAAGGGATTTTTTTAAATATAATTAATTTAAGATTACAGAAAAAAAAGTTCAGTGTCTAAACAGAGTAGTACCAGATAAATTATTGGATTATGCAGAAGAAAATAAAAATTACAAAAAGAATAAGCACTGAGTTGTTTTTTTTTACGTGAAAATAGTTTTCAATTTTCTACAAAGTACCGCATGTATCAAAGAATATGTCGGTATCTATTAACGTTTGACTTTGATTAAATAAATCGCACATTTTTCTAATTGGATCCCTGACACCAGCATTTGTGCGCGCCCGGATAATATGGAATAATTCGTGAAGTCTACTTGTTCTGGGTGTTTTTTTTAAATTGATGAGATTTACCAAGGTAGGACAGTCAATTATGTTATTGCAAACTTTAAACAGGGTCATGAAATCAAGATATATTTGCCGGTTAGAGAGAGTAGAGACGTTATAGTTAGAGAAAAAATCTATGTATCCCCGTCTAGGTGCGTTCTTTCTGTAATTAAGGTTATGCAGAAGTTTTATTTGGATACTTTCTATTTTATCTATGTAGATGGCGTAAAGTAGAGTCCATATAGGGGCGCATCTCAACTCAAGTTGAGAACGGACCAACGTATAGTAAAGAAGAAGGTAGGTTTCATGTTTTTGAACTACACGGCTGTTTCTGAAAACGTTATTGAAAAACCTAGCATTGCAGTAAGCTTTATTCACAATATTCTCTATACGCGCATCAAAATGAAGTTTGGAATAAAAAAGTATGCTTAGGTCTTTTATACTATAAACGCGATAGAGTGAGTAGTTACCAATGTAATAACTGTGTACTATAGCGTTGTGATTTTTAGTGAAACTTATTTGTTTAAATATTTTATTTTCATTACAAAACGCTTCAAACATTACTAAATCTCTTTGAATAAGCAGACATTCCTTTGAATTCCTGGCGACAGCAAATATTTTTATTTCATCAGCTTACAAGAGAAACAAACAGTGCGAAAAATATTTAGCAACATAATTGATAAAAAATATAAATAACAGCGGACTCAGGATTGATCCCTCTGGCACGCCAGAAGTAAATGGTTCCCATTCAGAAGTATGTTCTCGTAATGACACAGCATGCTGTCGATTTTTAAAGTATGAGACAAACCAACGTAATACGTTTCTTCTAATTCCGTTGAACATTTATTTTTTTAATAAGAATAGGGGGTTGAACCTTATCAAAAGCTTTTTTAAAGTAACAGTAAATTGAATCAACCTGGTGGCCTCGATCCACGTTGGTAAATAAAAGTTTGAAAAATAAGTAAATTACTCGCGGTAGACTTGCCTTTGACAAACCAGTGTTGTTGTTGTTGTCGATCTATAATTTTGGCGGCAAGCTGGGGATATATGTTGTCATGGATAATTTTTTATCAAGAGTTTAGGGATCGCGGAAAAGAATGGAGAAGGTCTATAGTTTTCCACATTATGATGCGAATCACCCTTGTGAACCGGTATAATATAGGCTAATTTCCATTTGGCAGGGAAAACTCCTCCACTCAGACATTTATTGAATAATATTGTACGAGGCACACACAGTGACGACGCAGTGGATCTAAGGAAAAACGCCGGTATTCCATCGTGACCCTTGTTTTCATCTTCTCAATTTTTTTGACCGCTTTCATTGAAGTTTTGTAATAAAAAAGTTAACATGATAAATCAAACGCACCCCTATAAAAAAAATATTAATATATTTTAATTTTAACACCAAATATTTTTTTTTTGTAAAGCGCCGTTCGGTGAAAATCACCAAAAAGTTGCTTTACGTTATTAAAACATAGGCTCTAACTTATTACCAATAATTGAATAACTTTTTGAAACAGCTTATTTATATGTAAATAGATGTTACAAATCTTGTTCACAGATCTTAAATAGTCTGCGGAGAGAAATTAGCTATGGTGCTTATGTTAAGTAGGTACCTACTAAACAAATTCAGCTTTCCCGGTTGAGTAGTACCTACCAGAAAAAAAAAACTAATTGGACTAGGAAATGGTAAAAAGCACCATTTAAAATTTCCCCCGTTTTTTCGTTCTCCCTTTGCGATTATTAATAATTTAAAGCCACCAAAGTAAACCACACAAATTAGCGACGAAAAATTCACACGCCAGCCTTAATTTTACGAATTCCCTTCATAACAGGGGTTGCTTTAAGCTTTCCAGTTTCACGCTTAGATTTTCATTTATTTAATAGTATATTTGACTATTAATACCTTTAGAAATCAAGTTTTTTTCCGCAAATATGTATATATACGAGTATATATATATATAAGTCTTATAACCAAATACCAGTAGTACTTTTTTGTTTTGTAATTATAGATTTATGAAATACCATATTTTCAACGAACGCAACCAAAAAGAAGTTTTCACGTGAAATCAAAATTAATAAAAAAATGCATATTTACACTTCTTGTGAAATTTCAGTTGTGTCTATTTCATGAACTACTGTGTCACTGATAAGCGTTTTGTTAAAAGGTTCTGGCGAAAACCAAAAATCACTTCTCATTTTTTTGTTGTACGTTGTTTAAAATAATTAAATTGGCGACAAACCACTTAATGATGAAGAAAACTCAAGTAATACAGTTTAATAACTGTCATTTGCCAATATGTTTGTAAAGCTGTCGATATATTCAATTATGTTTACATAATAAACAATTCAATAATTTTGTGGCAGTTTCTCGAATTAATAAACAAATTTTAATAAAAAACGAATGAGAAATAAATAACAAGCCATATAGAATTAAAAAATTGAAAATTGAAAAAAACTCATTAGAACTGTTGTATTTGTAAAAAATAAATAGTCTGCAAGTATTGCACTCGTACTCAGACAAAATTTAGTACAAAAAATGTGATTTCCATATCAGATGCGTTTAATTTAAAGTTATTTTTATTGCGGTTGGACGCTTGTTATGGGTAACATTCCCGGAATAAACCGTGTTTCAATGCATTTATTTATTGTTTTTATTTATTAAGTTATTACGTCCAGATAGGCTTCTATACTACTATATTAAATTAATATAAAGTAAGCTCATTTGTGTAGAGAATAACACAATTTAAAATAGTGACAATTGAAAATAAATTATTGTAAGTTTGTTTTGAATTTTAGGAAATGAACGTCAAAGATGTCAATATTTGAGGTGTATTCGTTTCCGAGTGTATGAAGGCGAGGAATGGGTGCATGCATGTGGTAGCTGATATGGAAATTATCGTTGGAAAAATAATATATTTTGCCGAGTTGCTCGCGGAGGTATTCGAACTTAATAAGGTGCAAGAGTTTACAACATTCAAATTTAGAGTGAATTATGTTGAACAGAAAAAGTAAAATCATATATTTTTAGGATGTGAAATTTAAGTGTATTTAAAAGGAATCCATAGCTTATGTAATGATTTTGATTGTGTAGTTTAAAGTTTATAAAACGTTAAAATTTGCGCTGTGCACGTTTAATATTGTTTATGCGAATGAGACAGTATGGGGACCGCACTGTAGAGTAATTTTCTAATAAACTGCGTACTTACGATAGGTAGACTATTCTTATGACTTCCAACGAGTCGAAGTTTTCAACAGTTCTTAGAATAAATCTCAGCATCTTCATACGTTTATTAGTGATTTGTTGGTTGTGATTAATAAAATCTAATTTTATGTCAAATATGACTCCGAGATCTCTTATTTCATTGACTTTTTCTAAGATATTGTTGATTGGGTAGTTAAATTATAACAGGGTCTTGATTTAACAGAATTTAGTGTCTTGCATTTACCGATGTTGAGGAATAAGTTATTAATTATGCACCAATTGTGTAATTTATCAATGTTTGAATGTAGCATTGCACTACTAATAAGTTAATTACCTATAACGGAATGGCAAATAACTGCTAGTGTTTGAGCTTAGCCCTCATGTAATGTGTAATCTATGGCGATTACCAAACTTGGTCGTGAATCGTGGTATTTATCGGTATTTGCTGACTATGCGCTCCACCAATCTGAGATGTGTTAACATGCAACTTAAGACCTTCCTGCTGACCACACGCTGTACATTGTGCACACATCATATTGCGTTATGCGCATATTCATGCACAATACAGGGTACTTAACGGGAGAGATGAAAGAACATCAATTGATGCATAACTGAAAACAGTTATGCTAATAATCTTAAACCATACTCGGTTAGAAAACTTTCATCCGCTTCCAAAATAACACGCCAGCATAACCGTTTGAATAGGCAATATGTAAACACAATCCTCTTTTAAAATATTTTCTAAATTTGTGTACATATTCGTGTCATTAATAATTTAATATCTACATGAATTTTATTCCTGAAATTAGGATGATGTACAATTTTACCATTAAATATTTGTTAGTGAGCGCGTTCACCCACGTTCAAATATCATCCCAGAAAACGATACGTACTACCTATGAATGACCATTTAAAAATAAAAATGGTATTGTGTTCATTTACAGAGATGTTGGACTTAAAGTTTTTTGCTGATCAAAAATATCCGAAAAAACAAGAAGGCCAATGAAATCGTAATGAACGATTTTACTTGCCATACGGAATGGTCTTGTAAAAGATTAAGAAATTAATAGCAATATACGCGCTAGTGGACGAAATAATGCATCGGAAATGTCACAGGAAAACATAGCATCCATAAGCGAATTTAATGATTGGAACGACTCATCTCAAGGAATCAGAATAACTAGTTTGTTTTGAATGCGTATTAAGAAAGTAGTGCATCGCAGGATTGTGACGTAATTCGACCTATCTGCCTACCCCCGAGGCAAAACAGTGTGATTGTATGTTAGTAAAGCATATATTTGAGTGGTATTGGCAATAGAGGTTGTATAAACTTTTTGAGGAGAGAAATAGGTATTCTACGTTACAAAAATATGAATGGTGTGATCAAGTAGATAATCGCGGAAAATACCCAAGAACATAGAATTAATTAGTTAATTTCCCGTAAACTCACAAAATTTCTCATTATTCTTTAATCATCTTCTCAGTTGACGTTTTGTCTCTTTCATTTCATATTATCTGACTCTTTTTCTCTGTTCTTTTGATATCATTTGAATGTTATTCTATTGTTTTCTCACTGTTCTCTTATATTATTTTCACTATCGGTATGTTTTATTTAGTTTAATTTTGTATCCTGATGATGCTTAGGCTAAGCGAAACCGGTCTGTCATTAAAAAAATAATTTGTAATTTTATAGTTATTAATTCATTCGTATTAAATCTATCAAACCACAAAGTGATTGCTTTCTATGAAAATGTAGAATTTTATGAAAAAAAAAATTTTTCACCAATATTTCGTTGATGATCTGTAAGCCTTTAATCCTATTGATTTTTAAATTGCAAAATAATATACACGCTTCAATAAACAGCTTTCTAGCGGCTAAAAAAGTAGCTACCTCAAATATTATTTTTGATTTTTATTCTGAACATAAGTATTTTATAAAGTTACAACGAAGAGGTACTTAGAAATGAAACATGATCACATATTTTTTTCTGAAAAACGCCTTCAAATATTTTAAGTTTTATAAAATATTTATAAAGACTTTGCTTTCCAAGAAAATATATTCTGAATAATTTGCTCTCTTTAACTATCCAGATATGATAAAAATACAAATTTTAACAAGGCTTCCAGAAACTTGTGAGATACGTTGAAAACTTATAATATCTTCGCAATCTGCATTGAAAACTACACTTGACTTCTGAATGTAAAACAAAATATTGATTTATCTTATTTTCAAACTTTCTTTGATAAGTGTGCTAACAAGCGAAATACGCCAAAGGAATCCTAATGTATAGAATATTCTCCTTTATATTATTGCAGATACCAAACTTTTATGAAAATACATCAATTTTTCACGACCATTTTTAAATTATTCTGGAAGTATTTCAGGCTCTGTTTATATATTATATAATTTTAAATTTTCTGGATTCTATATAGATATATTATGCATGTACCTACTGTCATATTTTTTTGGTAGAAAATGCTTATTTTTTACAATAATTATTTTACTTACATTAATTTCATCTTATCACGATTATCCGGTTTGTCATGATTATCACGTTTTTCACGTTTTTCATAAATTGGTGATAATAATATCAGCTATCCTAATACTCACCGTAGCTTTACCAACAATTTCGGATTATACAAACCTGGTGAATCTACGGTGAAAGTGAAACCTATCCTATTTTAGTATAACTTAAAGTGATGTAATACATAGAAATTGTTTTAATTAAACTTCATATTGTCACACCACAAAGTGTTTGTTTGTTTAATGGCTACATATTTACTGTAAAAAAAAAAGACCTAACTACTACTGGACACTACCTTTTTGACAGTGTCAACAATTTAAAATGAGGTGATACTCATCGGTGTATTTATAACTTTAATCTGTTCGTTAATTTATATTTATACCATTTATATTTATAAAATTTAATTATGAATATATTTCCTTTGACTGTCCAATAGGTGAGTGCCTGCCGCATTAGTAACGGCCTCCCTAACACGTGGATTAACGGTCCAATCGAGCACGCAGGATGTTCCAGCAGAAACACCTGCATGTTCTTGCTCAAACAGCGGCCGCATCAAGTTACGGCCCGGTGTTTACAGAGCTTTCCACCTTACTGCACCCGAGGTATTACTAATTCCTCGTTTGGGTTGCAAATACGATGAGAAAGCATTTAATAATATAAAGTATTGCGCTGCTATCTATGCATAAAACAGCGATTAAATTAGACACACAATCGAGAGGGGCAATACGCCTGCAAGTTGAATTAGAAATTTTAAAAAAATCCATTTTTTACTGCTTGGCTTAGGAGAAAAGAAATCATTTTTCCCATTTATCAATAATCAAACCGGCTGATTAAACTAACAGTGTTCACACAACAATACCATAATTTGACATAATGTCTCAACATATGAAGCATAAGGCTTTAATATCTCTCTCAGGACTTATTTTGTGATGCTGTGCGTAATGTTTTAAAAGGAAAGGAAGGGATACAAGTGTAGTAAGGGAGGAAAACATACTAAAAATGAAAAACACAGTGTCACTGAGCAAAATAAATAGTTGCAAAAACAACTGCGGGGGCTGCAGTCATGGGACAGGATTATCCGCAGGGAAGGGGCAGATTTGAATAACGTCACCAGCTAAAGAGACTAATTTTAATCTGGCGTCGATGGAAGACCTGGCGACAAAATTGGTGTATTTTGATATTGTTTTCCAATAGAGAAAGAAAATACCAGGAAAAAAGTTTAAAAAATGCACAAGTGGCATCAGGGTACGCGCCATAATGCAAAAGAAGCTACTAAAATGTACCACTGTATATTGAATTCCAGGGTAGCCGGCTTAATTTTAATATGAAGGGTTGGAACTATGAAAGTCACCAGTCCAAAGTTTTATGGCTGTTGCAGATTATTCAATTATCTTGGTACTATTATCGCTAGCGTCCTTTACAAATGTTCACCACCGGCTGCTGTTCATGTCAATTCTTTCCCATTCCTCAAACCTGCTCCAAGTTTCCTCTCGCAATCGGTTCACTTCTTTCCCGTTCTGTCTCTGGTCGCCTTCACCTAGTCACAATTTTTGCTGTCATTTTAAATAGCATTTTCAAGCTTATCTTTGAAAATCACTCATTATAAGCATATGGTTAAAATAACAGCTTCTGGACAGGATTTTAGAAGTTTTTTATAGTGTACCTCAAAACCAATAATTTAAATAGTTAATCCTCCATATTTATTCTATCTCACGATGTTAATCTCTTAACATGAATTTGTTCTGTGCAGTATTTACAGGTATTTTCTATTCAGGAAAACATCAGTACAGGTCGGCAGGTAAATTAAAGATTTTGACCGTCCTTCGCTACCAAAAGTAAGGCGCTGCACCTTTTTTTAGTTATAATCATGTTGCAGGTTTACAATTTATTCAGGTTTTCAAAGTGTGGTTGGTTTGAGCAAGGTTATTATTTTATGATTCAAATTAAATACGCAGAAGTTATAAATCAACTTCACATTTCAAGAATACCAAAACACTATGATTTGGGTGATATTTATGACTATAACTTATTTAGGAACTGATGGACCAAGACCCCGAATTTAAAATAAATAAATCTTTCGACAATATCTAGGCCATTAGTAATATTTAAATTCACAACAATAATGTGTACAATTAAATTTACCGAAATAATTGACATGCATGTCAGATATTCAGATATCAGGTCAATGCCTACAAAATAAAATAGGTTCGTGTGCAGTTATTATTTTTCAAATGTTGAACCTTAACAAATATTTTTGGCACCTGTTGATTTTTTCATTATCATGTAAACAAGATATTTTAATCACGCCATCACTTTCGACTCCAAGACTTTTACTTTAATATTTATCCGTAAGTAAATTGATTCCCAGATTAATTTATTTTTGGAAGCCGCTTACCACAACCACACACTGAGCAAATAATTTAACCGATCGGGTAAACAAAATTCTTTACGGAAAACCGATCGGGATTTTTTTATCAATCTATCCACTGAGTATAATGAAACCCGGATTATTAATTGAAATTCCGTAGAAGCCAAAAGTTCTTGAGGACGAGACCCCGGTGAAAATATTTGGTCTGACAACAGAACACTTAAATTAACAGGTTTGAGATGCATTTCGAAAAGTTCTCGCCCGGGAAATATTCGAGGCGTGTTTATTATTAAGGTGTAAAACCTTAGGTTTTTGTTAAACACGAGTTTTGAGTTCAAATATGTTTTTATGCAAATATTAAGACCAATTTTACAAGCACAGAGAAGCGTAGTAAAAAAAAACATTTAAATTCTCTGATATTTTCTTGTGTTATTTTAAAGATATACTAAACGGTTTACGTGGTAAACAAACTGATTTTTTTCATTCTCTGAAATTATTTCTGATGTAAAAGAATTCGCGTTTAAAATGTAAAATGCGATTTTCGATATTCTGATTTTCTTAAAAACTATTTTCTTACACCTCAGTACCTATTCATAGCACGTAAAAAACTCACCGATGACGATTTTTCAAGTAAACACATGATAAGGGACCCGGAGATAAAACGGTTCGAAAATAAACTAGATGATCGATGTTTGTTGCTTTCATATGGTTAGTAAGGAGGTTTTTACTTAAAAAGGTGGTTGCACTTTATTTTACATCAATTTTTATTTCTATGATACCTAATGAACTCACCTTGACACAACTTGAGAAAAACGATAAGGTTAATTATCTGAGAGTCATAAAATAATGAAAGATTCGGTAAAGTAATATTTTAAGGTATAATGATTTATTGTTAGCTTAAAAAAAATATGTATAATCTGAATATTCACATACAAAACAGTATGTGCATTTTCGTAGTGATTTTATTAATTTATGGTAATTTAATATTTTATAAAAATCAACTGTCATTTAAAATGTTAGCAGTAAAAATTATCTTACTCATAAGTCGAAAAAATACTTTATCTTTGAGTTTCACCTTCCTGTGGTTCTGAAATATGTTCTCTATGACGTAGGAACTGCCCTTTTGCTGCGGTGAGTTATAGTTTCCATTTGTGCGGACGGATTCTATTCATATTGCCGGGCCTTTGAGGTGCTTGGTCATTTCAAGTGCCTTACCCGTGGGAAAGTTTTCAACTTTTATTTACCTTTCCATTTGGTTTTGAGAAGGAAAATATTATAATCATCAGTGCCTCGTTGCTACGTGCCATTCAAAAAGTTTCATTTTATATATCGTGGCTACAAAGCTGCTGTAGATAATTAGTTCTGAGCTTACACCTTACTGCAAAGATATTAAATAGACTTGATATTGGATACCGAAAGCTGGTTAGGTTTTAAGCCAAATTTTACCTGGAGGTTCGAATAGAAATCGTGGAAATTACGTTATTCGGGAAAATTAGTTTGTCATTAGACGCTCCAAAGAATTGTGAATTTAAACGTTGTTTTTGCCGAAACCCAATTTTGCGTGGGAAGAAAACTTATCCAATGTGGTTTTTCTGTTTAAATTCCGCAATCAAGATCTCATTTCTGATATTCATTACTTAAAAAAAATAGAATGGCGTTAATAATAAAATAAAAATATAGAGGTGTCTTACAAACCAATTTCATTTTAGCATTTTAATAAAAAAAAATCTTTGTGACATTGTTCTAGTTATTATCCCAAATATATATTATTTAATTTGTTTAATGTAACACAATTACATAATAAAACTGCAAATTACATTTTTACAGATTATATCACAACGATGTTCACTAACAAAATGAAATGTGTAGTGATAAATTCTTTCCTTTTCAGTTTTACTACTATATATTTTCTCGGCGTAAAACCGCAACGTTCAGCTTAAAGGGGGGGAGGGGAGTTTAAAAAGAAAACTAATTGAGGTCTCTCTTAGATCCCTTAGCAAAAATCTTTGTATGCAATCTTGTGTAGTTTTATGATCTTTTGATTCCATTCATCTACCACTGATTAAAAGTTAAGCCTGGCAACTGAGACGATTAAGTTATCGCAAATAAAAACAAAACTTGTTGATTAAAGGAAGGCTTAGGAGGTGGAAAAAAAGGTTGTTCATTTTTTCTCTGTTTATTCTGTAGTCAGAGTATTTAACTATCTAGACTAGAACCTTATTAACTTATCGATTTTAAGTTTATATGTGGCAGTGATAAGAAAAAAAGACTTTTGAGATGGTATATTATTTCAATAAGCGTCGAATAAAAATAATTTTGGCTAAAAAAAGGTGATAATTTTTTTTTTCAACTGAAAAATCAATCTCTAACCTATTGTACAAAATTTATATTTTCAATCAAACTCCAGGAGATTCACTGATTTTATTTTATTTTTTATAATTTAATTGAATTAATTTTTTTTTTATTAAATTTATTTCTGCTAATTTTAGTGACAGCTGTTTCGGCGTTTAAGGTAAATAAAACTGCCTTGAACACTGAAACTGCTGTCACCAAAAATAAAATAACTAAAAAATAATAATATTAGATTTAAATTAACTGAATTATAAAAATAAAAATTTGAGCATTACAAATTAACACACAAAAACTGAAATTAAATTAAAAGATAAGGTAGATGGGATATAATAAAATCTATTTGAAATAAGGTTAAAGGTTGCGTAGCCGCGTTACTAGAATGCAGGGATTGATTGAGCCACTGAGATGAAGGTATGAAAAAGAAGCTCGTTGAGTCTTTAATATTGAGTTCTGGTGTCTGGCAACGCGATACAAAAGTAAGACCGATGAACAGTATAATACATGGACGGTCGAAATCTTAAATAATCCAGGCAACTACTCGCTATGAATTGAAACTTATTTAAGAAGCTCGTAGAAATATTCAGAGGACTCTACCACCTTATAAGACACGTGCTGTTGTTGAAAGTAGAAGGCATCAATGGCTGTAGAAAATGTGAATATGATGAGAAAACACTGAATTACCCATGGTGCCAATGTCTCACCGTAATGGAAAGAAGGCTTAGATACCCAGGGAGCCGTGTTTTAGAACCAGCAAACATTACTAAACATTCAGTGGAAACGCTGGTGAATTTTATTAAAGAGGCTCGGCTATATTCATGGAAATAATGTGTAACACGGGGTACTTAATCAGGATCTCAAGGAGGACGGGGCAACCTCCTGAGTTCCACCCTATAAAATATATAGTATAATATTAGCCAATATAAGTCGTGAAATTTTTGTGAAAGTTCAAATCAATTAAAAAATAAAGTATATCGTTACATTCACTTTTTATTAGATTTTTTATTTGAAACGTGTGAAAATATCTTTTTTCTTGCCTTTTAAAAAGTTTGAATGAGTTTTTAACACACTGAATATAGAATATTGAATGGAAGAAAAAGTCGGGGAAGCCCAAAGAGGACATGGCACGATCAAGTGAATCAAATACTCAAATAATCGGAATAACAGAAGAGTATGTATGAGGCGATGTATGAATCTGATTGAAGGGTGTGTGCTAAGACAGAGTTTTGTTTGGCGTTCTCTCTACCTACTACTGCGGGGAAATGGCATGATGATTAGTTAGTTAGTGAATTAGAATATAAAATAAAAGAGGTAAAGTCCTTATAATACAGAGTGAGAAAAAAGTTAAAAATTCATTTGCAAGCATTTGCGTTGCATAGTTGCACTCTTCTTTTGGCTAGTGACGCCATTAGACGAAATGGATATTTTTATAACTTTTTTTATACTCGAATACCGTACAAGAGTCCCAACTGCTTCCAACCATCTAGATTCAGTGAGACTATGACATCCCCAATTGGTGTATATTGTGAGGTTGAAGGAAAAGATAAGGATATGGGGAAGAGGAAGACTTGGAAGTACCTGGCTATTCAGATCTGGCTACCAAACACGGCTAAGCCATTTAAGCAACGGTTTGATTCTGAACAGTGGTTTTTAACCAGGGCGATAGTTAGAGTATCTACCATTCTGGAACAGATAGCTGCAAAACGTTCGTTCTTGTTTAAAATTGCATATCTAAATATCTTACCTTTGTCCATTATTTCGTATGACGTCATTTTGCGTAGCCATTTACTTTGAATCGTTAATCTGTTTTTTTGTAAAAATGAACTGTTTTTGTTTCGAAAATTTATCAAACAAACAGTAAGAATGTTGCAAAAGTGTTCAGCCAACGAGTGTAAAAGTGATTCAAACGAAACAAAAACAACAGGAATATCATTTCATAGATGAGGTGAAGTTTACAATGCCATTCCTGTCAAGATATTTTTCGATTTCTTTTACTATTCTAACATTTTTGAGGGTACAACATTTGAGTATGTGGTTATTTTATAGTTAAATACACTAAGGAACTTATTATTTGTGACAATTAACACAGCCAAGTTTTATAACCAAATCATTAGATACTCTAAGTATCGCCCTGGTGAAAGACCACCAATAAGAATCGAAACGTTTCTTGAAATGGCTTTAGCCGTGTTTGGTGTCCAGATCGGAATAGCCAGGTATTTCCCAACCTTCCTCTTTCTTATCTCCTTCCCCTCCCACCACCTTCAGCCTCACAACATACCCTATTTGATGATGCCATAGTCTCACTGGCTCTAGACGGTTGGGAGCAGTTGAGACTCTTTTGCGGTATTCATATAAAAAATAAAATAAATTTGTATTTTCTCATTTAAATGGTCAACCATCATTTAAGTATATTCCTTCGCATCTCAAATTGCATTTGTATTACTAACTACTAATGTTGTCATAGGTCATTGATATATTACAACAGAACTTGTTTGTGATATAAAAGTTTTCAAGTAGTGTACGCGGTAGTGAAAAAAATTTATCGTGGTTGAAGCCTATGCAACTGAGGGTTGGGAGCCGACCAATAACTCCTCTCTTTGTTCAGTACATTATTTAAATTTAAAAAATCAAATATTTCGAAAAACTTGTGTCTACTTTGTGAAATCGAATATTATTTCCTTGATATTTACTATAGTTAAATAGACTTTTCAGAAAAAAATTATGATAAAACAGTAATGTATAAAGATAAAATCATTTTATTTCACGAGGGAATAGGTTTGATTCATATTATGGAGTTAAAACAATTTTTGTTGCCCCTAAATGTTCATCCAATGTCAAGCCACTTAATAATACATATTGGTAACTGATGAAATGATAGGGCATCGGCGGTCATATTGGCCGCCATTGTTTGTAGCCGTTTGGACAAATTGTAATTTCAGTATGCCAAGTTCTCTTCTATTATTTAGTCATTGATTCAACACTATAGTTTAATCTTTTGCAGATAATAAACTGAAACACAGTGATACAAAGTTTTTAAATGAAACAACAACTTTTTGTTTTTACCCACTATTTCTATGTTTATATTTTCACCTAGGTATCGGCTTCGCTTTAGTCAAACTTCCTTAAGGTAGCATATTAAAACAAACAAAAATACACGTGATAATACAGAAATAAGCACTTATGTAAGCAACTAGGGAAACAGAATATTAATGAGATAAAATAATAGCAAGGTAGAGATGGATTATTTTGCTTTTGAAAAGTTTATTTTTTACGATGTACATTTATTACTTAATTTTTAATTCCTCGCTACGGGTTTCGACACGTCCGTGTCATTAACTAGCGTTTTTAACATTAATTATACAAGTACAGAATTAAATAAGATATTGTTTGGAGAGGGTACGGGATTATTTGGAGGTGGAAATGGGAGGGTGGGAGGAGTCATAATAAGGTGATACGGTTAGTAAAAGTGATTTACAGGGTGCTATTAGTTTAGCAACTATATTCGTTATATTTTTTTAAAACGGACAATTTAAAACATGTATTAATATCAGTGTTTTTAAAAGCAGTTTTTTTTATTGAAGCAAACTCTTAAAAGTTAATATTACGTCATGTTCTCTGATAAAAAAATATTTATCACATTAATTACATACTTAAGTTTATATTTCATTTTGTAAAATTTAATTTAAATGTCCTTGTGGTTTAGTTAATTATTTATCTCAGAAATAATTTAGAAAGCTTTAAATAAGTTGGCTGTATAAAAATGTTTTTTATAAATTTTACTGTTATTAGATTGGCCATTATTATTTCCAATGTAAATTTATTTTTTGTGAAAATTATTGTTTGTTTCTTATTATTGTAAAAGAAAAAAAATTCAAAAATAAAAGTCTGCAAATTAAAAATGATAAATTAATTAAAGCTGAAGAAATACAAAAAAAAAAGAAAAAAACATATTAAAGAGTGAGGCAACATATATAATGAAATAAGACAGAACAGCATAAAAGGTTACTCACTACACCTTAAATCCTTTATTTTTTTGGCATTTCATACGTTATTAGTTTGAACCACAAAGTGATTGTTTTTTTTATGAAAATAAGAGCTTAAATGGACATAGAGTCTATTTTTTTATGGAAAATCTGCAGACTGGTGTAATTACGTTAGTTGTAATTGTATTATAATTTGTAATGAAACGAGTGCATCCTTTTAGTGAACCATTCTTGTTAATAATAGTTTTTCTTTGATAATATATAAGATATTACGTCTCTATGTCTACTTTTAAAAATGATGCTGTTATGAGGAAACTGAAGATTATTATATAGCATACTTTGCGTTGGTACTCATGGAATCGAAAAATTCTGTGAGTGCCAGCTAGCCTTTCACATTCTACGAGAAAAGGACTAACATGATCTCCCTAGCCACTTTTAGAAAAACACGAATATTTACTTTTTAACCAAGTTTTAGAAGTGAATGCAGATATAACTTTCTCGGTACGTTTTCATAATAAGTCGTGACTGTTTCGATACAAGTATGGACAGCGAGCATTCAGTGGAAAGTGTTCCCCGGCCGTCGCGACGCGAGACGGACCGTCGCAACCCGTTTAGTCTCACTCGTAAAATGAAGCAGACAGCAGTAAACACAACGAATTCCACCCCTAATAAACTTCGCAAGTTTCGTTTGTTGGTGGCTTATACTAAAGGAATGATAATTCGTGACGTAGGTAAGACGTGGGACAACGACAACATTTGTTTTACATGTACCTCAGTTGAATCCAGTGGAAAACGATCTCCAATACCATAAAAAAATGTTATTCTACCAATACACGTGCATAATTTTACTGGTTGAACAAAAATACATTAAAACACACATTTTTTGAATAACTATACAAGCGATTCACAGCATTTTAATAGAAATATCCACAATGAAGTGAGGTAAAATACTAGCATAGATATTAAGATACATGAAAAAACGTAATGACTCTGATGTTATTCTATTTTAATAGCGGAGAACGAAAAAATGAACTTTTTTACGACATTTGTACTATTTATTTATTTTATTATAAACGCTCTTATGGCCTTTTACATAACTGTGCAATATATAATACAAAATAAAAGTGACATAAAAATAAAACAGAGCAAATGATTATTACACAAAAACATATATAAATTACTAGCAATATAACAACGCAAAAATTAACATCAGTATTTTTAGAACAGATATTCAATTATAGTCTTCTTGTAACTAGATTCAGCGCAATTAAATTTTTTATTTTTTATTTTTTTTATTTTTTTATTTATTATTTATTTCACATGTTAATTACAATCAGATAATGATACATTTTTATTTATTTTTTTTCAAATATAATATAGTACTCTTCCATTAGAAGCAAAAGCTTGTGTATGGAAGAGGAGTGTACATTAATTATTATTGATCAAAAAATGCGCTATGGTACATATTGTTAGTAAATGGGATATAAAGATTCATTCATTCAATTCAATTTGAGACTTTTTTTTTGAGAATGTTTTTAAAATATTTCTTAATAGAGTTAAATAGTTGGCTTTTATCAATAATGCTTCTGATTTCTTCTGGTAGTCGATTGAAAAAAGATCGTCCTTGGTAAGTATAATGAAGTTGAGCAAATGAACTATTTAGTTTTGTATCTACTATCTCTGCGAAGGAATTACCCACTGCATGCAATCTAGGTACAGGCGAGTATCTAAATGACTCGGTCCTTATATTATTGTTACATTTAAAAATAATTTTGGATCGAGTAGTTCTGTTAGGCACATGGAAGGTAATTAAGCTATGTGAATCAGGGCTGTCTATAATACCATTAACAATTTTAAAAATAAAAGTCAAAACGGAAATGAGCCTTCTGTCTAAGTCTTAATAATTTTAATTATTATTAATATAATATGATAATAAACACATCCAATACATTATCTATGCAACCTTACCCGTAAAAACCTAAAAAAAACCTTCTTATAATAAATTTGTTCTTATATTAATTTTATTTTATATTTTATTTACCGTTTTTGTTACTTTTTATTTTAAAACTTGCTTTATTTCTTGTTTAATTATTTTTAAATTGTCAAATATATATCACTGTTCATAGTTATTAGTGAGACAGACAGGGAACAATCTCTTAAATTTTGAATTTACTAAGATTAATAATTAAAAAAAAACCCTTCATTAAGTTATTGTTATTTATGGTTTCAATTTGTAGACCGAGTTTGTAGTAAATATATGTTGAAATTTTTCAACGGAAGATACAAGAACAAAATATTATTATGAAACTTTTACCTAAAAAAACGTGTTTCATGTCAACTTTAATTTGGTCAGACAGCGCATCGCATCAGTGAACTGAAACAAAAATAAAGAAATACCATTTTACGCAACTATAATCGCTGCTACGGCGGTTCAACTTTATTAGTGCAATAAACACAAAAGACAAGACACAAGTCAGTAGCCACAAAGATGATAACAATGTTGTAGAACATTGCACAGTGATTTTTTTATGACAAATGGCAGACATCAGCATTACAGATGGCATTAGGTGAGTGAATTATCGGTAATATTGTTTTGATCGGTGGCAGTTTGTCTCCTGAAAACAAGCGGTTGATTTGTGAGGGAGGTCGGTGGAGACGGCAACTTTGCCGCTCTCAGCTAGATGGCGTTATTCAGCGATATCAGTCATGTGTTGGGAATAACGTTAGAGGTCCAATAACTTATTTCCCACAACCTTCGATTAGGTTCCCTTCCTTCTTCTGGGATAACGATTGTTGACGACCAGTCTTATCAAAACATGGGGAGGAAATGTGCCGACGCACGCCTCTGGGAAACATTTACTTTTGATAAAAAAGTAATGATTCGGGAAAAAAGATATATTAAAAAATTATATATTCGTTCTTCACGATAGAAATAATGTTTTTTTGCGATACCATACCGGAATTCCAACTGCCTAGAGACAGTGGAGCTGCGGTATACTCACCATAGGGAACGTTGTTAGACTGATGTAGTTTAGGACGTAGGTGCGTAGCTAATATGGTCAGTAATCTAGTATTCACCAATTTCTCTTTTGTAAATGTGTCCGCTTCTGCTGAAACTGTTCTCCCGATTGACAAGTACCACCCTCTACTGGTTATTAAATGCCACAGTTTAATAACAACAACAATTCCACCTGCATCCTCAAAGTTGAACTTCTTCAAAGTAGATTTTAATCGAATAAATTATCATTAATCTTCTGCTGACTGGAGCTTTTTAGATTCAGGAAACAACATCGGTGAAATGGTGGACAGATTTTACTTAACTCTAAATGGTGCTTTTGATTTATTTGTACCTGTTTCTAAAATTGCTGTGCATAAATACCCTAAATGGTTTAGTATTGATCTTATTAGAGACAAAAAAAAACTGTCCACAAAATATATAAATCAACACGAGATCCTAACGATTACTCAAATTTAAGTAATTATGATTGTTAACTAAAAAAATATCAAAATTATATTATAAAATTAAATGCATCAAAAATTGTGAAGAAATGGCTGTTGCCAATCCTCAGCATATATTTTAATTTTCAAACATGCTCAATAATAATGATTACGGCACTCTTTCAAATATGCATTAAGATAATAAAATGGCTGATAATCCCTAATAAATCGTTGATCTATTTGCTAAATTGTAAAACGATAACTTTCGCCCGAATTTAAAATCTCATTATGTATCAATATAGCATTAACCAAATTTACTTTTAAAAAGAGTTGAGCAAATAAAGGACATTGGTATAATTTTTTACAGTTAATCAACTTTTGTTCCTCATATAAATGAAATCACTAATAAGGCCTTGAAATGTTTAGGTTTTATTTTGAGGACGGTGAATGATTTTAAATGACTATATACTGGGTTGGTGAGATCTAATCTAGAGTATAATTCTACAATGTGGGCTCCATTTTATAATATTCACCAACTTAAAATAGAAAGAGTGCAGCATAAGTTTCGCAGATTTATTAATTATAAGTTATGCATCCCAATCGTTGACTTTTAATTATGTTTTTTTAGTGAACTTACTTAACCTAACTGATTTATCATCAAGACGCACAGTGACCGATTTAATATGTCTCTTGAAAATAGCGAATGGCAGATTGGACGCCCCGGATCTAACGAGCCTTGTTACATTGCGAGTAGACCCGTGGCACACGGCAGACGGCTCTGTATAATGTTTCAACGTCTACAAATAATTATTTTGATAATTCGCCCATTCAAAGGTTGCATAGACTAGGTAATAAATATGGTTACAACACTGTTTTTAAATTAAAATTTAGCTTATTTGAATGTTTTTAATAGAACTCTAAGGTTATTGTTATTTATTTGCACCTTGTATACTTATAATTGCTATGTGAAAATAAAAAAAATCGCATTTCGCTGTAAATTACTATTTACACAGTACCTACTTACTAATTTTACTGTTATTCTATTGTAATTATCAATATTTTTTTGTTGTTGTTATTATGCCATATACTATACGTATGTTTTAATGTGAGTATCAAATACTTGCATTTGAGTAAGGCGGTATTTAAAAAAAATGGACCTGTTTAATTTATTCAAGTATTATTATTATAGAGAACACGGTTTTTATTTTTAAAACGAATTATTGAACTTCGTAAAAATGCATAATTTTAAATCTTTATTGCCTCAATAAATTCGCACGTATTTAAATTGTACACGAATGTAAACAATTTGCATAAAGAAGAATAAATGTAAGATCCCACCATGCAAAGTGTGTTTTTTCACAATGTTATCTCATCCGCTGCTGAGAACAGCCAGTATGGTATGCACTGGCGAGGAGGAAATCTGGTGTTCATTTATTCAGGAAGGAACTTTCGTATCTCAGTGATATTACACAGAGCAAACGAAGCCACTTTGATCTCATCCATGCCATGGATTTGTAGCAAATTGGTTTGTACCTCGTTTTAGCAAGAACAAATAACCTCATGCTTTTTTACTGAAGTAATTTTATTTGCTTGCCATTGGAACGGACCTTTATGACTGCGAACGCGGATTCTCGTTCCGATTATTTTTTTGTGAGGCAATTTGGCAGAACGCGTTTTAACATTGCTGATAAGGAATCTAACCTTTCCTTTATTATCGCAGAAACAAAACGGGGAGTATAAATTTTGAAAACAGGGCGTGCTAAGCGCAGAGTATGCTGCAGACATCACGCCAAGTTTTTCAGTATCTTTTGAGATGTTCACGCTCACGTATAAAAACGTACTACGTTATTAAATTTCTTTGTTTGTTAATATGATTCGGAAACTGCTGATATTTATTGTACTTCACTGGTATTAACTTAAAAATATGTTTTTTTTCGTATCTTTATACGAACCTAGTTAATAAGTACATAGGTTTAAATACATATTGGATTTTACACCTCTTCATAACTTACCATAACCTTATCGGCTAAGAAATGTTTAAAATAATAACTAAGTGTTTATCTGTGATAATTGGAAAAAAGCTTATGTTTTTTATAGCATATTATTAAAATGTACGTTCTTAAAAAATACAGTTAAAACCACACGAGAGTCCTTACTGTCTGGAGCCAGTGAGACAATGGCATCCCCAATTGGAGTATATTGTGAGGCTGAAAGCAGTGGGAGGGGAAGAAGAAGGTTAAGATTGTTTGATTGTTTCACAGCTAAAGCAATTATTAAGCCACGTTTCGGTTCTGAATGGTGTCTTTCACCAGGGTGATACTAATATCTACCACTCTGGGACTTGCCGCAAATACACTTTTTATGAATTTAATGTGTTATGACACATATTAATTAAATAAAGGTTGTTTGCGCACGCCGCGTTACAGCCCACGACCTTTGGGTTCGTAGTCGAGCGTCTTACCACTCGACCACGGAGACCGTCAAAACGTACATACATATGTTTATAGGCTTGGCGAACACAACACGAGTTTGCCACAGGTAAGTGATGAAAAATATCGCTTATTGCCAAAATACACATTAGAATGATGGGAATACCATTCTCGAATTCGATCTCACGTTTTACCGTTGCACAGAGCAAAACGTGAGGGGATCATAAACATATCTAAATCGATCGTATATTTAATAAAATTGGATTAATAGGCAACAGTAAAAACGATAAAACACAGAAATCGACCACGACTTGTACAAAAATTCTGCCATAGATTTTTCACTGACATTTTATTCTGATTTATGGGTCCATAAATTCCGATTCCACCAGTGGTATTTGTCAAAACTCTGGCGGTGAATTTGTATGCATACACGCGTAATTTGTGGAGTCGAGCTCGAATGCCTTAAAAGGTTCTGTCCTCTTTTTCACCACTATTTGTTTTCTTCGAGACCAAAAATGGCATGAACCTCGTCCTGAGAGGTCCTATCGATTAAACGTTTCTCCATTATTACTAAAAAGAAAAATTACCCTTTCTTTTATAGATAAAAAAAAACTAGTTATGAATTCCAACTGCACAGAGTCAGTGTAACGATGGTAAACTGATTTGGGGTATTTAGTGAAGCTGATAGATGCAGGGAAGAAGAAGGGAACATAACTATTCAGGTCAGGTCACTAACAATAGAGGTAGTCTTTTCAAGCAAAGCAACGTTTCGAGTTTCATTGCTGGTCAGTAATAAAGATAAAAACAAGAAAGATAAATGAAAAAATAACTTTCTATAAGATCACGGATATTATTGTATTTTTTATTACCGACCGGTTTCGCTTAGCCTAAACATTATCAGGGTACAAAATTAAATTTAACAAAAAATACAAACCGTGCGGTTATATATTCATACAGAGGGAGAATAAAATAAAATTACAGAACATTAATAAATAATAAAATAACATTTAAATTTAAATTTAGGAAGAGATAAAGAAAAAGAAACACTTTCTACGAAAATGTATAATTTATTTAAGTCTTGAAAGAAGTGCATATCAAATACTCGTGCATATTTTTTTTATTCAAATTAAAATTTTACTCACATATCGAACCTGTGATATATGGATTGTCAAGGAAATAATTGCTTTTCCACGAGGGTCGTCAACTATCGCCACACGGGTTATTACAAAGCATATAAAATTAAAAATTTATACAATCATAATTTGTTTAACTTTAGAAGATACTCTGTACTACATGCTAATACGACTATTTTTACAACAACATCTCGTGTTGCCTAGATTAAAATGTTTGCATTTAATCTTCTTTTCTCGGGCTATATACCTGGAACTCCACCCTAAGCATCTTAAATTATTATACAGAAACATAAAATGATGAAGGTGTTTTGGAGATGGTATAAAATTTAAATTAATATTTCACGAAGAAATATACCAAATGTAAATAACCCTACAAAAGGGATGCTTTACACTAATTACCATAACAACTCCTTCCTTTATTTCTATTTAGATTTTTAACGGCGCTTGTTTTACATTATGATGCTACTTATGCAATATTATTTTTCAAGTGCTTTAAAAATGTTAGCATTCTTTCGAGCAACTATCCCGGGAGATAATATTATAAGTATACTGTACTCACCTGCACTCTTGTAAATACAATGTTACCACAAAAACTAACATCGTTGTTTTTTGAAGAAAAATGGTGCATATTATTAGTCAATTTACGATATTTTATCACTTGATTACTTATTTACGATGTTGATGCATAAGTTCAAAGGGTTCTCATATACAAACAGTTTTCTCCTTATACTCGTATCTAACTTTGAAACTGTCAATTCGTGGTGGAACTTCATTTTAATGATTTAATAATATGCCATTTTGAAAAAAAAAAATTAAGACCTGATCGGTTTTACCTTATGACGGGCATCTTCAGGCTGATACAATTTTAAGTATTGAATAAAGTTTAAAGAATATTAAATCAGTTTTTTTTTTAATATTTAAATGTCGTTTTACTACCGTAAAGTTATTTTATAAAACATATCTAACATTTTAAATTGGTAGATAGTTTGAATTGTTAATTAATTAATTTTGTTTAAGTATAAAAGAGGGTTTAAAGGTAGTTTAAATGATTTGTGCCGTTTACGGAGTATCATACTAAAATCGGCTTATAAAGTATTGGGTTGAGAAGTTATCATCCGTCTAGTAAGCTATTCTTCTGATGTTCGTCTTTTTTGCTCCCCAGCCAATAATTTTGAAGGAATCTTTAAATATCTATAATATCGCTATTTTTCCAAAGAGGCTTGACGCCCTTTTCAACTCTAAATTACCGAGTATCTTTATCAAATTATTTTTAAAATGCTATTAATATGAATATCTTATTTACAGTTTTACAAGCTTGAAAGCGATAAGTTCTCACTGTATATTTTTGAGTAGAGTTTTAATATGAAATCTCAAAGAAAGGAAATTTTGCCGAAGAATATAAAATTGGTTAAAAATAACATATTTATTTCCTTTTTTATTCTAGCGGCTAACTTTTTATATCTGAAACACCAATGCCCCTCTTAATGACCTTTTGTCAAATAATAGTATATACCCTTATAGGGAAACTCCCATGTTAATGACATCAACAATAATTACAATTTATCAGAAAAACTAATACTGTTACAAAAAAAAAGTCAAAATTGAAACCTTAACATGTTCAGTTCAATTCCTCAAACACAAAGCTTTCAAATCTGTTTATCTTGAGATACGTATTGTACGAAATCTCGTTAGTTCTAAAACAAGCATTACATATTGTCTTCATGAAATCGCACATCGTTCTCGGTAGCCGGAAGAATCTCTCCACACTTTGCTTTCCCGGAAATAAGAGCAAGGAAATATCTAGCCCCGTAAGTTTTAAAGCGCCTATCAAAATGTACGATTTCACAGAGTAGCCATTTTTTGTATTTAATATAAAAAAAATGTTTCCCAAAAGAATAGTTAAAAGATATGTGTACACACGAATAAACCCTAACAAGGGCGTTCAAATGCCATTAAGGTTTTTTTTTCTGACAAATAAAATATGCTAGAAAAATAGGTTTTTGTGTTAATTTTTCCACGTGTAATTTATTTAATTTACATTGTTTTATTGTTATTATCAAACTGTATTTTTGGCACTTCTAATTTTCTATTCTCAGCTACGCGCAGTCCATAAATGCTAAAAAACATTCCTTACCCAAAAAAATGAATCACTAAAAATTTTTCTTACAACTAATTAAACAAACTTTTTTTTTTAAATGTTCGCATTTTTATAAAATTCATTGTTAATTAATACGTTATTTGCATTTGACAGAGTTATATACTTTAGTTGCAACCTACCTTGTGGCCATACATTATACATTGTCAATCTAGGCTTTTGCGTGAAACATAACACAAAGTTCTGCTTTAAATAAAGGCCATAAAATATTCCTACACTGCTAGTAAATTTTGCAGAGTTAAATATTTGTTTTGAAATAAGATACATAATATTATCCCTCTACCAAAGGTTTTATTCTTTTCATAAATTGTAATTTTTTATAGTTTTGTAAATCATTTTTTTAACTGAACAAAATCATTATCATCTCGCGTTGAAATTATTTGTGAATGTATTATAACATTATTCCCTTTTTCTATCGTATTATCAATTGATCAAAGCGAAATAATTTTTCCACCCATTTCTAGATATTTGAGATGAAAAAACAAAGGATCACATAAAAAAAATCAAAAATATTTTAAAAATACGCAAAATCAAAAACAAACATAATAGAGTTGTAAATGTTTCCAATTAAAAGAAAAAAAAACAACCACATCTCTAACGTATGAATGATATGACACGCATAATGATTGATACATGAATTTATATATACAGATTGATAAAGAAATTTTACGCTTCACCACAGTAGGCCACAGAAATCAGCAAAATGCATCGGTACTTGCTAGCAGAAGATGATGATGAAAAAACTAGTTTTAAATATGTATTCATATCCTAACTGAAATGTTATTTAAAAAACTATCTCAACTTCATTGAAAAATATTGCAAATTAAAAAAATTCTCGACGTTTTGATTATCCTAAGGATTTTCTTTTTAAATGTTGTCTGTGCAATTCTTTCATGCAATAATTACTACAAACCCAAGGAAACATTCATTTACACGTGAAAAAAGCTTTGCTACATTTTTATTTTTGAGTAGCTAACTCTTAGAGTAGTAGTGAATTACACATAAATGTATCTCGATTTTCTGCTGAACGAAGATTTTTTTTAAAACGAGTATATCTCTGATTACACTTCCATGGAAAATCCAACGTTAACAACTTACCAAGCTATTCCGGGAAAATAGTATTTTTTTATATTTGAGGGTGTTACTAGAGTGGACGAGCAGTTTCACATTGTAATTTCAAAATAAAACTTTCTCGCTTGAGAATCCACCCAAATGTCAACATTTGACATATTTACACACAGCATTAAGTTATTCCAAACTTTTTAAAAGAAAATTATCACAATTTTTATAAACACAAAATATGCTTTACATCCACTTTGTATGACTTTTTATTTACACAAAATGTTTTTTAAGCCTGTTTGTTTATTTTTTTATTAAAAGGGGGGAATTTTTATTTCGACGGGATCCGAAAAATATCGACTTGATGTAAAAGAAACACATACTTTGAAATCAGTTTTCTTTTCAGTGTGGGTACACGATTACAACACATTTTTTTGTAAAATGCTAAATCCTAAAGTAGCGTTTATGTAACGCCTATACGAAACTTATATTCCAGATATTAACATCAATATTTATAAAAATGTACATATGAACCAAAATTTCTTGAAAAATCAACATATTTTTCGCACTGTTTAAGCGTGTGGTCATCGCATCTCTCATCCACTGGGTGTCCAGGAAATGGTGGTCTACCGTTATTCGGGCCATCGAGTTACAAGATACGTAATAAATTCCCTCCGAGGGGCGGCTTTACAGGCGCCTGTGTACAGTTCACACAGTGGCCGGTGCGCCTAGCTTTTGATGGTAGGTTCCCACCACCATAGATATACACACAATAGCTACAAATAGCTTTCAACCCCTGTTCTGTGTACACAGGAGTGAGAATTGCACATTGAATTGTACGCTCGTGTTGGCATGCTAATTCTAATTTAATTATGAATTAAGTTGGTTTGATTAATATATTTTTATTAACTTCATTCAGGAGGCTCTAAAGTTCTCCAAAGTTTCCTTTAGGGCTGTGTTATCGTCAAGGTTACTGTGAAAAGTATTTTAAAGGAGGGATTTGAGTAATAATAATAATAATAATAATATTTGGACGATTTGTATAGCGCCGTTTTTGTGAAAAATCACCTCAAGGCTCTTGATCTTTAAATAAAACGTATTTCAGGAGAAAGGAAACACAATAACCAACATTGCATTTGATAGCTTAGCTATTTAAAACAAGAATGACCTATAAAAAAGTCCGGCCACCATATTGAAAATGTAATTTTTGACATGAAGCATTCACTTTGTGGTAAGACATAATTACATTTAAATAAAAGTAACTTTGTTTTGACACAACTTTATTACGCACATATACCAACCGGTTTCGGCTCTACCTGAACCTTCTTCAGAGTTGAATACATTTTCGGTTTAGCCTGAGGAAGGTTCAGGTAGAGCCGAAACCGGTTGGTATATGTATCTAATAAAGTGGTGTCAAAACAAAGTTACTTTTATTTAAAACTTGAAAATATAATTCTACAACAAATGCAAAAGATATGTTTTTTTTCTCACATTGTTTAGACATGAAGCCTCCATCCGTTCTTTTCTTACGCTATTTTCATAGCCTTGGAATATTGTCAGCCTAGTATCTCTTTTCAACAAACTGTGCATCCGTTTTCACCAGCTTCGTGTGTGTTGACCAACTTTCCCCTAGAATCGCTAACAGAAATCTGTCCGGTAGTCATTTTGCTCACATCCCGAGCACGTGACCGAACCACTTCAACCGGGATTCTTATATTAAATGAAACAGGTTTCATATCGAGAGCTACGTTATTGACCCAGAAAATCAAGACCAAAAAGAGATTTTAATGACGCCTAAAGGTACCGTTCTAGAGATTTTGCTGCTTTAGAAAGCACGCAAACTTTCAATTTACTACATAGAGAATATTAAAGTTTTATTTGTATGAGTGAAGTGGTTCATCCATTCTTTTGACCATTGTTCCAAAATACATTTCACTTGAAAGAAAATAACTGTAGATTGCGAAACTGATGTTTTAGTTTGCCTAATTGTTCCAATTAACTATTAGTTTTCACTGTGCAACCCAAATCCTTTATCTGACTTCTACTACGTAAGTGAAAAAGATAAATTATGCTTACTAATTTTACAAATACCCTCCTAAAGGGCCGCTCAGAATTCTCAGAAAGGGTTGTAACCCGGCCTATTTGCTTGTAAATTCAACAAAATGTCAGTTGGAGCTGTCACTGTTTTGTCTTTGTGTCGTGTCAAACACGGCTATGTTATTTAATGCTACACGACTTCAATATTATAACATATTTCAAATATATTTTAACATTATTGTAGTTGAGAAAATATTTATTATATTTTTTACTCTATTCATGTATATAAGAATTTTATAAATTCAACAGTATAGAAAACTAAAAATAGTTACAATGATTTAAACTCCATTCATGAGTATCGTATTGTAGAAATTTTTGACAGTGCCAGGGAATATTTCACCCTCTTCCTGTGTCAACTGTGGTTAGAGGTGCATTAATGAGAAGATAATCTTTTCTACCCGGTGAGCGGTGAGCAGGCTGCCTTTTGCTACTGTAGGGTTTTTTTCTGTGTATGTTTATATACAAGTACTTAAAGGTAAATTTTGTGGACTGTGTTTTGTGGGTTTACAGCGATAATTATGTGAATAAGGATTTTACGGGAATAAGAATTTTATAAACTCAAAAGTATGGCCCTAGTGAAAGACCACCATTCAGAATCGATACGTTGCTTGAAGCGGCTTTAGTCGTGTTTGGTGACCAGATCTGAATAACCAGGTACTTCCAGACCTTCCTCTTTCCCATCTCCTTCCCCTCCCCACTAGTTTCAGCTTCACAACATATCCCAATTGGGAATGCTATAGTCTCACTGGCTCTAGACAGTTGGAAGTAGTTGAGATTCTTGTGCGGTATTCAATATAAAAAATAATTAAAAAAGAAAAAACAAAATGTAACTTTACTAAGAAATAAATAAATTTAATCATGAAAAATTATTTGTATCCAGTTTGTACCTACTGTATAGACTTTAAACTATGTTAATTGTGCAGTGGTAGTTGATTTAAAATTTTAAAGTATTGTTACAAAAAAAATAAACAAATGAAAAACAAATATGGTTTATCCGAGGCTTTATTGCGTTGGTGAGATTTTTTGACACAAACGAATTTCGTTATAATTCCATACAGTGCATTAAATCTAAAACTTCTAATATTTAGTAGTTTATGTTGATCATCGGCTAATGAAAAAATCTGGAAGTATGTTGCCTACTGTATGCGGACGATGCGGTGCTGATTGCTGACAGTATGGAAGATCTACAGTTTCTCGTGTCTAGGATGAACCAAGTGTGTATGCAGAATGAGTTGATGATGAATGTAAGTAAGTCTAAAGTCATGGTGTTTGAAAGAGAGAGTACGAGAACAGCGTGCAAAATAGTTGTTAATAATGAATACTTGGAGCAAGTGGATGAATTTGTGTATTTAGGAAGTATGTTTACGAGAGACGGAAAGGCTGATAAGGATATTGAAAGAAGGGTGAATGCAGGAAACTCCATTAATGGAGGACTGTACGCTGTTGGCGCAAATAATAAATTGTCCAAAGAGGCTAAGCTAGCACTCCACAATGGAGTGCTTATACCAACCCTGATGTATGGCAGTGAGGCGTGAAACTGACAGACGAGGGATGAAAGTAGACTGAATGCTGTGGAAATGAGATCCTTGAGACGTATGTGCGTAAAACAATGTATGTCCGTATTAAAAATGTGGATATCCCGAAAGAATGCAAAGCTGATTTGAGCGTAATGAATAGGTTCAAGAAAGGGACGCTTGGATAGTTTGGGCATGTAGAGCGAATGAGCGAAGAAAGTAATGTGAAAATAATACACGGTGCGAAAGTGAATGGAAGAAGAAGACGAGGAAGCCCGAGAAAGGCATGACACGATTAAGTAAATCAAATACTTAAATCAGGTCATGTGAAGAGTCAGAATAACAGAAGAGTATGTATGAGAAGGTGTGTGAATGTGAATGCAGGAAGGAGTGTGTGCCAAGACAGAATTATATGGCGGTCCGTCCTTTCTGCCTACCCCTGTGGAGAAACGGCATGGTGGTTAGTTGGTTTATCGGCTAATGAAAATAACTTTTTGTTTATGTTTAACTGACAAGTGAAGGAGTTCTAGTTATTTTCGACAAGCGTGGTTGAAAGATAATTCCACATCCGCCCTTTTTCCTGATATTGCGTTATCGGATTTTGCGACTTTCATATTTTGTTGCTCTCTTTTCAGAAATATCTTAGAAATCTCCCACAATAATGATACTGCTTACCAAACTTGACTTGACAACTGATTCACCTGCAAACCATCATATTTCTTCAGGCGAGATACGTCGGGAATAGATAATAAACAATGCAGGAGATAAAATTGTTAACAAGAAGAAAATTTAGTTTATTGAAAAACCAAAAAAAAACCTTTTTATGCATCAATTTAATTGAGCAATGTTCATCAGAAATTAAAAAAAAACACTCTTGGTCCTAATTAAAAATGTGTTTTTTTCTCATTTCCGACAAATACATACGAGGCCTGTTCAAAAGAAAAGGTGATTTTGAATTTTCGCGGGCTGTGTACATTCGATTATCGATTTTTTTTTGTTATTGTTATGTTGGTACACATATGTTTATCATATGTTAGCGTTATCGGCCATTTTTGATAAGTGGTTTTTTATTGACAACTGGAAAGGTTAGTCTTGTGTAAATTACAATTTCAAAAGTAAACATGTCAAAGTCCTGCTCCAAATCACAGAAATATCGAAAAACTTTTTTCAGACTGTACACGATGTTGGTTAAATTGTTAAGGTCAAAAGTTGGTCGATTTTAAAGGTTTTTGGTCGTGTTGTTCTATAAATATATTGAGTTAACGTTTCAAATAGCGTAGTGATGTAGATATTTTTTTTTCTACCGGTTATAATCGATATTTTTATTTTGAGTTCTGCACTTTTATGACATAAAAAAATCAATCAGTTATTTCAAAAAGTTACTTTGAGATAAAACGTTTTGAAATGAAACAAAAGTAGGAATATTATCAATATTATTATAAATCACGCTGAAATTTGTAGTAACATTTTTCAGTTTTCATTATTTATCGAAACCATTCGTCGTAAATTGAACAAAATGATATATCGTTTTGAATTTGAATAATGTGTTTCATTTAAAATATACTTTTTTAATGAAATTAATAGAAATTCAACCCAATAACCCGGGAAAAGTAACAAACAACCTGTTCACCCATTTAATCGGAAGGTAGAGTTTTTTTATTCATACAGCTTTGAGTTTGTTTTAAATTCGGCTTAATCCTGAATGCTTTGAAGCACTTTAAAAATAATCCGCTTAGATGCAAATAATAACTTTCGTCGTAAGCCCATAATCAGCGCGATGGCATTATGTGACGTTGAATTGATAGCCCCGGTCATAGAGTGGGTGGTTGTAGTACCTGTGTGTGTATACAGATCACGTTTTACCGATGCGGACCGTACCCGTTAGGGAGTGGAGTAGTGCAGAAGTGAGGGGTGCGGGACGTCGGGACGTCGAAACGTGTGGTACTCCCGCCCTAGTAGGGTGGGCGGGGGCGGCTTTACGGGGGTTTCACAGGTTTCATTTGGCTTTGCCTAAACCGAACGCCGTGGACCGAGCAGTGATGTGATCTGTGCCTGTTTGATCGCAGGTTTATTTAAACTATCTATAAACAATTCGATTAGCAACACACTCCGACAAGGTAATTAAATTACGGCATCAAACGATCCGAGCCCATTCGTGGCTGATGGCTTTTCCGGAAAATGTGTAACAAAATGCAGAAGTATATTGGGAATTCAAAATTTACTCTCAACGGGTCATTTTATGCTTCCAGTTGGTGTTTTAATTCAAAAAGCTCGTAACAATTTAACTTGATTAACGTTTTTGTGTTGTTCAAGGTTCTAACAACGTGTTTTCATTCTAGGTGTAAATATATTATTATTGTTTTATTGTATTGAATATTTAAATCATTTTTATATTATCCACTTTTAATTGTATGTAGATATATTGAAGGAATGTGTAGGACTGTACTAACTTCCCCACATTTCGGAATTAAGGCTATTTTTATTATTATTATTATTTATTGAGTGCAGACTTATCTACAAGCTTATTTGGTTAATTAAACGTAAATAACGGCCGTATGTGACTATAAAAGTCACATAAACATCATCATAATCTGTACAGAAAACTTTAGAAATAATTTTAATATTTACCTTCCTGATTCTCTTCAAACCAGATCACACATTTATTTTTTAACATGTTTCTTCTCTCCAAATTCTTCAACTACATATAACCCTTTTCCCAATTTACAAGAACCAGAATTTGATTAACAAAAACACAACAAAACAAAATGTTCCTAACCTTTCTATAGTAAATATTGGATAGATGTAGATGTTGCGAGAAATAGTAATATCGTTGGTTGTACTTTTTTTTAAGAAATGAAAAAATAACTTTGTATAAGGTTGTACGGTTTCGCTTAGCCTAAGCATCATCAGGGTACAAAATTAAAGTCAACAAAAATTACAAAATGTGCCGTTATATATATGTACAGAGGGAGAGCAAATTATAAAATAAAATAACAAAACAATGAGAAAACAAATATAACAAAGAAACGTTGAGAAATAATAATATTTATTTAATTATGTCGAGCCACAAAGTGATTGCTTTCTACGAAAATAAAACAATATAAAAAATATTCTTACCCAGGTGGCGGTTATTCCCAATAGAATTTATTACAAACTTTTGAGTGCATAATACAATATTATAGAAAGTTTAAAGTTTTTTTTTACCCATGGAAGAAATTATTTAGTCAATAGTTTGGAGAAGATAGTTTGTATAATAATAAGTAACATATTTAAAATAGAAAAATTTCACCTTCCAACGAATATGTGAACTGTTTTGCGATTCTCAAAACTACATTTATGTAGGCTAGAAGTACGTGAAACAAACATGTAGAACGCGCCTACGCTCAGTTTTGGGAAAAGTTTCATTGACGGGGCGCCATACGACGTTTTCACGTGGCAGTCAAACAACTTCTACATTGTGTATAAACACATAGTATACATGCTATACTGTGCAGTATTCATACATGTTTTCAACATGGACATTACGAAAACTTTTATCAAGTTTCTATGAGCTGTAAAATGCGGCGGCCATTGTTTAAAATTTGGTGTGACGTCACCTGCCATGCGGTTAAAAAACATCCTCTTTTTTGTATTTATCAATTGAATTTGAATTAAATCTTGGTATGTTTTAAAAGTTTTTTTCGTGTTTTGATTTTACCACATGCAGTGTTGAATTAATTTAATTTGAACACTGTTTTATGTAAATTATCTGCAAATTTGAAATGAATAATCAATAGTTTTTTAGTGATATTTTATAAATCAAACAGAGCTACTTTAACTCTGTGGTTAATAAAAAACTTTGTTTTAATATGTAGGTTGATCGTTCTACTGAGCAAAGTTTTGAAATGATTTCGGAAAGCTTGGAAAGCTGCAAACATATTTATATATATATACATATACAAGATATGTTTTAATTAAAATAAATCGTATTAAGTTATTATGAGTACCGGAGCTTGGTAATATTTTATTCAAATGCTTTTACGGTTCCTTGGGCTAATTTGCTTTCTGAAGCATATTTTGTGCATTAACCCTCGAGAAATTTCTCAGTACTCTGGAAATATCTATGTTCCTTGCTTATAATTTCAGAATGGTAGGCAAATACTTTTTTTCTTACTTTTATGGTCTTTAAAAAGGTGATAACTCTCTTTCTTCTAATCAATGTAATAAGATAAGAAATCAAATAAATACTTATTTTTTAGGATTCAGAAAAAAAAAAATATTAGCCAACAAGATCTTTGTCAGGAGAAACGGAAGTTTATATTTCACATTCAAATAAATATGAACGGATTCAAAATACATGACAGCTGTAATAAAAAAAAAACTTGAGTAATTTGGTTTCCCTAAATGGTGGCCAAAACTGTGAAAAAAATGTATTTAGTTTTTATTATTCGTACCAAAATAATTTGAATAATTTTTTGACACCTTTTAAAAAGAAATGATGCATCTTTACATTAATAATGATGACGGTGCCAAAGATAATCTGATTTTTACCAATTGACCTTTATAAAAAAAGTTTGTGTACATAAACTTACTATGCAGATGGCAAGCGCATAAATTATCTATAAAACCTCACACTTTATACATACGAGAGAAGTATTATTTTTTGTTATTATTAAAAGCGAAAATGAGACACCACGGACCGGGAACAAAAAAAAAATATAATCCATATATATTTATATACAAATATATATGATTCGTTTTTTATAGCAGTGCTGAATAAGGATTATATTTTTCGCATTAGTGTTGATACATTTTTGTTTTGGGACAGTGTGCCGCCATCTCTGTGAATTTCGCTTAGCATATTAACTGGCAGGCATGCAAATTTAAGGCTCTGTTTTTCATAACCTTTCGGTTGCAACGCGTACATTTTTGTATAAATCTAAATAAATTTTCAGGTATTTTTTTACAACCTTTGTATTACATTTAGTAATTCTGGTATTTATAAAGTATTTAAAGGAGAGAATTTAAAATATAATTTTCTCATTTTACACTTGTTTTAGTGACAAGCCTTAAATTATGATTTTATCCTTAAAAATATATATTTCTTAAATACTTGCCATTAGCCACATCTCAAAAAAAAAATAACGTAACACAGATATATAATTTTCAGTTAAAAGCTCTGCGATGTAATTATTTTTACGCGTGACAGATGTTTCGCCTTCTGAGGGCATTATCAAACTGTTTGATAATGCCCTCAGAAGGCGAAACAGCTGTCACGCGTAAAAATAATTACATCGCAGAGCTTTTAACTAAAAAATTGTTTTAAATAAAAAATTAAAATAATAATAATTATTGTTTAAATAAAATTAAAAAACCTAAAAATTAAAATGGAGTTCTACAAAATAAACTTTAAAACAACAACAAATATTTATTTTTTCAATTGTATGGAGGTAATATTTTATGTGTCATTTGTCTTTGATCTGTTAATGACGACTGTAAAATAATGGAAAACACTTCATACTAATCGAACCGTACACAATTCATAACTTTATTTTAATGGAAAATAATATAAAAAACATGAACTTAAATAACAATAAATTACACGCTGATAAAATGCATTTCATATTTTCTTGATTTCGAAAAGGTTACCACCTAAATTTTTGAATTTCCACACGGTATAGATAATAAATGTATATACTCTTATATGAGAATGTGCGAACAACGAAGGGTTGCTGTGATGATAAACAGTTTTCATCAAATCATAAAGCAAATTTTACATAATAATCCCAGTCATACATCACACATGCATACATCGTAGGTATGCATTTAATATATTATAAGGCTAAATGAAGAACGATAGTGAATCTTATCAATAATACAGCAAGTTTCTTAAAAGAAGTTTCATTCCATAATCTTATAAATAACATCAAGTTAAGTTACGAAATATCGAGTTGCTGGTAGATCTACGAGTATATTGATACCGATATTATAAATCACAATTTATTTAGGTTCCATTTTATAATATTTTTCAGAATATATTGTAACATAAATTATTTTTACTGCAAGTTTAACGATAAGTTTCCTCTATTCGGGTACTTATTTTGGTCGTGAAAAGTGATTACTGCTTGGTTAGGTGCAATTTGGTTGATAGCTCTATTATTAACTTTTAGGGGATAGTATGGATGGAAAGGGAGGTTCGGGTCGACTCGGCGGTCAACTGGCTGTAACTTCCAATCAAATTCTCTCCGAGAGGGCATTCACGTGCCGAGTATATTTTAAAACAGACCGGTTGTAGATTTTGTTGCTCGTTCTTGGTAAAATGTGCGAGAAAATCAAGTATGGAAATTAAAATAACTCAACTCAACTCAGCAAATTTAATTTTCCTTGGATGCAACTTTCTATTTAATATTCAATGGTGCACGAAAATAATTTTCATAGCAAAATTATAATGTTTAATTGGTATGTTATTTTAGCCCATAGTTTTATATATATCACCATAAGATGTGGCATACTAATTTACTCAAAAAAAATATGATTAGTCAGAACAATATAGTCTATCTTTTAGAGTCTATTTCTATTAGATATTTAGCAGATTTTAAATTAAAAAAATCACTTCAATGTCAGGTGTAAAATAAATGTTTTTGTAGTGAAAGTCAATATTATTCTGAAATATTAAAAACAAAAAATGGTTAAATCAACATTTTTTTTTAAATTACGCTATGTATAAATATGTTTGTACTTATCAATTTTAGAAGTTTTTAATTTCCACTGGTAAAATAATGAGAGATATGAGAGTCTGAAGAAGTAGTGTCAATTTTTTTTCACAAAATGACGAGAGACTAGATAAAATATTTTGGAATTATACGATAAAAGTATCGTGAAAATGAGTCCGCTATCATTATTTATTATTGAAAATATAAAACATTGACATGGTAATCAATAAAATAAAGAAAAAAACATTAGTTTCTTGGTGAAAACAAAAAAAAACCATTTTATTAAAAACATTAACAAGGCATTTTATTTCATATATATTTATATGCATGATATGTGTATACCTTCAAATATTAAGCTCAGAAAGCTCTATGCGTTCCAGCATTTGGAAAACGCTGGCTTAAAATATGTTCCTTTTGCAAATGTCAAACTCATTAATTTTTAAAAGAGCATTTTTAATTTGCCTCAATTATACGGTCTTACTAGGCTACGCAAATAGTATGGTCATAGAAGCCCCATCAGCAAGAGCAAAGCGAAAACTGGTGGCCATATGCGAAACGTTCGTTGACAGTCATGGATTAATGCACAACGCACAGAAATCATCGCTGCTGATATTTAGAGGGAGTACCGGTCCTACTGTTATCCCGCTCATACGCCTCGGTGGAGTTGATCTGAATATCAGCAGTGAAATGAAATATTTGGGTCATGTCGTATCGGGTACTTAGTGAGTATAAACTCGCCAGTATTGCGTAATGAAGTTCTTTCCAAAATACCAACCCACAAACTTTCCTCACAGTTGTATTATTCGCTAATTACGGAAATCACAGCTTTGTGGTCCAGTTTTGCAGAATGCATTTAAATTCCTAGCACGCCAGTAGCCTGTTGGTCCAATTTATCATTGGAACAAAATGTTTTGCAACTATTCCATTGGTTGCAGTAACAACATTATAAATATATAACCATGTCTGGTGTACCGCAAGGATTATCATTGAGACTTATATTGTTTCCACTTTATTTGTGAGTTAAACAAAGTACTTATCCTATTCAAAATGAGTTAAAAACTCATTCCGGCAAGAACAAATTTAAAGAATAAAAAAACATATACTCGTATATCTTATCCGTAAAAAGCATTTACTTTGTGGCTTGCCATATTTATAAATAAAACAGATAATTTTTTTAAATAATTCAATTGAATTAAATTGAATATTATTATTATTGAGTTCTGCTATTTTAATTTTTTAAATTTTGGTTTTAGTGACAGCTGTTTCGGCGTTTAAGGCCATTGTCAAACTGCCTTAAACGCCGAAACAGCTGTCACTAAAAACAAAAATAAAATTCTTTAAATAGCAGAACACAATAATAATAATATTAAATTTAATTCAATTGAATTATATAAAAAATTATAATGGAGTTCTACAAATTGAACAAAAAAACTATAAAAAAAAACAAATAAACTTGATTTATAACCATTTTTATTGTGTGTTTATAATTACTTTTATAAAAGTGGTTACAAACAGGGTTTATCTTTTTTATTTATACATACATATAAATATATATATGTTTCTGTTGAAGCTTAAGAGTATACTTTTTCCACATAAGTTCATCAATGTTTCCAATATCAAAATATTTTTAAATTCATATTTTGTATCTTATAGCCGATAATGAATTAATTAACACATCAATTCAACAGAAATATTAAATGGGTAGTTAAGACATAATTTATTTTTTAAAGTTTTTCAATGGAATAAAAAAAATCAGACATTCTTTCAGACATTTGCTCGTCAAGTAAGCTTTTAAAACTTTTTTTACTAATTGGAAAGTGTTCTGCAATTGATAAAAAAATGAGTAATCATTAGAAAACATTATCGATTTCGATTTTTAACGAAAAATCTATTACAATTCTTTTAAATTTATAGGTTATCTTAATACAATTCTAAACATCCATATTTTTAAAATACCCAATTAATTTTTCAATTTAATTATGAACTCCAAACATTGATTGATCATCAAATTTGAGAGATGTAGCATGATGTCATAAATGCTCGAAACATTTTCCGGTTACAACGTTTCAAAATTCGATTATACAGAATGTTCAGTTATTTCCATCTGAGAATGTGAGAGAAGATTTTCTTACGTATTTTATACAAATGGTTGTTTATCTGGATAAGTTTGTGTTTTGTAGCGACAAACATGATTTTTTTTCGGAGAAATAGGATACTATGCGTTTGATCCTTCAAGTTGCCCAGAAGCCTGTGGTATATACATATTTATATCCTTTGTCATCCAACTGGGAACTATGGAAATGATACATGCCCGGCCAAACTTCACTACAAATAACCATATTATGCACGAGACCACAACATGTAGATCAACAATTACAGATACAAATGTAAACATGCTCTGTTCAACTAAAATGAACAATAAATAATTCACGTAAAAATAATAGAATGACAAAATAGTCACAGATCCACCAAATTGATGAAAAATTGAAACTTTTGTACCTCCAATAAGGAAATATTATGATAGGGTGAAAATTGAGAAAGGAAAGAAAAGATGATCGAGTAATACCGATGTGTTTTTTTTCAAACTAGTTAAAGAGAGCTCAGACCAATTGTTGTAACTTTTCACAACAATTTCACTTGAGGTGAAATATCACAAAACTGCGCTATATAAGTTCACTGTTATTATTATTATTTTCAAATCCATGTAAATGGCGTTTTATCACCTATGTCATACTGAAAGCATCTTCCGCTCAGTATTGATGTTTGAAGTGAAATGTAAATTCTACAGCAAAGCGCTTTTATATATTATTTACAAACACTTCATGCAGGAGGCCTTGAGGGAAATAATTATCCTCGGGGCTTATGTCATCTTTGGGAATACTGTGTGGAGTGTCTTTATGAGGAAATAAAGGAGTAAGCCTGGATTTTGCAGAGGGTCCATGTTGTAGGAGAGAAATCAAAGATCAAATCATACATAGAAGCAACACGTTCTCGTGTGGCAAATTTGAATGGTGTATAAATGTTGGGCGCGCGTTTGGCGAGTTTCCCGGCTGCGCACTGGTGCCTAAAGGATCAATGTTGCAAGTTCCTCGGAAAACCTTCATTAAAATGCCAGTAAAAGCAGGACAGCATTCCCACCTGACAAATGCTCCAAAGATTGTAGTACAAAAAATCAATAATTTTTCTACTGTCGAACAAATGATGTACTTTAGTCAATTATTTGTCCAAAAAATTGTAATTTGAAGATAAAATATTGTAGTATGATTTCTACAGTTTTGTAGATTTAAAAAAATATATCTTAAAGTTATAAAACGTTTTTGGGTTTTATATTTAAGTAATCGATGGGGTTGAGTAAGGGTTTCCGATAAATGTAATCAAACGAGGGATTTTCCAATGGCAGTTGCTTTGACCATCGATATTGAAATAACAAGTGATTTCAAGGCTCGTTAGTGAAATAATAATAAAATTGAGCTTAAGGATTTATAATATTGACTTTCTACGCTTGTAATGATTTTGTTTAAAAAATAGTATTAGTAATTATTCTCTAGTATGAATTTAATTTATTTAAAAATAGTGTTTGTACATACATGGCCTGTTCAAAAGAAAAGGTGAATTTTAAATTTACGCGGGCTGTGTACATTCGAGTATCGTTTTTTTTGTTGTTATGTTGGTATACATATGTTAGCATTTTCAGCCATTTTGGATTAGTGGTTTGTTTTTGACAACTAAAAATGTTAGTCACGTTTTTGTGTGTTCTTCGATTTTTTACTTTAAAAAAAAATGGACTAACGGGTTATGTCGATAACATGTAATATTTTGAGAACTAAAATTCTAAGATACGTAGTAAAAAGAACTTGTAGTCGTTGATCAAACAAGTTTTCAATTTAAAGAGCAACATTTTGAATGCATGATTTTTATTTCAAATCACCCTTTATAATGAACGATGTTTCGAATCAGATAAGAAAGAAGTAAGAACTTTTGAAAAGTAACATAGTGAAAAAATATTTACAAACATTATTTTGGTCGTTTTTTTTTAAAGACATAATGTAAAATCAAAACGCTATCAAGCTTTATTTTATAACTACTTCACATAGTTGGAACATCACAGTGCGAACACTGTCCATTCTAGCGTACTTGATATCAAGGGTTCCAACCCTTATCTGGGTCAGTGAATGAGAATGGAACCACGTGATGGTTTGGCATTGAAATCCTTGTATTATTTGGGATCCTGATTCGGGCTATAGGCTGCATGCGTAGGTATTATTATCTATTTATTGTGTATGTGAGTGGGTGTGTGTAGAGGGAGGATTTGTATAGGTTAAATGATGCAGAAGACAAACAGCTTCCAGTGAAGGGGAAATGATAAGCACGTTAGAAATGTGAAAATTTTCGGAAACGATTGGGATTTTTTTCTCTTCTTTTTTTGTAAGTACACAGACGACGGTTTGTGTGCTTATTAAAAAAAAAGGTTGACATTCTTGTTAAGTTTAAATTTATCCGAAAAATTACTTTAACGAAAAACAAAAATTAAAATTACACTTTATAAACCTTGAGAACTTCCCAATACATGAAGGTATATACATGAACCCAATAAAAATTTCACTCACGTTGGTTTTTCATGAGTTACTTTTACCACTTGTAAGAATACGACAGCACCTACTTAATAATTTTATATACATCGTTTCATAAAATTTCTTACGCCCGATTCTAGATTCAAATTTCATAGTAAACATAAAAATAAAACTTACGAACAGTTATTCTATGGCATTCATATTGTATTTACTTTGAACTCTCAGTTTAACCCTTTCAACCTCATATACACATATTATTTTGTAAGCTAGGTAGGCAGAAACGCTTTTTGATTAAAATTTTAATTATGAAAACAGGGCTAAGTGCTCGTTATTTTCTATTCAATCGAGCCAGTTAAGTCGATGTGATTTTTGAAAAAAGATTATGATATTAAATATATTGTATTTTTCCCTCTTTTTATTATTATTTTCACAAAGCCAACATCGTTACTGCCCAAAGTTTTTCCTCATTTAGATTAACAACGCGACTTGTTCAGGGCATGACATCGTCCCATGTCAATTTGCAGCGGACATCGGACATGCCGTGGGAAAATTGGCAACAAAGGTAACTCAATTAAGCACAGTAACATTGTGGTGAAAATATAATATTTCTGTATGGTTTGAATTGGTAAAGTATGTATGCCTGAGCCAGTTTAGTGAAAAACGTGTCGTTTGTTGTGGCATTTTTGTTTGGTTATCTACGGAACTCATTATTTAGTTTTTCGTTTTTAGCAGTTATAAATACGTTAATAAACACATGTGCCTGAAGAATACAGACGGATTATAAAAAAAAACGTAAAAATATCCAAATAAGATGCATGTGTTTTTACCTGATTTCACGTTCAAATCGTATCCCTGGTGTCACTTAATGAGAAAATGAAAGAGTTTTTTTTCTTCCTGAAGCCCTTTAATGTCAACTTTAAACAAAGGCTTCCCATAAAATAAAATCCCATAAATAAATATATATTCCAGTTTTACCGGTTCTTGGAAGTTTTCACCCACACTTATCCAGTAGTTTTAGGTGGACAGCCCATCTCACCGGATGGAAAAATCTGTTACTCTTTTGTAACCAACAACGATATCCGATAATACTGGAATTCAATAATAAGCCATTATTTGGCCATGCTACATGCCCGGCATAGTTCCACTTCAAATGACTCAAACCCTCGAATTTTAATCAAAAAGTACGTAGGGATTTTTTTGTTAAGTGAGATAAGCGAAATATTCTGTGTGATAAGAAATTTAATATATTACGCTGCTAGATTCCCATTTTTTTATAGGAATGCGAAAAATGTTGTTATAAGTAAGGCAATGAAAAGAATCTAAGAATTCGTAGAAAAATCCTAAAAAAAACGTTAAAATTGTAATAAGGTTTTCGTGCAAAGATTATCTTTTGGAGAAGATAAACTGCATAAAAACTCCATGAGGAATGCTTTCTTTAATTTCTTAGAAAGGGCTATTCAATATTTTTTCTCAATTTCAACTAGACCATACAGCATACCGGAAGCTAAAGAGTGTATAGATGACAGGAAGTAAATCGGGTGGCTGGTTACATTACATCACCTGATGATAATAATTATGACACAAGTATTATTATACCAATAACTGTTTGTTTTAGTATCCTGCCTGCACTATCTAAATCACATAAAATGTTTAAAAAGAAATATGATTTCAAATAGAAAATGTAAAATATTATTTTAATACCTACCTAAATCTCACTTATCCAGTTTTTTCAATAGGATAATATATATCTTGTGTTATGCCGTAACGTAAACAGCCAATGTTAAATAACATTAAACAGTGAATCATTGTAAACAAAATATTTGTTTATTAGTTTTGCAAAGAAAAGTATCAATATTTTGAATTCTACAGTATAAGGAAAATAAAATATTTAACTCTTCCCCCAATAAAAAAATAAATATAATTATTTTCGCTGTTTTCTTACTTTCTCGTAAAATATTCACTTTAAAATATAATAATAAACGTCAGTAAATCAGTGACATAATACACAGAGAGTTACAATATTCCCAATCAATTACGATGTCTCCCGTGAAAGCTCCCGGCTTCAATTCTTTCCGCTGAAATAAACGCTCGGGGTAAGATTAGCCTTTCCCAGACTTTACGTCTAATTCGTTTTTTTCCAACCCGTCCAGCTGGGGCATTAGACGGAGAGTTGTGCTTTGGGAGCTTTTCTTTTCCCAGGCAAATCGCCCGTGAAAATAGAGATCGCAAACACACAAGCTTCACGTTATAGACGTAAGTAACGAATTCGGAGTAATATGGAGCGGAAAAATATTATGTGTTTAGTTGAGAATGCGTGCAAAACAAAAAAAAAACGATGTCATTGTTGGTAAATTAAATGGTTGAGAGCAGATTATACGCATGAAAGTTATTTCTGTTTTTTACTTGGAGTTACTGTTTATTCTGTGGTTTTTTTAACTCTTTAAAAACGTCTTAGCTCTCTTATAAGGGAAATGGATAATCTTTTTCGTGGATTTATGCAATTTTTCATGCTTTTCAGAAAATCTTTTATTTTATTTCCGACAAGCTCTTAGAACGTATTTTACCGAATAATGCAGCATTTAATAGATATATCTTGGTATTACAAAGGTGATGTTTTTGGCGTGTTTTGGAGAGGCCAGGATTAAATGAAGGAGGAAAAACGATTGTCAGACTCTCGATGTATAACTTAAATACTAGTTCTTTTACGAAATAGTGATTCCGAGACTCAATCACAATCTTCCTATTTGAACAAAATTTTGTTAAGTCTTAAAAAATGTTCAATATTATCATCACTTGTTATATATAACTTGTTGCCAAAATATTTTTTTGTGAAAATTATCTACAATATTATTATTCAGAAAAAATAGTACAAAGGCATGCAAAGAAATCAGACTTCCAGAAAATAATAAATCCAACACACAAAATAGCTTACCATTTAAAGAAATTATTTAAGGAAATCATCAAAATTATGCCAATCAAAACATTCAAAATAGCCTGCAAGAACTATTTAAATTAATTTATCGAAGGAAGCTATCACTTTGTAGCTTGACATTATAATTTAAATAAAAAATGTTTTAGTTTTAAGCCACTTTATTTATTCACATATAACATTCGACCGGTTTCGGTTAAACTTAACCTTCTTCAGGAAAGTATATATATAAACTGGTAGTTTATATATATATATATATATATATATATTTATATATATTTATATACTTTCCTGAAGAAATTAAGTTTAACCGAAACCGGTCGAATGTTATATGTGAATAAATAAAGTGGCTTAAAACTAAAAAAAAATATATTTAAATTAATTAAATGAAGTATAAATCAAAATAATGGGTAGTATATAAATTAAAATATTATTAAGTAAAATATAAAATTAAATACTAAATAAACTTTAATACACAAGGGACTAATATTTAAAAAAAAAACGGTTGTACCTTGTAGTTTTGGCAAATATTTTCTAACGGTTCCAGTTCTTAGTTTTTTTTATTCAAATCCTCGAGTCTTCCAATCCGTTTACAATCGTCTTCCACATTATCAGTTCACTTTTTTTCAATCCATCTCTGAAGAAATGATTACTGAAAATTTTTGTTTTCATTATATCGTTTCTAAGATTGGCAATCTTTGAAGCTATCCATTCGTACAAAATATTTGGCAACAATACATATCTCAGTGTAAAGCAGTTTCTAGTGTCTATCCCAATGCCACAGTCTCTCGAATCAGGCCGTAAGCAGGGCATCTGTACGGACAAGGACGGTCGTAACACGCACCGTTACATACTCTCATAACAACACAGAGCGCCACAAAAAATGACCTTAACGGATATTTAAGAAAATAATCCCCAGTAATAGCATTTATACCGTGTTAAAATAAGACGACTGTGATTTTTATTTTGATGTGTGAAATTTTACAAGAACTACGAATATATTCGCAAAATCGATTTATTAATGAAGGTTATAAGGCGTTGTAAATGTTATTAGTTGAATTATAATTCCAGTATCGCTGTATTGAATTGATATCTAAAGATGAAAATATTGATAATTTTTTTAAGTATGGGAATTCCGCACAAGAGTTCCAAATGTTCTCAACTGTCCGGAGCCAATAAGATTATGGTAGGTATTACCAATTAAAATATGTTTTAAAGCTGAAGGGAAGGAGAAGGAGATGGAGAATAGGAAGGTTGGAAAGTTGTAAAGTACCAAGCTACTTACCATAGATCTGGTCACTAAGCACGGCCAATGTTATTATAAGCAACTTTTCGATTCTTAATAGTGGTCTTTCACCAGGGCGATACTAAAAATATCTACCGTTCTAAAACGTACAGCAAACATCTTATTATTTTATTTTTGCACGCCGTGTCTGCGACCTTCGCGTTTGTAGCCGAAGTTCTTAACCACCTGACCACGGAGGCCGTCGGGCGTTATTCTATTGCTAATAATTTTGATAACTTTGCGAACTAAAAGCTCCTTATTGGGGCAAGTAAATAGTTTTTCTTCTTTTATTAATCTACAAATAATGTAACTGGTTTGATATAACTTTTAAGAACCCGTTAAATATACTTTGGAAACAAACAACTCAGAGCTCAACTTCAAACGTTCTATTTGCCATATCTCAAAACTGTGTTTCGATGTTTGTGACTTTTGCTTGAGTGGGGATGAAATATTTGATGATTTATGAATCTTGGTTTACTCGGTTTTGCTATGGGTCAGATAGTTGCAACTTTTATAGCCTGGAAATCCTTTGTCACTGATACAGTGGTGGAACAACCGTATTTCTCCTGATCAATACATATTTGCTTGTTGAATAATGAAATTGTCAGAAAATATGGCTGGTGTGCAAAAGAGACATTTTTTAAGAGTGTCATGTTTTATAAAACTATGAAGTAAATATAACAAAATGTTCAGCGAAAAATAACTCCCGACCAAGCCGGGATAGAAAAGATAATAAATAATTGTTACCACGGTTCATGAACAGTGATGCCTAGTTTAGAGAAGACCTAAAAAAGTTTTGGGCGTCTTTTTTTAGTAAACCACTTAAAATGTCAACGATCAAATGTTCGCACTTTTGGTGACGGCCCCAAAAAGTGACTAAAAAGATTCTCAGATACTGGGAATGTGGCATAAAATACGAAATAAGGAAGACAGGAAACAAAAAAACATCACGTTCGTCTTCGTGAGAATTTCTTACTTCAAAGTTTTATTAATTTACAAGTCAGACCATGCGTAGCAGTAATACATTTTGGAATGTATTTTTAAAAATAAAATCCCATTTTCCCTATACTAAATAATTCAAATCAACCGACGTGAGCTTTCGAGTTTTAGGAGAAATAATAGCAAATACGTAAAAGAGCAAACTGATAAATATTAAATAAAAGAAAATACTTAAAATAATATGTATAAAACCAAATCATTTGTAAACTAAATTATTAACCTAATGTTACATATGTTACAAAGAAAAAGATTATTAATTTAAGTTTTCAAAATTCTAAAGCAGTGGCTCATACATTACATCCGGGATTAGTTAAGTTCACTTTAATAGAATCATATCCACGTGGAATTTGGAAGAAATTGTTCCTTCTTTCTTCTAAGTTAGCTGCTGAAATTTCATCAAAGGTATTAAATTCAACAACTGTAATTATTTAGAACTTTCGTACTCCTTGTTTTCCAACATGTTGTTTTCAAAATAAGCTTTAATCCAACACGTGTTACAAGGCATGAAAACTAATATAAACCAGAAAATAAAGCTTAATTTCTTTTTCTAGGTAAGTACTTACGCCATTATTCAATGATTATAAATAAATTTGCAAAGTTATTACAAATACTCATTCAACAATTCCGTATTCCGAAAATTTTGCCAAACAACATAAAAAATATTTTGTATAGCCAATGTACACAGTCGTAGACAATTTAATTCTCACACGGAGAAAGTCTACAAATTAGAATTTATTTAATCTGGTTGCTTAAATCGCTTTTGTGGTGTAAGCTAACCATATTTCAATAGCACCAGCTTATCCTTAAACATATCCCTTCTATATTGCTTACCACCTCAAAATATTACACCATCAATGTTAAAAGCGTCGTTGTTTCACGGCCCCGAGAAGTGGATTTCTTGTGTGTAGTCAAATTTAAAGAAATGCTTGTCCACCCATTTAGGGATTTTGGAAGATTTTGGAAGTGGTGAAATCGTGTGATACGTTTAAATAGCAATTTAACGATAACAGCACATTGTTCGTTTTTAAATAGAACTTTATTTGATGTTAGAGCCAACTCAATCTAGAAACTACCTTGCCTTCCCAAGGTTTGTATAACAATCGAAAAATAATTGAAAAACTCTAGTCCACCAGTCACGTTAGTTTCGAAACCAAGAGACGTCTTCCTGCAGCATGTCTTCCACTAATATCTCCCAGCGCACTTAGGTCATGCATTGATTATTGCTCCTCATGATTTGACCAAGAAGTCAGACTTAGAAAAAAAAAAAATACTAAAAGTAAGTATGAAATATTATTCAGTATAAATAAATTAAAGTAGTTTTGTAAATAAATTCAAAATATAAATAATGGAAGGTTAAAAAAAATAAAAGCAATTAAAGGGGAGAAAATAAATCAAACAACGTATACCTGCATAATGTTGAGATTGAAGCCGTGCTATATGATTATTTGATTTATTAGGAGGCGTTTAGACATTATTTATAAATGAATTGGATAAATTTAATTATTAAACTTCTCTCCAAAAAATAAACTAACATTCCTTTAACAAACCAATACAACATTTCAGCTCTTTAAGGTAATAAAAAAAACATTAAAAGTCGTTAGAAGGGTAAATTACTTATATTACTACTAAACTCTATATGCCAAACGTAGCCTGTTAAAATTTCCATGAGCTCTGTAAATATTTGTTAATGTCGACATACTGTGCAAGGGATCGTAATTGCGCTCACATATCTTCATTAAAGTCACTACGTGAGGAAAGTAATTTGTTTAAACGCAGGTTTCGCAGCGGAACCTCTGCCCCTTGAAAGATGCAATCTTAATTCGTTTACAATCCACGCTGAAGAGGCTCTTTCGCTTTATCAAGGGGGCAGGGGTTAAGTGATACTTCACACATAAGCAATAAACCCAGATTAAGCTATCTACCTATCTACATAATTTGAGATAATGAGATTTCGTATTATACATACTTACATTCCTTTAAAGATAAAATATTACATTAATAATAAGGGTGGTGTTAATAACACTACTTATGAATCTTTTACAAATTAATGAAAATGCTAAATTTAAAAAACTTACACAATATTCATTTTTTTATATTTAGTAAGACCCTTTTGTTCAAAAGTATATTGTACCGATTTTTATTTGTAATAACCCTGAAAATTAAGAAACAACTAGTTGGCTTTATATATGTTGCATCTGAAGCTGAGATGGAAAGTCTAATTACAGATGTGGAATGATTAGGGAATTAATTTAAAAAAAAAAAAGAGAAAACCTTTTACTCACCGATAAAGTTTTAGTTCTTGACTCTTCTTCCACGATTTTAGTAATATAACAATCTACAAAAAACACCACACTTAGTTTTAGTGTTACAATTATCCAAACACCACATTTATTTTATATTTTTAGAAGATCAATCAACAAAACAATAAAGTAGCAAAACTAGCAACGACATTTTTTCACACAAAAATTCCTGTGTTCGATTGTCAATTGTTTTCGAACTGTGGCCGTTCTATTAAAAAATAAATAAAAAAATTGGATAAAAAACACGAAGTTAAGAACTTAACAAATTATCGCTTTAAATACCAACACTAAGTATTGTGTATATATACATACAATTATATGTTGTCTAATATTAAAATATGTAATTTGGAAATATTTTTTCAATGGGTTATAATTGCAGTCAATCACTTGGAAGTTTTTATTTATTTATTAGCAAATACCCGGCATGCTTTGCAACGCCACTTAAATAAAATTCATTATTTCCAATTCTTATTATTAATTTCCATTGCTTTTGAATAAACCATTTTTATTCGTCTGCAGAATTTTTTCTCACGCGTGAGCAGGCCACATACAGGTGTCCATGTGAGAAACACTCATATTCCAAATTTAATCCGCACACTTCCGCTGAAAATGTTTGGATAATATTATTTCAAGTCTGGCAAAGACTAGATTATATCGATTCGCCGGCTAATTACCAATAAAAAAAATTGGAAATTTGAAAATTTAGCTAAATAATTAATATTGCCAGTAATGGTATTGACTAATAACAAAAATACCATATTTATTTGTACCTAATTGACAATTATTTTTGATGGTGAGTAAAATATTTTAAGCAAAAAATGTTATAAGATGAACTTTAAGGTTGGGGTTTTTCAATTTTTTGTCATATTTTACATCGTTACCATTCATCTATTAGCGCTATATTGTTTTTCAGACATTCGAACGGTCCTCGTTAAACGCCGATTCTAGAGTTGATTCCGCTTTGTATGTAATTTTGATCAGTTATGCTTGAAAACTAGGTTAAATTTGATAACAAATTGAAACAGGCCTTAAATCGGCACTTAACGAAGACCACAAAAATGTCGCCAGTCCATTAGCCCCGCTTGTGAAGAAGTCAAATATGACAAAAGTGTGAATCAACCCAACCTTATAAAATTATTAATTTAACGCAGTCATTACATAAATAAACATGGCAGAAATAAATAAGTATTTGAAATAAATCATGTTTTAATTGGTGTAATATTATAGTAAATATTCGTGCGCAATTATGTTTTATTTTTGCAATGTTTTTTTCGTTGTTACAGGCTCAATATTCTGGTGCAATTTGATAGATTTATTTATCACAAATTTGAAAAAAGTGTTGATATAACCGGTGTTTAACCTGCAAGGTTATTTAAGATATAATTTGTTCCTGTTCTGGGGTAAGCTAAAAAAGTAAAGTTTTTTTTCTGGAATTTAGAACTTAACGTTACTATTTTCAGCTTCCAAGAATATTTACATCCTGAACTATGCAGGTTTAAAATATGCAATAGACTATCATGAAATAAAATGCACTTTTTTAAATTGCTTACTTTGAAAAAGAGCGACTGAACCTGGGCGGTAAGGCAAGTTTATTATATTCCCTAATTTTAATGGGACGAAACATAATTCAACAAACGCAGAAAATTAATGAATGGGGAAACAAAACAAAAGCAATAATTGGTAATTAAATTTGAAAAACCTACCAAAGCCTCCGCGCGGCGCAGTCAATGGAAGGCGGCGGCGTCATTAATTGCCGCCGTGGTGACATTTTTAATCTCTTTTCAACTTCGTTCCTTTCATATCTTCTCGACCAAATTATTAATAATAAAAACAGACGCGCCGAAGAGAAACATCAATCTTTCCTGCCCACCTCATCTTCCAGGCTGTCTTTTAAATTTCATGTTACCTACGTGATGTAAAATGCCGATGTTTTTCAGTACAATAATAAAAAAAACATAAATATATTTATTTATATATATTTTTTTTTTAGTCGGTTAGTTGGTTGGTAGCTGAGTGGACAAACGCGTCAGATTACCATCCGGGCGTCGTGGTTTAATTCCTCTGCTAGCTCCATAAACATTGTTTTTCTAGTCCTCCATCATTGCACAAGCAACGTCTTCCGCTTATTCTAATGGTAGTAGGAGTTTCTCAAATATTGTCAAGTTATTCATGTTTATCCTTTTTTTTAAATCTGCTTCATATGAATATACATAAACGAGTATGTGACATTATCTCATGGCACCAAAAATCAACAAAAGATAATGCAATGACACACTTTAATTGCATAATTTGAAAAAATTATAATAATAAAGTTTTATTCCGAAAGTATAAATATATATAAATAATATATATATATATATATATATATATATACATATATATATATATATATATATATATATATACGAGTTTATATATATATAATGTACTCGTATATATAAAAAGGAATAAATTATATATATATTTAATTTATTCCTTTTTTATTGCATTTTAAAAGAAAACCTAAGTAAGATGTTTTATTTTATTATTTTCATTACTAAATAACTAACCATCACGCCGTTTCCCCGCAGGGGTAGGCAGAGAGGACGGACCGCCATATAACTTTGTCTTGGCACACACTTTTTGCTTCATTTACATTCATGCATCGTCTCATACATACTCTTCTGTTATTCTGACTCTTCATTACATTACTAATAATGTGTGATTGAATTAAAGATTGTGCCCAAACCGGATATGTTTGGTTTTCCATCCTCCCTACCTACCACTTAAGGTAATCGCATTATGATTGGTTAGTTAGTTAGACCTTAAAATATTCTGCTTTCTTTCACGATATAGTAAATGTTTTATCAGTGCAGAGAGTTGTAAATTCTTATAGTTACGTAGCCTTAAGACAGAAACGTTTGTAAAAAATCAATTTAAAAAAACAGTAGGCGAACAAAACATGAATTTAACGGTTGAGATTTAAAAAATATATTTTATGTAATGTTATTTACTTTGCCTTCTCACTATTTTTTGTGTGTTGAAGTGAATACCTATTTTAACCAAAACGTTTAACCTAAATTATTCAAGTTCCTCTTTGATTTTCACTTAGTGAGATTGATAAAATTATAAATACTAGAATCTAAAACCGTGCTAAACTAAAACCGTGCTAAAACCGGTTAAAACAGACAATTCTATTGTAAAGTTTATAATCACGAAAGTTTATTCAATTAGTGTGAAGCAAGGCACGATAGTAAATACCTAAATCGTTTTTGAATATCTAAATTACACGAGTTTAAGGGAAAGTTCGCTTTGTAGCGGACTTCAATTCAGTGTTTGATAATTGTTTGGTTCCCCTACCACAAAATGTTTAGTCATTCTTAATTCGCTACTGTTGATATATTGTATAAGCCTTGAACTGTGAATAAATGGCTGACCGCACGGACTAAAATTTCTTATTTGAGAAAAAAAAAATTCCGAGTGTTCCGACTGTCCAGAGCCAGTGGGATTATGGAAATCTTGTTTTTGGGAATGTTGTGATGGAAGTGGACAGTGGATGTAAATGGGAAAAGGATATTTGAAAAGTACCTAACAACAGTGGCGGCTCGTGACTTTTTTATGTGCTAGAGTGGTAAGATTGAAAAAAAACGTCATCATTGATGTTGTTGTAACCGAAAACATTTTTTTTTTTTTTTCGAAATTTTAACTTTTTGTATGATGATTTTTCAGAAATCCGTGCAGTGCACCACCAAAACTGAAAAATCCTGAAAATCTTCAAACAAAAATAAAATCTTGAAAAAAAATAAAAATCGTTTTCGGCTCTAACAACACTAACAATATCGTATTTTCCAATCTTAGCACTCCAACACCCTAAAAACTCACGAGCCGCCACTGCCTAACAATTCGGATTTGGCAAATAATAGCTCAAACTTGTTCAAACAATTTAACATGTGGATTATTTCTCTCACCAAATCGATACCAAGAATACCTTTCACTCTAAAACGAGGCAAAATATTAACTGAAATTAAAATAACCTCGTACAATTTACCATGTGTTTTTTTTGCTAACTCTGAATTTTGAACTCGGGTCCGATATCCAGGAACTTCACGCTTTTCCACGAAAATCTCCCCATATTTTTGCTAATTTGATTTTTATTTTTTTAAGAAAATAAATTTTTTTAAATTGTAATTTTACATGTGCTTAACTTATGCGTAATGATTTATAATAAGACAATACCATATACTTGCTTTATCGTTGTTTACCCAACTGTATTGTATACATTTTACGTAAAAGCCCACTAGGGCGTAAATAAATAAATATTAACCTATAAAAGTGACGGATTTACCCTTTGAAAACCGTCTCCTAACTGTGTATTTATTCTTAGATACGTTAATGACGACCAGCGTGGCCGGGCGGTTATGATCCTCCACTACAAATCCAGAGGTCAAGGGTTCGATTCTTAGAGTTCACAAATAAATTTTAATATTTTGTTGTGTCTATTCACATTTGCTTAATAAAAAATAATCATCAGTAGATTGTCGGCACATTCCAGATTGGTAAATACTCTCAATGGCGCCTTGATGAAAGACCACCATACATCATCGAAACGTCGCACATTGGTTTCTCTAGTATGAGAGGGTTGGCAATAAATAGAAAATCGAAATTGCAAAGATCACTAAATATTGTTGTTATATCTCGACGTCACATATTTGTGCATCTTTACCTCCACTACTTAACTCGACCAAACATTTGGTCGCTCTGCACCACGTCAGTAAAGAATCGCTTCGCAAGCGGTTAAGAAGTCTCTGTGAACGAGCATCATTTACAACACAATATTTAGGGAGTCACAACTTTTTACAACAAGCGTTGAAATATTTTTTTTAACATGGATACAGTACCTTTAGGTATGTTCTAAATAAGTGTATTTTTTAAATTTCATTTGCTTGTTTGATATATTTGCAATATATATTTTTTTATCTTCTATGTGAACTTGTGAAAAATTTACTATGTATTCTTAAATAGTTAAGGTTATAGTTGACAATTAAGCTAAATTTAAAATATGTGTTGATGCACTATTATAGCTGAACTATCTCAGCATCAAACTAGAAAATAAAAAAGTGCTCATTTTTGCTCCTTTAGAAAATTTTCAATTTTACATAATTGACCATAAAATTTAAATATTTCGTAATTTAATTTATTTTGTAACAGGTTCGGGTTCAAAGGACTTTTTTATATAAATAATGGAGTTATTTGATATATTGAAGAAATAACAATGCCAACAGATGGTAAGACAATTTATTTATGTGAGAAAAAAACTTATAAACCGCACCAACTGGCCAAAATTAGGGTTGAATCTACTATGTTAAAAGATTTCGGATTTTAAATTTCCCTACAAAAATAGACGGGCAAATGCTTGTCGAAATGTAGCTAGATTTGTGATGAAAAACATAGAATGGCTGGAGACTTCAATTAGTTTAACAATAAACGAGATTACTACTGTAAAACAGCAAGGTCGCGGTCGTCAGAAAATACAATTTGAAGATAGTTCTGCCCGAACTAAACGCATCTAAACCAAAAATCTTCAAAATAGTTCATCACTTTCGCATTTGGGGTTTGCAACAAAAATGAGCTTGAGAGCTTCTGGACATCCGATTGCATCAACATTAATAGAAGATATTATTCGTTTACCTAGGCGCGCACCTACTTAAAGACAAGCATACGAGGTATTTGATGATAATCGCTCTAAACGGATGTCTGGGCAGGAAGCCCTCTCAACCATGGTAAAAGCCAAGCTCACGAAGAGCCAGTACAAAGTCATAAGATTCAAAGATCCTGAAAGGTTTCCACCGTACAATATATTATTTGCGACGAAAAAAGCTTGTTATCCAAAAAAATAAGACATCAAAATCACTCCTACATCTGCAAAAGTAACCATTCAAGCTCTGTTGAGTGTTTGAGAAATGTGCAAAAAGAAGTGATTTTACTTTAAAAAGGGAACAATTAAGCAATTTGCGCTTGATTTCAAAGTAGGGCTTTGACGGCAGCTCAGGACATAGCTGATACAAACAGTTGTGTATTAGAACCCGAGCTGATGCAGATGATTCCAGCGTATTTATATATTCAATTCTACCTATAAGATTACAACGCCCCCTACTATGCAAAAGATATTAATCCATGGGCCAGATGTAATTTCGACTTCATTAGTGCCGATTGGCCAATTATCAGAAGAGGCTCAGAAAGCTAAGAAAAAAGATTTTTTAAATATCACGAGAACTATTCCAGAAAAAGTTCTCGTGAAAAATGTAATAAATATGTTTTTAATTTAATGTTAGTTACATCTGACCCTGTAATGACTAGTTGCAGGCAACTCCCGAAAAAACAATTTACTCGTTTTCTCAAGGAAGTATTCAAGTTAATCATTTCCCCGGATATTCCTTCGTCCGATATCTGTTGCTCTAATGATGATGAAGATGATAATGATTGATCGTCTTCTGAATCGGATTGTTAACAAACAAAAAATTACATTACTCGGCTTTTATTTTTGCATATATACGATTTGTAATATATATATTTTTATTTTATTTCATATTTTTGGTAATAAAATGCATAAATCGCATTAAAACTTACTAAAACAGAATTTTTTTTGTGTTCTTATATACTAGTACCCACACCAAATAAAAATATCACATTTTTTTCCCTGTAAATCCTCCCTGTGAATTGATGCCAACTTTTGGGGTATTTGGAACCACTGTGCGTCGCGTTACTAGAAATAACTTTAGCCGTGTTTCCAGACCAGATCTAAACAGCAAAGAACTACACAACCTTTCTTTTCCTCATAAAGTTCCCTTCACATCGGCTCCGGACTGTTGGAAGTAGTTGTGACTTGTGGGTTATTCAGTTTTTAAAAAATATTTAAAAAATGATGAAAATTCTGTCTCTCTCGTTTTAATAGTGGTTGTAGAAAATAAAGGTTTTGAATAATAAAGATAAATCAAATATTTTTTAAATATTGAATATGTCAAGTAGTAACTTACATTTTTTGAAATTTATTTTTTCGCCGTCTTGGCACTTTTCCGAGTCACATTTTTTCGTATGGAATAAATTTCCATCAGCCTTGTAGGGATTAGCTGTAAATGGTTCTTATTTTTTATGGTAAATTGATTTTCACTTTCAATAAATAATACCAAACTGCTTACGGAGATCGTGATATAAATCGTAAGAAAGTGTTTATTTTGGCAGAATTGTGAATAAAATTTAAATAAAGCTTTCCATCATTTTTGTAGTATTATTATTATTCGGAAGCTATAAATAAATTATTAAAATAGGAATTGTCTTTAAAAAATTAATGTTTATTTATTATTAAATATTTAAATAATATGAATAATTTAAAACACAAATAGACTCGTTTAAACATGCCGAGTGTTACTCCCGGATTGAGTAGTGGTTCCAAGTTTGTGTCTCCGTAATGACCGTTGCCTTTTCCATTTTCTGACTTTTTTTTTTTTCATATTTGTGTTTTAATTGTTAATATTATTTAAATAAAAACAATTTTCACACAGTTTCGTTTAAACCAGTCATTCCCAAAGTGGTCTATATCGACCCTTAGGGGTCGATTCCGACCTGCAAGGGGTCCACGTCAATGAAAAAAAAAATTGGGGGTGCATGAGACGTAAATGTGGGTTCACGGGAGTGGATTCCATTTAGGCAGGCCGTCACCAAAATTTTGGCTTCCCGCAACACAGATAGTACCTATGTAGGTACTTACGTAATACTATCTTATAATGGACTTTAATTCCCTAATTATAATAATAATAATAATTTTTGTGGAAGATATTTTGCCGATTTGCTAGTAATTTTTGATTTCAAATCTCTACCGACTAGTGCTTTTTTTTCGGAGGGTAAATTTTGTTGATTTGCTAGCACTTTTTGGGGGAGGATTTTTTGTCAATTTGCTAGTACTTTTCGATTTCAAATCTCTACCGACTAGTGTTTTTTTTCAGAGTGGAATTTTTGTTGATTTGCTAGCACTTTTCGATTTGGGATCTCTGCCGACTAGTACTATTTTTTGACGAGTTCGGCTACAATTGAAGTGTTCACCGCGAAGGGTTCATTTCAAAGAACTAGCAGTTCCTGAAGCGTTCACAAAACCTTGAAGTTTTTCCCAACGCTAAAAAAAATCAATACTAGGAAAGCAGGGGGTCTATACGAAACAGAAAAAAATCGACAAGTGGTCTACGGGACAAACAAGTTTGAGAACCTCTGGTTTAAACGAATGACTAGTATTTTAAATCAGTTCATTTACGAGTTTTAGGTGTTGATTGACACTTTTGAACCTATATTTCAAAATCATCAAATACAAATTTTAATCAATCAATTCGATTGTAGACAACCTTTGTTAAGACTTCCGTGATCAAGTGGTTGAGATTTTTGAAAAAAACAAAACCCAGCAAGCGTTAAAAAAATACGTGTTTTTCACATAATAATAATAAAATTTTATTCCAGAAGGTATACAGGAGTAGTGCAATGCAATACCTTCCATAATTGATAATAATAAATAGTTACAATAATAACAAAATACAAGTTGTGATACACACAATAATAATATTCAAAAATATATAAAAAATAAATAAAATAGTGAAAATCGTTTTCAACGAGCGTGCTTCAGGGTGGTCTTCGCATCATATGCATCCATCGCTCGTTGAAAGGAGAGCTGAGCCATTCATATGCAGCCACGACAGTGATGTTGTTTAAATTCCGTGTTCTCTCTCAGAAGCTGGCTAGTCGGTGGCGATGTAAGGCGGGGAGTGAGTGCACCCTCCCTTCGGTGAACATTGTAGAGGCACTGCAGAATCTTGGAAGTTACAGAAGTTGCCTATAGGCATTAATGTAGCAAACCCTCAACTTGTTCCATTGCGCTGTTGGGTATTGTGTCCACAGCTCAGATGTATATAGGGCAGTGCAGTACGTCTTAAAAAGCAGTTTCCTGACATCGTCACTACAGTGGTAGAACCGCCTTGAGAGCATTCCGGCCCGTATATCTATAGCTCTTCTTTATCATTCCATATCTTCGATATCACTCAAATCTTCTGTAAGGATATGTCCCAGGTATTTAACCTGTGAGGCCACAAGCAGTTTGTTACCTTCTAGCCAGATTGGCGAAATATTGTGTGGCTCCTTATTGTGTTTGAATACGACGGCTTGCGAATAATAATCAAATTATATTTAGTATGTTTGCGGCAAATTACTGAGTGATAGATTATCACAGCACTACTGTGGTAAAATATGGCGTGGCCTGAAATGCCATTAGTCATGTTTATCAGCCCGAAGCTTGTGGAAACTATAGCATCCCCAATCGCGGTATGTTGTGATGCTAAAGGGAGTAGAAAGAGGTGAGAGATGGAAAAGAGGAAGGGTAAATAGTACCTGATTATTCAGATCTGGTCACCAAACACGACTATTACCCTTTTAAACAACGTTTTGATTGTAAAGGGTGGTCTTTCACTAGAACGATACTAAGAGTGTCTACCACTCTAGCATTTTAAACATCGTTTTTTGATTTCAGTAATAAATAAACGAGTTGAAATACCAAAATACATAGGTAATTCTCAACCTTTCTCTTCCCCATCTCTTTTTTTCCGCTCTACCTTCAGCCTTACAACATACCCCAATTGCAGATGCCATAGTTCCACTAAGCCTAGATGGTTGGGAGCAGTTGGGACTCAGTGCGGTATACACTATGAAAAAAAAAAATACCATGATTATTTTCAACTATTTTTAAAAGACAAATTTACATGAAACCTGTGAAAAACTGCATACACACTACTTGCATAGTTCCATAATGTAAGAAACACTAATCTAAGCACCTCTTTATTTAAATTTAAACTCTTTATATTGACATTTGACAGCCTGCATGGTTGAGTGGTAAGACGTTCGACTATGAATCCAGAAATCGCGAGTTCGAACCCGGCGTGCGCAAACAAATTTAATTTAATTAATATGCGTCATAACACATTAAATTGGTATAAAATAAAATATGGTATATTTGTGGCACGTTCCAGAGTGGTAGTTAGTCTAAGTATCGCCCTGGTGAAATACCACCACTCAGCAATGAAACGTTGCTTGAAATGGCTTTATCCGTATTTGGTGACTAGATCTGAATACCCAAATACTTCTCAACCTTTCCCTTCTTCATCTTCTTCCCTTTCCCATTACCTTCTGCCTCACAAAATACCCCTATTAGGGATGCCATAGTCTCACTATCTCTAGACGGTTGGGAGCAGTTATAAATAACTAAACTGTACAATGATACTTAACGAAAATGACCAAAAATTTGAATAACCTACGACAATTACTTAAGCCCGTAATTATAATTGGCATTGGACAAGAGTACAGTAATTGCCGTATCGCGGGTTCACCATAAATTCAATAACCCGGCTAAGGTTATTTATCTCTTTGTAACGAGGGTCACTCCAGACACACAAGTATCATATAATGTGTCTATACACACAACTGTGCATGCAGTATCCTACTTGTACGTATATGGTGTAATGTAGTGGTATAAATCTAACAGCAATAGCTTTGGCGTATCTTGGACTAAACCCTACATCGTTAAATTTGCACTCCAGCCAGTACTCAAGATGGCGCACTGTATTTTCATTGTTGGCCACTTTATCCATTTTACTTAAATGTCAGTTAAGCCACATTTGATCGGTAGCTGAAAAAATCGGCGCCGAGATATTTTGGCAAGGGTGTTGGCGATTGGCCATTCCATGCGTGGTAGCCACTTTTTTAAAAGCGCGTTGTCAGTTGGAGTTGAGAGAAGGATTTATAGTTTTTTAAAATCTTTTCAAGATTCAAAAAACTTAATTCTTTTCAACACTCAAAATTGACAGCGGTTTCTACTTGACATTTTTTTTCCTACCTACGCACCTTTACAAAACCCGCACAAAATAATCGGGCCATAATCACAGTGCGTATAAAATCCTCATTTAATTTCCGTGTTAAAAGTAGGAATGGAGATTAAATTGTTGAAGTTTTTCGCTGGATACATTGCTTCTCTCCATATTGTAAAAAAACATTTTTATTTTTTAAATAATGCTGTTGCGTTAAAATATAGACATTCATGAAAATATGGAAAGATGCAATTCATGTGACCATTGTGGTTACATTATGATGGCTAATCTCTGTAAGTATTGTTAACTCAACTCTTTTTTTGATGTTCGTATGTAATGAAACATTGTGAAATTCGAAGGCGAAATGTTAAAAAGTAAATTTTGCTTGTATCGATTCAACCCAAGTATGTTGTTGGTTGTGCTATTCTTGTTACATATAAGAGAACTCGGTCCAGTAGGCCATTTGGCCGATGGAAAAGATTTAGTGTACCTTTAATACAATTGCTGTCGGCGGACCTTTTAAGGAAACATTTGGTAGAAATTCAAAGATTAAAGGTAATTTATTCGTTTGGTTCTTTCATTTGTTGCTTCGGGTTTTGCTCCACTAAAAACGTAGCTGAAAAACGTCCAAATTAATTAAAAGCGTAATGGCTAAACCTAACCAGAAGAGAAAAAAAATCAACTTAAAAATATATCTTATCATTCGATTTTTGATCAAGCCAGGTGTCTAGTGGTATTAAGATGCTAGAAGGTGTAACAAATCACTGCATTGTTCTGCAGTTGTAGCTTAAGTCTGTATATTATTGATTTAATTCAAAACAAATATGGTTTCATTGCGCCTCGTTCGAAAGTGGAAGATACTCTCAGTATTGTCAGGGTCAGAGACCACCACTCAAAGTCAGAAAGTGGTTTGAAATGGCAATTACCTTTATTATCCTCTATCCCACTTCCCCGGCTTCACAGCTTTCTCCAAATGGCGATACCCATAGTTCAATTTAACACTACGCTATACTATCAAATCTTGAAACAATATCAATAATTTTCAATTAAATATGCAACGAAAGAAAACACAGAAATTAAAAAAAAACGGGTGTAACATATCCAGCAATTAAGCAACCAAAATCTTTTTAGACACCATACTTTATATCAATCCTATATTTACATGATTTCTTCGTTTTTATTTCCCGATTTATTTCGATACAGGAAGTCATCATCGTATTGGTATGCAAAGCTCTAACCGATCACAGTTGCTTACCTAGATGTTGTCTTGGATAAACTATCCATTTTTACTTACGGAAGACCTTTTGACTTCTTACGAATTCTAGAATGAGTATTGAAATTATAATTAATTTATTAAAGCCTCATGCTTTATTTTAAAGTAAATTATTAAAAAAAAAATACAATGAAATATGAAAATGAAGAACACACCGCAAAAAAAACCAATTAGGCTCCGAAATTCTAATTATAATAAAAAATTATAAAAGTCAAGTATGTATATTTCCTTGCGTAACACTGATATATAAGCAATGAGAAAATCAAATCAATTTTTTTTTATTTTTTCTATACCTCTTTTCAGCTGTGTGGTGAATTTTAATTCATATATTCTTAACGTATAACAATTCATGCTGCGCAAACAAAAAATAAACTTGTATCAAGGATGAAAAGTAAATGAACAAGATCAATATTCAAGGATTACCACTAAGTTGGATAAGTTCCGTCGATCAAATTGATTAAAATCCATTACTGTGTGCCTATTAAATGAGAGCACGCTTCTATACGAAAAATAATGAGGCAAGATTGATAACATAGATATCGAAAAACCGTAAGGGGTATAATTGAGAAGTAGAATCACCTACATAAAACACGGAGTTCCATAATTTAATATGCCCGTATAGAAGAAGGATAAACTGATACAACACGACACATTTCCACAGTTTGATTATTGGAATATTGTAAGAAAGGAGAATATGATACACGATGTTTTGTTCAGAAAAAAATAGAGCTTTCCGCACGACCAGAGTCATGATAGTATTATGGCCGCGTTCACCAATAAAACTAAGTTTTCGGTATCACCATCGCAGCTGTGCATATTTTTGCTTAATTATACAAATAATATTAACCAAATTATAGATTTTTTTTTAAATTTCAGATAGATATTACAAAATAAATATTAATTTTCTCAAACAAGACATTACCGACAACGGAGAAGTCTTGCGTTATTTTATCTTACGAGGTAAATATACCCAAACTTATCACTGAAAGTTTACAAGTATCATTACTAGACATGTATCCTTATATCAGTCCCATTCAAACTAACATGAACGAAGATCGTTATCTCCAGAAATGGAGGAGAATTAATGGAGATTACCAATTTAAAATGTCACAGCACACCCTCGCTCTATGTGATAATAGGAGTAGGAGACAATGAAACAGTGGCAGCAAGATAAGCCTTTTCATTAGAAATAGCAAAATCGTAATTTATATGAAATCACGTTTTCTCATTTTACAAAATATTTACGATTTTTCTCAAGCTATTCAAATCAATCGGTTAATACAAACTTTTTACTCGACTATTTATAATCGTTCTCTCCGTAAAACATTAAAAGCTAAATCTAAATGTCAATGCACTTAAGAAAAACACCAGCTAAGTCCTCCATCATTGCACAAGCAACATTTTCCGCTCATTATAATGACAGTAGAAGTTTTTCAAATTTTGTGAGGTTATTTGTAACCAGGGAATATTTGTCTTTCTTTAAATTAAAATAAATAAATAAATTAAAACATTTTAAAGAGAACGCATAGTTAATTAGATAAGCATAAAATTAGGCACGGAAAAATGTCACAAATGAAGGGTGCGTACGAACTAAATTATGGAATTAAAATGCCATTAATTATGTTTTATATTTTATTTTAAATAAAAAAAATTCTAGCATCTTTAGATATATATGCAAATCGTATTACTTAAAAGCGAGTAAGTCGGTTGCCCGCTGCATCTACTTTGACTCGTCCAACTGCCAATCAAACGTCCCACCCACCAGACTATCGACTACCTTTCAAATGAATGGTTCCCTTTCCTTTTCAACTATTTTGATTAATTTTATTTCCACAATAACAAATAAATAAAAAGTTATTTAAGGTTTTTTTGTCGGTACGAATGGGAAATTTGAGCTGCATGTACCAATCTGGATGTTTTATATCATCGGTTTATGTGTTTCGCACACCACCGAGTTATTTCATCACCTTTACAACGGACTAGCCAGATCGATCTCGAAGGATAAACAATCGGCTTAAAAGTTTCCCTTTGTTTCGTGAAACTTCAGTTTCAAACAAAACGTTTTGTTCGACGTGAGCCTTGTTCCAAAGTCGAGCAATGGTTAGAGGGTGGAAATCCTTTGATTTTTATGTTTTTTTTCAGAAAAAAATATTATTACCTTCTCTATTATATTTTAAACAGTCAAAAAAAACTTTTTAGAGTAGTGTTATTATAAAAAAGAACGTTTTTTCAAAATAAAATGTTTCTTACAGAAATTGTATTTGAACTACGTTTTCTAGGAAGCAAGCATTTTGATTAAATTCGATGCAATTCGGACACTCATTTACTTTACCCATGATTTTTAAAAGTAGTTAGTTACTTAATTTTGATTTAAACTTGAACGAATAAAAATTTTTGTTCAGTCATTCGTCACACTTTGTCAAGATTGTTTAGTTACAAATAATGACGTATAATTGTATAAATTTACTTCAAAACTCACAAAAATTATTTCACCATGCAAGTGATTTAAAAATGTTTTGCTTTTATTTTTGCATAATCGAAACACTGTTCTAGATTTATTGAGTAGGCTGAGTGTGTGTTTATATTTAACCAAAAAACATATACACTATTAATGATAGTCTCTTACCAAGAAGGCTGAAGGAAGTTTTATTTACCTTTTTAAAAATTGCTGCTCTATTGTGCACAAAAAAAAAGAGTAAGAAAAAGATGAACTACACTCAACCTAAAATTTTAAAAATATATTCACTCCGATTTTAAAGGTTGCTTTGAGTTCGGAGTCAAGAATTTTACTGCTCAACCATAGAGGTCGAGTAGAGTAAGACCATATTTCTCACCCGTTTCTGCAAATTAAATTCTTTAAAGATTTCATGTAACCTACTGTAAAACGTCTTTCGTCTTGGCAATTTTTTTTTTGAGAATGTACCCTATAAATAATTTATCCATCCTTCCTTTAAAAAAAATGATTCAAAAGGACATCAAAATCATAAATATAAAGCTTGATATATTAAAAACAGGAAAAAAAGAAGACCATTTTACGTAACACAATAAATACACAAAGATACATAAAACACTCGCAAAAACACATAAAAAACAAATCATGAGCAAGCGTTCATAAAACTACGATTATGTCTTGCGATAAAAAAACTTAGACCCAGGAAAGTGGGGGATAGTGAATTTCATCAAAAATTCAAGCGTACACATTTCCATCCATATCGTCAAAATTATTATCAATTTCCGCTTCCACGCCAGAGCCACGGAAAAATAAAACGCTAAGGAAAACAATTGAAAGGGGGCATCGCCCCTATTACCTTCTCCTTGCTTTCAAAACAAATATTTGATTCTAAGAAAATAAAAAATATACCTGTGGCGATATTAAAAAAAATTGTAAATATGAAAAGTTAGGATTAATATAAATAAGTTAAAATTCTTAGCAATTAAGATAGCAAGCCACAACCGAAAAAAAAAACATAACTCAAAGTTAAAAAATACTTTCCCAACTAGACATTTTATATTTAATATAACCCTAAATTATTATTACTCGTTATGGAACACATCTCTCAAAAGATAAATGATGAAGGGACAATAAAATAAAGTTATAACCATCAATCCCTTCGGCTAGCAACAAAGAAAATGAGTCGATCCCAGTCTCCGCGTATTCAAACAAAACGCTCAATTTACAAACTTGAAAATCATAGAGTTCCTCCCTCACCAAGATGCACCGTAGTATAATCTATAATTTATCTGAAGACACACGTAGAATGGATTTTTAAGCTTCATCTTACCATGATATGCTGACAGATTGTTTTACCAAAACTATTTTAATTAAATGCTTACTATATCATTTAAAAAAATTGCGAACAAACGGTGCTTGTGTTTTTATAAAAAAATACTCCACGAATTCCAGATTCACAACTCAAACTTCAGAAAACTTTGCATTATATTGTATTCTAGTCAAGTTATTCCAACTGCTTGGAAATTAATTATGATAATACTTAAATATATTTATGAGGGTCATTCAGAAAGTAAGGTTACAACATTTATGTAAGATCGAAAAATGCTTGTATTTTATTGAAATATACAGGATACTTCACAAATATATTAAACTATTTTTCAACGCAATTGCCCTCGAGATTGAGACATTTCTGTAGTCGGGACCCATTTTTTGCATGCCAGTGTCATAGACCTCCGCCGCCAGGTCCTTCAGACACTTCCTCAACCTCCGGATCGTTGGAAAAATGTTTCTCACCCAAAAACTCCTTTGAATTAGTGAAAAGGTTATAGTCCGAAGGCACCATGTTGGGTGAATAGGGGGGGGGGGGGAGTTGGGTGACAATATCCCATCCAAACGATGTTAGCAGCTATTTGAAACTCGCGCTGTGTGGGGCCTGACGGTGTCATGCAGGAGGCTGACTTCCCAAGTCAGCATTTCCCTTCTGCGGTTCTGAATGGCTCTCCTAATTTAGTGTGTTGCAGTGAGCCTCTGCATTAATAGTAGCCCCTTTAGAAATAAAATCCACAAAAAAGACCCCCTAATGCTCCTAAAATACAAATGCCTTTTTTCCGGCTGAATGGGTCGTCTTGAACTTTTAGGTGGCTGGGAAAGATGAATTACGCCGCTGAAGTGAATATCTTTTGGATTCTGGGGTGTAGTGATACACCCACGTTTCATTTCCCGTCGTGATAGAAGTCCAGAAAATCTTCTCCCTTCTGTGCAAAACCATCCGAAAATTCCGCGTAGATCTCGCACGGACGAGAAGTGATGAGAAGAAAAATTACTGCGACTCAAAAAAACGGCCGACAAACACGTGGGACCAAAAAAACTTACCGTTAGAATCCCCTCTACTCGCCATGTGCGCCGAATTTGAAACGGGAAAATTCCCCTGGCCTCAGGAGCCCTTGTAATGTTACTTTCTGGATGACCCTCGTTTTTACAAATTTAATAAGAAATAAGGCGGCTGATTTCGAGGGGAGATAAACTCGCTCTCCACAAACCAGCCACTAGTAAACGAGCATCTGGTGCATTTGCGTAGCGCAGCATCTTTTCATCTCGACATTTTTCCTCCGCGATCCGATCTCATAGATTCGATCTACCTTTATCGACATTTCAGTGAGCAGTGTCAGTTGCACTGCCGCGTCATATCGCTATCACTGCACCATTATCAAGTCAGCCAGATTGGACCGTGCGGCCCCAACAATGACTGTACTTTCAAAGATAAGTCTAGTAAATATAACACCTCGAAATTCCGAAATCACAAGCTATATTCCAGCCTGGCCGTGGTGTCATTTTCTTATCATTTAATATATTATGTTGGGTGTCAGTCAGCTTAGGGTCTTAGCCGTCTGTTCCGTGGGAAAATGCATGAAGTGGACATTTATATAAAACACGTTCGATAACCTGAACAGTACTGCATTCTCACATAATACCCTCTTCTCACATAAGACAATATTTTTTTAGACCACACTTATGAATAATGTGGGCACAACCGTAGGAGTACCTAATGTTATTGATAGAGGACTAAGAATAACAATATAGTGAAAACGAAGACTGCCTCTCAGTGGGGTTGAACAAAATGAACTTATCTTTTTTTTCAATACTTTACTTAAAGAGATGGGTTTTGAGAAATAATCATTGATTCAATACTTATTTTTAGCGTTGGGAAAAACTTCAATGTTTTGTGAATGCTTCACGAATTGCTAGTTCTTTAAAATGAACCCTTCGCAGTGAACACTTCAATTGAAGTCCAATACGCAAAAAGGAGATTTAAATTTATCCAGTTATTTGTTCAGTTGTTTTTGGAACCGGTTCCTCGCCGAAAAAGCACTTACTAGTCGGTAGAACTTTGAAAGTAATAGAAGTAGTTCTTTGTAATCTAACTTTTATTGAAGTATTTATTCAAAGAAATGAACTAATGAAATGAATGAACGCTAAATTGAAGTACCAACTTCATTTGAAGTATTTATTCAATGAACCGAAGTTAATGAAATGAATGAATGCTAAAATAAAGTATCAACTTCATTCGAAGTATTTGTTCCATGAAACGAAGTTATTGAAATGAATGAACGCTAATAGGAACTGTTGCCAAAATAAGTAGTTCTTTGAAGTAGTTCTTTCAAAGCAGTCACAACGCTACTTATTTTCAAGCCCTTTGACGTCTTTCAATTTCATTTTTTCACCAAACATTGAAAAATGAAGCTTGGATATCTGGCTACCAAGGGAGGATTGACCTAGGATAGCCTGTGCTAATACTCTTTACAAATACAGATTTTAGCAAACAAATCTCTGGAAGATTTAAACGGGAAAATCTAGAGCTTACAATGAAAATTTAAAATTGCTAAACGGGAAATATTAACAAAGTTATATGATTAACTTGGGAACCAAGAGAATTGTTATCCTTTCATACGCTACGAAACGAGTACTAAGGTACTTGTTTCGTAGCGTATGAAAGATCGGTTACACTTAATCTTATATGACGGAATCATTTCTTATGCTCTTATGTAACTATGCGGGTGACTTTGTAAGTTTCAATTCCAGCTTTATCGGAAGAAAAATTTCAAATATACTGACTCACACTTATTACGTAATCCTTTAACTACCTATAATAAAGTATCCTCTATTTGTACAATTGTTTAAATACAGATGTAAGTGTAGATATTCTTTGTTTTACCCTTACATTCATCCTTGACAGTTAATTCCACAAATCTAAACCTATCAATAGTCCTTGACATCTGCAAATGTGTAATTGTGTGTTCCATTATTTGTTTATTATATAATGCTTCGTTAAGTATCACAAAATAGCTTAAAATTTATTAAATGGTTCTTGATATTATTTTATAACTATAGCGTTATGAAATCCAGACAAACACCTAGGTAGTTCAAATATTTTTAACGATTTTTTCTGATATTATTTATTATGTACTTGAAAGATGCACCTTATTTCTATGAATAAAATTAAATGATTATGGAAATAAAGGTAAACTGCATTTTTCCCATCAATCAGTAAAATGAGGCCATTCATTATGTGATGTGCAAATAAAGTGAGAAAGTTTTTGATGGAACGTTCATTCTATTTGCAACTGATAACAGTTGAGTCGTGTTTCATTCCTTAAGCTGACGAAAAATCTATCGTGAAAGCCTAGAAGAGAATATATATCTATAGAATTTTTATATTCCAATATTATGTAGAAATTAAATTATTAAATTCCGTGATGATATTCCGTATAGTTTAATCATAAAGTTGTACTTCCGTGTAGTGTGCCAATCGCGTAGAATGCTACTACTCTTACAATTTTCTAGAGGTATTTCCTTATAGGTCAAAGAACCTCTCAAGCATCATGGAATTTTCAGAAATTAATTATTCTGTTGAAAACATATTATTTTTTCAGATCTTAAATAGCAAATAACTTTAGTAACCGATTGACGTAAATTAATTTTAAAATTTACTTTTATAAATAAACAGTAAAATGTTATAGCTTGCCGTGGATAATTGATTAAAAACTAAATTAATAAGCTTGCAGAAAAAAATAGTGGTAAAACAGTTTGAATTAGGAAAATGATTCTAATAGCGCAATATTAATATAGTTTGAATGTGTTCTTTAAAAAAAAAAAATTGTACCTATTTGATAAATTAAAATGCATACATTATGCGATCCTTTGTTGAAAGCTTTAACGTATTCTGTGTTATAATTCTGTTCCTGTTTCTAAATACTGATTTTTTAAATTGAATATCTACATTTCTACAATACTTGAATTTTTTTGCTTAGTTTGTTTTTGTATTTATATTTAGAAATCAAATATGTTTTTGCCTCGAAGAATATTTACAGTACTGCTTCAAACATTTTATTCAACAAAGTTATTTTTTCCTAAGTTCTGCAGGCGAGATAAACAAAAAAGATTTAAAAGAATGTTGAAGCTTAAAATTTTTTTTTGTTGTATTTGGCTGTTGAACTGTGGTTCGTTATTTTACAAAAGGTAGAAATAAGACTGTAGATATAAAGGGCTACATTGGGCACGTAGCACAACTAATGCACGATTTTTGAAATCCAACTGTTGGTAAAAAATAAGCAGAGGACGCCCATAGATAATATGAGCTGGTTACCTAAAGTGAATTGCCGATTTCAGGTGGATAAGAGTCTCTTGCATTATAAAACCAAAAATATTAGAGAAATACCTTTTTAAATACATCTAAAGATGGAAGTTTAATGATTTACAAAGAAAATAACGTATTTTGAAATTCATCACCAAGTATCATCGCCACTAGTCAAGATATTCCTCTGCCCTTCCGTTCTTCGCTATGCAATTTTTTCCCCTCCCTACCCTTACTTCAAGATATATAATTTTACTTTTAGTCTTATTAAAATATAAACAGAGTGATGTTGGTTCCTATTTGACAATTATACAGTAATTTTCGTAAAATTTTATGCCGTCACCATTTTGTGAACACATCATGAAAATTCAGTAGCGTTTTGAGAATTTGTGTTCGTTGGAATTTAAACTTTGAACATTTAACGAGCGGTTTGCGGCAAAGATGTGGGAATTTACATAGCCATCCATCGTTAGTTAAATACACAGCAAAGTTATACTTTGTTTCATCAAGTAATTACGCTTTTTATGAACACTTACTCTCTGGTAATATAGGATTCCCGAAAACGATGTGTAGTTTGTTTTAATATCATTCGGGGAATAGCAATATGAAGTGTTGGTTTTTAGCATTCATGTAATTAGCAAAATGTTGATTTAAGCTAATTTTGTTCAAATGTTTTTGCTTGCTTGATGTTAAGTTTTTCATATGGCTTACACTAATAATTTGTAAAAAATAATTTATTTGTTTTTTTAATAAGCAACCATATTTTACTCGCTCTACCAATGATTCCGTAGTAAAATTTTTTTTAAAAAAACGATAGTGATCATTAATAATACATAAACTATGTATCATCGTTTCCATTTTTTGTTAAATACTTACGTCGGTATATCTTCTTCGTGACACAAACCTTCCTCATTTTATTTGTTTTTTTCCAATTCTCGGCGGCTGTTAGCATGTTAAACGACATAATGATTACTAATTATTATTTGTATTGTGAAAACAAACATCGGTCTTCGATTTTTATTTTTGAAAAGAGAAACTGTGATTTAAAAATTTAAATATAACTACCAGATTTACCAGGTAAAAGAAAAATAGATTTTTGTCGTATCAAAACTCACCCATAATTTTCATTATTTCACGACTGACGTTGTGTTTTATTTATTTTAGAAAAGGTTATTCAATTAGAGAGTTTTTGTAAATAGTATCTATCAGTCAATATTGTTTTAGCAGGGGGTTGATTTTGTTTTGAAAAACATAACAATCTTTTAGATTTTGTAATACATTTCTAAAAACATGTGGTCAGATATTCATTATAAAATAAAATATTATAATATTTCATGGTCATCTCGATACTTCAGGATGTCTTAACAGTATTGAAATAATGTACCGAACTCTTATTGTTTAAGACGCCATTGCGCATTCCACCTGAGTTATTCAGAAATAATATTGCCTAATTTAGTCCTCTGTCTCAAATGTGCCGATGGTATAATAGGATAGAGTGTGCTGATGTAGACATTTTTGTCGATGATTTGTTGAGTTTCAGAAAAAATGTCCTGATATTGCTTCAATATATCAGAACATTGCTTGGGCTAATAACATTGTGTATCTCTTTGTTTCCCTTTGTTTATTTTGCCTTTGTTTGTATTATTTACCATTGATTGAGTTTTTGTACACTAAATGAGCTTTTATAACTGGATTGTTTTCACGTAAGTAAGAACATCTGTTAAAACCCAGTATAAATAAATAAATAAGTAATGCCCAACATGTTTCTGGGTAGCGTGAGTCACGTGAAAAATAAATGAAAAGTGTCTAACATTCTTAAGAAAAGGGTCAAGCTATACAAGCTGCAAACAGACAGTACGGATAGTTGCCAACTTGTGTATTCAGGTGCCACGGAACGGCTGCCAATAGTGCAACAGAACACGAAACACAGAACAAACTGGGAAAAGCGCCACACACACCGCAGTGTTCGTGCCACGACTAGGAAATGCACGGGGAAATACGTATATTAAAATTGATCGTAGTTAAGTCAAACAAAATACCATTTCTTGTTTATGTCAACGCTGCAGCAACAACAAAGGCTTTTGACTTTTGTTAAATTTTCACCTGTTTTCAAAGTGTTAACGTACAAAACACGATCAGAGAGTATTCACATTTATCACGCTTTTACAGATTCCATTGCTAGGAGCAAAGGTACTTTTTCGTGGAAGAAGATATTTCTTCGAATAGGATAGGTGCTATTGTTAACTACAAATACAATATGTGGTTATCGTGATTACATTTCTAGTCAATACATTGTCATTGTGATGAAATTTTAATGAGTTTTTACCGAAAAAGTAAAATGAAGAGAGTAAACTAATTCAAAAATAATTCAAAATATGAAGAAAAAAAAAAACTTTTTTGGGATGTCATGTAATTTTGCACCAAAAAAATAGGTTACTCGCCTAAAATATTTGTCAATTTTACTATTTTCCTGTGAGTTCATCCATTAGTAATGTTTTTTATTCAGTTTAGTTTATAACAGATTTATTAAATTTTGAAATAACAAACACCAGTGTATCATATGTTTTATTAATAATGTGTGCCTACAATTTGAAACAATGCAACAAAAACAACAATTTTCATTTAATCACTACAACGTTAGGTATTTACATTATTTCAAAATCAAAGAACGTTGCTTTGTTAATCAATTACGAAATCATGTATTTTGATCAGCTATTCTTAATTAATCATAGGTTTGTTTGATAATAACCTAGCAAAATAAATTTATTCTAATCTTATTTAAATAAAAATGTTATTTGTATTTTTTGTTGTTTTTTAAAGAGGTGATCTGAAATTAGTTTTCAAAATCGAACGTTACTAATAATTTAAAATAAGACTTGAGGTATTAATTTAAATCTCTCATTTTTATGAATTTCCACGTTTCACTCTTCATTAAATATTCAAATGGTTTCGATTTTAGTTGCATGAAGAAAAAGTTGTTTATGTAGTCGGAGAAGTTTCAATTTTTTGGAAGAGCTTTACACAATTACAATTGATGAATTATTAAAACGCTTTTTAATATCGGTGCCTTTTTTTACTTTTAAAAAGGTTTTTCTGAAAAGATTATGAAATTGAAGTTAAGAAGAAATGTTTTAAGAGTTTAGTGCTGAATACACAAAGGTCTGCTTAAAATTCCAGTGGTTTCCAAGGTTTAAATATAAGAACCAAATGGCGGAAAGCAAATATTGTAAAAAAATTAATACTTTAAAGAAACCGAAAAGTTTTTTTACCATTACGGAATCCTAAAAATATTATACATACTTCACGTTGTCATCACAAGGCTAGAAATTAAATTTTATGTGAATAATAACTGTAAGCCTTAGAAAAGACTTTCATTCGTATAAAGAAAATCAGAGATCTTGAGAGCAATGGATAAATAATGTATTTACCCATTTTTATAAGATTACAAGAATATATATAAGCATTTTTGAAAAAGTTATTATTTCAGAAATCGTATACTTGTTTGTTTATTTATACTCACAATTAAAAAAAAAACACTCAAAATCATCTTAGTAGGATAGTCCTGTGTCAAGAGGAGCGGCTTTATATTAAAAGTAATATAGCGTTCATCCTAAGTTAAGTATTGGCTTTTTTAGTTTTTTTTTTATATTAGTTACTTGTACATCAAAATTTACAAAGTATCTAATTATAATTTATATCCATTTTGACTTCATAAATATATGATAACTTGTAAACTACTTGATATTACTAATATATTTTAAATAATGCTTACAGGGTATTTAATATTTATTAATTGTCATAATTTTGATGGTTTCAGGCAGCGCATTATAACATTTCATCCCTTTACAAAGAGAGCTATTTTGTGTATTGGTTTAACAGTAAAGTTCACAATAACAATACTGCACTTTATACCGAATACTTTACATCATAAAAGATAACATTGATAATCCGAATATAATGTACCTACTGTTTTTGTGTGAATTCCAATTTATGAAACATATTCAAATATTTTAATTCAATCTTTCGCCTTAAGAATAATATTTTCATGATTACGTAATTTTCTTGCAGGGGAGTAGGTGTTTTAAACTCTATCAGGCGGGAGGGTTCTAAATGATATTCGTTCTTAAAACGCGATCCGTGTTACGCCTAAAGGTTACTATCAAACACAGCCGCTTTGGTGTCTGTACACTCTTAAATGTGCGAGGGAAGGAACAAAATAGGATGGTTATTGGTGTCTTATTTCTTATTATTTTTATGATTTCTAACTTATTTAAGGAGTTAAACCATTTTATGTTCGATTCTTATACTAAAATATTTTCCGCTTATTATGATGGTAGAAGGAGTTTTTCAAATATTGTCAAGTTATTCGTAACCCGAGAATGTTTGCCTTTCATTAAAAAAAAGTATATATATGAGGCTTCTTACATATATTTAAGTGAAACTCTAAAAAACTTATACCTATTAGGAAAGTCGTGTTAACAGTGACTTTTTTCCTTACGCAGATATTTGTTTTAAGCTCCTGACAACATCTGTCGGTGATAAATTGGCAAAATTTGGCACTCATAGCTGGAAAAAGAGCTCATAAATCGTGTTTTTTTATTGGCTCGATATTTTTCTTATTGCCCAAATACTTTGTGCAGGACGTTTTCCCGGTGCCTGAAATTGATTATTGCCTGTAAAATATTACTTTTCGATAAAACACATATAAGATCAGAAGTTTCGTATGAAAGGAAAACAGACCAAAACAATGTTTGACTTTACGATATATTTACAATTTAGTATGAATAAGCATTTATGAAAGTAATGAAAACATGGTATAATTTTTATTTGATGAATTATTCATATAAATAAGTGAAGATTTTTTTATTATCCATAAGGCTTTCCTATGTTTTTCTGCCAATTTCTTTACAAAGGAGACTTGGGGATAATATTTATGTATTATACAGTCATTATACCTAAGCCTTAATCCCAGAAAATGTATAAGACCACAGATTTTATTAAAATTTGTATGATCAACCGGTTTTGCTTAGCCTAAACATTATTATTGTAAAAAAATAAACTAAACAAAACATTCAAAGTGTGCGGTTATATATACATACAGAGGGAGAACAAAAAATAAAATAAAATAAGAGAACAGTGAGAAAATAACCTTCTTTTAAATAACCTCGGCATATGATCCTGAAACCACAAGCACAAATCCAAAGCTCGTACATGCTTAAACACTTGCGAGAGTAGTGTTATTTGCAATAATACAAGAACTCGAAAACTAAATATGTAAATTTTACGTACCTACTTAAGTATTTAGCGGCATACCATTTAAAACCGCTTTTAAAAGCAACCATAAGAAAAATATATCACGTATTTTTTGTGGGTGCTTTTAAGGAAATACATACATGGCCTGTTCAAAAGAAAAGGTAATTTTGAATTTTCCCGGGCTGTGTACATTTGATTATTGTTTTTTTTGTTGTTGTTATATTGGTAAACATATTTTCATCTTATGTTAGCATTATCAGCCATTTTGGATAAGTGGTTTGTTTTTGACAACTGGAAAGGTTAGTCACCTTTTTGTGTGTTCTTCGATTTTTTACTTTTGAAAAAAATGGATCAAAGAATAAAATCCATGATTTATTTTTCCATAACTCCAGGACGCTCATCGTCATTAACATCATCTCGGCCTTCTGTAAAGCGCTTGTACCACTTATAGACACTTTTTTGAGACAAAGTAGACTCGCCGAATGCCACAGTCAACATTTTAAGTGCGTTGGAGCACTTTATTCCATTTTTAACGCAAAAATTAATACATATTCTTTGATCCATTTTTTTCAAAAGTAAAAAATCGAGGAACACACAAAAACATGACTAACCTTTCCAGTTGTCAAAAATAAAAAAAAATCCAAAATGGCTGATAATGCTAACATATGATAAACATATGTGTAACAACATAACAAGAAAAAAAAAGAATAATCGAATGTACACAACCCGCGAAAATTCAAAATTCACCTTTTCTTTTGAACAGGCCTCGTACATTTGCCGAGTTATAGATAAGCAGACAATATTTGAAAAACTCCCACTACCATCGTTATGAGCGGAAAATGTTGCTGTGCAATTTCGAGGAACTTAACTAGCAGATGAATTGAACTCACGATGCTTGGGTGGGAACCCATAGCATTTTTCCACTCAGCTACCAACCGGTTCTTTATATTCCGGGGGGGGGGGGGCATTCTGTTTTCAAAACTACTTGGTTTTTAACTACATAACTGTAAATGAATAAAGTGATGAAACATAAGTAAGAAGACGGCCTCCATGGTTGAGTGGTAAGACGCTCGACTACGAATCCAAAGGTCGCGGGTTCAAACCCGGCGTGCGCCAATAACTTTTATTTAATTAATATGTGTCATAACACATTTAATTAATATGAAAATAATAAAAGTATATTTGCGGCACGTTCCAGAGTGGTAGATACTCTAAGTATCGCCCTGGTGAAAGACCACCATTCAGAATCGAAAAGTTGCTTGAAATGGCTTTGGCCGTGTTTGGTGACCAGATCTGAATAGCCAGGTACATCCCAACCTTCCTCTTCCCAATCTCCTTCCCCTCCCCACTTCCTTCAGCCTCACAACATACCCTATTCAGGGATGCCATAGTCTCACTGGCTCTAGACGGTTGGGTGCAGTTGAGACTCTTGTGCAGTATTCATATAAAAAATAAAAAATAAATTATAAACGTATTGATTATAAGTATTTAAATTTATATATAATTATAGTAAGTCCAAAGTCATGGTGTTTGAAAGAGAGAGTACGAGAACAGCGTGCAATAAAGTTCTGAATGATGAATACTTGGAGCAAATGGATGAATTTTTGTATTTAGGAAGTATGTTTACGAGAGACGGAAAGGCTGATAAGGATAATGAAAGAAGGGTGAATGCAGGAAACTCCATTAATGGAGGACTGAACGCTGTTGGCGCAAATAAGAAATTGTCCAAAGAGGCGAAGCTAGCAGTCCACAATGGAGTACTTATACCAACCATGATGTATGGCAGTGAGGCATGGAACTGGCAGAAGAAGGATGAAAGTAGACTTAATACTGTGGAAATGAGATCTTTGAGACGTATGTGCGGTAAAACCATGTATGATCCTATTAAAAATGTGGATATCCGGAAAGAATTCAAGGCTGATGTGAGCGTAATGAATAGGATCAAGAAAGGGACGCTACGATGATTTGGGCATGTAGAGCGAATGAACGAAGAAAGGAGTGTGAAAAGAATTTATGATGCAAAAGTGAATGGAAAAAGAAGTCGAGGACGCCCGAGAAAGACATGGCACGATCAAGTAAATCAAATACTTGAATCGGGTCATGTGAAGAGTCAGAATAACAGAAGAGTATGTATGAGACGATGTATGAATGTAAATGAAGCAAGGAGTGTGTGCCAAGACAGAGTTATATGGCGGTCCGTCCTCTCTGCCTACCCCTGCGAAGAAACGGCGTGATGGTTAGTTAGTTAGTTACTTAAATTTGGTTGTTAAATCATTTTTTTTAACCGTCTTATCACGGTGATTTCTATCTTAAAAAACAGATGAATGCAAAAATGTAAGTATTTCATGGTGCAAACCATTAGAAGAAATATTTAGAGATGTATATTGTAATTATTTTTAGTTATATCATATTCTTATTTTATACGTAATTTGGTTTGAGTTGGCCTAGAAATTTCGTCAGATTAGCCAAGTAACAAAACCCTTTTACAAAAATTGCTAAAACAAATCAATCGACGTAGTATTCTGTGAAATAAAATTATTTTGTGGCGTTTATTTTTTAATGGTCCGCCGAAAAACCTCCCAAATAGTATGAGTTATATATAATACACCGAAAACAAATAAGTTTCATAATCTTTGAAAAATAGGCATCCTTTTCTTCAACATATTTTTAAATTCTCAGGTGTACACGACATGCCAAGAAGAAAAAATATCCTAAAAATACAATTCATTCTAATTTATATCGATTGCCTCTTAGAGTATAGATTGCCTACATATTAATTATTATTTTGCATACATGTTCGCATAGGTCGCTATTACAATTGAAAATATTTTTCAAGTTACAAAAAAATAGTTATTAATCAATAGTCGTTGGTTTGTGACAAAACAGAATAAAATAAATGTAATCGAATTGTAAAAGAATAGTAAATAAGTTATACAAATTTGAAGACATCAGAAAACGTTATACGACGAGGTAAATATAAATTTACAATTACTGTTTATGATATCAACCATAACCTTTGATTGGAAAAACACAAATGGTCTAAAATTTTTAACAAAAGCAACCAGTTCTAGTAATTTTGTGAGGTATCCATTTAGTAAATAATTAGAAAAAACTTTTTTCTAATTATTTAATAATGGTAAAATGTTAAATAAATTGAAAGATATACACGTATAAACACCTTAAAAATCGAACCCGCTTCCTAAAGCCAGAGCAGGTCATTGAGTATCTAAGCCAGTATAAGTGTCCCGGTGACCTAGTCTAGATACGTCCTTACAAGAATTCCTTTTTGGCACGTGCTCGAACTGTTGAACTACCTTGTACCGTGACCTGAAAGGACTTCTAGAATATAAATTATAATTTACTGCGGAAACACGACCACATCAGCTAAATTAAATTACAACTTGTAGGGCATACAAATATTGACATATTTCAAAGACGTGTAGAAATCCGTAGTATCACCCTAGTGAAAAACAGAAATTCAGAATCGAAACGACGCTTTAAGTGGTTTTAGCCGTGGTAAATGATCTGATTTGAATAGCCAGGTACTTCCCAAATGTTCTTTTCCCCATCATATTCCTCTCTTCACTCCTTTCAGCTGCACAGTATATCGCCAATGCCATAGTTTTATTAGCTCCGGGCAGTTGGTACTCTTGTGTGATATTCACATAAAAAAGCACGATAGAAACCGAGAAATCACAGGTTCCTTCTGAGAAAAAGTAAAATTGCTATAAAGGTTTACATTATACAATAATGGTGAGGGAAAGTTAGCAAAGATTCACTGAGTTTAAAAAAATGAAGCAACAAGATTAATGAACATAAAAAAGACTGTTGATTCCAAATTTTCATCACCGCTATAGTCAGTAATAATGTCCCCACCAAGAATACCATACCATTATCTTAAGTTAATCACTATTTATTGATTTTCCCTTTTTTAGAAAATGCTTTAAATTATTTTTTTCTTGTTATTTATTTTTTTTTGTTTTCAGTATTGATTCTGCTTACTTTATGTAAATAACTAGTTATTACCAGTAAAAAATCACGGGATGTAACTTTACTTGCCAACGAAACATAAAAGCATGTCTGTTTAAATAAATTATGCGTAGGTACTGTCTAAGAGTGGCAGGGATAAAAAAAATCTTTAAAATTATACAATTTCAATCAATATCAATTTCATATTTGAAAAGATTAAACTTGTGCGTACGTACTAACAAAGGAAATTATTTATATTTGATACCTTTATGCTTGAATACATACAATACCCAAATAAGTAATCGCGATATTGCTGAAAACGGCGTTGGCAATGTCATTTAAGCATCTAAATCTGAATTGTCAGGTACATCTCAGACATTATTCCCATGTTTGATGTGAATATATATATATATATATATATATATATATATATATATATATATATATATATATATATATATATATATATATATATATACGAGTATATATATATATATTTCTAACGAAATTTAAAAAAAATCTTAAACTTAAACAACATGGATAAGAGACACAAAAAATAAAAATGATTAGTTGGTGATCAAGACTCGAACTAGGAACCTTCTTCTATTTAAGAGAAGCATCATAAAAAAGCTAAGTGCATATTCAGGAATTGTTAATATCATATAGTTTTTCTTCGTTTATCAAGTTAACAAAATACTATCCATTCTACCCTTCAAAGGCATATTGCTAACATTTTGAAATATGTTCAACTGACAATACTTGAAATATTTAACGCAATTTCAAAATAAAATTCGGCCAAGTCTAAATGAACGTGTTCAGAAAGTTGTCGACTGTGAGTGCGACTGGAGCCAAGATGCTGGCTCTTGGTGAGCAGAGATTTAGCAATAAGTGTGAAAGTCTTGTCCAAGGGGAGTATTTCCATAAAGATGCCGCCTGCCCATGAAAATATGGACCCTTCAGCTCAGTGGGAGACTAAACCTGTGGATTTCGGAATTGTGGAAAGAAAATCGAAATGATGAAAGTTTATAGAAAAAAGATTTTAATTAAAATCCTATAATGATTTCTTAAATTCTAATATAACATGTTATCAATTCAAATAAAACTGTAAAACGAACTTCGAATTCACAATTTCTAATTATTGAGTCCGATGTTAAGTGTAGTACATACCCTCATTACCGAAATTCGCAAAATCGTAAGTTTTACAGGTTTTTTTATGGTATATGATTTTCTTAAACAAGTAAGAAAAAATTGCCTTCAATCTATCAGATTTACTAAAATATCATACATTTTATTCCAATACGCGAATAAAACCTTAGTTCACAGCAATACTCTTGCTAAAAGGGAATAAATAGAAGCTTATGTTTCATTGTAAGCAAAAAATGTTTTTCGCAAACATTAATTCGGTTTATTATTTTTTTCTCATGCAGTTCAACATTCCTTGCCGTAGACTCAGAAACAATGAACTTCTGTTCCTAAGTCATCATTCTATAATTATGGGTATCATTCTCCACTCTCCAATATATCAAGACTTGTTAACTCAAGCCATTATCTTGAAATTTTCGGTACCAGTCTTAATGATTTTTGTCATTCTTTACGAATCAACCAAAACCTTGCTCAGACCATGACTTGAATGTTCTGTCAAATGTATATTTAGTCATTGATTCATTAAATATGTGCTGTTTTTTTCTGTTGTTCTTTTTTTTCCGTTTTGTGTTATGCATTTTTTTTTGTAATTGTACAATGGTCCGTTAGTATATAAACAAATATTAAAAAACCGTGGGCAGATCAAAAAAGCGACTTATAATAAAATATATGTAAATATTCTCGGCTAATAAGAACAAAAAAACGATGAAAACTACGGTATTTTTTTCGTTCTAGATCATAATTTAGTTAGAAAAAATACCTGTTACGCCACTGGTCGGTACCCTATATTGTATTAGAACCCTGCTTATATGTTAACTTATGTTCCACAACCTCACAACGCTTTTTCACCCCTCTGACACGGCCGAGACGTTACATTGTAAACACGGTATTTACATTCTAGAAATGTCTATCTCCTCCCCACCCTGGTATACTGCACCGCTACTCACGATAAAGCCATTCCTGCGTGCGGAGCCGGGTATTGCCTACGTTTGAATGGAAACAATGCCTCGATTCCTCCGGCACTGGGTAGCGGGTACATCGACTTTTATCATTTTATGAAAAAGAGTGCAAGAAGTAGACATTTGCCTCGCTTCATCAGTTTTCAACCTTTTGACTTCACTGGGCTATTTATAAATTCAATATTGAGTGAAGAGAAATTCTGCCAACAGACGCAACATGCAGATATATGATAAAGTCGTATTTCAAAACACGAAATTCTTATTGTTTCTAAGCGAAGCCAGTAGCTATATTATGCTCTGCTGATACTGTATTTTTGATAATAAATTATACTGAATGGTCTGCATAGAAATATAAAGGTTTTTATGATGGGAAATAATTTTGCTTTTGGCATTATGTATTTATATTGTGAATTTTTTTCTAAGAGTTCGTATTTTTTAATTATTCTCTAAGTCGTTATTCTTTTCCCTACTTCAGAGTATAATTTATTGTGTTTTTTTTCGAATTGTTGCTTTTTTACCAATGATAATAAAACTGTCTTGAACTGCACATAAAAAAAAAAACATTAATACACATTCCATATGATTTGCAAATAAAAACACATTTATAAATAAAGCCGATAAACTTTGTTTAAAACCACATTTATTTTTAATATTTTGTCGACCAGTTAAAATTATAGTATTGTCTTGAAGATGGAAGGGTGCTTCCGGAACCGGTTGACAAAATTTTGAAAATAAAAGTGGTTTTAAACAAAGTTTATTTGTTGTATTTATAAATATGGCAAGCAACAAAGTAAATGCTTTTTACAAATATTTAAGAACAAATTTATTGAAATGCAAGACCCTATGAAAAAATAGGTAGGTATAGAACTAGTGTGAAATTTGACCGATTTTTCTTAAGCCTATCGCCTATGGCTCAGCACCCAAAAATGGCGTCACTTTGTGGCATTTTAAAACAAGCAATTCTGCACATAATTTATCTGTTATTTTTATATGGCAGTTAGGGAAGTGTGAACAATTTTTGTTTTCTGTTATCTTTTAAATTCTAATAAAGACATAGTAAAATGTCAATAAAAAGTGGAATTTAAAAACTAGCCAAGTCATTTTAAAATTTTTACCTAAAAATATAGTATGAATTTCATTAACAATTAAAAAAATGACAGTTCATGAATTGTATTCACTGGAAACCATAAACATTTTGCTAACCACCCGTTTATAATCAACACATAAATCATTTCTTGTATTACTTGTACTAGAATGTCAAAAAGTGTGTATCTTTAGGTGCTGACCCTTCTTCATAGAAATGCTTTAAATCCTTATGGAGATAATTCAAAGTTATTCATCGATTTCAAATTTACGGCTTATGTGCTTTATCATTGATATTTGAAAACATAGTGGTCTGTCATCTCAAACGCGCAATCGAGTGTCAAAACCGCACACTTACGTAAAAAATACCGTCGTAAAGTTCAGGATTTCTTAAGAACCACTTTTAGATATACCGGTGGCCGGCTGAACGACACTGGTCTACTAATTTCTTTTCTCTTATTCTAGCACCTTAACTTATTGTTTCGTCTTCACTTGGTGTTGCAAATATTAAAATAAATTTATACCAAAATAACCCCAGCTTTTATTTTGCTGGCGTATTTTGGCTGAATTCCGCGTTCGTTCATATTGTTGACACATTCAACTTAATAATGTTGACATGAAAAGCGGTAAAGATATTTTCAGCGGTAACGCTTATCGTAATTAGATTACATCAAAGCAATACTTTGTTACAGCTACTTTTTATCATGTTGTTAAGTGGGTTAAATACCATACAGTGGTTAACAAACTAATTGATTGATTTAAAAAATATATCAATCAATAAGCACTCCACCACATTATAATGTCAAGATAATATTAGTATTTTCGTGGAAAGCAATCACTTTGTGGTTTGACGTATTTAATGAAAATTAAATATCAACTATGTATAAGATTATTTCTAATTTTGTAACTGTAATTTCATGGTGGAATTCCATTTTAATGATTAAATAAAAACACATTTTTAACTTTATTCCACTTTTTTTTTCTTTTTTTTTTTTTTAAATTTTTTTTGTACAAGACCACAGATTTAAAAAAATAAATAATGAAACTAAACAAAAAATACAAAGCGTGCGGTTTTATATACATACAGAGAGAGAACACAATATAAAAATAAATAAATAAACAGTTGTTTTATCACTGTTCTTTTATTTTATTTTATATTTAACTTTGTATTTTTGGTTTAGTTTCCTTTTGTATCTTGATGGTGGTTAGGCTAAGCAAAACCGGTCGGTCATAAAAAAAAAATTAAAAAAAAACTCTGATCTTTTAAAAAAATATTATTTTATTTTCATTCTAATATTAGTACTTTTTGGGCGTGTCTGTGGGACTTAGGTAATTTACTCTAGTTTTGGTTAAATTGATCAAACATTATCAAATATCTAAAACATTTCGTGAACAGATCATCTATTTCTTCGGCCTGTCTGAGGCCTAGGAGTTGAAAGGTAAATGTAAGCCGGTGAAATTGGTTTCCTTTGAAATCGAAACAGATCACACAAGAAATACTTTTTCATCATGTTGTTATCAAAGTCATGAATAACGTAAATGCCTAGAAAATAAAATATAATAAAGTTAGTGTTAGTGAAGTGAGAGAATTATTCATATTCGATCTGTTAAAAAACTTGTGATTTAATCTAATTACTGTTGGTTTAAAAGAAAATGTGCTTTTAACAAAACTTTTCGAAGCGACTGAATTCTTGGAATAAAGTAGCCGTATTAAAATTTGTGCTCGACTTTTAATTATTTAAAGCTTTAGTTCAAGTGCAGTGCACGCGACGGCTATTGATGTGTTGTGACTTTCACATGACTTTTTCACGATATAATAAATTAATATCATACAGTAAAAACAAACAATATTTCTATAGAGCGGCTGTCTCGTAAGTTAAATATATTAGAATTCACAGGATGAAGCTCGACTGGTTAATATTATTTTTTTCATACGAAGCAATCACTTTGTAGTTTGACATTATATTGAAAAAAAAAAAACTTTGTTTTAAACTTTGAATTTACTATGGTGAAAGTCAACCGGTTTCGGTTAGATAAAGCTTTGTCAGGGCACATTTGTTGATAAAAGAATAATTAAAACACATATAATAATAAAATAATAGAAGCTTGATCTAAGCGAAACCGGTTGGCTTTCAACATAATAAATTCTTAGTTTAAAACAAAGTGTTATTTTATATAATAAAAAAAGATGATTTGATGCGTCCATTTCAAATGTAAAAAAAATGTTTGCTAAAATAAATTATAGGTAGGTACTTTATTAAGTAGGTAGGCATTCAATTTTTTTTAACACATCCGTCAGTTCCGATTTTGAAAACACTCGTACTTATGTACGTACGTACGTACTCATGAAGGAAACCATTAATGTTATTATTTCTTATATTATATAAATAATCTAGCTTTCCTACCCGACCATGTCTATATGGCCCGCCCACATTTTGAAAAACACTTGCAACCCCTAATCAGCTCTCATACAAAATAATGTATGACAATATGCATATCAGCAGAATTTAATAAAGATCATTGGTTGAAATTCTTGATAAAAAAAAAAAAAACAATGTTCTAAACACTAAAATAAAATGAATGATTTTTTTGTAAATTTATATTCCCACTACACCACAAATACAATGTATGCTATATTATTTTACTTAAGCATTAACAATTAATGGACACTGCTCTTCCACACACCTCCAGGCGCAATTGGAGCAGTCTGCTCCAAGCGGCGAATTTCTAAGGCGCTGATTTTTTTTAGCAATACACAAATCATAATATTAATCTGCAAATTTAACAAAACCAAGTATTTACACTTTAAACATGTAATTTCTTAGAAGGAAAACCTGCAAAAACGAGTGGTTAACAGTGATGGAATTTTATATATAAACAACTTGGAATAAAGCAAAGATACTTACTATTACAAATACACAGAAACATATTTTATTAGACGGCATTAGTTTTAATTTAGGTTTTGATAAGAGGCGCCACAAAATTAACTGGCTAATAATGCTTATAACGGAAGATTATTATAAAATCGGACTTGACAAATATATATATATATATATATATATATATATATATATATATATATATATAATTATATATGCATTATTATTTATATATATATACATATATTTATTTTTTATATGAATACCGCACCCTCAACTGCTCCCAACCGTCTAGAGCCACTGAGACTATGGCATCCCCAAATAGGGCATGTTGTGAGGCTGAAGGTAGTGAGGAGGGGAAGGAGATTGGAAAGAGGAAGGTTAGGAAGTACCGGGCTATTCATATCTGGTCACCAAACACGGCTAAAGCCATTTAAGCAACGTTTCGATTTTGAATGGCGGTCTTTCACCAGAGCGATACTTAGAGTATCTACCACTCTGGAACGTGCCGCAAAAGAGGCCGTCGTAATTTGTAATGTATGACCATATAACTAAAAGTTCATTAATAACAACGGAAAAAAAAACTATTAGGAATGCGTGTATTTTCTCTACCACCCTCATGTTCTGGAGTAAACATTGTTTATTATAATAATTTTTGATATGTAATAAATACATGATAAAAAAACAACCGCTTTCTAACTCGATAAGCAGAGAAAGTAAATATCGGTAAAACCTTACAAAGAGTGTATTGGACTTTCTATCACAGACATTAATTAACTGAAAACAATTTTGTGACTTGTAAACGAGGGCTGAAATGTCAAGCCAGACCCTTTCCCCCATTCCCTTCTCTACACTATCCTAGCTACACATATTTCCCTCCCCACCCTTTTTCGATACAGCCTGCAAAAGCGGAGATCCTTAAACTTTTTTAATAATCGATATTTATTTGTTCATGAGGTAAACGCGGCAAACTTGAAAAGGAAATATGCGCTTAATAACTGCATGTCGTTTTTTTCCTGCTCCATATATATATGCGATATAGAATATTTTCGGCACGTTCCAGAGTGAAAAAACACCCTTCAGAATCGAAACGTTACTTGATCCGTATTTGATGACTAAACCTGAATAGCCATATAGTTTCTTCGTCCCACTAGCTCTAAACAGACGTGGAGAAATTGGAAATCTTTTGCAATATTTACATTTAAAAATAAATAAAAAACTTACATGCAACAAACAATAAAGCCTCATTTCTTATTTTCTACGGTTAAAATAATATTTTAATTAGCCCGCCGAAAGCAGTAATTTCAACCAATACAATTTCAGGCAGAAGAAAAGAAAAAAAATAATGATGTCTGGTCTACTTATCTGAAAATGTTGGTTCTTCAGACGGTTTACATAAATGCGGTAGTGAAATTCGCAATTTAAGGTTGTATTACCTCGATTTAATCGCAATAACATATTGACCATCGTCATTAAATTTTGGAGAGGGTAAAACCTCATTTTTGTGCATTCAAAGTGGTACTTACCTTTATGTAACCTAAAAACTTAGAGAACTACTGAGGGAGGTATAACACTACCTCTGATTAATCTTTTGAGTAACTACTCATCAATTAACTTTAATCATAGGATGAACGCGGTGGTAAATCGGCGACCGTTTCACCACTGTCGAGCATTTCCCAATCAGCTAGTCGTAAGATTGAGTGCCGATTAGTTTAAACAGACATTTAGTTGACGAGCAGCCTTACTTAGCAATGGTAAAAAAGTTAATATGAGTTACTCGACGAGTAGCGCTAATCAACAGCGTACTGAGAGATGGCTAAATACTCCCGTAAAATAAAGTTATGTACGCGTGCCATAGTGTGCGTTGCCCTGCGCTAGTTTATATCACCTATAGTTTTAAAATACGATTATTTTTGGCATAATTAACATGTACTTAATTAACATTGCTTTAACGATTTTGTTTAGCTTTTAAGTACTCTCACTCTTAGTTCTTATCAAAGTTAAATTTTTGTTCAGCTTTTTATTAAATGAATTCCGAAAACAGTTGTAGATTAACAGTTAAAGGGCAAAATTCTTTCCATAACCTTTGACTTTAGCGTGGTTCATATCAACCAAGCAGCACATTTTAATCACCCAATTAGGAATTACCTTATTTAATCCTTCTACGAAATATTTTAAGGCGGTTCTACGATCGGTAATAAGAAATTTCCTTGCCAATTTTTCAAAAAGTCATCACGTGACTAGCATAATAATAATACGTGTGTATGAGAAAGAAATGAGTATTTTTTTCTTTGTAAACATTCTCAACTTGAAAATGAATATCATTTATGATTAATCCGACTTTTCAACGAGTTACGCTTTGTATGTTTTGCGATGGCAAATTTCCAATACTTTTCTTAGATCTATCGTAATAATACATTAGGTAGTATTTGCGAGTTATGTTAATTTTAAGCCCCGACTCTGTGTGTATTTTTTAACCAAAATATCAATTAAAGTGATTGCAGCTTCATTCATTCACTAAAGTTAATGAATGGAACTATTGATTTTAGATCATACCTTAATTATCATTGCAGACACTTTCATAAAATGACAACGGACCAAATGTCATTCAGTTCATGCTAAAATTTGAATAATTATATTTTAGTAGCTGGAAAGCACTTTGTGGTTTGACAAATTCAAAGAAATGTTTTTATGACCGACCGGTCTCGCTTAGCCTAAGCATTATCAAGGTACAAAATTAAACTTAAAAAAAGTATAAAGTGTTCGGTTATATATACACACACAGAGAGAGAACAAAAAATAAAATAAAATAATAAAACAATGAGAAAACAATAAAATTAATAACATTTATACTATTACAAAGGAACAGAGAGAAAAAAACAAATAATATGAATTTAAAGAGCCAAGACGTCAACTGAAAATGTCATTAAAGAATAATGAAAAATTTAATTAGTTTTTAGGAAATATACCTAATATTGGACTACTGGATAAATTTACCTGATTATTAAGAATACCGCTAATCATTTTAATGGCTTTCTTTATTTGTAGTGCTTCTAAATTATTTAACCTAAAATTTACATCAGTTCTCAACAGCTTATTATGAAATAAGTGGAATTTAAATAATCTCTTTTTCCAGAACTTAAGAGGAAGCAACATTTTCTCTCTGTTTTTTAGATTTTAAATATTGGAAAAATCAGGCGACTTTCAATTTAAAACTACCTGTGTTATTCGGTGATATCATAATTACACTGTGCATATGATCCCAACAGTTGGTGGAATTGCTTTAGTTCTTACTCAAATGATCCTATGAATCCTATTATTCTGTGGTAATCCTCCCCCGTCCACGTCGATCTGATAGCTTGCGCAGTTGGGGTTGATTGTGTGTATACTAATGTAAGTAGGTCATCAGTTTTTTTAATCTTAGACTAATTATTATACTATCAATATTAGAAGGTACAACCTAAATAAAAATAATTAATAACACATAAAAACACGTTTTTATTACTGGTATTATAAGATTTATTAAAAAATCAATTTACATTATTATTCTACGAAGAGATTTTCATTTAATTAACTGACAAAAAACAAGTAATGATTTCATCATTTTGACCTTGAGACTTAAAAAATATACAAATAAAATTCAGCTTTTTATATTATATTTTTACTTCATATATAAATTATTAGACACTTCAAACCGCTAAATTTTGGGGGGTGCTCTAGGGGTGGGTTGAGTATTTATCAGCATATCCAAATTTTATATGAAACATGGCCCAAGTTCGTTCTTCTTAAGGGTCAGTACCCAAAAATAAACACTTTTTTATTTCTAGTACAAGCAGTACTACAAATGATTCATCTTTTGACTCCAAAAGGTTGGTTGGAAACATGTATAAGGTTTCTAGTGAATGCGATTCTTAAGCAGTAATCTTTTTTTTTTTTTTATATGAAATGCGAACTAGAACTTTCGGTCAAACGTTTCAAAACTGCCATTGCTGGTTTTCCAACCGCACTTTTTACTGACATTTTTTTGTATTTTTCATAGAATTTAAAAGATCACAGGAACAAATTGTATTTAGTGGAAACCTTTGACATTTTTCTAGCTACCTATAGAAGATATTCAGATAAATTATTCGTAGTATTGCATGTATTAGAATGCTAAAAAGTAACGTTGAGCGTCATTCTTGAGTGCTAACCCTTGATGGAAAAATTAATAAATTTAAAATTTTTCTCGAGATTTTCACGAATAATCATCACCAGAAAATTCGCGGTATAAACGCGAAGCACAGAGTACATAATACATAAAATCAAGCATAATGCACTGAAGAGGTAAACCAAATTAAGGCTGTTAGCGCTTCCATGTGCCTGAAGCTAGCTCAATTTTATCTTACTATTTTCAAAATCAGTAGGCGAAAGGTGTTATATAAAGTGGTGATATTAGGTTTACATTTTTTTCAATTTTTTATTCAAGATCTTAGAAAGGGTGGTACAATCCCATAAGTTCCATATAATACATAGAAAAAAAAAAAAGTTACATGATAATATATGGTATTCAATAAAATAGTTGAATAAATACTAAGCTTCGTTTGAAGACACAATGAATCGACTCTATTGTTAAAAAATGGTATAGATCAGACTTTGAAGAATTTTCTGTTCAGTGGCGTAACGTTATATCTATTTGCGAAAATCATGATTTGTGAAATAGTTTTTTTTTTCAGAATAATGTAGTAACGTATATTTCTTATACTACGAGGGCTACAAGTATCAAGCTGGAAGGAAATCCAGCATGCTTCCGAACGCTTAACATTTTCAAAGTTTGGAAACGAAAAACTCGATTATTATGAAGGAGTGCCTGGCTCGGAAATGTTACCATGTGTGTTGGGTTTATTTGTGGTATCTTTATTCATTAATTATAAACAAAATTCAATGTTAATCAAAATATATCACACAACGACATTTCAGAGTGTCAGTGTCAACTGTCGTGCCTAATCATGTTTGGAAGGCGCGGGGTGGGGGGGAGGCTTCGCTCGCAAGATGGGACACACTCAAAATAACTTGGCCGGGAGTTTCATTTGATACTGAAGCCAAGCATCATACTCGTACGATTCTTGTGTCATAATATATATCTTGTTAAACATATAATGGCTAATACACGTAGCTAATAATATACTTTTTACTCGTATGTAATAGTATTAAAGTGAATTTACTGGGCAGGATGTTTGAGAATCCGAATCAAATGCGTCATTTCGTTGTTTTGTCCCATGTTTTTATTGTTTTTTATTTTTTTTTATTCTGCACAAAAGTCCCGAGATAACTGACCGAGGCTATGAGAACTATGAAAAAGCTTGTTTTTTTAAAGTATTTTGAAGTTAAAATTTATAAAATTTTTTACAAAATTACGATTTTGATTCTGCGTCTTAAAAAAGGTACTCATTTATATTTTGCCCACAACAATGCCAGCTTACCGCGCCGGGGTTATAAGTCAACATGGTTTTATTATAACTATTAGTTTCAGAGCCAAAGAACTTACCGCTCACCACTTTATAATTTTGTTTGTTTGGACATGAAATGTCTACGAGTATATGTTATGTTCGTATAGACATTTATATGTTTATTCTATATGTCTTCACCGAAAACAATACTGCTGTTAATATTATTTTATTTTAGTATGTTATATTTTTGTAAATGTTTATATTTATGTATCAAAAGCTTAAGTTATAGTATTGCACCTGTAAACAACATAAACACAGTATTTTTAAATTGTGAAACTTGTAACAGTTACTAAAATACAGTAAAATTTACTTCCTACAATTTCATACTCCATAATCGGATACCACATCAGATTTTACGCCATAGTCGGACAGATGTTTTGGCACAGCATAGCCATGACAAGAGGTAAAATTCCATTGAAAAAATCATGATTATACTCGTATATATGAGTATGTTAGTAATTTTAACCGAAAATTTACCTACGCTTCTTTTCATTGTGCTGTAATTGGATTTGATATAATATGTAATACAAAAAAAATACATATTACTAATAAATCTGATATTTCTCACAATTCCTACAGTTTATTTTGAAATATTCGTTTTGTATTCTATTTCTTGTGTTGTATTATATGAAACTATTGTTCTAGTTTTTCCTCTTCTCTGGAATTCGTACTGCATTACGTTTCAGTCAACAAGCTTATTAAAATGGCTTTACAGGTGAAAATAAACGGTATTTGTTTAGTTTCCGGGAGAGGAAACTTTAAAATTAGTTCTCGTTGATCTCACAAATTATTTTTTTTTGTTATTTGTATAAACTGATAGACAAATAGTTTCATATTAACAAGATTAAATTATCTTTATCGTTGTTTTATATTATGTAAAGCTGAAAGTATTTAGCATGACAGATACCCTAGAATTTTTTTTTATAATTTACATTAAAAAATTGTCTCTCTGTAACTATAATATTTTCCTTGAAAGATTAATTGAAACAAATGATGGCAAATCAAATAAAAATAATTTAATACGCATTTGAACGAAAAATGTTTTTACAACTCATTTTTTTTTTTAAAGCGAGAAAATAATCATCAATACTTAAAAAAGGCAATAGACAGCTTAAATTCGGAAAGAGCTAATAAAAAATCAATGGGATACTTAATTGCAGGAGGTAAAACTGTTAACCGTTACTTCAGCCCACCCTAAGGCATTTGAAAAAAACATTTTAGAAAAAGTTATAAACTGTCCAAAGTAATTGAAATAAAGTACTACATTGAAATTTACTTTAAATTTCATCGAAAGTTTCCCAGAAAAGAAGGCTGGCTAAAGGAATCAATCTTTTAAATATGTTTTTTACTATTCTACAAGAAAATTGATCGAGCATCGGGCGAGTGTCAATATTGATGTTTAAAAAAAAACATTTTATTAGGTTTTTGGTATTCATGAACGCTTCCATAATTACATTTAGGAGGTGCCTTAGAATCGAACGATTTTATTTTCGAACTATTTTCTTCGTTCAAAAATTGAAATATGAACAAAGAGGTGTGTTACAGCTTTATTTTTTTATGATTCGGTGGGTAATACTAAATGTAAATGTGTTTCAAATATATTATTTATTTGTATTATTTTACTTTATTTTAGTAAATAATCTAATGAACTTATTTCTTCGTATTTTGTAAATTTTATTTGAATTTTATGCTAAAAAACCTTATACAATCGTTTATCACATAGTTACTACTATTTTTCAAACAATTTTAACGGGATGAAATATTATATTAAAAGGATTTAAGATTTTAAAATAATTTTGTAACGAGGGTTAAAACGTTGGAAGAAAGGTAGATCATCCTACCCTAATAATGGCTATAAAATATTTTAGAAATGATTTGCTGAAAATAATATGTCCTGGCTTGTACGGGATTTTATTATCTGTAGTTTTTCAGAGAAGCCCCATTACTCATCATCTGTCAAAACAAAACGAGAGTGATGAGTTTGTCAATTGAATTTTTTACGAATTCGATGAAAACACAACGAATGTTTAATCTGCGTGTATATACGTCAAATCTGTCAAAATACCAATTTAAAATTAAAACAATCAGTAAAAAAACAATGATGAATTAATTTAACATTAAAAAGTGATCGGGTTAGAATGTAAAAAAATCACTTTAAATCAAAACCATCGATTGAAACGTATAATGGTATATAATGTTGTACCCAAAAATAAATAATATTTGAAAATCAAAAATATTATTATTGGATAAGTAGCTACCTTCATTTGGAAGCAATGGTGTTTTTTTAAGGAAGCATACCAATACGTAGATTGCATTGTAAGCTCTTGATAAAAACTTTAGTTCGGAATTCGATTCAAACTCTCTTATTTTTTACACACAAAAAACATAATATCGTCGCTAGAAAGGTAAAAGGTTTAAGCGACACTTTGGTCAAATATGCAGTTGTAATCATTTTTTTTTTCGTCGAAAACATTTACTTTCGTTTAATTCTAAAGACTTTTGTGGTCCTTCCACCATCCAAAATATGGGTTGACTCAAGTGACACAAATTTGGTATTTTTTTTAGTTTTTTGTCGTTTCACACACACGTTTGGCACACTTATTTTAAAATAACTACTCGAAATAAATTAAAAAACACAAAAATCTTTTTTTATTAACTTTTTGTTTCTTACATTATTTTTTTACATTACCTACCTCACTAGGTCATAAAAACCTGTTCTGAGGTAAGTGACAGTGAGTACAAGTAGAATAATTTTTTTTTAAATTTGTTACACAATGTTCTAGCTAAATCAAAACTCTTTAAGCGGACTTTCACATACTAAAGACCCCGACCTCTTCCAAAGCGATTCAGTTAGTTTTTTTTTCCATTTTCAGATTTATTTAAAATAAACATCACTTTTATTATCTCCAATAGTAAAAAAGTAACACTTCGTTTATGTTCACATGAACTTTTTGTTTGAATAAGTTTTTTGAATATTTCACATCAGTTAGATGCCACCAGTCACTTTGGGTATTTTGATTTAATCTCATTAAAGAGCTTTTTTTTGAAGTAAGACAAACATTCCCGGGTTACGAATTACCTGACGATATTTGAAAAACTCTTACTTCCATCATAAAAAGCGGAAGATGTTGCTTGTGGACTTAGCCAGCAGAGGAATTGAACGCACGACGCCCGGTTGGGAATCCGACGCGTTCTCCACTCAGCTACCGACCGGTCATATGTTTTGCATTTAAAGATTCTATAAATATCGGTAAGACCGGTTAGTAACTGAGTGGACAAACGCGTCGGATATCCATCCGGGCGTAGTGTGTTCAATTCCTCTGTCAGCTAAGCCCTCTATCATTGCAGAAGCAACATCTTACGCTTATTATGATAGAAGTAGGAGTTTTTCAAATATTGTCAGGGTTTTTGTAACCCGGAAATGTTTGTCTGTCTTTTTTTAAATACAAAAAAACGTTTGTGTATTCAAATTTCATAATATTAACCGTTATCATCAGTACGTTTTAGTCAATATCTGATAAAAGAAAATACCTGGAGGAAAATGGGGTCAGCAAGGTTCCATGATAATTTACAAACAGTATTTTTTTAAAACAAAGAAGGTGGTTGCTGGTCACGTAACTTTGTATCTTTGCCCAGTTATTTATGATAATTGGAAAACGCGTGTACGCTGGATAAAGTAATGAAATATAATTTAAAACAAAAAAGCTTATGGAGATTTCGGTTAGTAACCGTTCATATACTGATTTTAAACCTTGAAGTAACAATATATGGAGGGAGAGCAAATTATTTTTACCTAACCTACACAAACTTGCGATAAATCACTTTCTCCGGGTTTTTACGTCGTACACCATGAGAGAGAAAGAGACAAAAAAATTTCATAGACCGCTTCTATATACTGTAGCAATGATCTCAAGCTCCTGGTTCACCGCGGGACTCCGCCCACATTTTTTATTATGCCACTAAACTTGACACAACTAAACGGTTTTTTAGGTTATGTGCTATATCTTTGTTGATGAAAATACTGTGAAAAAGTGGCCATACGAATAAAAATAAACATTTTATCGATATGTGATATGAATGGATGTATAAATACCGTAGCCTTAGTATTAGCCACGCCCAGGTGCGCCGAGTTAGGTTAAAATCATCAAAAACAAGCCAAAAACTGACTTCACTGCCTTAGATAGATACTACTCTATGTACTCTAAGGTTTTAACCAAGGCTATATAATAAATTGTAAAAATGATCTTCCTCTGGTGCCCTTCCTTATGGGATGTTGAATTTCTTCAGGACGATATTCTCCCAACTACCTGCAGCCGAACATCTCAGCGAAGCGGGACTCGTACTAGTCAAGAAAGTTTCTAAGCCGAGAAACCTCTTTCTCTACTATGTGCTTCTAATAATACTTGCAGGAATCTGTTTCACATGATATGCTAAAGGGATTTTATGTTTTTTATAGTATATCGTAGCTGGGAAGGTAAAAAGGCGTAAGCGACACATTGGTTGAAAATGAGTTAAATGTGCAGTTCTTTTTTCTGCACCGAATGCTCAGACTCTCGTTTGATTCTGAAGACATTTGGGGCCCTCTAGCCATCTAAAGTACATTACCATTTAGGAGAAGGCTTGACTCAAGCGACACAAGTTTGGTACTTTTTCAGTCTTTTGTCGCTTTAGATAACTCGGTGATGGCTTGAAATACCGGAGTCCATTTCTTTTTTCAAAATTCAACCAGGTACTGAAGACTTATGAATGTTATCGTAAAACAAAAAAAAAACGTTTCAAGTACTCTGGTGTAAATTGCCCAAAATGGCACTTTAGCCCTTTTGCCTTTCCGGATTTTCGATTATTCGATAAAAAGCTTAAAAATTAGTTCGGTTAAGGATATTTGCCTATTTGTTTATTCTCATTACAAAAGCTTCTTCTTCTGGTGGAAGATTATTTTGCTTTTAAGTCTTGCTTGCTTTATGAATGTATTTGACGGCCTACATAGTTGAGTGGTAAGACGCTTGACTATGAATCCACAGGTCGCGAGTTCAAACCCGGCGTACGCTAATAATTTGTATTTCAATAATATGTGCTATAACGCATTTAATTGAAATAAAAATAAAATATATTATATGTGCGGCAGATTCCATAGTGGTAGATACTCTTGGTATCACCCTGGTGAAAGATCACCATTCAGAATTGAAACGTTTTTTAAAATAGCTTTAGGTGTGTTTGGTGATCAGATCTGAAGAGCCAGGTACTTCTCAACCTTCCCTTTCCTCATCTCCTTCTCCTCCTCACTAACTTTAGCCTCATAACATACCCCTATTGGGGATGCCATAGTTTCACTGGCTCTAGACGGTTGGGAGCAGTTGAGACTCTTGTGCGATGTTTAGGTAAAAAAAAAAAAACAAATAAAAAAAGTCTTAAATAAAAATACGCTCTGTTTGAATCCACTTTATTTTGTATAAATATGTCGACCAGTTTCGACTTATATTTTTCGGGACATAAAAATATACTTTATGTAACAGTATATTTTTTAAGTCTCGAAGAAGATTCAGTTGAATCGAAACTAGTCGACATATTTATACCAAATAAAGTGGATTCAAACAAAGTGTATTGTCATTTACTTCATCATAACAATCCATAAAGTTTTTGCGTACAGCAAAAATTAAAAAAAAGTCTATCTTTAATGTGCGATTGTTCATTTTGAGTACTAAAAGTAATGAATCAAATATGTATTTATATTGTAATCAAACGAGCTTTACCGCGCGGTGGATACAATTATGTGATTAATTTGAAACACAGAATTCATGGAGTTTTGTGACTAGCCAATTAGCCAGACGAAATAATAAATCAATTGTTTATTTCATTATTCATTACTTAGCCAATACAACCTGTCAAAATCGCACGTGTCCACGTGAGTTGCTATGTGGAAAGGTATACCATAATTTTAATTTGGAATCCGTCACTTCCATTGATGGAAAATTAATTTAAAAGCGATCAAGAAGTGATTGTTTTCAAATAAATTTGTGTGCTTATATATAAGCGTAGATTTATTCAGTTGAAAGAAAAAATCTATTTAATATCGCCTGTCAATGATATTGAGCAGATTTATCCGTGTGGTTTGTTTCGTTATAAAACTCCAGCTGGTTGTGCTTTCAGCATAGCTAAAATTATAAAATTATTTGACTAATCGTTCTCCGATGCCATGGCAAGTTATGATACATTCATGAAAATTAAATAATAACTTTGTATAAGACCACAGATTTAATTTTAATTTTTATGACCGACTAGTTTTGCTTAGCCTAAGCACCAACAGGGTACAGAATTAAACTAAACAAAAAATACACAAAGTGTGGTTATATATACTCATACTCGTACATAAGGAGGAAGAACACAATATAAAATTTAAAAAGAGAACAGCTAGATTTATTTATTTATTTATTTATTTTGGATGATTTTTATAGCGCCGTTTTTGTGGAAAACCTCAAGGGCGCTGTACAAATCATCTTAATATTAATTCTTAGTTTAACAAGAGTCAGGAGCCGAGTCCAGCGGTGACCAAAGGTAATGAATTCGTCGCCGGTGTCGGAAGGCGGCTTGGTGGTGGGCGGCGTCGGCTTGGGCGGCACGGGCGTCGTCGTAATCGGTCGTCGGCGCTACGGCGCTGGTCGTGGTGGTCCTTCTCTTCTTCTTGCGGAAAACTTGCGCAGCTGCCCGGGCATGTTTGTTGCTGAAAACTGTCATCGGAGTCCTCCAGAGTCAGAGTATGCTGCGCTGGTGCGGAGTTCGCCAATCCGCCATTTTTCTTCTCGACTGCTTCAAACCCTGTCCCACGCTCTTCTTCCTCATACTAATTTGTCGTGGGGTTGCCGGGGAGGCGACGAGGACACGCAGACCAGGAGATCCTTGAGGCTGCAGAGGCCGATGAAGGAGCCGCCGGAGGACAGCCAGGTGAGGGCGGAGACGCACACTCCACTGGGGGCTGGCCTCGAACCCCGCAAGTGGTGTTCGTAGAAACATTGCTGAGCTGAAACTTAATTGGGGATGCCAACTGTTTCTAGAAAGTTGGACGCAGTTGAGACTCTTGTTCGGTATTCTGGCAGGTCCCAATAGATAGACACGTGACATATGATTATTATTTTAATTATTATTTATTAATGAATTAATTTATTTTTTATTTTATTTATTTATTTATTTTATTTTATTTTTATTTTTATTTTTTATTATTATTTTTTTTTTTTTGAGTGATTTGTGAAATATCCTACTTATTTGGCGAAAAATAACAAGACTAAAACACGTCAGGCAGCTGCAAAAAGCGCCACGACATTTCTAGCAGGTTATATGCGCAGGCAAAAGAAGAACTGATGATTGTATTGAATTGACAAAAAAAAAAAAAAAGGTCGCCTGCCGGTTACCGGGCCGGCGGTCGAAGGGACGGAAACATGTGGCAAATGGTCATCGTGACGACCATTCTCGGGTTTTAGCACTGCATTTAAAAAACTGATATTTGAAGATTCAAATATTTTCTTAAAAATCGAAATTACGTCGAAACTAGTCACTTTAAAATTATTTAGAGTTTATTCACTTAACCTATACACAACAACGATAATTTTAGTGTAATTTAAAAGAAGTAATTTGTAAAATTTCCTCCTTATTTGGCGAAAAATAACGAGAAAGACTAAAAACACGCCAGGCTGCTAACAAAAGAATTACAATTATATTAAAACTAAAACAAAGAAACAGACAGATAATATGAAATGAAAGAGAAAAAAGGCAACTAAGAACGTGATAAAAGGATGATGATAAATCTTATAAGCTTACGGGAAATACACTTTTTTACGTGAATACCGCACAAGAGTCCCAACTGCTCCCAACCGTCTAGAGCCAGTACGAAACTATGTCATCCCTAATAGTAATTTGTTGTGAGGTTGAAGGAAGTGAGGAGGGAAGGAGATTTGGAAGAAAAAGGTTAGGAAGTACCTAGCTACTCAGATCTGGTCACCAAACACGGCTGAAGCCAATTTAAGCAACGTTTCAATTCCGAATGGTGGTCTTTCACCAAGTCGATACTTAGAGTATCTACCACTCTGGAACGTGCCGCGAAAATACTCTTTTCATTCTTTACCAATTAAATGTGTTATGACACATATTAATTAAATGTAATTTATTTGCGCACGCCGGGTTCGAACCCGCGATTCTGGATTCATAGTAGAGCGTCTTACCACTCAACCATGCGGGCCATTAATACTTAACATTGGGCTACCAAATAAATAAAATTAATATTTTTATTAATTACGTCAAACCACAAAGTGATAACTTTCTACGAAAAAAAAAATATTTACAATACCTACATTAAATTTGTTCATGAAGAAAATATTCGTAGAGTCCTTCTTCTTTCAACATTCACTACACCGTTCTTGAGTTTTGCGAAAAAAATACGATTATATATTGTAAGAGTGCCTATCTACTCAGGACCGGCAGATGATTGATAGGTTTTTTAAGGGCGGGCGAGAGAACCCATCTACAGATTTGTCAAAACGTTATTACAAAAAAGCCGTTCAATATCAATGTTTTATTATACAAGCATTTCTCATTATTAGTGGCACAACTGGTTGCGTTTTAAGGGAATTAGTTCACTGGTCTATGGCAGATTTTAGATATCAATGATTCTCAATTCTGAAACATATCGCTTATTAGTATTCTAATATCAAATTCCGTAATCCCAATGATGTGATATAGATTTGCATGGGTTTATACTCTCGTCTACTGAATAAACCATCAAGGTATTATAGTGCTACTGGATTGGATTGGTTGAGTTCCTTGTTATGATCATTAGAAAAAAACCTTATTTAATATTAATTTCAAAAAAGCTTTTATCTCGTGATTTATTTATTAAGACGTATTTTAAATATTATTTTCACTTCTTAGACTTAATACCATAATTTTTTAGATTTTATGGAAATGTAAACAACAATTAAAAATTATGACACTCACACATTTTCTCACTGTTATCTTATTTTATCATATATTGTGTTCTCTCTCTTTCTATATATATAACCGCTCGCAATGTATTTGATATTGTGTTCTTTCTCTATCTATATATAACCGCACACAATGTATTTTATATTGTGTTCTCTCTCTATCTATATATAACCGCACACAATGTATTTTATATTGTGTTCTCTCTCTATCTAAATATAACCACTCGCAATGTATTTTATAATGTGTTCTCTCTCTATCTATATATAACCGCACACAATGTATTTTATATTGTGTTCTCTCTCTATCTAAATATAACCGCTCGCAATGTATTTTATATTGTGTTCTCTCTATCTATATATAACCGCACACAATGTATTTTATATTGTGTTCTCTCTATATCTATATATAACCACTCACAATATATTTTATATTGTATTCTCTCTATATCTATATATAACCACTCACAATATATTTTATATTGTATTCTCTCTCTATCTATATATAACCGCACACAATGTATTTTATATTGTGTTCTCTCTCTATCTAAATATAACCGCTCGCAATGTATTTTATATTGTGTTCTCTCTATCTATATATAACCGCACACAATGTATTTTATATTGTGTTCTCTCTATATCTATATATAACCACTCACAATATATTTTATATTGTATTCTCTCTCTATCTATATATAACCGCACACAATTTATTTTTTAAATAAGTTAAATTTTGTACCCTGATAAAAGGCTTGGACTAAGCGAAACCGGTCGGTCATAAAAAATAAAATAAAATATGTGGTCTAATACAAAGTTATTTTTTTATTTCATTCAAAGATGAAGAGTTCGAGATAAATTTAACGCTACAATAAAAAAGGTTGATGTAAACGTTTTTTTAAATGTGTTTATTATTTAAGTGAAAACTCGGCTTACTAGTTTTTCAGTGGTTATTCATTATTCTTTAAACAATTATTTAGAGACTAAGGTTCTCAAGTAATTTAGTAACCGTTCACTTCTTTGGGAACAGGAAATAATTGTTTGCGTGTTTTAGAGAATATCCTTTTTCTATTTTATTTTGCCAAAAATATTCAAAACCCTTTTCCCTTTAGCAGCAAGTAGTTATTACATGCCATCCATTTTGGCCCTAGTCAAAGAGCCGCTTTCCGACTAACTGGGTTACGAATTCGCAAACCCTTGTCCGTTCGGGTAGCGGGAAATCCAGTGATTTTTACAAACCCTACCAGTAATATCTTTGCACTCTACACAATATATATTTCTATGCAAAAGCTTCTTGCAAATATGTCCTGCAAATATTTTACACTATCATAGTCTTATTTTATGATACTCACTTATATCGGAGGCTGGTTATCTTCTAGGAAATTTGTTTTCGCACTATCCACGTAAATTTCATATTCACTGGTGACCTTTTCTTCCTCTAATACCTTTCATCAATCTTTTCCTGGATAATTAGGTAGGTTTCTCTTTTAGCCTCTTTCGATGCGACAAAAATGTTGTTATAATTTCCTCTTCTCATTATTTGAAGTAGAATATTTCAATACTCATTCAAAGTAATTTATCTTCTTCATAATATTTCATTGGTGTCGACCGCCCTGTGAAATAACGATTAAATTTAATTGGATCCAGAAAACACAACGATATCCAAAATATTAACTTAAATACATAAAATATGTGTTGATTTTTTTTATTTGATTTTATGGATTCTTTCCTAATCTTCTACTAACTAGCTGTGGCTTATTCAAATACCCCTCATAATGTCTATCTAACTAGTACTGCGGCTCATTGGGTCTTATTACTATCACCATCTGATGGTTTTATTTAATTGACTGAGTTTAATTTTACATTAGTGTTTTCTTAGGGAAAAGAACTGGATTAAAAACCCTAGATGTGTGGTATTTCAAATCAAATATTCTACGAAAACTTTTTGTTTTGTTATTTTAAATATTAAATTCCTAAAAACGGTTTAAATTCTGGAACTAAACTGGGTAGTCTACTGGTCACTTACACGAGGCCGTAAATTTCTCTGTCTAGTGTAAATATCTTTTGAGATGATTTCATATTATAGGAAGGCACCAAAAATGTGAAGCCCACTGCTTTGTAAGTGCTCCCCTAGTCAGGGCCGAAGAGTTAACCGAATCGGAACCGAATCCGGTCATGGCATTAATCACCCGAGGATCGATTCGCGAGACGCCGGGATATTACTCAACGTCGGGTTGCTGCGATCTTTCCGAGACGGAGACCGGATCGAATTTTAAAGCATCTTCATGGAAAATTCATGGATTTACGCTTTCACTACTATTTAAATAAAATTGTTTTAATTTTTGTGATAAGATTTCTACAGTAGAGTGGGTTTGAAATATTAAACAAAACGACCAGTTCTCTCAGCGCGTGTTTAATGTTTTAAGATTCGCAAATAATAAATCAGTGACAATAATCTTACGCTACTTTTCGAATGATATTTTTACGGTGGAGTGACTTTGAAATGGTAAATAAAAAGTTTATTAACTTAGTTCAAATGATAAATCAGTCTCAGATTTAAAATGGTACGAACTCGTTATTTTTACAAATCATTGAACTAATGCCTAAATCTAGAATATACAATTTGATCAAATAGCGTTTTGATAGTTTGTTTTTTCAAAGTTCTTAGAAAATTATTGAATGTTTGAGTAGAGATTGAGAGGACATAGTAACCTTTAAATAAATCGGCAAGGGGGGGTTCCCCATTATCTGGAAAGCCCTTAAAAAAATTAAAAATAAAAATATTTTATGATGTTCATATTCTATCGCAAATGTTCAATTGAATTGTGGAAAAATACTACACATAATAAGATTTGATTGAGAATTCGTTAAAAAACATTTTATCGTTAGATATAGATTACACGTCTATACCGGCCAGTTGTCGAGCGGTGAATGAAGCATTTTTTTATTTCAATATTTATCGCACGCTTTGAAGAAAGTGTATAGGGCTGTGTTTGCTGTAGTGGGTTGAGAAAATATATCTACCTGAGGGTACCTTAATTCCTCTGGAAGTAACTTATTCATCACCTAGAAAAATAAAATCTTGTCTCTAATTAACAATTATGTCATATAAACTAATTAACATTGTGTCATATTAGCGGTAGGGAGTATTATTAATATAAACATAGCTGAAAACGATTTAATAAAACAAATTTGTAACTTTATTCCACTTTTATTATTTTGACTGGACCGGTTTCAGCCTATGACGGCCATCTTCAGACTAGTACAAATGTTTGTTAACCTACGGCTTATATACTATTTTTGGGGATGTTAGGGGTGGTAAACAATGATTTTACTTTAATTATATTCATCAGTATTGTTGCATGATTTTAATAGTTACAGGGTAAAAGTTACTTTTAATTTATTGGTATTACTATTTTATATATCTATCTGGAATATTTATTTATTTTATTTGATATTTAAGATGGGTTACAGTTGCATTTCTATAAATATGAATTGACAATGTATTTATATAATGAAAGGTTGGTGAATACTGATTGTTAATGAGTTTACTTTAGGTTTTCCCATCTCAATTGTGATGTCCAGATGTACAACATAATTTTCTAATTATTGGGTTACTCCCAGCATTATGGTATATTAGTTTTATGATTCTATTCATTATGCACTGTTAGAGTAGATTACTTCTATTATTATAATTTCTCGGTATCAAGGAATTTTTGAGTGCTATGCACTTTGGTAATGACTTACATTTATTGTTATTACCTATTGATTGTTTGGGATTTTTTAAGTGCATTTACATTATGATATGTTTTTAGTTAGGAATATACATTATAACATTGGATCGGATGATTCATGACAAATTGTGGGTCAACTTTATTAGTTAGACGGGTTATTTCCATTGATTCTAGTCTGTCTAATTTTTGTCCTTTCACGCATGTGTGTAGGACTTTCACATCTCTGTCTTTGTCAAACGAGTGTTTGTTATCTAGTAGGTGCAATGCAACGTTCGAAAGTTCACCTTTATCGTTAACCCAATTGGTGAAATGTTCTTTAATGCGTGTTTTGAACGCTCTACCCGTTTGGCCTATGTACTGTGACGGGCAATTAGAGCAATTAACTTGATAAACCCCTGAGTTATCTAGTTTTTTCTCTTGTCTTTATTGTTGATCAAAAATTTTTCCTAAGGAATTTACATTGTAAAAGGCTGTTCTACATTTATCATTATTTGTAATTCTCGAGATTTTAGTGGATAATTCGCCAATATATGGGATTTTTTGCCCATTGTTTGGTGAGAACTTCGTCATTTTTCTGTGTAAGGCCTTGTGAAATTAGTTTTAATGTTAGGGTTTTTTCTTTTTTCTTTATTAAATTATTAATTGTTCCGCTACTATATCCATTATTGTTGGCAATATTTTTAATAACATTAAGTTCATTATTAAAATTAATACAATTTAAGGGTACGTGTAAAAGTCTGTGAATGAGTGAATGGAATACCGATAATTTGTGTGAGATGTGATGTCTGGATGTATTGTGTATGATATTATCACTATATGTTGGTTTTCTATAAATGGCAAATTCTAATTTATTATTGTTGATTTCGATACCTATGTCTAAAAAGTTAATTTTGTTTCCCCCCATTTCCATAGTAAACTGGATTGACCGATTGATTTTATTAATTTTTTTTAGAAAAATATCTAATTGTCTATGCGTTCCTGTCCAGATAATTAAAATGTCATCTACATATCTCCGATAGAAGAACACATTTTTAAAAGATTTTAGTTTTTCAATTGATTCTTCCATGTAATCCATGAAGAATTCAGCTAGAACCGGTGAGATTGGGCTGCCCATGGCTAAGCCACTTGATTGAGTGTAAAAATTATTATTAAATCTGAAAAAATTTTGTTCTATGCAAGTGTTTATTAAGCTATTTATTTCTCTCCTTTTTTATAATATTGATGTTAATTTTTTCCATATAATTGTTAATAATTATTTTAAGTTCATTTGTTGGGATATTAGTAAACAGGCTTACAACATCAAATGAAACTAAAGTGGCATTCTTTGGTATTTTTAGGTCTTTAATGAGGTCGATAAGTTGTAGTGAATTTATGATGCCATATTTTGGTTTAAAATTAAGAGTATTTTTTATTAATCTATTTCCATATTTCGCTAATTTGTATGCAGGTGCTGTATTATATGATACTACTGGTCTTACGGGTATATCTGTTTTGTGTACTTTGGGTTGTCCGTATAGGCGTGGACATTGTGGGTTCATTACTGAAAGGTTGTGTTTTTGGTATTTATCTTTAATAAGTGTATGACAAGAATTTAGGATTGCGTTTACGTCTGCTGTGAATTTAGGTGTGGGATCTTTTTTTTTAATAAGGTAACGTTACTGGAGTTCAGCACATTTTCGACTTTGTCTATATATTCAGATTTGTTTAAAATTACCGTGCTATTTCCTTTATCTGCTTTGGAGATTATCAGATTGTTTTCTTTGATTTTATTTTTTAATTGATTTTACAATGTGTGCTTCGCTTGAATATTTACCCTCAGTAGTTGCGTTTTTAATGATTTTAGCACACAAGTATTTCTTACTATAATCTGATGGAATTGCCATGTCGGTATCTATCGCAAGGTTTTCATAATCTTTTAAGTTAACTGGTAAATTTGGGCAGTATTTTAAACCTTTATTAAGCATATTTATTTCTGTGTCAGTAAATTCTACATTAGAGGTGTTTATTACCTTATCATAAAAAATCGGTGCGGATGATTTTACACTATTGACTTTAGAAATTGATTTTCCTTGTTTTTGTTCCCAGTATGTTAATTTTTTAAGCTGTTTTTGGTAAGTTGTGAATATTTTATTATTTACCATTAGGGTAGTTTCATTATAAAGACAATCGAATTCAATAGGGTGTAGTTGTGATGTGAGTGCAGTGTGTACATAAAATAAATAATTACTAACGTTATCTCGAATGCTGTACCATTATAGTTAAAGACGTATCAAAATTAATTAAAATGTCAGCCTCAGGTAAACCTTCATTATTGGTGGGGTTGTCTCTTTTTAACGATCAATTTCGTCAATTTAAAAATGATTAATGCGTTGTTAACATCATTTATATCATTTGACTTTAAGTTAATTACGACCTATTCCCCTTTTATCATGATTCGCTGCATTTATTGGTAAAATGTTGCAATATGCCTTACTAATTAATATAATCCAAAAAGAGATCGTGACGTACATACATCTAAAGTCGGTATCAAAATAAACCCGACGCCAATCACGCTGGGTCATATTGACCCAAGGTGATTTCAAACGGTCATATTTATTTTTTTACGCTCACCATAACTGAACATTTTTGAAGCTAGAGATACAGGCCTCTTCTACCCGAACAAAAGGATAAAAAAAACATGTCATAGTTGTAATGCATCTCAAATGTACTCGTCCCATGCCTCGAGTTGATATTATTATGATGATAAGAAGTTTGTATGATCTCGTTTTGGTGTTGGAAATTATGGATTCCTATTAATATTTAGAAAAGTTTACGTAAAATAGAAAAATACGCTAGTTGTCGTTTCAAAATATATTTTGCATGTGTTATTGAGAATAACAAACTATTTTATTGTAGTTTAACGGGATGATGATTTTTGAAGCACAATAATTTATTTTTTTTAAGTAGAAAGTTAAGAAAAAAATATTTATTAAATATATTGCATTTTTATTATTTTATCTTGTAACTAGAGATGAACTTTTCTCATCTTTTATCGTCTTCATCTCCTTATCCCGTTTAAGTCAGGTATACATCTCTTCGACAAGAGTGGTGTTCCGTCACCAGTGGACCACGCCTTTCCTCGCACAGCCTCTGGAGTTGCTTCTTCCTGGAGGTGAACTTATTAAAATAATAATAAATTTATTTTAAATCTCTTGGCATACATTGTAGGAAAATCAAAAAAATATCTAATTTTTAATTTTCTATGAACATATTTGAAAAAAAAAGTGTTTTTTGGGTTCTTTTTATTAAAATGAAAAATCATGTTTGTTACTTCTTATATGCTTTATTTACATTAAGCCTGTAATGGCAAGCTTTGATTGTTAGCACTACTTTACGTCAACTAAGTACTTTGGTGAGGTTATCACTTTAGCGTGTCGGCTAGTCGGTCACTCAAGTGTTAGTATAAAGTCTTATAATAAAGTGTCCTCGTCTATATATATATATATGTTTAATCTCTCTTATGGCCTTCTGTAGACCTGATACCTTATATCCTCCATTAACAATTTTTTACATTTATTATTTTTTCTTATGTATTTTTTTATTTATTATTATGTACCTATATATGAGGGGCTTAGAAGCAAAGCCAGCAATCTCCAAAAACGGTTCTGTAGCATTGTCAACTTTTGAATGATTATTATAAAGAAATGGAGAATGAAGTGTACAAAAATGTTAGTACATATTAAACTAGGAACAATTTGAAACAATTATCTCTAAATTTATCAACATATTCACAAAAGAAAAGTGCATTAAACGTTAAATCAACTTTTCAAGAAATAATTAAAAATGAAGGAGATTTCTGCCTTTGCTTCAAAGCCCCTCATATGTAGGACTACTTTTATTTTATTTTTAAAATTTGTATTACAATACTCTTTTCTTTCTTTAAAATAACCATTATTAATAATAATAATATTTGGATAATTTGTATAGCGCCGTTTTTGTGAAAAATCACCTCAAGCACCTTCGACATTTTTATTAAGTAGTTTTTATAACAGTTATCCAAACATTCTCCTTATCTTCTTGGTCATTCTGCCACGTATTTGATAACCCGTGCTGACATTGCAATTTTCCTCGCGTACGACGTTTGTGACCGTGAACATTGCGAAATGTTCCCAAACATTGAGAAAAGGCAGTAACAAGAACACGGCATTACGTCGTTGAAGGCACTAGGACCTGAAGGCGCATGCGCAATCTTACATTCTTCGGAAATCTTACGTTTTCTTAGATGCTCACAATGAACACGTCTAACACAACTGAAGCTCATTGTTCCCATCAAATTTTATCCCAAGGCAAAGGTATCACAAAACTTGATAGTTATCACACAACGATCACTTAAATCAATATTTGAATTAACAAAATTACTAAATATCGTTGTTTTATTGACTTTGTTTAGTACGTGTTTTTTTTTTCAGAAAATACATATATTTTTTTTATTATCTACTAGTTTCACGATATTTTCATGACATCTTTAGAGGCCACGGACTTAAATCCAGCGTGCACAATTAATTTTCATATTATACGAGTCCTAACACAATTAATTAATAAAAAAAGTATTATTGGGGCACGTTCCAGAGTGGTTGATACTCTTAGTATTGCCCTGGTGAAAGATCACCATTCAGAATCGAAACGTTGCTTGAAATGGCTTAAAATGTGTTTGGTGACCATACCTGACTAGCCAGGTACTTCCCAACCTTCCTCTTCCTCATCTCTTTCCCCTCCCTTCAGCCTTACAAAATACCCCAATCAGGGATGCCTGAGTCCCACTGGCTCTAGATAGTTCGGAGCAGTTGGCACTTTTGTGCGGTATTCACTGTAAACAAAAAAAAAATCTTCAGGCCTAGTAAAGAAAATATAAAATTAAAATAAATATTTAACACAACACATTATAATCTCTTGCATATTATAAACAAATTAGTGTGCAAGAGATTTTAATGCACTGTGTTAAACAATTATATTTATTTGTCTTTCTTTTACTTGCTTTGAGGATGTCATAAACATGTGTTGAAAGAAGAAAAAGAATTAATGTTTTTTTTGTTGATGTTTAGTAAAAATATATGAATATATATTTATACATATATATATATATATTTATATTTTATTTTTATTCAAAGGTTTTTTACCCTTGAAAACTTTTGTCCGATTTTAAAACTTGAACACAATTTGCAGGTATTACAACCCTTAATCAACTTATTATTTTTTTTCATCTTCCAAACTTATTTTGGAGTGTCTTCGTTACTTCTTTTTCACCAGAAAATGAAAATAGGTACTGAAGGAATAAAAAATGGTACTTTTTAAAATCAATATTCATTTTAATTAGTGGTAATTAACTTTTTAAGCAATGAAAAGGTCAAACATCTCCAGTATTTGTCCAAAACATGTATTTTTGAAAAACATATTTAATGACGTCGTTTCAGTTACTATTCAGTTATCGGTTTTCAACTGCTGAATTTCAAGTACAACTTATTTAAATTTGAATACCTGTTATTTTAATAATTCATTTTCAGGGTTATTCGCACAATCCATTATCATAAAAGTGATCTCTGATTTTTATCCTAGAGAAGATCATATATTGACAGTTCGGTATGTGATTTTGACATTTTACGTTGGTATTGGTAAAATCAAAGGATCGTTCAAATTAATAACACTTTCTTACTTTTCTCAATTTTCAAAGTGATATAATAATACTTTGATACACAATTGTCCACACCCAACTGCCCAGGTTTATTTTGAATTCTTATGTTTTCGCATTTATGAATAATTGTCATTATCCTTTATACAGCGCCAACCGTAAGCTCGGAAGAATTTGCCAGTTCACAAGAAGTATCATAACATAAGTATTCTTTGCAAAAAAATTAAGAATCACTCCCATTGTTAAGTTTCGCATTGTGTTCGAAATTTATTTTCTTTGGCTTTACGTTTTGATTTTGCAATTTTTTCACTGCTATTTAAATTTTGAGACAATGCTGCTCCAACTTTAGAGGCTTTTGTTTCATTGTCTTTGGTACGAAAAATTATTTGAAAATTATCCCGGATAAAAGAATTATAATTATCTTTGAAATAATTCACTTTTTAAATTCTGTTTTTGACTCCTTCATAAGATACATTAATAACAAGCGGAATTTCGAGACAAACAAAAAAATAAGGTAATTGTATTAAATTCTACTCTCCTTACGTTTTAATTTAACTGGAGATCAGGGATCTACTGCACTGATCAGACAACCTACAATAAATTCAAAGGCCTACATCTCTTTGTTTATTTTTCAGTTTCAGTGTTCTATTATCTCGTGAAAAGGTAAATCACAATAAGGCTACGTTAGGCATTACTAAGCGAGGGATGACAACTCACACCCAAATATAATTACGATTTAACCTAAGAGCTACGTCACAGGAAAAATAAAACAAAATATTGCTTTCGATAGTTTTCTTATTAAAATATTTTAGCTTTTTTCAAACTTTTGTATGTTAAATCCTTTGATGCATGTATTTAGAGAACGAGAGAATCTATTTATTGATATTGAAATGCGGTGAAATTTTTATTCTTAAAATGAAAAATTATGTAAAACTTTAAGTTGACTAATATAATATAAATCTTTTAAAGAAATAAAAAAAATAACTTTATATAAGACCACGGATATTATTTGTTTTTTTTTTTATGATCGACCGGTTTTTTTTAAATTAAACCAAATAAAAAAATATACTCTTACAGAGGGAGAACAAAATAAAAAAATAAAATTATAAAAACACTCGTAAAATAATAAAATAATTGTTTTTCTATTGTTTTCTCATTTTTTGTTATTTTATTTAATATTTTTTTCTCCCTTTGTAAGTATATATAATCACACACTTTGTATTTTTTGTTATGTTTAATTTTCTACCCTGATGATGCTTAGGCTAAGCAAAACCGGTCAGTCATAAAAATTTAAAATAATATCCGTGGTCTGCTACAAAGTTTTTTTTTCATTTTCTTTAAATATGTCAAACCACAAAGTGATTGCTTTCTACGAAAATATGTAATTATTATAACTTTTACCTATCGAAAACATAAAATAACACTGATTTTTTATAGTTAACTGTTCGAGGATGATAATAACAATAAAGTTATCGTGTGCACGAATGTATAATTTTGAAATTAAATATTAATTTCAGAATTCCAAACGATATCAAAGTGTTAGAGTTTTATTTAAGAAAAAAACTCCAGTTATGTGATTTAAATTGTAAGTTTTTAGTTTAACAAATGAAATACACACAGGAAAATGAGTAAAAGAAAAAACGACACAATAGAAAACAGTAAATTATATTGGTCTTTATTTTATTTCTTCCTGGCTTTTGATGATGTGTACCCGGCAATAGGAAAACATTAATATTTACGTCCGTGTCCTTTATAAAGGCAATCCCTACTAGAGGTCACAGGCAAATTGGAAAGGATTCAAGGGTTGCATCCCCTGTGTGCCATTCAACGGCGCTAAAAAACAACCCCAGACACGCTACGTGGTTTCCGTCACCAGGTATAGGCACTACCCGTCAATCTACAAGTCTACAACCTCGCCTGCTTAGAAAGGCGACCGGTACTGAGGCCGTGTACATGGTTTGCTTGGGATATTATGTTAAGTCCTTGGACAAGAACGCAAATTTTGTATTTCTTTGAAAGGAGAGCATGTAAACATACTTCCAAGCTTTGATCTTCAGAGGTATGATGTTGAGTTTACGATGAGTGCATATGTTGAGTATACATTTTAAATTTGAATTTATTACTTAAACATTAAATACGTGATATCAACTTTTTAAACTTCTATTTATTAATGTTCTTCCACTGAAAAAAATATTAAATAAACATGAATGAAAAAAAAGTGAGGTACATAGATTTTATTTTAACAGTTATATTTATACACATTTGAAAACAAACTTAACACATTAAAGAGTAAGGTAAAATGTATAAAAAATATTACTGCTAGACAAGATACCATTTATAGAACATATTTCGACAAATGTTCACAACCATAATACTGGTTACCAACCAGCTACATAAATGATTTATCCTAACTGTCGTGGCTTAATGAATCTTTTTGTACAACAAATAAAATAAATAAATTGAAAAATAAACAAACCTTAATCTACCACATAAGAAATTCAACTGCTCTCAACTGTCCGGATCCAGTGGGACAATAGCGTACCTAATCGGGGTATGTTGTATGGCTGAAAAGAGTCGCGAGTGGAAGGAGATGAGCAAGAGGAAGGTTGGGAGTACTTGAATATCCATATCTGGCCACTAAACTGTTATTTTCATTTCAAGCAAATTTATAATTCTGAATAGTGGTCTTTTACCAAGACGGTACTTATAGTATCTACCACTCTGGAATGTGCCGCAAAAATAATACATTTTATGAATAACTATGTGAAATAACACATTGATTTAAATCAATGTATTTGCGTACGCTGGCTCTCGAATCCACCACCTCCGGATTCATGGCCGAGGATCTAAACCACTCGGATCGTCTTTCATTTCTAATTGTAAAAGTTTTTAAAATTTTCCTTGCTATGAAAAAAAAAATTCTGGCTAATTTTTTAATTAAAATAAATTGACAACGTGTGGGATTTTCGAAAAATACAATGAGATTAGTATCATTGTCTCTTTCAATGCCTGACTGCATTTTTGATCTTTTTTCGTCCTCTGGATGTTCGTTGTCGAAGTAGATTCCTGTCTGCGGTCTGACTGACGGACGCTTTGGGGAATTTCCGAGTTTAAAAAAATCAAATAATTGTCCCCGAACGAGCACAAACAAAAATGCTGTTTCCAACTAGCGACTAGTAACCCGTCAGAATATACAACCTTCTGGCTGGTGGTTTAGTATTTTTAAAATAAAGTGTATTTTACTTTTGCAGAAAATGTCATGAAATTGAAATGATTTATAACCCTAGTTAGTTTTGGAGAAAATATTGACATTTCATGTGTTCGTATTTAGGTAGTTTTTTAAATCCGACTTTTTAGTTTGTTATTTAAGGTAGTTGTTTTGTCATTTAATAGTAGACACAGGTTGATTTTTCTTTGAAAATTAACATACATATATGTAGGTAAATATAAATTGAAATCTTGGTTTGTATAAAAAAATATATAGATAATAAATAAATATTTTTTTTTTTTATGAAAGAAAGACAAACATTCCCGGGTTACGAATAACATGACAATATTTGAAAAACTCCTACTGCCATCATAAGAAGCGGAAGATTGCAATGATGGAGGACTTAGCTTCGGGTGGGAATCCGAAAAAATATACCGACCGGTCGTATATATAGGCATGAATGCAGATGGGTGTTTTTATTTACTTTTGGTAAAGCTGGACGAATTGCTTGACTTTTTTGTGCACACATCGAAATACAATATCAACACCCGTGCACTTTTCGTAGAGAGAACATTTTAATTCAATTTATTGAAGTTATGTAATGTATTTATCATTTTCAAGATTACATATATTTTTTCTATTAAACTGCACTTATGAATGAGAAATAGTTCCAAACCACTTCTGCTTCCAACATTCTACGATAATCTTGCATATTTGATATCTCATCTTCAGCTCCATCGTTTCTCCAAAGTCCATATCATGGTATCTTAGAACTCCCTACCAGAAGCATTCCTTATTCATTCCTCCACCTCTCATCCCCTCTCAATCGCTAGAAGATTGCAATTAGTTGACCCTTACTCTCAAGAACCTACTCAGGTTTTTATGAAAAACGAAAACCTTGAAAATTTAACAATGTTCGTTCCTCATGACGTTTTATTTTGATCAAATTGTAAGGGTTTTTTGTTCTTGGTTTATGATTGTCTCACGTCAATGTAACTCTAGACATTTTAGTATGTAACGTTCAAATTTAAAACCATAAATTGTTTAAGAAAGGAGTTTTTTATCTAGCACTGGATTGCGGATTGCTGTAAAATGAGCTCAATTGATAAACAAGGAATTTATGTATAACAACTAAGATTATTTGAGTTACTTAGCCTATAAAAATAACAGTAAAATACGGCGTCACGGGTATTTTAGCCAAACTCATAAAACTAAGATTACAAGAGGTATTTGACTGTACTTAGTTTTACTAGCTTTTATAAAAATAGACAGTAAACTTTCACAGTATTTTTTATCAATAAAAATATAGCATATAAGCAAATAAACCGTTTAGTGCCATAATAAAAAATGTGGGCGGAATCCGCGGTTTGCCCAGTAACTACGGTATCAAATATTTTGGAAAAGCAAAGAATAAATTTGTTGTCTCTTTCTCTCTTATGGTGTACGATAAGACCACAGATTTTATTTTAAAATTTTATTATGGAAATATTTTGGAAAATCAAATAATAACCTTGTATAAGACCACAGATTTTATTTTATTTTTTATGACCGACCTGTTTCGTTTAGCCTATGCATTATCAGGGTACAAAATAATAGTAATAATAAAAAATAATTAATATAATAATAGCTGTTTTATATACATACAGAGGGGAGAACACAATATAAAATATAATAGGAGAACAGAAATATTTAGGACTTGGGCAGTTTTTGAAAGGCAATTTTATTAATAACCATCACACATTACATTATTGATACATTTATTATATCTACGAGAAAATTTAAGATGTAGAAAAATTAACAATTGTTTTTTTTTTTATTTACATTATTTTACCAAGAAGAAAAGGGTTTAAATCACGATTTTAAGCATGTGGTGGTACTTAGTCGTTTTGTGAAGATCTTGTGGAATACAGAAAATATGTTAAAATCTTCTTACCGATATGTATTCACTAATTCCATTGTAGTGTAAAGACAAACAATTAAATTCGTACTAGTGGCCAGACTGAAATTACAAATTTCGGTGAATTTACCATTCGGTTTGTATGTCAAGTCAATATTAAAACACCTACTTAAACCACGATATTTGTTGGTTGTCAAAAGATTTGAGTTTGTACTTCATGAGTTTGTTTTTTTCTGGTGAAATTGAACAAGTTTTTAATCTTTGTTTGTCCGGAATTGAGTCGAACATAAAACAATATAATTTTTTATCTGCTTCAACATCTTCTGCGTATAATAATTTTTTTTTTACTGCAAACATGATTGTTGAAACAATTGAAGCATACCTGAATAGAATATTACAAATCCATTTGAAATGTGCTCTAACATGTGTAAGCCGGAAAAGCAATTAAATAAAAAAATGAGTGCCTAAAAACCAGATGTTTGTTGAGTTTTTTAACAATCGCTTTCAGCTAGTACGGATTTTTAAAATTTATCCATTTAAAACACAAACAAAATATTTGCAAAAGAACCGTTTGCACATATTAGATTATTCCATTATTTACGCAGCCTTACCGGAATTTCAAAATACTTTATTCGAGATCTTACTTTCCAATTGATTAATAAATAAAAATATTTAGTTTATACCGAACAAGAGTCCCAACTGCTCCCAACCGTCTAGAGTCAGTGAGACTATGGCATCCCCGACTGGGGTATGTTGTGAGGCTGAAGGTAGTGGAGAGGGGAAGGAGATGGGGAAGAGTAAGGTTGGGAATATAATGATATTTAAAAATATAAAGCAGAAAATGTGGCGTTTTGTCTTACTTTTGAAAAATAAATAGATTTTTCATAGATCCAAAGCTCATTATGTAACTGACATAGCGTTGCAGAAAACTGCCGTGATCCAAACATTCTAGGGAGAAACAAGTACTTTAATTTCATTTTTCCCGAGCTCAATGGTCTAAAGTTCTTTATGATCGATACGCGGTTCGATATTATTTTACAAATTAGTAGCTTTTATTTGCTGAAACATATTTTGCTATTTAAAATCCATAGTTAAAAGGGCACAGTTATGTCCGAAACCACGTGACTTTCACAGATGATAAAGTGATGTTTACAATATCACATTTTTATAAGCACTTTGTTTTGGTCCCCTAATAACAATCGCCCGCTGGCGGTAAATTGTTGAATTTCCTTCCGAAACAATGAATAGAGCTTCTATCACGGCCCGAATTTTATTAAATCTAACGCTGAAGTAAAATCGAAAGCTTTTTCAATACTTTTTATTGATGAGGAGGGTTTTTGCACGGCCCAACTATTTAATTAAAACTTGAACAATTAATTTATGTTGCGAAATCAATATTTTTTTGATCCGTCCAACGAATTTCGTTAAGTGTCAACACAGATCACGCAGAAATTATTCAACGACAACCTCGGTATTTACGTCCATATTATCCGAGTTCAGTTAAAAAGTTTATTTAAAAACATCAGTGACCATCACAACGGAAGCATTATATTATTTACAACTCAAACCATTGAAATAAACCTATTACCTTCCATGAATATTTCAGAAAAACATAGAAATTGATACAAATCTGTACAGATAACCAAAATAAAACATGAAACACAAATGTTTTTTCAAATTCTTTTTAAGCCCAAATTATCTACAGTAATGATGCCCCTAATTGCAAAAGTTTGTAGATCTGCAAGTTACGTCGTAAATGTCATGACATATGACTTATCAAGATTCGTTCGCGTTTTTTTCAGCGAGAGAAAAAAAACTTTTTCACATTTGGATTGAAATTGGAATATATCCATAGTATCACCCTGATGAGAGAACACCATTTAGAATTGAAATATTGCTTGAAATGCCGAACATTTTTTCTGATGACTAGATGTGAATAGACTTTCTAACCTCTTCCCTATAGCTTTCTTTTTCTGATCAACTATAATCCTTAAATTTGAATGTGATCATGTATAATTAATGAATTTTAATTATTTTGGGAATGTTTTGTTTTGTGTGTTTTCCATTGCTATGCGTGTTTTTAATCAGCTTAAGTAATGTACCACAAAACAAAGTTAAAGTGAATTTTTGACAATTGTGCTTGAGGCATATACATACGTCACACGGGTATGTATGTAATTTATCTGTCACTTTTGAGTATTTTCTGGCGATTTGTTGTTCCATCGGAGTATTGTTTGTTTTCGTTGAATGAGTTGACCGACTCATTGTCTTTTAATACTTATTCGTGTTGGTGATTTCATTTTCGATAGGGTGTTATTCGGTTTTAAGTTGAGATATTATACATCCATGGCACGAATCATTGAGTATTTCACCGTCTAATATTTTTCCGATGGCCTTATTTTTAACAACTAATTTTTCAAACATTACTGCTTAGAAGTTAGAGGCTTAAGCTAACAATATTTCATCGAAAAATAAATGTGATGTTTTATTAAAATAAAATGATAATATTACTGCTAGAATCCTTACTGTTAACATGGTGTTTTCATGGGAGATTCAACCCACTGTCCACACTGCGTTCATATTGGGTGATTTCCCACTTTAACCACACCATACAATTCTCTAGACCGTCCATACTTTACACTTCATACAAAATTTACCACACTGTCAACACTGGTTTTTGTGGATCATTCAAGGCAGTTCAAACCTCATGTAAAATTTACCACATTGCCAATACTGTGGTTTTCGAGGTTGATTCACTGCAGTTTCAAAATCTGAAGTCTTTATGGATGACTTTTACACTGTTGTTTTTACTTAATTTTTGATGCAAAATTCACTACAATTTACTGCCAATGCTATGGACTTCACACTTTGTGAATTTACAAAAATCTCCACACAGTTAATATCGTGAGGATTTCACCGTATTGTCAACAATTTGGTCGTCATAAGTTATTCAATCACTGTGCAGTCGTCTAAAAAGATACACTGTTTAAAACATAGGTATTGTGGGGATTCACAACCCTATCCACACTTTACACTTTTGAAGGATTTCATCACGTTGCCAGCACTGTGACCTTCATGTGTGGTTCACCACGCTTGATCGTCATAGAGAATTCGCTATACTACACTGCACACAATGTTGTTTTGGGTTGTGTTTACCACTATCCACACAGTATATTTTATAAATCACCATTGTGTCTGGACTGGATTCGTTTGAAACACTCATAATAATTAATTTGGATCCAAAGCCAGCCATCACAATTAAACTTCAACAGAGGCCGTACAAGTTTGAATGCGGCATATTAGTAGCTTTACATTTTGTACTCATCAATCAACATGTTGTAAAGTTTTCATATGAGCGTGTATGTATTGTATTGAACATTTAAAACGGCCTTTTCCCTACAAAATTAATATTATTATATGTTCACAGATGTGTAAAAAAGTGTTGAGTATTCTTTAAGCGTAAGTATCATCATTTTAAGTTTTAAATTATTAGTAATGATGTTTTTTTAAACTTTGAATTTATGATTTAGCTGGCAGTTACGCAAAGGAAACATAATTTAAAAAAAAACACTGTGTTTCATCGCGATATTTCAATATTTACGGTTGACATTTTGACGGTTTGAAGGCTTTGCCACTTGCCACTTATTTTTATGATATAATGTATTAGATTAACCTCTTCCATACCCAAAATTACAGTGACATAAATTATTATTAATGGTTATTTTATTAATGTATTGTCTTCTTTTTAGATAATTATATTACACCCAATTATATTCTTCCTTTTCCAGTCGTCTTCTCAGAACGTTCCCTTATTTTAGATGTCTAAGATCTACTGAATACAAGCAGTTGGAAATTTTGTCCTATAAAAAATAAAAATACAATCATATATTTGTCACGACGGTAAAAAATTAGTAGGTTATCAACAGCTAACCTTGTTTGAATACAGCGGTGCAGATAAAAAATAAATTAAACGCAGTTTCAAATGATTTCCATTTAAAGATATTAAAATAAACTTCTTTGGGATTCGGGGTACTGTTGGCTAATGTTTTATTTGACCTCCAGACGGCCGAGATATATCGTTGACATTTTACAAGGAAAGTGGTAAATAATTTGTCATGGATACTGGAAAATAAAAACCACATTTTCTCAATATAATTTTATGTCACAATAGTGGGTGGATAATTTAAGTATGAATTAATTAAAAACAGTTACATTCGATTGCTTTTTTGTCTCCACTCGGTTACTGAATATGCATTTTAAGCATAAGATTATTTTCTTAGAAACATTTGTCACGCTCATCGGACCAGTTTTTATGTATCCACTTATTACAGTTTTACTTACGTCAGAAAAGTTGCGTGTGTCAATGATTTTTTATAATTTACAATTACCGTTTTATATTTCACTGTAGAAAATTTAGATATAACCGATATAACCCAGTTATAAGAAGAATTATAGTGGATTTAAAACTGGTCACCAAAGCATCCACCATGTTTTAATACTAAACTCGCTTACCAAATTGCTAATGAACAACCAAATTGCAATTATTTTACAATGAGCTGTAAAATCATTATCTGCGTTAATTAGGTGGTTATTATTACACACATAATACACATGAAACTAAAATTTGAGGCGGAGTATACGTTTCACATAAATATACAAATACATTTTATTTGTCAAGCTGTTGACAATCAAATTTTATCTAACACGATTATGATTTCAACAGGGCTGAAAATTCGTTTTATTTTTTAATCTAAAAATGTTATGAAAGGGGAGGAAGTCAACTTTTCTCTTGGGACATTTTTTCCCCATTTTTACTTTCTGACATCTTTGGCGCCCTATTTTTTGTCGGCAGTTTTACAAAAAAAAAGAAAAAAGTTGTTGTTTTTCTTTGTGTGAACCTTTCACCGATTCTCTGCAATAATTCTAATATTTGTTGAACCCTTTGGTATCGGTATACAGACGGGAAACACGGCAAAGGTGTGCCTAGTATTCTTACAGATAATCTCTTAAAGAGTCGAGTACTTAGCGTTTTCTCCTTAAATATTACCCCTTTACAGCATCCTCCGATTTAAAATAGTTACAATGGTAGTTGTTAAGTTTTCTTGGTGATTAAGTAAAATAACACTTTTCGATGCGAAGTGAATAGTTGGTATGTGATAATCAAAGAGGTTTAATAACGTTGAAAAATTATAAGAGGGCTATTTTAATAAGTTATACCCACAACATAAACCGTCTTAAAGATTATAGTTCCCATATTACCAATAGACGCAGAATTAATAGTATGTATTTCAACATATGCAACTCATTTTTTATAAAGTTAGCTGACGACTTTTTGATGAAGGGCGACAAAAATATTTTTGAAAAGAAACAGTATTTAGCCATTACTTTAACACTATCTGAAATAGGTTTTCAATATTCTCAAAGTGCATTTAACCTTTCATATCTTAAGCGTTCTATGGTAAATAAAACGGTACAATAAGGAAGTTGAGTGAAAAATATTATGACTTTAAATGCGGCGTTTAAAAAATTGTGAGAATTGATTTAAACTATGAAAACGAACTTAAAAAAATACTGGTATTTACGTTTGAAGGTGGATTTTGGTAAATAAAAAAGAATGAACTCAAATTCCTTATTGGTATTTCTGAACTCAAGGTTTAGCTCATACTGATTTGTTATAACTAAATGAAAATAGGTGCGTTGACCCACTTTCTAGAGTTTCTTGTGGAACACATGTTATTACAAATTCTCTGCTAGTACACATTTATACTCAAAAGTGCTATAAATGATCAACAGATTCAATAAACTAATCATTTTTCAATTTAAAAAAATAAAACACACATAAAGCGGAATCACCCGGTCCATCACGTTGGCATCCCTTTCAAGTACAGAGAAGCTTTATTCGAAAACATAATGCGGTAACTATTGTGCTCACCGTGAATATATAACGTGGTTATAGTTGATACGAAATTTTGCACTTTAATTAACGGTTCAGAAAATTACTCTCGCTTGTTTGAAAACAGCGTGTGTCGGGCTAATGCATGATGGGCAGAAACAATTTAGAGTTTTTGTCGAATGGCAAGTTGGAAATCGCCGGCGAGTGCAGCAATGTTGAAAATAGTCTTAATTTAATAACGAAAAGTTATAGGTACATTCAAAAGGAAGTTTATATTTGTTATTTGATTACAATCATCAAAGTTTCTAATAATAGTGTTCTTACACTAAGAGCAAATCAAGTAGCATGACTTATAGATTCATCCATTGAATTTGATATGGCCAATTGTTCCAAATATAATAATATTAGTAACAGTGAACCTATATAGCGCAGTTTTGTGATATTTCATCTCAAGTGCATATATATTTTAAATAGACGCCAAAAACCGAGAAAAAACCCACTGTGGGGACCCTCTGTGCAAAAACGGTAATTCCATGGAATCGAGGGTTCTAAACTCGGCAAGATGTTTTATTTTTTTACTGGGCTTAAAAACTTTTTTTTAAAAACAGAAAAAGAATGTTCATCTTTGCATCCCACAAAGCAATATTTTAAATAAAAAAAACACACTAGGTCATCAAAATATCATTCATTATTGAAATATTATTGCCTTAAAACTTTAGGCAGCCGATATCCATTACTCTAAACAGAACTTTTTTTATTTATAATTATTTTATCATGATTTTCAACGAAATTTGAAACCAAAAAGACACAGTAATTTTTTTTTTATTTAAAAGAAGAAAAAAAAGTATTAAGCAGTGTTGGCAGCGTGAAACGAAATTCACATCCATACTTGACCCAGGCTCGTCTGATGCCACTTGAGTTGTCTGAGCGCACGTACGTCGCCTATATTCGCGGCAGTACTGCGCGTTTGATTTTAGTGTTTTTATCGTCATTCTCTTTAAAATGTTGATTTTGGCGTATTTGTGCCCGATTTCGTTTGTATTTTACACGACATATACAGCACAAAATAAATTATAACGTATTCACTCTTCAAATTAATGTTATTATTTATCGGATCGGATAATTAATCTTTGAGATATTTTTAAAACAAAAGTAAGATTGCGACGCCAAGTTTACTTTAAGTCCAGTTTTTGAAATTAAATTTACTTTTTAAGAAACTGTCGCTTATTTGAGCGCGATTGTTCATTTGTACCCAGTTCTCGATTTTAAAAACGTTTCATGTCAAAAAGACAAACTTTCCTGGGTTTCAAATAACTTTATTACATTTGATTTCTCCCTACTTCCATCATTAAAAAAACTTAATTTGTTGCTTGTGCAATGATGGAGGAATCAACTTGCAAAGTAATGAACCCGCAACAACTGGGGTTGAACCTGACGCTTTGGACCATATGAGCTTCAAGCCGTCAGTCAACGTTAACTGAACACAAACATGTCTGAAATGTTTAAAAATGGTTTATTAACACAAACCTCTCCATTTTATAAACTGCAAAACTGACATAAAGGACATGTGCATGATACACATAGATATGTAGGTAAAGTGCACAATTTACATTGTGCATTTAGATTCACCATTAAAGTGGAATTAATTCGTACATCCCCTTGGAAGAGACCATACCAGTCACATTCCATTGTGGCCAGGCTATTATTACCTCTTCGTAGTTCATATTCCTTCTATGAATAGTAATTCACACGGCTGCCAGTGCAACAGTTCAGTTTCACTGTATCATATCTCCATCATATCTCTTCACTTCTATCAATTCCGTAGCAAAACGTTGATAATAAGCATGGTTTAATGTTTTTGATAACGAGCTACTAAATTTTATGCATTGGCAGTAATGTACAGTAGACCGTCAACGTGTTTTAAATATCGTTTTCACAGAGGATTCAATAGATGTGTACGACTGTTGATTGTCAAACTCATAAGAACTTTTGGTTGTACACCGAGGCTTTAAAATATGGGATAGTGATTTTGCATCTTTTTAATCATGGATTACTAACTTTTTTTTTAAATATGCGCTAATTACAAACTTTCGTTGATTAGGTTACTCGCTTGAAAAAATATAAAGATAGCGGGCTATTTACTTCAAAGAAAATGTTTATATACTAATTTGATATTTAATTAAGATATCTACACCAAAATAACAAATGTTTATTGAAACCAACGAATTAAAAAGTGTTTGTAAAATGATCGGAAATCTAGTAACCGACATTGTTTTTTTTTTTTATATTGAAACCGCACAGTAGTCCCAATTGCTCCCAACCGTCTGGAGCCAGTGAAACTATGGCATCCATAATCAGGGGTATGTTGGGAGGCTGAAGGTAGGGGAAGGGATAGAGGGGGAGGAAGATGGAGAAGAAGGAGGTTGGGAAGTGCCTGGCTATTCAGATCTGGTCACCAAACACAACTACTTTATTTTGGACTACTATTTTATTTTTTATTTTGTTTTCCCCCTGTTTGTATAAATAACCGCACACTTTGTATCTTTTGTTTAGTTTAATTTTGTACCCTGATGATGCTGAAGCAAAGCAAAACCGGTCGGTAGTAAAAAATAAAATAATATCCGTGGTCGTATGCAAAGTTTTTATTTTTTCATTTCGTTAAATATTTCAAATCACAAAGTGATTGCTTTCTATAAAAGTACACAAATATATATATATATACATTTCATAATATAATGTATTTTTGTTTAGGAAAACCATTGAAGACACAATGCAGCTGTACTTTTTCTTTCTTCTTGTCATAAATGTTATGTTTATTATTAGCCTGTGATGTTCCCACTGCATATAAAATGCAATGGATACTATACCATTCACGGTTTTAGAGCTGTTTGAAATTGAATATATTCAACAGAATGGTGAAGAGACAAGTATATTCAAAGTAGTATTGTATTTTATTGTAACCCAAAAATTAAATGCGATATCAAAACAGAGAGACGAAAACTTTTAGCACTTTGGCAGATGTGCGGTAAAACCATGTATGACCGTATTACAAATGTGGATATCCGGAAAGAATGCAAGGCGGATATGAGCGTAATGGATAGGATCAAGAAAGGGAAGCTTAGATGGTTTGGGCATGTAGAGCGAATGAACGAAGAAAGGAGTGTGAAAAGAATATATGATGCGAAAGTAAATGGAAGAAGAAGTCGAGGACGCTGAGTACATGGCACGACTGTAAAATCAAATACTTGAATCGGGTTGAAGAATAGAATAACAGAAATAAAACGTTTTGAAAAATAACAGCAATGCAAACTGTAGTTTTATGGCGGGTAATACTGTTGCGGGGGAAACGGCGTGATGGTTAGTTAGTTAGTTTTCAAAATCCTTCACAGAAATTTGCCAAAGGGGGTTTCCTGAAACTACAGTTTTCTTGCAAAGAGTAGTAATGGATTGATTTCCAGAAAAATGGTATGTTGTTATGTGAGTTGTCTAATAACTGTTTGGTTAAATTTATTTAAATAAATGATACAACAAAATTCCAAGGGAAGATAAAAAAATGATTCATTGTGTATAAATTGTACTTATATTATCACAGTCGGGAAATTGAATTTATATTCATATAGTTAATAAACCAACACTGTAACAAGAACCTGATTTTCAGGTGCAGCTATGTAATTAATGTAAATACATCTCTTTTTGTACATTGTGATTTGATTTTTGAGGTAAGATATTCTTTATCATCTCAGTTATAAATGTATTCTAATGGTAACTATACAAAAATGTTTTAATCATTTTGAACAACGAAATTATTAAGATCATACATCAGAAATATGAAGTGGACTAGCTTTTATAAATAAGTTTTAAAGAAATAGAAATTCTAAGAATTTACGTGGTCAACCGTATTGCACGGCGAGAATATGAATAAAGCAATATATCCGGAGCAACAGGTTGAGAAACATTCACGCTGAAATAGTGCAGCGTAAAGCGAATATATTTCACGCACTGGTGAAATAGTGAAACAAAAATGGTTGATTAAATCCCGAATACATCTTCACTGGTCAAAAGAAGAAACAAAACACACAATAAAATGGCGTAGAATATCGAAAAATCCGAATACATGTCACTGGTTAAAATTTTTTTAATCTTCTCAAAAAAAGCGTTTTAATAAAATAAAAGTTACGTTTTGTTAGAATTGAATTATTAATTTTATTTCATTTAATGAAGTAAAACAAACAAATTTCTGAAATGTCACAATCCTTGATAAAATGGTTTCTTGTTTTTTTTAGAATATCGTAAAAAAGCTACAAATAAATTTTTTTAAAATCTACCTTTAATGTATTTCAAGTTGTTTTTTGAATAAAATGTTAAGTGCATAATTTACTTTAATAATGTATTCATTCATTGTTTTTTTAGAATACACAGTACATTAAATTGATTAGCTATTAAACTATAAATCATTTCCTTTGTGAGTACGTATGTTCGTGCGTGTGTGAACTTTTCTAATTTGGATGTTAATTGAAATTATCAAATAAAAAAACTATCTAATTAAGAATCTACCTTTAATGTATTTAGAATTTGTTTTTAATTATATTTAAAATGGGTGTATTTAAAGTGACAAATATTTTTTTTCTTTACAATTCAGGTTACATCTCGTGTGCATTGGCACAGTTCCTACTAATTGTGTATTTTAATAACGATTTCATAAAAGTAAGCCATAAAGTTACAATTTACAATAAAATCATCTGGTCATTTTGTTTTTAAAACGTGCAGTCGACAATTATCTCTTACTGCTCAGATAATTAAATAGTATTTGCAAAATATTTTACTTTTGATTTTGATGACTCGCCTGTAAGTGAGTTTTAATTTCATCCCATAGCAATATCAGGAATTTCGAATATACCAAATGAAACACTAGTTGCCATTGAAATATGTGGTGCAATTTATATTCATATCTTGTGCGTTTTATGTAATTTCCTACATCAAACAGCCAATTTCACAGACATGGTGAATTTCCCAGCCGGCAGACTTGTCCAATATTCAATAACATCTTTCATCATACTGCTTGCTGCTACCCTCTGTGTGAACGAATTTATACACAGAATTTTGTGCAAAGAAATCGAATTACCATACTGACATTTTTATAAATTGAAAACCTATGGCGTTTCAAATACATTACATAACATAAATAATTTTTTTCATAAATTACTACAAATGAGTTAGAATTAGCATGGAATAAACTCGTTTCGAAATTGGAAAAAAAAATTCTGTAAGATCAAACAAAAACATTATTTGTGAGTTCTTACGTATGTATGAGTGTGAATTTTTTTTCAAATTTGGAACTGATGTATGTGTTAGAAATTTATCAAATTAAAAAACAATCATTCCATATCCAGACACGCGATCAATACCTACCTACCTGTTATATATTTTACAGGTTTTCTTTTTAAAATTCTGTTTTGAAAAGTGCATCAACAAGGCTACATTTGCAGTTTTAAATTACTTTTGCAGGCCATTTTTAAAAGTGTAACTAATTTATGCGTTGATCAAAATTTATAAATAAAAATTTCATTTTTTCAAATGCACATATTTTTTCAGATTACAAGGAAATTATATTGTTTAATTTATCGTATGTCTACCGTTTATTTTTATAATATTTCTTATTTCGGAAAAAAAATACATCTGTACGTACATTTAGATTTAATAAGTAATTATAGTTTATCAATTAACTCAATAATAAATTCAATTAACCAGTGAAGTTTCCGCTAGTTAAGCTAGCTAATAAGTTTAGCTTTGACGACTCTGACGATTTCAGTGGCTGAGCGGTCAAGATCGTCAGCTGCGTATTCGAGGGTCGTGGATTAGTGGTGCGGCGTGTGCAAATAAATGTCGTACGATTAATATGGGCTATTTAGCATACTCTTAGAATTAAATAACACATGGCATATATGCGACACTTAGAGTCGTTCATACTACAAGTATCACTCTTGTGAAAACCGCCATTCAAAAATGAAACGTCGTTTCAAATGATAATGACCGTGTTTAGTAAGCAGATCTGAATAGCTGGGTATTTTACAACCTTTATTTTCATTGTCCTCTCTCCTGGCTCTCTTTATTCAGCCTGAAGACATTTCACTAAATGAGGATGCCATAGTCCACCCTAGGCTTGGACTTATGGCAGGTATTCTTGGATAATGCATAAATGCAGATAGGAATCTGTTTCTACGGACCACTCGCTACCTAATCAAATATTAATCACGTGAAAAAGTCATGTTTCAAAATAAATGCATTTGAACAAGACAAGTGCTGACTTGTTTTATAATTTATAGTCATTTTATTTCCTTAATCAAAACCTGAATGAGAGGAACGTGCTACCTTAAAAAAGAGGATAACTTTATTAGAAGGACAATGCTTATCGCTCCACGTCCACAGTTTGTGTCAAAACTTGATATTATCTTCTCAAAATTGACTTGTTATTTATTCTTTCCATAAAGTGCACAATGCTAAATATTTTACTGCAAACGTGATATAATAACACTCATCGTGTTTGATACCACAATAAAATCAGGGATGTTACCGGCAATAGCAGTGAATCCCGCCAATACACAGTTTTATATTACGTTTTAGGGTTACGTTCCATTTTTACGATTTTCACCTTTTACTGTTATAAAAGTTTTATGCTGTGTTTAATGGTAGAATCTTCTCGAAACAAATAAAATATTACCTACGACTAATACCATAAAATTACACAAAAAATGTTATGATATTATGACCTTAAGCCATCAATATACATGACAATATAGTTTTTAGAGCATATTTGAAAATTTTTGATTTATAACTACCTACCTACACTAAAGTAAAATGCTCAACAACTGTTTTCTAGCTAGCCAAAAATATATACTAAACTCATAATTATCAATTAATCATCATGTTTCATTTTTACCTCGAAGTGTACAAACGATTTTTTTATTATTCTTGATAACAAATTAATAATTGGCAATACATTTGAAAGGCAAAACAGCTATCATGCATAAAAATCACTATGTTATGAAGCAATTTTTTTAATACCTAGAAATATTTTTTTAAGAGCAATGATTTTTATTATTTTGAAAAACAATGAACGTGATTTTTTATATGTAGTTTCAAAAAAATTATGGAAACACGGTTTTTTCAAATTAACACGTAACTTTTACTAATGCATTTAACAAACATAATTTTTAGAATAATTAATAATTTTTTCCGTCATTTAAATATATTTCTGATTACTTTAAAAAAAAAAAATTTTACACATGTCCAAAAAAAATCACCGATAAACTAAAAGTAATCAACGTTAACATTTAAAACTAACCATCATATATAATAAATTAAATCACACATAAATAAAAAAATAAAAAAACGATACATGTACATATACTTTCTGTGAAATTCAAAACAAAGAAAGAACATTTTCAACACGCTGGCGAGAGCCAATTTTTGGTTGTTGAAAATTTTCCATCATCCGGAAAAACGTTCCAATCAACATGAAAATTGGTGTCTTTTATAGGTGTAGTAGCAAGAATGATTATTCTTTTTAGATAAGTTGGGTTCATTAAAAGCCTTTTTAGTTACTGAAACAGGTAAGTATGAAAAATTACTTTCTTGGTTTAATACGCATCAATTATTTTTTTTTCCAAAAACAATACCTGAATGAGCGGATACTCGGTGAGATATGGTTCTAAAAAAATTGCATAATTTTCTGTCATGTCAACGTATGTATTTTTAGCTCGTAACAATTTTTTTTAAATCACGACTTATGAAGCTGTAGAAAATCTAAAAAATAATAAGATTTTTCATATGTCAAGAAAATATATTATTCACAGAAAAAATAATTTGAAATGAAAATGTTTAAATCTCACGAATTCGGGTTGTAACTACTAGTCTTTTATAAAAACCCTTCAAAACCGAAGTAAAAAATATTACAAACATTTTCGATAAGTCACCTCCACTTACCGTAAAAGTCACCCCACGCACCCCTCGTCGCAAGTCGCTCGTCGCTAGTCACCCCACTAAGGGCCGGAGCGGCGTTGTTCCCAGCATCCGCGCCGCGGTATAATGGCGCCCCTCCACCCCTTAGCCCGCCAGTGACGTGAGAAAACTCGTGTGTGTCAGCTTTGCCTAATGAAGGGTGACCCCGGCTGTTAAATAAAACCTTCCGGTACTGCGATAAGGGCTCAAATCCCACGATAATTGGATATGGTATCAACGAAATAACGATTATTTTTTTTGTTGATTAATGGGGATAAAAATAATTATATTTGAGCACAGCCTTTGTATTTATGTATTATAATCCGATAAAATGAAATGATTAAGAGTTATGGATATTATCGCAAAAAATATGACAGAACTGAAGATCAGATAATAAATAATTGAAAACTCTGATGCATTCCTCATTTTAATGGAATTACTCATTATTAAACTTTGCTCAACAAATAGCCTTATTTTTAAAATTCATACTAAAATGCCGCCTAATAAACTTTCTCAGAGAAGCAGGTTTCAGAAATTTTGTAAGGTATGATTTGGTAATAAAACAATCTTAAAATCTGTTATTTTAGTTTGAAATTATAATCAACATATATTTCATTTGATTTTGCTAGATAAAGTTTGATTTGTTTTTAGCTGAAGTGTCATTCCTGAGAGTTTTTAGTCAAAAAAATATTTAATTGGCAGTTATCTATTTAAATAGAAATATGCCTTCATCATTTCATAGATTATCATTTACAATTGTTGCAGGTTAATAAATTGTAGACTTTTAGATGGGTAAGTACTTTTAACCTCTGGAATGCTGGATTCCCGCAAGGTACAATTTCCGTCGTACCTTGCCGACTGTAATTTCGTAACAGCTCACAGGTGTTTTACAAAATTTTGTTTGTGTCAATTATGCTATACTCTCAGATAATGTATCTACGTATTTTTAAAAATTGTATGCTAATGGCATAAGTCGTTCTTCTGAAATAATGGATTCACGAAAATATTGTTTTTTAAGCACATACTCGAAAAAGTTAAGTTCTGACATAATTCTATTGGTACATAGGTACAACTTATGGAAAATGGTTGTTTTTTTTTCATGTTTTATTATTAATCAAACTTATTTGGTTCTTAATTTTACAGAAGCTTATTAAATTAGTATTTATCAATTGACAATTCAAGATAAAAATTGTACGTGACATTTTCTTCAAATTGCTTCAATAAATGAACGGAAATATGACAGTATTCCCTGCCGATTAAAAGCATCTCTATTCAATTTTAATATTCTTGTTTTTAATATGCTAACATTATAAATTACATTAAATGAGAAAACTTTAATCACGAAAAATAATATCACGAGTTTCCACTCATAATTTGACACACATAGTCACCGTTTAACACTCGTGTCACCTGCTCCCGCTGAAATATCTCCCCTTGTATTTTCATACGACATGAGAGGAACACTTAACTAGACAAAAATATGTTTGGTCTATTACTTTGCGACAGAAATAATATTTGCCACTTCCAACGGCAAACTGATGGAAGCTACCAGGCAGTAGGCAGGAGGTAGCTTTTCTCAGTAGCATAGCACTCCACAAAAACCTGCGGATATAGTTTCAGAAGAACACTCCGATATACAAGTACAGTGTTTGATAAACGATGATTAATAAACCTTGTATCTAAATTCTCTAGGAAAACTTACAAATAATTTTTGACTATTTCAACCATGAATAAATATTTATTTTATTTCATCCGATATTAATCATAAACATTCATGTTTCATCGCAATATAAACATTTCACATTTTGAAACTATTTTATTGATATAAAACAATTACAATTATCTTCCTCTTGGAGAGATCTTTATTTTTAGGTTTTATTTTTCAATTAAAACGAAAAATTTTAGGAATTGGTAACCAAGTGCTAAAGTTTTATAACTACTTATGCAGTTCAAATCATATTTTGGAATACTCAAGTTTCGTTAAAGAAACGCATTTTTTGTACTAGTAAAAAATAAAATTAATAGTATTTTTTTTTACATGCAAAAAATGATGATTTATTATGATAAACGTAAGTATTATATAATTTATTCGCTAAACCACTATCGAAAAGAGCTATCCTTACAACTGAAATATTTTCTAAAATATTTGGAAAAAAGGGAACCTAACACTATTTACCATATTAAATGTTTTTCTTTTCGATATTCAAAAAGTGTGATAAGCTTATTGTGGTAGTAGGTATGTTTTTCGATCTCCACCATTTTAACTGTTTTTCATGAACATTGTAAACACCGTAAAAATTGTTTTCTCTCAAATAATTTCCCTTTTAAGTTAGTATTTGTATGGCACTGCTTGGTTTTACAAACGATTCTGAAACAGCTTTTATTCCGTTTGTTTACAAAAATAAAAATTCTTTACATAAAGAAAACCTGCAAGTGTGTGTTTCCAAAATGCTTTACGTTCAGAAATGTGTGTTTACGGACAAAATTCTTTGAAAATGTGAATAAAGTTACTATATTGAATAATATATCATTATGCTTTCTGAAAGCTCAGCACTAAGTTGAAAGCTCATTCAATACAACTTCAAACCATTCACAAAATTATTAAGGGAGCTTAAGGTTGTCACTTACATGGACTACCGATCACACACAGACGCTTCCTTTTTAGTTACATACATAAAACAGGGCTGCAATACATATTATTACCCACTATTTTAAGCCAACATACCATCATAACTTCAAGGATAACAGTTTACTTGGTGTGTTTAGATATGCCTGAATGTCACTTTGTTGCATTGGTGACTTTATTCGTTTGTAGAGATTCATATAGTATTTATGTTTTTTTGATAAACTTTCTTTTAGTTTAAAAAAAAAACTTATTTTTAGAAATATACTCTCCGTTATTATTATTTAGTTACATATTTGTGATTAATTCGTGTTGTTTATCGATACAGCTTATCCTTGAAAATGTATAGGCTTGTTAAGGTTTATGTTAAGAAAATGCCTAATGGAGTACATGACCAATTAGAAAGTAAGTATTATTCCAAGCGAAAGTAAGTAATTCCTTATTACAAACAATGAGTGTAAAATACTTCGCAAATTGGCCACATTCCAAAAAACGTGAGACAACCTCTCCGTCAACTTTAAAGGAAAGGAAAGATTGAGGAAAAATATCTAATCGGTAGAGAGAATTTTTTTAAAGCAGAGTAATTTAAGGAATGCAGAAGATCGTGACACATTACCAAATTTTTTGTCGTTACTTCCATTTGGAAATGATGGCACCTCAAGAAAAAGAGTGGCATTTTGACATGGTTGACAAAGGGGGAAAAAAGTCATTCTTTTTTTTCTTAGACCGTAATTTGATATTTCACCAGAAAGAGCTCTTTTCGCGTATTTCATACCACCGCAAAGTGATAGATGATTTTTTTGGTGATATTATCCACGTGAATGTTTACATTCCGGATAATTAATTCAATTTGTTATAAAAAAAAAAATTTAAAAAATAATGTTATAGTATTTTTATTTAATTTTATTGAAATTATGAACTTTGTGATACATTTTATTATGAAACAAATTCAGTTTAAGACTTCAGTTTTTTCATGTCGACTTTTATTAGCACTTATTTTTGTTTATTGTTTTCACTTTTTCGGTCGAAAATTTTTGCGTTTTATCAGTATTCCATTTGAAAAAACGTCATTTATAGTACATGAGCCTATATTCTAAGAAAATGGGTTGTATATTTTCTTATTTTTCGTCATAAAAAATATTGAAACTATTTTTGTGACCTTTTGAACAATAAAAAGACACAGATATGCAATATTAAACATAACAATTATTTTTCACGGGTACAATCAGATACATTTGTAAAAAATTATAATCTTTTAACTCACTATGATTTTAATGGTTGAATTGAAGTTGAATATATTTCTGGAATTTGGCATAAACGCAGTTTGTGTATGTTTCATTCCAATGCAATCCATAATATTACCAACAAAGTAAATATATTTATTTAAAAAGTATTAAGTATTCATAAAAAATCTATAGATTTTTTCACACCAAGGCCCTTACTAAAAATAACTAATAAGTTGATACTAACGTCCGATTGATAAATAGTTTATAAAAATATACAGCTCACACTTAACTCTATCGACCAAATAAAAAAATTCTCTATGTATTCAGAAAACTTTTTTCAGGTTCAATCTTAAATTATGATTGAAATTTAGGTTTTTAATTTTATTTAAACAATAATTATTATTATTTTAAATTGAAAAAAAAAATAAGTTTTTAGTTAAAAGTTCTGCTAGGTGATTATTTTTACGCGTGACAGCTGTTTCGCCTTCTGAGGGCATTATCAAACTGTCTAAAATCAATTACTGCGTAAAAATAATTACCTAGCATAACTTTTAAATCTTTTTTTTTTTTTTAATTAAAAATAGTAATAATTATTGTTTAAATAAAATTAAAAAACCTAAAAATTAAAATGGAGTTTTATAAAATAAACTTTAAAAACATAAATAAATAAAAATAATTAATATCCTTGTGTTTTGAGTTTTGAGGTAGGTGCATACGAGCTTGACAAATTGTGTTAAATCTTAGTTGAAGAATCACATTTCTGAAACTTTTCCCTGGGTGAGTTCACACCCCTGCCTACTGTAGAGTGAAGCAGGTAGTGCATTGTGGGAGGTGGGTGGTGGTGGTCACGAGACACGGAGTGCCCGCACAGTGGACAGGTGTTACCCCAACGTCATCAGAACCGGAGCGCTGATGTCGAAACGGTTTATTTGTATGAACGGTTCTCTGACAAATAGGATGGAATTTAGCAGTGTGAACTAACGTTTATCATGATAACGTCATAGCCCTCAAATTACGTGTAAACTTTGGATACGGGAAAAATGGGACAGCCCTCGCGTAATTCGATGTTATGCATTGGGACGATTTGTCACACTTTATGCATATTTTATACAAAATTTGTAAGAAAGCGAGCATGACAGGCAGAATAAATTTGTGAACAAGGTTTTCTTTTGGTATTTTTCGAATGTAGGAAATGAAAATGGAGTGGGGGTTTGCAAAGTTCGATGTTTACCCGAATGTAGGAAATGAAAATGGAGTGGGTGTTTGCAAAGTTCGATGTTTACCGGTGGAATACAAATATTTTAATATTTACCCACAGATATCTGTCTTAAATCCGCATTGTGTGCTTTTTTATCACATTTTATTTTTCGTACTCATCGTAATTCAAGAACTAAATTACTTTTACATCTATTTTAAACAGGTAATTGGTGAAACAAAATTATAAAATTAAGTACTATATTTTTATTTGTGTCATGAATTCCTACGTAATCGACAAAGATCCACGGTTAAAATCAACAATGCCCCTGCATTAATTGTAAACTTTCATAAAATAATTAACAACAAAATGATGCAGACCAAAGCCAACCATCCAACCATTTGCACACTTAACGTCCACAAACATTCAATTCTTTAGCAAAAGATGTGGTATTTGTTCAAATACGTATGCCTCTTTCAAAACAAGTGTGGCGTAACACGTTTTTAAACAATAGATACGAAAAATCATTAAAATTCTTACTCTAATGAGAATTCAAACAAATATCAAATAAAAGCAGTTAATTGATACCTGTTGTAGGAAAAACTTGCAATTAATTTCGATAGACAATGAAAGTTTTTTCAGCATATTTTTCTTAAAGTTCATGAAAGCAATCAGCGTGCGTCATTATTCATTTCTGAATGGTATTTTACTATTTGTGTTGTATTTTATTTGCAGAACAGAACAGCCATTGCTCTTTCCACTGTAAAGTCAGCCAGTGTTTTATGAATGCTTTTGCTTTTGCAATACTTATATCGAGTTTGTCATTGATGTTTTGTAAAGCTTTTTGTTAAATCATTGATATTAGTAGAAAACCATTCTCTATTAAACTATAAATAGCGCTGTGAATGGATTGATAGGAATGAAAAATATAACACGAGTAATATAGATAAAATAGTAATATATATTTAACACGAGTGGGAGGACAAAATAAAACTAATAAAATATCGATTTTAAAAATCCCAATATTTAGTGACCGTGGGGTGTGGATTTCTTATAAGTCAACATTTTTTAGGGATGGAATTGAAAACGAATAAAATGTACACAGATTATTCGCGATTCGATCAAACTTGGTAGAGAACGAAATAACAACAACAAAAAAAACATTTTGATAATCAAAACTATCCAGCAAGATTATATTTGAAAGAGCATAAATCAAAATACGACTGAGAAATATTGTGTTATATGTGATTTTTTTAACTGGAAAATCAAGTAATTCTATTCTCGTCAATCGGGGGTGCCCTAGTTCATCTGTCAACGAGGATAAAAATGCTTGTTTTCGATTCCAAATAAAGGGGGGAATCTAATATTTTAATGATTAATCGTTCTAATTATGTAAGCGTTCATTTATTTTTGACTTATAGTAATATCAAATGCATATCTTGGTGGCCTTTCTTAGTGATGTATAGCTATTATCAGGGCAATCTTCTATCTGCAAGGTACTGCTCGAAATATCTTAACAAACTGCACTCAAACTAGTCACGTTAGTTTTAAAGCCACGAGGTGTCCCTTCAACAACTTTTATCAGTCTTCCGTTGGAATATTGGTTGAATAATGTTATATTTTATGTTTTTACCCCATGTGCTGTGACAAAGATATGAGGGTACTTCTAACTTAGTCGTTAAATTCCGAGATAAATTAAGACTAACGTTATTTGATAAATGGACGTCATACAAACGTATTAAAGAATAATGATGTTGTTTAAACGTATTAAAAAATAATGATGTTGTTTAAACGTATTAAATAAACTGAGACCAAACGTGGGTTAAACGAAAAAACTTTACATTTCAATTTATTGGTATTAGTCGAATCATAATTAAGATGGCAGCAAGTGGAGGTGACTGGTTTCCCAAGAAACATAAAATTGTAAAGACAATTTCCAGAGATCGGGAAATGATTTAATTTATACAATAGTAAAAACATAATGAGAAAAACGTATCAGCAACAATTATCGCTCGTTACCGATTTTGGAAGTTGTAACCTCATATGCGAGTGTCTTTTATTTATTACCAGTCATTGTTTTTGGCCAGTTGATTAACTACCCTTCTTATTAGCGCTGAAATTAATTTGAACATATAACTTAATTGAAGATCTATGATATAAATCGATACAAATTCTAAAACATAAGTCAGCCACCCAGAAAAATACAAATGTATTTTTCTTTCGATTTCTTTGCCTTTATTTATATTCGCTGAAAACCTTGTAATATACATTTTAACTGATTGAGTGAGGTAAATATTAAGATGAATTATGAAGTACTCGTTTTTCGAAAAAAAACTATTTTTAATTTTAGGGTGGCACGACTATTTTTTTTAAACTATTTATATCTTACATCAATACTTTACGTGAATTTCACCTCTAGTAATTTTGAAAAAGTAATTTAAAAACACTACATCAGTCAATCTCCTAAAATTCTAAAAATATTTGGAATAATCATCATCTAAAATATTAATACTAACAATTAGAACTGATAAGCTTAGTTAAGTCGTGAAGATTTTAATTTCCAACAAATCTATTAATATCATCAGTAATTTATTAAAAGAGGAAACGCAGATGAAAAACTACGCCTCGCTGTAACAACAATGCAATTCATGAACCCTTTATCTTACTGTTGAAAATGGCTGGTAAGTTAAATTTATTGAACGTTTGGTTCTTTACTTCGTGTGTTCGCCACGAAATATTGCAGCTGTCATTTTTATATAAATAGCTGGAATGTTCCCAATGCTGCTGCAGTAAAGGTTCAAAGCTGAAGGTCGTTTGTAACTGACAGAAATATTTGCGTCACAATGAAAAATCGAGAGGGTTCACGATTAAACGATTCTTTTGAATGTAGGTGGTAAAATTCCTTTTGCGGAGGAATTATTTTTAAATCTTTTTTTTATTTCTGTCGCTAAATTATGACATTTACAATGTGCACTACTAGAGCGGTTTTTTTCCCAGTGTGGTTGTGTGACGTATTTAATACACCCATACAATGAAACTTTTTTTTTAAATCTACCTACTTAAACACGGTCCCAGAGGTGATTTTCAATAGAAGTAATTCCATTTATTATTTTTATTTATAAATGGGAACTAAAAAAGTAAAATATAATAAATATATATTTTGAAAAAAAAAAGTCAGCTTAAAGGTCAACCAAAAACTAAAGGGTTCAGGTCTTGCATGCGTTAAATACACAGTCTAAGAATAATTTTGAAGTTTTTATCACTTGACAACGTAAAATGTGTATCTCTACGAATATGCAGTGTTATTATTATTTTTTAAATTCTGAAATTTTAAAAAAATAAAGCTTTTATTTGGTGGGCATCCAACGATTCCTTACGATGTAGGATTTAGTGGAAAAATGATAAAATTTAACAAATTTATAAATACCCATTACTTCCCATGATCGTTGCTTTACTGTATTTTGGTTTAATACGATTGAAAATAATTTAGTTTCATACTATTGGAAACAATAGGCTTACTCCTCTTGTTTCGCTTTTGTATATTTTGTTAAAAAATTCGATAGTTATGCTAAAGTTGGTTTAGAACTATTTCCGGATATCCTTAATCGTAAAACGGTCATACATGGGTGCTTCAAAGATCTTAATAATAACCTTTACCTTCAAACATCTGAAATAAAATCTGTCTCAATTACTCTGAATTTTTTCTTATAACTATTTCTGAACAATATTTCATTGTCATTTCAAGATATCTGTTAAGACAATAAATTATTTTAGCTAATTTCTTTAAAACGGCATATAAAATGTTATGAATACGAAATTAACTCAAATATTATTAAAGCATGCAAGGAACTGTAACATTTCAATATTTAGATTTATATTTTTTTTTTAAACACACAATTTATTTTTAAATAAAATGATGTTAATGGTCTTCTGCCTTTCGACGGTCACCATTATTTAATTATAACGAATACCAACCAATTACAAATGATTAAGAAAGAGGATCATCAATTTATTTGGGTGTTTAATTGCGTAAAATGTCTTCTAATTATTCGAATTAATTGCACATAAAAACTAACTTAAATCCGACCCTCATTCCTTTCTTTATTACCGGATTGGACAAAAAGGACCCAAATCAAGTGAAGATAACAGTCCGATCCTATCCCGACATTTGTAATAACGCGAATAGTTGGGTAATAGTTGCCCGTGTTACCTTTTTACCCTATGTGATAAATGAACGCGCTTCCCCTATTTTATATGAATCCGCCCCGGGAATAATGCATTGAATACAAAAAAGGCTTTTGAACTCGAGCGAAAAGCGCGCTAAGTGAGATTTTCGTGAGTTGTTATTTATCGTTCGTAAATTTTGCCCGTTTTGGTTGAAAATTTTTCCCATAAAGATTGCGAGCTTTGTATTAATGTGCGAGATAGCCGAATAATGAATGTGGGCAATCTTTTATACTGAGCTGTTTGCCGTATTGCTTTTAATTGAAATGGTACAATGGAGGCTTACTTCAAGGTTGCTCTCTTTTTGGGCAGCAAATCAATCGTAAAAATTAACATTTTCCAAAACGGAAGAAGGTTAGCTGAATAACTTATACTATAGATTATATGAATATAAAATTACACATTAATATCAGTAAAATTACGGTTCTATTCTAGAAGATGACCTTCATAAAACTCCACGTACTTCTTCCGGAATCACATTGTGTATTTTAGTTTAAAATAACACTCTCAAACTTTATTGTTTTTTCCTTTGGCGATCGTCTTTATATTATTAAAGTAACATATTCTTAAGATATGATACAAATAGCATTTAACTTTAAAAGCAATTAATACAATGACTTATTTTACAAATATAATTTTTAACCAAGTAATAACTAGTTAGCTAAATTAACTATCAATTAAGAAGACAATTATATAGACAGGCTTTATTCATATTGCATGCTAATATGCGAGAAACTTAGTTATTTATAATTTCACGACACAAGTGCCATTTACATAAATGTTATTGATGACATACAGCCAAGTAATAAATAAAATTATATAGTAATATTGTTGAATAATAGTACAGCATACTATAATTATTAAAAAGTACTTTGTGAGTACGTATGACTGTGATTTTCATTAAAATTTGGAACTGATGTGATTTGATATTACCAAATGTAAATAGATCATTTCAAACCCTACCTATCCATATTGTATTTTAACAGACATTATTCTATATTTGAAATGCGTAGATTAAAACAACGAAAAAAAAATTCTTGGTAAGTTAAGCTACATCCTGTGATTTTTCAGGGGCATTAAATAACTGTTAAATAATAATAAAACGAAAAAGGGGGGAAAAAATTAATTCTTTATTCCTGTATACGAGTATATGTATACTTATACACATATGTACAAGTAAATGTATCGATAGACACTCTTAAGTACATTCTTAGAGAGAATTTAAAAAAGGTTTTAAAGTATTTCTTCTATTCTGTTTTGAGTTGTACAAAATTAACTTCAAAATAATAAATACATTTATGCATTTTTTATTATCTTATGAAATTTTTTTATGTATTTTGTAAAGAGTGATGTATACTAGTTTAGTAGGCAACAATAATTAATTATTATGTAAGTGAGTTTAATCATTAAAAAAATATTTATTTATTTCACTGCATATATTCGCTTTCGACCATGTGCAACATTATGCTAACTTTAACGTTTTTTTATAAAGTAAAAAACTACCCTTGGTTAGAAAAAGAAATATTTAGCTGGTCCATTCTGTTGAGCTAAAATCGTTAATCATGTTTCTGTTTTTGCCTTCAAATGGAAAACGACATTGTTTTGAAACGGGTCCCTCACTACCTGCACTCAGTCAAAGCTATCCTGGCCATCTCCAATTTCAACATTTATTTATATATGTATGAAAAACACTACACTACTATGTCGGTTTTCTTTTATTTTATAGCAACAACAACTGTTTCACAATATTGCTGACAGTTTTATGTTTCAAGCAGTGCTTCCATAAAATGTCCATTTCTGTGTAGAGGCAAACATTCCTTTCAGATCGATCATAGTGCACAGTTGGAAAAGTCAGATATTTTCACTCCTGTAGATATTTTCTTAATGTAGAAAGAAAAGTGGAAACACTGAAGCAGAATGAACTTACAGCGAAAAAAATAAATTATTATTTGAGCTTAGAATAAAGTACTGATTCTAAGATTTAACATATTTTACGCAAGAATATGTTTTAAATTTCAAAATTTCAAAACGTCCGCATATATGACCTAAGCTCTATCGATTTATCTCATTAAAACTAAATTCTGCATAGACTGAACATAAAAAAAATATACAATGACGAAAAATTGTAAGTTTTGACTAATTTTCACAAATTTATATGAAATATAATTTTACTGTTGGTTCGAATAATTGATGCTCTCACACATTTCCCTACTAGGCACAAAGTAAGGCTTTCTTGCTTCATTTACATGATAATAAGATTATCGTAAATATTTGGCGTATTTTTCGCCCGTCATTCTTGATGTTTTCTCGTATTATCATTTTATTTAACGCTCTTGTGCATGTTTTATTAAAATTAACATATCTATCATACTAGTCAGTAACTTAAGTAAAAGTAAAATAAAAATAGCAAAAAAAACGTCAAAACAAAGGCATTTTAAGTAAAACCAAAATAGTTAAGATCACATAAAAAATACCCACATTTTAGATTTTGATTTATATGTAGTGATATATAATATAAATAATAAAAAAAAATAAAAAAATTATAATGATACTTTTGTGTGGACATAATTTATTTCCCGTTCATTTCTATTTCAATTTCAGAACTTGACGCTTAATATTTCATTTCAAGCATTAGATTAATATACGGTTAGAATGCAAGTCGACCAGAACCCACATGATTTATATTTACTAACACTAAGTGCTTTGAAACTGTATAATGCAAATGGTTGAGCAAAACAAACACATTTAGTTCCTCGTGATATTTAATACGTGGGTATATCGGCTTATATGCGTTGAATTCTCAAATTGCATTGAGTGAGGGATACAAATATCCTGTTCTAACAATTAACACAATGTTCAGTAAGATTTTTTATTTTTTATTTACAAATTAGATAGTTTTCTTTTTTTTATTTTAGTCTCCCTCATTAGAGTTTTTTTGTAAATTCTAGTACATATAAACATTTCTCTTACTCGTAGTGACACCCTTGCGAGAGATTAAAGTTCGAATGTCAAACATGGCTTGAATTGGCTTTAGCTATACCTATACACCGTGTTTCACGCTCAAAATGCAAAAAGAAAATAAGTTAACACATTTTTTTTCTTTTTAATTTTTTATATTTCGAAACAAAAAAACGCCCTTTTGTACTGTTTAATTTTTCATTTTACATTCCTACATTTTTTCGAAACTACCGGATTAAGGTTTTTTTAAATAACCCCCACATGTCACAAATTATTGCTAATGTTGATTGCAAAATGATAACAAAATTGAAATTTTACTTGGCTTTTTTTAAATAAATAAGCAACAAATATAACTCAAGAGCGTACCGCATAATTCTGTCATACCTTTTGATTAAAAAAACAGATCATTCAGTTTTGTTGGGTATTTTAGCCGCAAATCAAAAATGAAATTTCGAATGAAACAGATCCCGAGTGCGTTATTTTTTTTATGTAAAAAAATATCTACCTATCTCCTCAAAAAGTTCCGCCAAATGGACGTGAAACACAGTTAGTATAATGACAAGGTAGATTACCACTGGATGTGAGTAGTAGAATTCTTGTGAGATATCACCCAGAAATAAAAATAACACGAAAAATTATCATTACCAGTCTCTGGTAAATAACAGATGTAACGAACAGAGTTTAAAAAGTCACTTTTGATTGTGATACCAATGAATTTCGAAATGTGAACAGAGCGTATTTCGGAATTTAATTATCAAAAAACTCATGTACTCCAGTTTCCAAATACATAATTTTGATTAGAAGTTAGAGACATAGATAGATATATGTCAATTTATCATAATATGTAGCAGCCTTTTGTCTAACTAACTAATCACCTTCCACCTGGTTGCGTATTTACGTATTTGCCTATCCAATATTCCTAGACGGCAAGCTAATACGATTCACGAAGATTTAATTAAATAATACTCATGCAAAAGCTGATTTCAATGAGCAATCGATCACTCCAGCAAGTCAAATCTTTAATGTAATGATATTAGTTCCTTATCGCCAATGAGTAGGATATACACACAATATTCTCAAGGCTTGACATTCATTGAAATACGGCTATGTACGATATGCGTATCGAAACGTAATTAATTAATGTAATTTAACTAAACTCATGACGTATTATTATTTTCGTTAGTGAAGGAACGTTTAGGTGGTTTGGACACGTAGAGCGAATAAATGAATAAAAAGTGTTGGGAGAATATATGACAAGAAAGGTGCGTGAGTGGTAGAAAAAATTGGGGACGCCCGAAGAAGACATGGCACCACCAAATCAATCAATCACTTCAAATAATAGAAGAGTATAAAAGAGACGATGCTCAAATTAGATTGATACAAGAAGTTTGTGCCAAAACAGAATCGTATAGCAAGTTCATCCTCTCTGCCTGCTCCCGTTTGTTAATAACGTGGCGGTTAGTTAGTTTTCCAAAATTTTTCATATTTTAATAAAATCTTGAACGACCTAAAATGGGTGCCAAATTTACAGTAACAGTAATGTCTACGGTAAGTAGAATAATTGATTCCTCATTTCAGGGAACATTGTGAGGTTAAATTAATGTTTTAAAAGAGAAGAAGAACATGAAGGTTGGAAGTTATTGGAACCTAGTAAATACAGAGCTAAATACATTACAAGAAAATATGCGTGTAAATTCTCGTATCAGTTGAGGATGAGGATTTGTTTTTGATTTGATTTAGTATTTTCAATATTAGAAAAGCAAATATAAAAATTTTCTTTTCTGAAGGTTAAGGTTTTTTTTATGGACACTTTTTAGTTTAAACACACTTTGAGTCCAAAGAAAATACTAACCATTTACTTATTTTATAAACTTTACATATTTAATAAGTTTACCGCTCACCTGTGTATGGTTCAGTTAATATTTAAAAAAAAGTTGAATTTCGTGTTTCACAGGAGACAATTCTTACCTCTTAATTAATCCCTGTAGTAAGATTTAAACATTTGAAGCAGTCGAACAAAAAAAAATCATTTTGCATTTTTTTCTTACGTAAAAAATAAAATTAAAAAAAAATAATAACTCATTTTCAACTCAATAAACAGGAAAAATCTTACTTTATATATTTGAGTTGGTTGACGTTTGATTTTTACATGTAACTGTTTTATATCACATCGTAATATTTCTATTTGTTTTTGTATGAAAACGTTAATACTTGGCGGAATTTTATTTTAATGATTTTAATAAAAAAAATAAAAAAAACTTTTTTCCACTTTTTATTGGTAGACCGTACCGGTTATAGCTTGTTATGATCATTTTCAAATTGGTATATATATTACTTAATCTGGGATGTTTATAAATTAATGGGGTCAGGGATGAACAACAATGGTTTTTTTTTGTCGTTTAGCCTTTTTCAATTCATATTTTCTGTCTCTTTTTCTCTGTTTTTTTGTTATAATTTAACTGTGATTTTTTTGTTTTCTCACTGTTTTCTTATTTAATTTTACATTTTGTTGTCCCTCTGTATGTATATATATCCGCACACAATGTATTTTTTTTTAAATTTCATTGAATGTGTTTACTAATAAAAATAGAACTGTTGCCGTTTCATGATTTTAAGCCAAGTCGAAATTTATTTTGAAATGTTACTTAGGATGACGGAATAATTTTTCGATTGAAAATCCCAATTCTCACAAATTTATTGAATCGAGGAAATTAATCAATTAAATAACGAGAAGTATTTGAATAAAACAAAAGTAATAGATAAATCCAACTTGCCTTTTTCTCTGAGCAACCGAACTTACTGCTGATCGGTTCTATATTCATTGAATTCACTCCGAAAAACGAAATTGGTTCCAAATTCCCACTAAAGAGACTCACCAACTTTTAAGTGAAACTAATTAGAGTTCCACCCGCCGACGATTTCCTTCCGACAGCCTGAAGTCGCGGATGGAAGCCAAAACGACCGAGTTGGCTCGTTCACGTCAGGTGCATAAAAAAACAAAGAATTAATTCAGAACGACTAATGGGTAACCTTCGAAAAGAATCGAAAATTTTTGAAGTTCTACAGATATGATTAATAATTTTATTTTTATTTACTATGTCTGTTGTCGAAATGCAACGTGCTTACTTTCATGTGATTTGACCAAATTTGCCCAGCACCTTTTGGACCACTTAATATGGGGTTGCCAAGACGTAATATTCAGACATTGATTATTTTCGCTGTAAACACAATAAATACAAATGAAAATTAAATAAAAACTTCGTTTAAGCCCAAAGATTTTATTTTATTTTTATGACCGACCGGTTTCGCTTAGCCTAAGCACCACCAGGGTACAAAATAAAACTAAACGAAAAACACAAAAGTGTGCGGTTATATATACATACAGAGGGAGAACACAATATAAAATAAAATAAGAGAACAGGGAGAAAATAAAAAAAGAAAATTTAAATTATAACAAAGGAACAAAGAGAAAAAGAAAGAAAATATGAAATTAAAGAGGTGAACCGTCAACTGAGAATGTGATTAAAGAATAATGATAAATTTTACGAGTTTATGGGAATATACCTAATATTGGACTACTGGACAAACATAACTGATTATAAATAATATGACTATTAAATGTAATGGCTTTCTTTATTTCTAGAAAATGAGTGCTGGTGCTTTTATTGAAACTATGATCTTTTTCGATGAGATGAAAATAAAACCTGTAGTCATAAACAAAATTATTATTTCATTTTCATTAAATATTTCAAACCACAAAGTTACGAAAATAAAATTATTACTACCATTTCAGAGCATATTCGTCTCATCAGATTAAATAGAGTTTTTGTAAAAACTTGTATCATTTTTTATTTTTATTTTGATTTAACGAATTGAAATTAATTTAAGAGTATTAACTGGTTTTTTACTACCCGCCTATCTGTCACTTTAAATAAATGTTACGTAAAAAAATTGAAAATCAATCTTAATTGTTTACAGTGACCAATTTTTAAATAAGCCTTCGAAGCCTCTTTAAAACCGTGCAGGGGTGGCTCCGTAAATTATTAACGGTATGAAAACACCATCCCACACGCAGAGAGCGCGAGCGTAGCAAATTAGCCCGCCCCTTCCGGGTCCCCGCGGCGGTGGGAGGTGGTGGGAGGCGTTGGGAGGTGTTAAGTGGAATGGGAGAGGAAAAATGGGAGGGGGAGGGAAAGAATAATCGAATCAAATTAAGAACGTCGGAAATGGTGACCCTGGCGGACCTTTCGAAAAGTCAAATGACATGGGCAGCATCATTATGGATGACTTGTTCAATGGACTAGCATTTTTTTTACTATTCTTAGTTGAGGGATGCCTTACTGAATTTATTTGGCCCAAATAAACAAATTCTTGTTCATCCCCTTTGGCGCAAAGGGTTTTGTTTGCTAACAAATGATTTTGGCGCCTGTTTTTTTTATATTTACCTACATTACGTCATTCTTTCTGCTGAAAGATTTTATAAATTTAAGGATTTTTTTTTATAATCTATAAATACCATTTTACGATTTTTTTTTTCAGCTTAGAATTGAAAACCTCTTTCTAGTGTCGTAAGTCACTACCACCTCTGTTATCGTATTTTCCCCGAAGAATTTCCCACCACCATGGGTTAGTAGTTACATAAATCTATTAGAGATCACTGAAGACAATGTTTTCTTACTGCCAATTTACAATATCTGGCAGCCATGATGATTTCCGTGGTCTAGCGGTTAAGATCCTCAACAACAAATCCAGAAGTTCAAATCCCGGAGTGAGATAGTGAAATTTATCAAATTAACATGTTTTATCATAAAAATGTATATTTACGGCCGTTCCAGAGTGATAAATACTCTCGATATGGCTCTGGTGAATAATTTAAATGTTACTTGAATTGAAATTGAGCCATATTTAGGGGACCAGATCAGGTCGTACTGTACAGGGTCCGCAGATACTTTAAAAGCACAGAACTTCTGACCTTGTACTTATCGCAAGTGCGCCCCACTGTTGAATTTGGCAGCCACCTATGGTCTGGAGCCCTTAAATACCTGAAAACCTCTGTGCAGACGCGGGCGGTCCGTTTGATAAATCATCTTATCTTAACAAACGGATTGCAATCTTTGGAGCATATACGTCAGGTGGGAATGCTGTCCTTGTTCTACCGGTATTTCAATGGAAGATGCTCCGAGGAACTTGCATCATTGATCCTTTCGGCACCGGTTCATAGTCGGGAAATTCGCCAAACGCGCGTCCAACATTTGTTTGCCATTAATATTCGACAAATGAGAACGGGTCGCTTGTCCAACAGCTCGACTGTGGAATGATTTGACGACCTCTGTGTTTTCTCCTTCCTGTAACATGAGCGTTTTCATGATCCAGATTCACTCTTTCCATTCCTCAAAAAAACCCTCCACCCAGTATCCCCAAAGGTGGCCTTGAGGGAAACTATTTCTCTCGGACCCTCCTGTGTGGAGTTAATATAAAAAAGAGATCTGAAGAGCCAAGCACTTTCTAATAACACTAAAAATCCACTTCCTCACACCCTTCTTCTTCCCTTGCCAATTCCTTTCGGTCTCATAACATAGATAGTCCAACCGGGGATGCCTTAATCCCACTGGCACCGGACAGCTGGGACTCTTGTGCGGTATTTGTATTATTTATTTAAAGCCACGAAATGTATTTATGTGTCATGCTTATTCCGTGTTGTTTTGACTTGTTCCAAAACATGTTTATCTTTAAATGATTATTATTTCTGCTGCGAAACTGTACTGAATTAAGTTTGTAGTTAAATTAAACTCGTATAAATATGGTTTATTCTGCAACTTTGCAGAGGTTGGTGGTCTTCTTTCGTTGGAGATTACCGCTGCTTCTCTCTTTTGTTTTCTTTTGTTGGCGGCCCTTATCCGGGCAAGTGTTGCCAACACTAGCGCACTTTATGGAAATTTATTCCCGGGGTGTCTCCTTATTCCCGAGCTGTAGTTTTATTTCCACCGAAGTACCCGAAACAGAAAACGAAAACAGAACTCTGATTTTAAACAACGTATAAATTGTGGAGATAAGCACGCCAAGTCGGGCAAATTGCGTTCGGGAATTTTTTTCGGGGTTATCAAATTTTCTTTTTGCCGAACTTTTCTTTGATGTCTCATTATAGTTGGTGAGTTGTCGTGCTGGGCGGATTATCGATACAAAATAAGAATTGTCTGAGAAGACGTGTCGCCAGGCTCTTGAGTCACTTAAGATCGGGTTTATCTGGTTTCTTTCAAATTGAAAAGTTTTGCTATGATATAGTCGGATGCGTAAAATGAATTATCTGAATACGTAGAACCACACTTCAGCTCGAACAAATCACACTCGTGGCAAATAATAACGATTTATTCATGAATTTAAAAAAAATCTTTCTAAAAAATATCATAAAATATATGTGTACCTACCGACACCACATGCAAACAAACACTGGAACAAAAGGGACAATGCTCAGATAAATTTATTGAAAACTATTCCGGGCCGCTTTTCTTTTGAAATATTCGTAAAAGATTCATAAGTCACTTACTATTGTGTTAACAATTGTAAACAATACAGCGCCACTTGTTCATAAAACATTCCTTTCAGATGCCTACAACAAAGCCAATCTGAATTTCAAACCCTCGAACAATACAAAGGTGTCTTCGTGTTTCTTTCCTATTCCGATCTCATTCGCCGCGAATTTATTACAGTCCGCATTGTCAAAAAATACAAGGGACCCATATCTGTTTCATTCATTTTACGGCTGCCCTTAACCACGTTAGACCGCATACGGCATTTTATGTTCCAGTATTGAAAGTCTATTTGTTTTCGCAGGCTTTGGAAAGCCATTCGAGGCCTGTCCTAATACCATCAAGGACAGTTTCAGTGGGCTTCAGTTTCTAAAACACCATTTCTGGACGGGCTTGGCTGTTTTTATTTTTGTTGTTTTTAAGAGTTCATCTGAAGTAAGTAGGCTTTAAGGACTACTTTTTTCCAATAGTACCGAAACATTCTACCAGTGGATCAGCATTAAATTATTGTTTTACTATTCAATATTGATAACCGACAGTCAATGTACTAGTAATAAACATCACCGTTTTATGCTAGTCTTTACATAAATACCTACATTATATTTATAAAATACATCATTTTTGACGATGATTTATTAAGTTTTACAAAAAAATGTACTGCTATTGTTTAAAAATATGTAACATTGTTTGGGCTAATTATATAAATATATTGTCTATATTTTTTGTCTCTCTTTGTGTATCTCATTTTTTGTTTGTATTATTTATCATTGACCGAGTTTTTGTTATTTTATATTTGATGTATCCTTTTGGTTTATTTTTTTTTTTTTTGACAATTATTGTATACGAACAGTATAAATAAATATATAATCATCAAATATGAAAAAAATAATATGCTTCACAAATTTCTCATGCATGTGTTTGATGGCATTAGAAATATTTAATGTAAAAGAAAACTAAAAAATATATTTTCTGAGAGTGAATTTAAATAATATTTTTTGTCTATAAATTAACTAAAACTTGCTATGGTTTATGATTGAAAAAAACTAAAACGGCTTTAAAATAAAATAAAATAGCAAGCAGAATTTTCAAATAAGAGTTATGCAAAATATACATGTAAACTAAGCAAATATAAATAAATCGTGTATCTTTTTTGTCTCTCTTTGTGTATCTCGCTTTTGTTTGTATTATTTATCATTGATTGAGTTTTTGTTATTTTATTTTTGATGTATCCTTTTTGAATTTTTTTTGACAATTATTGTACACTAACAGTATAAATAAATAAATGATCATCAAATATGAAAAAAATGATAAGCTTGACAAATTTCTCATTCTTGTGTTTGATGACATTAGAAATATTTAATGTAAAGATAACTAAAAAAAAATTCTCAGAGTGAATTTAAATAATATTTTTTGTCTCTAAATAAACTAAAGCTTGCTATAGTTTATGGTTGAAAAAAACTAAAACGGCTTTAAAATAAAAAAGTAAGCAGAATTTCCAAAAAAAGTTATGCAAAATATAAACTAAGACATATTTAATTAATTATAATAGGTACCTGTTACGTAATCATTTCAATAATAGGAAAAAGTTAATTGTATACATACTTACATCAAATATAGTTCCGCACCATTGTGTAACTAACTATATGTGGGAATGAGTTCAGTTTCCGGGACATAATTATATCAATATCAAATGTTTTTTATCCTTACAATAATATTTTGCAAAAATTATTTGATATTTAATATTTCATTTAAACGTTTAAAAAACATAAATAGAACACATACACTTTGTTTATAACCACTTTTTTATTCAATATTATGTCTACCGGTTTCGGAAGTACCCTTCCATCATCAGGACAATATTAAATTAATCTGAAATACAAAATACTGAGATATATATACATATTTAGGAGTTGGAAGGAGAATGAGTAATTGAGGGGATTATGGGAATAACCGAGCGGTTTATTGGAAAAATATCTAGGATAGGACTATAAGATAAATTAATTTGATTGTTTAAAATATTGTGCTTACTATTTAATGATTTTCTAATTTCTAGTGCTTCTAAGTTATCTAATTTTATCCCTTTATTGCAACGGTGAAGAATTTTAACCCCTGTATCCCTGTTAAAATTATGATTAGTAGTAATGAGGTGATTGGCGAACTCTGAAAAATTATTGTTTTGTAAGCATCTTAGATGTTCACTTATTCTAATGTTTACACTACGAGATGTCTTACCTATATAATGTGAAGGGCAATCATTGCAAGAAATTTTATTAATGCCAGAATGACTTAATTTATTATCCCTATCTTTAGCATTTTTCAATAATATACCTATGCTATTATTTGTATAGAACGCGGGTTTAATGTGGGTAGGTAAATTTCGGGTACTAGGTGAAGGAAGTTAGATATATATAAGATTCTACGCCATTGGAAGGGATTCTTTGAAATATTGTTTTTACTTTTATATAAAAAATTATTATTTAAATAAAAAAAAGTTTTGTTTTAAGCCACTTTATTTATACACATATAACAATTCGACCGGTTTCGGTTAAACTTAACCTTCATCAGGAACGTATAAGTAAAAACTAAGATTAAATATAGAGTAATACAGTAGACAAAGAAATTAGTGAAAGGGACAAAACATTAATATAAACAGGACAAAGCATCAGAGAGGGGGTGGTAATGGAGTAGGTAGAGAGGTAGGGGGATGGGAAGAGGAGAAGGGGAACATTCTTAAAATCGGACTTTTAGTTAATTCTAATTGTTTGTTTAAAATTTGGCAATTATTATTATTATTTGATTTTGAAATTTCTAATGCTTCTAGATTGTTAAGGCGCAAACCTATTCCATTTTTATGAATTATTTGTACACCTGTTTCCTAGACCTTTCTTTTTCTATTATTAACAACAAAATTAACTTCAACATTTACCGAAAACCTACATTCACCGACACCATAATCCATAATACCTCAAACCATCCTAGGTCACATAAACACTCCGCTTTTCACAGCATGATTCACCGATTAGTCACCATCCCACTATCTAATAATAATTTCGCCAATGAACTTTCTACAATCAAACTAATAGCTAATAATAACGGATACGACCATAATATAATTGATAAAATTTTATCAAAAAGACTTCGCCGAATTGCAACAAATAAATTTACCTATAATGATCTACCATCTAATAATAAAATTAGCTTAACTCCTAAATGGCGCAGAATTTTGTATATAAGTGACTTCTCTACCCTTTGCACATCTAAACTCCCATCAGAAATAAGACCAGCTTTTTACACCAACAATAATTTAGAAAAATTTTTAAGCAATTCTAAAGATAAAGAAGATTCTTTAAGCCATTCTGGCATATATAAACTTAACTGTAACGATTGCCCGGCAATTTACATAGGTAAAACCGCGAGAAATGTAAACATTAGAGTCAAAGAACACATTAGATGTTTAACAAGTATAGGTTTTTCCGAATTTGCCGAACATTTAATTAAAACTAACCATACTTTTAATAAAAATACAGGTGTACAAATAATTCATAAAAATGGAATAGGTTTGCGCCTTAACAATCTAGAAGCATTAGAAATTTCAAAATCAAATAATAATAATAATTGCCAAATTTTAAACAAACAATTAGAATTAACTAAAAGTCCGATTTTAAGAATGTTCCCCTTCTCCTCTTCCCATCCCCCTACCTCTCTACCTACTCCATTACCACCCCCTCTCTGATGCTTTGTCCTGTTTATATTAATGTTTTGTCTCTTTCACTAATTTCTTTGTCCACTGTATTACTCTATATGTAATCTTAGTTTATACTTATACGTTCCTGATGAAGGTTAAGTTTAACCGAAACCGGTCGAATTGTTATATGTGTATAAATAAAGTGGCTTAAAACAAAATTATTTTTTATTTAAATTATAATGTCAAGCTACAAAGTGTTTGCTTCCTTCGATAAAAAATTATTAGTAGCAAGCATTTTAAGTTTTTTATTTAAATTTTTTTCTATGAAGTCTATGGTATAACCATTATTCAAAGCTATTTGTTTAATTTTTTCTAATTCAATTGAGAAATTAATTGGTGATAGGGGAATCTGTACTAGCCTGTGTACCATTGAGTGATAGGCTGAATGTTTATGTGATACCGGGTGATTTGAAGTATTATGAATATTGATATCCGTGAATGTTGGCTTACGATAAATGTTAAATTCGATTTTATTATTTATTGAAGATAGTGTTAAATCTAAGAAATTAATTGATGAATTATTGCCTATTTCTAAAGTAAATTGTATATTTTTATGGAAAGAATTTATTAAATGAAGGAATTTATTAAGTTGCCGCTCTGTTCCGGTCCAAATACAAAAAACATCATCTACATACCTTTTCCAAACAAGAACATTATCTAAAAGTGATGAAGAACAATTAAAAATCTTATTTTCTAGGTTTTTTTCTAGGTTATAAACAAAGTGTATGTGTTCTATTTATAAATATGGCAAGCCACAAAGTAAATGCTTTTTACGAATATGTTTAAAAAACATTTTAATGGAATGTTTATGCTAAATTATACCAACAGTGTAAGCTAAATATCATCATCACTCATGGCAATTCTTTCGCAATTTCTCGGGGATTTTAGTATCTCTATTATTATTAAAAATATTAATCATAACATTATGATGATAAATTGAATAATGATAAAAAATGATAAATTTGAAATAAATTTTCTTAATTAAGTTCTAAAATATAATATAAAAAACGTCCAACATCTAGACAAAAAAGATTTAAATCCTCGGTCTAAGTTTTACAATAAGGTGGCAGTTTTTCTTTAAGCGAAGTTTTTATACACATATATTTTTTAAATAGTAGAAGACTGCTCAGACAGATGACAAACTTTTGGTAATTCGAGTGTAACTCATTCAAATAATTAAAATATTGAAAAAGCACATTTAAAAAAAATCCTCTTGGTAGTTTTTATTTGCCAATTTTATAATACATAAATATAAATATATATATATATATATTTATGTATTATAAAATATATGTAAATAAATAATTTAATAAAAAAAATACATCTATCACAATTTTGCAGAAAATAAATATTGTACACCCTTCGTGACAAAGCGGTGTGATGATCGACTTATACTTAGAAGTCACAGATTCGAAGCTTTTTTTAAGTATGTAAAGTATTAGTATTTTAATAAGTTTTACATTAGTATTTTTTAAGTGAGTTAATTTAGTTAATCAGATTGGCGACTCGTTCCAGAGTACCGGGTATTTAGATCACGCTGGTGAGAGAACTCCAATCAGAATTGAAAGGACTTACCTTGTTATAAGATTTGAATAGCAAGGTACTTTCCGACCTCCATCTATATCTTTTACTTTCTATTCCCCTATACTACTTAATTCCACCTCACAAGACCCTTCGAATGAAAACGCTATAGTTTCAATGATTATAGGCAGTTGGAACTCTTGGACTGTATTTATGCATATCAAAATATATTTTTTACACTTCTAATAATCAAAGAATCACTTCTAATAATCAAGATCAAGTCCCTCGCACAATTATTTGGAAAATCATAAATTTATTTGTACCATCACATGCCACTTTAAACGTTAACAATAACACTGGAGTTATTCCATTAACGTGTAACAACTGTTTAAAGTGAAGTACGCGCAAGATGTGAGCACGTTAATTTAACACTCAGTCAAAATGTGCCGCGTGGATTTCTTTCTTGGAATCGATTAAACGTCCTGAGACGTGAATTTCGCCTGGCGTCGCACGTCGGGACGCCGGCTCGAGGGCGTCCCGCAGCTTGACACGTTAAGTAGTTTATCTTTGTTGTGTCATGTTCAATATTATGGCCCGCATAATAACACGACTTAGAATGCAAGTCATAAATTATAAAATTATCAGACTTACCCACGTCATGACAAATAAGATTCAAACTTGTATTTAGACGGGGATGCTGTTGGTTTAAGAAAACATTTTTATAATTTTAACTCCACGCAAGAGATCTCACAACCTATGTCATATTTGGGGGTGCTGTGTGAAGAATATTTTAGTGTTTATAAAGAGAAAAATTGGATCACGAAGTGATTGTTGTTGTGAGGGTTAGGAAACATGAAATTCGCCAAGTCGTTCCACAGCTGAGCTGTTGATCTCAAAAACGAGTCGTAAAAACGCCCCGGCAGGTATCTAACGCATACAAATGGTTGCGCCCTTATCGCCCAAGGAATCAATAACGATTTGTTTTAGAGAACAAGCTCAGTTAAAACAGTAAACATAAAAATTAACCCACAACTGGAAAAATATGCTTCCATGTTTCTTACGGATAGCAAATATATTGAAAAATTTCATCTGCGGACAGGAATGTGAAAAAAAGTAATTTAATTGAAAAAAAAATTCTACTCCTACTTTTGTGAACATTTATTTTAATAATTATGAATAAAAGATCTGTCAAAAAAGAACACTGTGAGCAAATAAGAATGACATCATTCTCCCAATCAGCTTCACTACTACAAAGAATTGACAACAATCAATTAACGCGTCCTGATATCATATATTTAAAAATATGGTAAGTAGATTCTTAGGACAATAGAGACCACGTACTACTAACTAACTAACCATAGTACCGTTTATCCGCAGGAGTAGTCAGAAATGGTACATTGCCAAACAGATCTGCCTTGGCACACACTCCTTGTTGCATTTATACTAATACACCGTCTCACAAATACTCTTCGGTTACCCTGACTTTCTTTCTTTCTCTTTTCACATATCCACATTTTTAACAAAGTCATGGTTTTTCCACACATACGCTTCAAGGATCTCATTTTAACAGCATTCAATCTACTTTCATTCTTCCTCTTATAGTTTCATACCTCACTGCTATACATCAAGGTTGATATAAGCACTGCATTGTGGACTGCTAGCTTCTTAGACACTTATTTATTTGCGCTTAAAGCATTCAGTTTTCCTTTATGGAGTTTTCTGTAACAAATAATCTTCTTTCAATATCCTTAGTTGTATTTATAAAAGTTTACGAAATGGTCCACCGATTGCTAAATCACGTGTTCTATGCCAGACCTGCGAACCCGCTGTATTCCGTCAGCCATCCGAAACATAGGTATAAGCGCAAGATTTCTTACCGTTCCTGCTACCCTATTAAGTAAGTATGCAACTGTTTAGAGCTACCGGTATTAAATTATACAGCTAGGACCGCTCAGGTTCGTTCAGGTGCTTAAGTGCGGCCGAGAATTTACCGCCCTCGGGTAGCGGTATAGAATTTGAGGATCCTTCCCAATTTACGTAACTATCTGTCTTGCCACAGTCCCAGATAAATGCTGAGTAATTATAACGTGGAATGGTCGTGCATCTTAGTGGTTGCAAGGACTGATATATTTGACTGTGTCAGGCGGTTCCTTGTTAGTTTTAACGAATACATATGTGCATGCATCGTATCGGCCTAAGTATGAACGTCTTATAAAATAGGTTTTGGTACATGTATGTGTAAATTTACATATGACATAAAGACTGAACGCTGTTGGTGCAAATAAAAAATTGTTCAAAAAAGCGAAGCTAGCAGTCAACAATGGACTGCTTATATCAACCCTGATATATGGCTAGTAATTATATGCTAGATAATTGTATGCAAGAACTAAAAGGTGTGGGGTTGGGCGCGAAAATGAATAATCTGAAAGTATGTTGCCTATTGTATGCGGACGATGCGGTGCTGATTGCTGACAGTATGGAAGATCTACAGTTTCTCGTGTCTAGGATGAACCAAGTATGTGTGCAAAATGAGTTGATGATGAATGTAAGTAAGTCCAAAGTCATGGTGTTTGAAAGAGAGAGTACGAGAACAGCGTGCAATATAGTTGTGAATGATGAATACTCGGAGCAAGTGGATGAGTTTGTATATTTAGGAAGTATGTTTACGAGAGACGGAAAGGCTGATAAGGATATTGAAAGAAGGGTGAATGCAAAAACTCCATTAATGGAGGACTGAACGCTGTTGGCGCAAATAAGAAATTGTCCAAAGAAGCGAAGCTAGCAGTCCACAATGGAGTACTTATAGCAACCTTGATGTATGGCAGTGAGGCATGGAACTGGCATAGGAAGGATGGATGTAGACTGAATACTGTAAAAATAAGATCGCTGAGGCGTATGTGCGGTAAAACCATGTATGACCTTGTTAAAAATATCCGCAAAAATGCAATGCTGATGTAAGCGCCATGAATAAGATCAAGAAAGGGACGCTTAGATGGTTTGGGCATGAAGAGCAAATGAACGAAGAAAAGAGTATAAAAATAATATATGATACGAAACTGAATGGAAGAAGTCGGAGACGCCCGAGGAAGACATGGCACAATCAAGTGAATCAAACACTTGAGTCGGGTCATGTGAAGAGTTAAAACAACGGAAGAGTGTGTATGAATGTGAATAAAGCAAGGAGTGTGTGCTAAGACAGAGTTGTATGGCGGTCCATCTTCTCTGCCTATCCTTGCAGAGAAGCGACGTGATGTTTATGTGATTTAGTTACGTAAATAATGAGTCATAAAACTGAAAAATAAAAAGATTTTCTAGTTCCTTGTTTCTGAGTGATGCAATAAAAGTATATACTAGAAATACTTAATTTATGTTTATATCAAAGGATTAAGTAAAAAAAATCAATTTAATTTAGTCAATTTTGGTAATTTTTGACATTTAAAAACAAAGTAAATCTTTGTTAGATCAGCAAAATAACTATTTCATCATACATAGCCAACCCTAGAGACCTAATCTCATTTTTATTTCCAGTATAATTAGATTTTTTAATGTGAATGCCACTCAATACCCCAATTGCTACCAACTGTCCGAAGCTAATGAGACTATAGCATCTCCAATTTGGGTATGTTGTGAGGCTGAAAAGAGTAGGGAGGGGAAGGAGATGGGAAAAAAGAAAGGTCGGTAAATACCCAGTTATTTAGATCTTGTAACTAAATACGGCTAAAGCTAGTTTTAATGTTTCGATTTTAATTTGTGGTATTTGTCCTACTCTGGAACTAGTCCCAAATAGATTATATGTTATTTTAAATAAAAATGTAAACGTAACAACACATACAAATTCTGGATTTGTTGCCGATGATGTTAACTACCCGGCTATGGAGGTCGTCAATACATCACGCCAATGCATTTTTTATTTTTTTAATATTTGTTTTTTTTTACCCACTAATTTTTTTGACGAGTGCTTAATAGAAAGCGAAAAAGAATTTTCAGTTCATTTTTACATCGCATATATGACATGCTATAATACCATTAAATTTATTACATGGATGTCTTTTGTCCATCATGCACGATTTTTTTATCATATGTTTTTTATATGACAGAAAATTGTCCACTTGGATGATTGAATCCTGATTATTGTATACTCTATATAATTGTCCACTTGGATGATTGACTCCTTATTATTGTATACTCAATGCAATTGTCCACATGGATGATTGACTCCTAATTATTGTATGCTCAATATAATTGTCCATTTGGATGATTGAATCCTGATTATTGTATACTCTATATAATTGTCCACTTGGATGATTGAATCCTGATTACTGTATACTCAATGCAATGTCCACTTGGATGATTGAGTCCTAATTATTGTATGCTCAATATAATTGTCCACTTGGATGATTGAATCCTGATTACTGTATACTCCATATAATTGTCCACTTGGATGATTAAATCCTGATTATTGTGTTTTCCATATAATTGTCCACTTGGATGATTGAATCCTGATTACTGTATACTCCATATAATTGTCCACTTGGATGATTGAATCCTGATTATTGTGTTCTCCATATAATTGTCCACTTGGATGATTGAATCCTGATTACTGTATACTCCATATAACTGTCCACTTGGATGATTGACTCTTGATTATTGTATACTTAATATAATTGTCAGCTGGATGCTATTTTTAGGTTTTGGTTACGATTCCATCTCTGCCTTATTTTTGTATTTTTCCTAAAGGAAAAACAAATCTGTCATATCAATTATAGATGTGACCGCCCGTCACTTATATGAACACTTTCTGCCTTATCAACAAAAAAAAATAAAAAAGAAAAGATAATCTTGCTGGCATATCAGCGGAGTCACTACATCTAGAATATGAATGAGATTATAAATTGTGGCTGTGTTGTATACTGTTGGCTTAACATAATAAGAAGACAGGCATGATTGGATGACCTATTATGATTGGTAAGCGTACAGGATATGTGTAAGCGTACAGACATAACACACTAAGTCATGTCATAAACTTGATATAAATATTTTCGTAGAAAGCAATTACTTTGTGGTTTGATATATTAAATTAAGTGAAAAACCAACTTTATAAAAGACCGCAGATTTTAATTTATTTTTTATGACCAACTGGTTTCGCTTAGCTTTACCATTATTAAGATACAAAATTAAACTAAACAAAAAAAAACACACTGTGCGGTTATCAATACATACAGAGGGAGAACACAATATAAAACAAAATAAGAAAACAATGAGAAAATCAAATATAAGATAACTGGGAAAAAAGTCAGATAATATGAATTTAAAGAGGCAAAATGTCAACTGAGACATAGATAAAGGAATAATGAGGAATTATATGAGTTAACAGGAAATATACCTAATATTGGACTACTGGACAAATTTAACTGATTATTAAGAATACGACTATTCATTTAAATGGCTTTCTTTATTTCTAGTGCTTCAAAAATTATTTAATCTGTTTTAACCATGATTATTTTTGTGAAGAATACGAGAACCGGTGCTTTTATGAATGTATAATCTTTTTCAATAAGATGATGAAAAACCATGGTTAGTTAAACATCTAAGATGTTCTTTAATTCTAACATTAACATTGCGGGTTGTTTTACCAACATAAAATGCTAAACAATCACTTCAATCCAATTTATAAATTCCTGAGTGACCTTTTATATCATTAACTTATCATCTTTTATCCATTAAAAGTATTTTGTCATAAAAATTTAAAATAAAATATATAGTCTTTTACAAAGCTATTTTTTCTTTTCATTTAATTAAAAAAAAAAATTTCTGCACTATATTTGTTCTCAATTCATTGTCAACGATTCGGCAAACATATTTAAAATTATAATATTTACTACGACTTTAGAAATTTAATAATTTTACAAAATTCGCGCTTATGAAACCATCAGACCACTGGTTTATATGAATAACAAAACTTTGTTGAAGTAAACTTAACTTTAACTATTATTAATATTAATTAAATAAAAACACACGTTATTTAATCCACTTTTATTTTTATTTAATTAATCATGCCAATCCACAAAGTGTTTGCTTGTTGTGATATTAATATTACGTTGGCTTAGAAAGTTCCAAGATCCAAGTTTAACGGACATGAACAAGTTACTCGTTTTTAAAAATAGATTCATAATAGGTAATGATTTGAACTGCAGGAAATTGTTAACTTTTGTGTAGTATAATACTTTGTTTTAAAAGTGGTTTAAAACGTAATTTTCAAATATATATTTTTATTTTTTATGTTAACTCGTGTTATTTATAACTATGATATTCATGGTTGAGCGGTTAAGATTCTCGTCTAGAAATCCAGAGGTCACGAGCTAAAATCTCCGATGTGGGTATATTTTTATTTAATAATTTGTGTTATTTTACATTAACGCAGTACGTTCCATAGTGGTTGACACTCTTAGTATTGACTTTATTTGAGTCGTGTTTGGTGAACAAATCTGATTATCTCTTTTCCCCTCCCTACGCCTATTTCAAATATAGAAAATGTCTGCTAAAATACATTATTGGTAGGTACTTTACTAGGTGGGAAGGGTATCGAAAAGATTCTTTTGTGATTTGTTAATTTTCAGAATACATCCATCGTACGTATGTACGAACGTACAGAGGGAATTGTGTTGATTAAATAATCTATAATGTTTGAAAAAGTATTCGGCACATTTTCCGGTTTGATTTATATTCTTGTTATTTTTGTCTTATTTTAATTTGCTTGTGTGGGTGCTTACTTTCACGATAGACAATATACTTTATTTTTAGATTCATGTTTTTCTAGTATGTTTAATTTGTTTTCTATAGACAAGCTGTCAAACTTTTTGTAAACAATATGCTTGTTAGTATAATAGTTTTATCCTTTCTCATTGCAGAATCATCAAAGCTACAATATTTACATTCAATACATTGAATTTACGAGCCAGAACCGAGTTTAGAGCCTCTAAACTTTGTAAATATCACAATGGACAAATAAAAGTTTTTTAACTAAAGAGTGTTTAATCTATTTTAGAATCACAACAATTCCGTGTTCGTAAAATTCTCGACAAACACAGGTCATCACAAGCTCCAAGACTTACTTCGAAAAGGTCGAGGACTGCCCGCTCGCGATAAGATTATTTCCAAATGCGAAATTTTGCTGTAAAATCGTATATTTATGATCAATCCAAGTCAATGGTTTCTTGAGTTGTACAAAAAATCATTATTTTCTAACACACATTCCTTTGTGGGTAAATTATTCTTATAATAATGATAATTTGCTGATTTCAATAGTGCCGTTTTCATGAAAGGAATATCACCCCAAGGGCGCAAAATATTATGCATATGATTTTGTGGGTACAATATGTGTAAAAATATAATACATGTAGAATATACGTTTGCATATTCTGCTTATTTACTCGTTAACCTATATTCAAGAATAAAACTGGAATATAAACCTCGACGAATAAGCGCAAAACAAGATAAACACATTATATTGTATTAGCCTTGAAAGTTTCGGCAGTTGGACTAACTGAAAAATGTTTTATTTATCACGAAAGCCATCAAAGTTAACAACCGAGACTTGAAGGCTATATTGAGGAAGAAATCACATTGATTTTTAATTAAGACAATAATGATGCCACATAAAAATAAATTTCTCTTTCACGAACTAAGAAAAAAATATACAACCAGGATATTTATATCTCTAAGAGAATAAATTTTTCAACAATAAACATTATCCCGTAATGCGTATACAAGAAATTCCGAAGGACATAAAAACCAGACTCCGAAAATCAAATAACGTTCATATTTTATTGTACGGAATGAGAATATCAATGAGGCTACAAATGAAACGAAGAAATAAAAAAACGCATCAAGCCCAGACGAAGCAATATAAAGCATGATTTACGGGTTAAGTTTGGTGGAAATGAAGGGTTACAGAGTAAACACCGTTTGGACGGAGAAAATAATAAAGGCTTTTCTCTTTCTCCTAGGGACTAATAAGGATTGTTTCAATATTTAAGCGAAAAAATAATTGAGTGGGGTTTCGTTGAAAAAAATTGAAAACATCATTAGATTAGGCGCTGGATTTTAAAAATCGCTTAAAATTTAGGGCTTTTGAGAAGTCGGATCTCTCATAAATAATTAAGAAGGTATAATATTGATTCTATCGAAAATTCTATAAGAAGTTGGATGTAGATATTTAAAACTTATGTAAATTATTTATGATCGTGAATTTCGAATAATGTATAAGAAAAATTATTTAATAATACGTTCGTGGTTATTCTAAATTACAGCTGTATGTGTTCATTTAACTGTGCAAAATTACACTTTTGCAGCTTACAACATGAGTTTAAACCACACTTCAATAACATCAATTTATTTGTGTAGACATCCGTTGCAAGGCGGTCAACCACAAGGGTAATTTAAAAAAGGTCTTGAGCTCTTTCTCAAAGTAATTTTCATAGTTAGATACTCTCCATCTAACTTCCTACACCCTCACAAGGTTTTAACGACCTCCGTGGTCGAGTGGGTAAGTTCCTTTGCTCCGGCTCCAGAAGCCGCAGGTTTCATACCTGCGGCTTCTGGAGCCGGCGTGCGTAAATATATTGTATTTAATTTATTCGTGGTATTTATTTTAAATGATCTTAAAAATATAGTTATTCACCAAAACGTTCGAGAGGTAGATGAGAATTATACAAAATAAAAATAAAGTTAAAGTTGTAGGTAACATAACATTTTAATTAACAAAGCAAAACAGAAGTATATAAAATGAGTGTTTGATTTAAAAGGAAAAAAATAAAACTGGTTATAAAAGAATGATGTATGTCCATCATGTGTATATAATTTTTAAAAAACGTGAGTATATTAAGAAAGAGAGAAAATAAAAATATAAACGCTGCAGTTATTTAAAGATATTCCTCAGCTGTTCCACTAACAACTAAAATAAAAACTGCATTTATGGCATATATGCAACACGTTCCAGAGTGGTAAACACTCAGTATCGCCCTGGTGAAATACCAGCATTCAGAATCGGAACGTTACTTAAAATGACATTAGCCATTTTCGATGATCAGATCTGAATAGCCAGGTACTTCTCACTCTTCATCTTTCCCATATTGTTCCCTTCCGCACTCATGTCAGGATCACAATAAACCCCAATTGTGAAAGCCATTTTCATTTGCTACGGGAAAATTCCCTCCGTAGTAGGAATTCCTTAGTCTCACAGGCATAGGGCTGTTGGAAACCTCGGTTGAGATATACAAACAAGGTATGTAGGGTTCAAATTGGTAAAAAATCTTTCATAAACTCACACACAGAAAATCAGCTAAAAACACTTGCAATAATAATTGTTTGTTTGCCTGATTTATAGCTAATTTGAGTGTTACCTTTTATCGGCCGGGAGTTATGTCTGGAAAATATCATCCCCTGGAGCTAAAGTGCAGCCCTTGGAAATAAACTCACTGAACCGTCATAATCTGTGCTGTCAACCAGACATCTTTGGCGCTTCATTAATCGATTGCTAAATGCCAAGTGATTTTGAAATTCTTTCTTCGATATTTTATTATTATATTAATTTAATAACCGCCAAAGAATCAATATTTTCTTCCCGGATACTTTTTTTATCAATAAAGTTTGTCGTTCATTAGTTTTTTTTAATTAAGTTTTTGTTTTAATAAAAATCAAAAGGATGTTTTTTTATTGAGGTTGTTTCTGAGTAGTTCAATAGAGTATCCTTCTATAATATGTGGAATAATTTTAAATATCATATTTTGTTACATACAAAAAGTAAGTAAACACAATTCGTTAGTTTTTCTTCAGATTTTGCAAATTAAAACGTATCCTCGTATGTGACCATATTTGTGATGCAAACTCTCGCTTTACAGGAGGTTAGGTAAAGAAAATGATGCAACTTGAAAATTTAGTGAGCAATTATTTGTATGGTGAGTTTAGCAAAGGAAATGATGCAATGTTAATGGTTCACCGTGTATTTTTTTTGTACAGCCATATTGAGTAAACAGCTCTACTCGCACAGTAACAAATACTCCTTTTCATACAGCAAGATTAAGTAAACAGCACTCTTATCATACAATATCATTAAACACTTGATGTGCAAGCTTTTTTATAGCAATAATAGGAAAACACTTCTTATCATACGAAAGTAACCACTCGATGTGAAAGTTTTATGAGTAGCAAAATCAAGTAAGCAGCTCTTATCATACGATAGTGAACACTCAGTTTGAAAGCTTTTTATTTAGCAAGAATAAGTAAACAGCTCTTATCATACGATATCATTGAACACTCAATGTGCAAGTTTTATGGGTAGCAAGAATATGTAAACAGCTCTTATTATACGATAGTAATCACTCAGTTTTAAAGGTTTTTGTACAGCAAGATTAAGTAAACAGCTCTTATCATACGATAATGAACACTCAGTTTTAAAGGTTTTTTGTATGAGTTAAGGTAAGCAGCTCTTATCATAAGATAGTGAACACTCAGTTTGAAAGCTTTTTATTTAGCAAGAATAAATAGAAACAGCTCTTATCATACGATATCATTGAACACTCAATGTGCAAGTTTTATGGGTAGCAAGAATATGTAAACAGCTCTTATTATACGATAGTAATCACTCAGTTTAAAGGTTTTTTGTACGAGATTAAGTAAACAGCTCTTATCATACGATAATGAACACTCAGTTTTAAAGGTTTTGTATAGCGAGTTAAGGTAAGCAGCTCTTATCATAAGATAGTACTCAGTTTGAAAGCTTTTTATTTAGCAAGAATAAGTAAACAGCTCTTATCATACGATATCATTGAACACTCAATGTGCAAGTTTTATGGGTAGCAAGAATATGTAAACAGCTCTTATTATACGATAGTAATCACTCAGTTTTAAAGGTTTTTGTACAGCAAGATTAAGTAAACAGCTCTTATCATACGATAATGAACACTCAGTTTTAAAGGTTTTTGTATAGCGAGTTAAGGTAAGCAGCTCTTATCATAAGATAGTGAACACTCAGTTTGAAAGCTTTTTATTTAGCAAGAATAAGTAAACAGCTCTTATCATACGATATCATTGAACACTCAATGTGCAAGTTTTATGGGTAGCAAGAATATGTAAACAGCTCTTATTATACGATAGTAATCACTCAGTTTTAAAGGTTTTTGTACAGCAAGATTAAGTAAACAGCTCTTATCATACGATAATGAACACTCAGTTTTAAAGGTTTTTGTATAGCGAGTTAAGGTAAGCAGCTCTTATCATAAGATAGTGAACACTCAGTTTGAAAGCTTTTTATTTAGCAAGAATAAGTAAACAGCTCTTATCATACGATATCATTGAACACTCAATGTGCAAGTTTTATGGGTAGCAAGAATATGTAAACAGCTCTTATTATACGATAGTAATCACTCAGTTTTAAAGGTTTTTGTACAGCAAGATTAAGTAAACAGCTCTTATCATACGATAATGAACACTCAGTTTTAAAGGTTTTTGTATAGCGAGTTAAGGTAAGCAGCTCTTATCATAAGATAGTGAACACTCAGTTTGAAAGCTTTTTATTTAGCAAGAATAAGTAAACAGCTCTTATCATACGATAGTGAACACTCAGTTTTAAAGGTTTTTGAACAGCAAGATTAGGTAAACAGCTCTTATCATACGATAGTGAACACTCAGTTTTAAAAGTTTTTGTAAAGCAAGTTTAGGTAAGCAGCTCTTATCATACGATAGTGAACACTTATAATGTAAGCTTTTGCGTAGCAAAATGAAGTATTCTTCACGAGACTGTGCATGCAAGCTTTACGTAAGACAATGTTAAAATAAGAAAATATTGCAACATTAAGAACTAAACTCCATAGCACAAAGTTTGATTAGTTTTGTAGAATATCGGGATCGATATAGGCTGTTGCCATGCGAGAATTGTTTCCAGCGTCCCCTCTCGGTTCGAGAACCAGCCGGGAGCACGCGGATCACGCTTTTATAATTCTATTTACATTACTTTCTGGTTCGCTTCCGATAAACGTATAAAAATGCCATCTATTATTCATGGCGGCAACTAACTCTCGCCTGACGTTCAGCCGCGCCGTTTTTCTCCAAAACGTTCGCTAATCTGAAACCTTAAGGAAGTTTGATATATGCGTTGGAAAATCGCTGTAAGGGAAAATCCACATGCTCCGCGTATCAAAACACACTTTACAAAAGTCGAAGAGGAATTATTACACATCTGTATTTGTAGAGAAGTGGGAAACTGCGTGAATCCAACTGAAATAAAGCCTTTCTTTAACAATAAGACGTCGACTCCGGTCTCAATTAAAATCGTTCATATTTACGTTAACCTGGGTGAATAAGATGCCACTGGAAACTCCAATAATGTAATTCTAAATATATCTTTTTTAAATTCTTTAGGTTACGCTAACGTATTTAATTCTGCTAATCAAGTTTGCAAATGACATAGTTTTATCTAGCAACACTACGATAAATTACTGTCGTAAATCAATGAATCTAAAAAAAAAACAATAATTATCTTCTGCAAAAGAATCACAAAGCAAGGAAAGTAAAACCACTGACGAAATTTTTTAAAGGGTAAAATGTTACAACTTAGTAAAAATTAAATATTAAGACTGCTCCATGGCACGAGAAATGCAAAATTGACATACTCGAATAACAAATCCTTGTAAAATAGTTTGGGAAATCGCACAAAAAGCATTTGATCTCATGTCAATTATGTTGGATATCGATTCCGGAATCATTTTGACAGTTTATTGGTATCAATCTACCCTCTGATACCACAAACAATGTTTTGTCATACTATTCTTCCCAGTTTTCCATGATATTAATAATTATGGAAAAACCTACCAAACTAACATTTCTGACAGTCAACGATATCTTTTTTTGGCAGAAACATCGTAAAATTTATTATTGATACCGAACGCTTTTCACGCTGCTTCTGAATTTCGGATATGAAATAAGACCTTTGATTTATTGCTTTTGACAGATAATAAATGTATTTTATTGAACCAAAAAGTACCTACTCCCGAACGTTTTCATATTATTAATGTTTAAAAATGAAAGATTTACTTAAAAACGTCTCATTTTTCAGCTGCTAAAACACAAAGACTTTCTCTGATAAGAGAAACCGCAACGCCGAATGGAAAAATTCTTCCACGACTTGGAGAAATAAATCCACATGTTTCTATTCGTGAATGATGCTCTTCTCTCATGCTAAGAAAGATCCATTCTTTCTCGCGTCAAAACTTTGGAAATAACGCGCTACGTGACCAAAGCGAATAAACCGGATCGTCAAAATAAGAGGGAAAATAATACGGATTAATTTTTTATCTCAATTTCATACGCGTGTTATGAAGAATATTGTGCTTTCGATGGATATATAGTGGGAGGCGTGGTGCGCTTGAAGGAATTGTATGGATCTAGCGAGCAAGTTGCTTTATAACCGCTGACCTTGGCAGTGATATAATGAATCTGTAATGATCTGAAATTATAAGTCTCTAAATGTTTGTCAACGAAATTATTGTTTGTATATGTAAAAACAGACAATTTTCATTTAAAACCGCTGATTACAAACTCAACCTTACCTTCAATACCGCATTTAACAACTAGATATACATAGATACGTGAAAACAATTATGAAAGTGATATTGATATTAACAGACAAATATATATTTTTTGTTTTAAGGAGTAAACACATAAGAGACAGCAAAAAGTATAAATTAACTGAGAATTCGCCTGCATCCCAACTATTTCTCACGGATTAACATAAGTAGCAGACTGTAAATATACTGCACGTATCAGAGAATATCTCAGAATTCATTAGTTTGATTTTGATTAAATAACTCGAATATTTTTTCTGATCGGATCTTTGACACCAGCATTTTTGCACATCCGGCTAACGTGAAATAAGTCGTTAAATAAAGTCGTTTAATAAAGTCGTCAAATAAAGTTGTTAAGTTATGTATTCTTAGTGACGTAATAGGTAAATATTTGTAAGGTTTCGAAACAGCCAGTCTTAAAAAAGTGCTTGACAAATAAAATTTGAAACCTCTTACCGTCTATAAATACATTTCTCTCGCCTTTTATTTAACCATACCCACCATTTTAGTAAAATGACGTCACCAAAAGGTTGAACAAAGCTAAAAAGGGATCGGTTCGGACAAACAAACATAATATAAAGCTATCTTGGCAGAAAGGTTTAAGGTAGGCTAGTTTCCCTCCCCCAATCAAATTGTACTTTCTTGACAATCGCCCCCCTGTTCAATCCCTCTACATTACATCTTCATCCCCTCGTTCATCGATCCGCCGAACGTCATCCCCTGTGAAGAATTCGAGCCGGGAAGAGCTTAGGACCACAAAATGCGGCATTTCCGTCACATCAAATTTGACGACCGCTATCGGGAATAATAATAATCGATTCCCTTTGAATTTTTTATAAAACGCTCGCATCCGAATCGATTTCACATATTCGCGGTTTTATCGGAAAAATTATAAGCGAAATTGGTTAGCTATCAATTTTTCATTAAATTTGTTATTTGAGCTTGCGAGGATATTAATTTACCCGTCAAAATCAGATTACGAATAATTGTATTATTGATACGAGTTTGCGGTATTTCATTTCATTTCATTTAAAAGAATGTATGAACCAACATATAAGAGATTTCGTCCAAAAAATAAACCAGTCTTTACATGGAAAATATATTTTTTTTGTGATGTTGTTTTTCAGTGTTTTCTTTTTAACGGATGTAGATTTCAAAAGGGTTATTTTGGAGAAAAAAAACGCAGTTTTAAGTGCTGTGAAGCAAAATCCTGGTAAAGAAAAAATTGACTTAATTCACATTTCTGTGAAAAAAAAAAATGTTTTAATCAAATTGAGCGTAATTTAAAACCATAACTGAAATAGTACCCAAAAATAGTAAAACCAAAGAACTCCAAAGAAATCTTTGGTTATTGATTGTTAAACGAGTTTCGAGTATATTCATTTTCCACAAGGCAATGTTATTCTTCTATTTTAAAGAAGAAGTATTTTTATAATGTTTAATATTCGTCAGGTAAATTTGAAGCTAACGTAATACAAGTGTTTTTAAATAAACTTAAACGTGTAATTTTTTTCATGATGATTTGAATTTTTTTTTTCATCTTCAGTAAGATTCAGAATGTAAGTGTTAAGGATCCTTTAAATCAATCTTATGCTGATCATCAATTGTATGGGTACTGAAGGATCAGAGAAAACCAGAAATAAGCAAGAACTTATGCTTGTTTTTTGTTCGCCAAATTTCAACGATTCGAACAAGTGAATTTTGTCAAATAGGAATAATGCGTATAATGCATAATAAAGTTTCCCCTTGGTGTAGAAGAATGAATGAAAACATAAAATACTAATGCTTGAACAAACACCATTTTCACTTCATTTTCTAACCCTTTTGCATGCACATTCAACGCTCATTTGATCTTCGTGCTAAATACCTTGTAAATGGTTTCAATTGGGCGGAAATTTAGCTTAAGCATTCAGCGAAACTAAGGAGATAGAGCAGTGCTAGCACCGTTTTACTCTTATCCAGTCTGAAGTCACCTGAAATATTAGTGATAAGAAATTTTACAAAAAAATAAAGTAACGACTAGGTGCTCTATACGTAAACATTTGGTTTTCGAGCGTGTACCTACTTCTCCGTGTATAATATAAGATAGGTAATTCTGACTACCAACTGTATGCACGCTAAGTGCATGTTGTATAAGTGGCCAGCTTACCGGAGGGCTCTCGAAGGAAAAGGTTCGTTATGCCGCGTGAATGCTGCCAGGTCATTACTGCGCCCGTACTGCGGAACCCGGCCTTTATGCGAGCCTTCATTATTCACCTGGCAACACCGACAACCCTCTCCTCCATTCATGGAAAAGCATACTTATTTAATGATATTTTCAACGAATGTGGAGAGATAGCATAATCCTCCCCAGTAGAAATATGGTGTGAAATATCATAAGATTTTTCAATATATTTACGCTTGTGGGTGGTTTGTTTGGGTAAGATGACGTGCAATGAGGTGATGGAACAAAAAATGCCTTAAAATAAATGTAGAAATTATTTGGTTGGAAACTATTGAATAACAAAGTGTTTTGTAACATGGAAAGGAAAAATAAACGTTATGTGGGATTTTTTAAATTAATTCAGCTACATAAGCTTACGAAATTCATTACTAAGAAAAACAGAAACAGCACCTGTTTAACCCAAATTAATAATTTTATTTTATTACGTTTTATTAAAAATATCATTAAATATAAAAATCATCTCTAAATCTTAAATTTGCAGCACATCCTGTTTATCATACGAACGAAACATGTTTTCTTATTGATTTCTGTATTTAACACAGAAAACAGATTTGAAAATCTTTTTAAGAAATGTTTTAACTGTCCAATTGGAATTTTTCCAGTTTTATTTACGAAAATTTTTTCACAATAGGCTTTATTTTTTTACTATTCCGAAGATATGCCTGAAATAGTTTTATGTTATGTGAATAAAAACATTTAACACTTTACATTTATCAATATATACCAGATTGTCCATATTCATCTCTCTAATTTTTAGTATTTATGATATTTTGTGAGTGTACCCGTATAATATTTATAATATTATTATTTGACCTAAAATAATTTCGCAGTTGATACATAATTATCGATCTTTGTAGCTTGGGTACACGAAAAACATGAATTCTTAAAATAAATCACTACATTAAAAGTTACACAAAGGAATGTACCTACCTCGTAAAAATATATTTTTTTTCTACCTTAAATTTGATCTCATATTTTCATCTTTCAATTCTGTTATTGTCAGATTTAGTCAAATACGATTTCATTGACATACGACCGTTTTCTAGGTCTTGGAAAAAACAGGAATATTTGGTTTATTAAAAAAATCTTTGCTTGTTATCTAAATTCAAGAACGTTCACTATGCTATTGTGGGTATGAAGTAAATCATTACAGATTCTTAAAAATGTTTATACCGCACAAGAGTCCCAATTCTTCGGAGGCAGTGGGACTATGACATCCCCAATAGAGATTTGTTGTAAGGTTGAAAGGAATGAGAAAGGGTAGAATGTGGGGTAGGGAAAATTGTAAAGAACCCAACTATTCAGGTCTGGTCAGAAAACACGGCTGAAACCATTTAAATTAGTGTTTCTATTCTAAATTGTGGTCTTTCTCTCGGGCCATAGTGAGAGTATTTATAACTCCATAGGTCCAAAAGTATTAACATTTATGCACTAACTTACGTAATAGCGATACGAGGTAAAAGTTACAGCCGTCCAGAGGCGTTGGCGTGTTTTAGACAGGAGATTAACGAAAATTCTTCCCGGCTGGACGAAATTGATAAGAAAAATAAAATTTCGTTCAGCATTTCAAGGTGTCTAAAATAATTTATGATGTTCACTGAACTATGATGAGGAGCAGAAGATACAAAAAAGCCCAACTGATATTCTCGAGGAAGATTGGTGGAAGACGTGGTGGAGGAAGACTCCAATATAGTAAGATTTTAGTACTGCTGTGGAGATTATCTTAGTGCTAGATTATTAATCCGACAATAGAGGAAACCAAAATAAGAACGGTTAAAAGAGTTTACTTTTATAAAGGCAAGTTAGATAAAACACATTAAAGTGAAAAGCAATTTGTTTATATTCAAAGAAAACCAAGTCACCATCTTGCGAATGTTTCCGAAGAAATTCCACGTTGATTCTTGTAAAATAAAATCAGACGTTGTGAGGTCAATGGCACTGAAAAATAACTTTTATTTGTCACTTGCCACTTCAAATCTTTCTGGAACCTTTTTTTAGCCTTTTTCTTTTCAAAATCCTATTAATTTCGTCTTGATGTTTTTCTTATTTATTTTTTCTTTTTAACTTCTTTCTTTGTTGAGTTACCCCTCCATGCATTAGAGATACATTAGAGAATCGACCGAAACATTATTTTGCGTTTTTCAATATCTTTCAGTGGATTGAATAAAACCAGAATCCCCTAAATTAAACAATCCTCAAAGACTCATATTTTTTCCAGTGGAGTTGGTGTATGCCTTAAAACTCCGGGTGCACAATTAATAACACGAGTAGATGAAAACAATGTTTAGTCAATTAAAAAATAATTATACCACCCAAAATCTATGCGTATAAAGGGAATGCCTTATGATTTTTTTGCAGAATAGTTAATTTGGCAACATTTTATAAGTCAATGCAATTATTTTCAGATTATGATTTTGTTTTCATCGAGAGTTATGGAGCTATGAAATACAGTTGTAACTATCAAAACGTCATTTGAAAAATTACTTTAGCTTCTGTTACAAAAAGTCAATTTTACAGAAATGAAAACCTAAAAAAAATATATTTCATTTATATGTTAGCATAAATCATCGTTTTGTTAATTGAACTTTTAAATTTCAATGTTAATGTTTGTAATATAGAGCGGCTTGCCTACTTACAGTATGACGCATCAAAAAATGTTTTAAAAAATCCTTCGGCAGAGCGAAGTATATGAGATTGCTCTAAAATAAATGAAAATGAAACAATAACTTTGTATCTGTCCACATATTTATTTTTAATTTTAATAACCGAGTGGTTTCGCTTAGTTTAACTATCATCGGGGTATAAAATTAAACATAACTAAAAATGCATGGTGTGCGGTTCTATATACTCATACATACAGAGGGAGAACACAATATAAAAAAAAAATAAAAAAAAAGAGAATAATAAATTTAAATTATAACAAACGAACAGAGAGAAAGAGACAGATAATATGAAATAAAAAAAGGCAAAATGTCAACTGAGAACGTGATAAAAGAATAATGATGCATCTTACGGGAAAAAAGAGTTTACGGGAAATATACCTAATATTGGACTACTGGACAAATTTAATTGATTATTAAAGAATATGACTATTAATTTTAATGGCTTTCTTTATTTCTAGTGCTTTTATATTATTTTGTCTATTTTTTATGTAGGGCTCGAGTAGATGATCTACAGTGCTTCTATTGGAGGTATGATATTTTTCAATAATATATTTAGCAACACAGATGTAATTTAACGATATCTCGTTTTGTCTTAAATATGGGAGTTTTTTTTTGATTATCTGGAAAAGAACTGTACAATTCTTTTCAGCGTGCAATTTTTTTTTTGCCCTAAGTCCTGAACCGTTTAAATACCCACGTTTGGCTAAGACGATATATTGTTTTTTCAATATTATTATCTTGTTCAACAGTAACAAAAATAAAAATATATTTTGTTTTGTCGAGGCCGAGATGATTTTTTTTTCTAATTCGTTATAACTTTTATGATCACGTTAAAACTTGTTTTATAATTGCTAGCGGTTTTTTTGTGTACTTTACACTCATCGTTCGTATCTTTATATAAAGCCCTCCTTCCTCTTTCCTTAATAGACCGTACCCTCCTTGTTCTCGTAGTTCTACTTGGACGGAGAATCATTGTGCTCCAATCTATTGTACAGGGTCTTACACGGTGCATTAAGATGGGCAAGTAAGAACGGATTCATGAAACTACCATCTCTTTCAATATATTGGGAACAAAACGATGACGCAAATAATTTATACGTCAGTGAGTATATATACCAATTATCGTTTCATACTTAAATACAAAGTTTAGAAATTGAAAAATGTTTTTTTTTTGCTTGATTGTGCAAATGAAATATTTTTGATGTTTTCAGTTTCGCTTTATAAAAATTTCTGATGTTGGGTCAGGTTTTGAATTTACCACGAATGCACACCACTACCGCAAATTCATGTAAAAAATACAATGCAGGTACCACATAAGCTGCGAAGTAAAAATTTGGGCATAAGTTTGTACATTTATAGTTGGGTTGATTGTATTCAGTACAAATGTAGTTATGCCAACACTCATAATTTAACAATTATTTCTGCTTCAGAAAAAAAAAAGTTTATTAGAAATGACCTCATACGTTCTATGAAGTGTTATTTCTCTCGATATGCTGTGTTGTTGTACACATATTATTATAATGTGTCGCACATTCTGATTAAATTGACATTTATTTAAAAAATCAACAAAAAAAAAACTTCTCATTGATGTTTTACCTCGACTCTAAAAACCCAAGAGATTTAGCCAAAACATTTTCCTCCAAATTAGATTCAAACCTAAATCATTCCATTTCCAACCTTCGCCGCTGGACTCCCAGTACGGATCCCTTTCGTCTCCGTCCAAATTCCATCTTATTCCCTCTCTAACCTTAGGTGAGTGGGCTTAAATAAAATATTGCTATAAGCACACACAACACAGTCTACAAAACTCCACTTTAAGTACTTGTACATAAACATAAAAAGCCGTACAGTAGCAAAAGGCAGCCCGCTCACCGGGTAGAAAAGATGCTCCTAATTTATGTACCTTTAACCACAGTTGACATAGGAAGAGGGAGAAATATTCTCTGGCACTGTTCAAAATGTCTTCAATACTTACATATTTATTGAAATTTTGAAACGTAATTTTTATATTTTTACTCTACACCTAAAATGTTTACTAAATAATATAAACAAGCATTAACATATACAACTAAAATACCTCAACATTTTAGGTAGGATCCTATTGCATAATACATGTAGATTTTATTCCGTTATTCATAAGACCCTAAAACCACAGTAAAATACTGGCATAATCCTATTTACCAAACCGTTAAGCGGATAATTATTGTAAAGCCGATAAATACATCAAATGTGGTAAAGCATTTAAACGGATTCTTAATTTCACACTATCTCTGTTGTTAAAAATCCTTTAATTGTGTTAGTTTCTTACGTCAGTGGTATGCGAAGGGTATTTTGTCCGAATTCTTAAATGCCAAAGGGTGCTGTAGTAAAAAGACTTTGGTCAACGGAAAACTTACGACCTTTAAGATTGTTTTTCATGCTTGTGCGAGAGAATCAATCTAATGAAAGGTCGACCGACCTCTGCCTACCACAAATACGAGACATCAGAATAAGTGTGAAAGATTCTTAAATTACAATTACGATACATTTTAGTTAACTAATTAAGTACACAATATTATCACAAGTAGTTATAACTTAGCTTCACCATAGATTAAACGTTCTACTTTAATTTTTTTCTGATTTAATATTCGTAAAACATGGAAAAAACATTTAGAAAAACTGTGCTAATTTTATGTCTAAGCTCAGTAAATTTTAGCGTAATTAACGTACACATTTTTTGCACTGTGGAAAAATATATGGGGGGTACTTACTTGTCAGTTGCATTATGAAATTTATTGTAATTTTAAGTTTAAAAAAATAATCGCGGCCAAAACTTTTGCATCACCTAAATATTTTAAGATCACGCACAATTTAAGTATTTTTGCAAATGCATTTAACACACATTAACATAATATAGAAATTTTATGTATTTATTATTTTACGTGAACATACATTTTTTTATTGGTTTGTTAATTGCTCATCCCACTGGGCATAAGCCTGTGTTGGGATGGCAATTTGCAAAATTGTTTTTTTAGCTACATAGTAACATGTTAATAACGAAAATACAGTACATACATAGTAAAAATAATATAAGAAAATTACAAATTTGAAAATACAGAATCTACATATGAGGGGCTTAGAAGCAAAGGCAGCAATCTCCAAAAACGGTTCTGTGACATTGTCAACTTTTGAATGATTATTATAAAGAAATGGAGAATGTAGTATACAAAAATGTTAGTGCACATTAAACTAGGAACAATTTGAAACAATTATCTCTAAATTTATCAACATATTCATAAAGAAAAAGAGCATTAAACGTTAAATCAACTTTCCAAGAAATAATTTTAAATGAAGAAGATTGCTGCCTTTGCTTTTAAGCCCCTCATATTAAGAAATAAATTAAACTTGATTTTAAAGGTGAGTAATGATATTGCTTTTAAATGAGCTTTTGGTTTGTATGTTTCTGACGGAGCGAATTGAATTGCTTAGTGGCGTTGTACTTAAAACTTTTTTGTCCATAAGCGGTTTTATAGGCTGGGATATTAAAGAATTTTATGTGTGACTGCCTCAAGGTTCTAGAAATTTTAAAAACTAAAAAGCATTGCAGAAACCTGTAATATTTTCAAGTAATTGGAATGAAAATAGATGACAAACAAATATATTAGGATGCAGGATATTGTATTATTGTCATTTTAGATGTTGAAGCCAAGACTTTTTAAATATCTTGTTTCCTTAAGACACCCTATTTTGTAACAGAAACATCTAGATTTCTCAGTTTAAATTCCAGAATCATAGCCTTAATATTTCAACTATGATAAACTACCATGCCAGAAGAGATTTTTATTATATCGCGTCAGTAACTTAATAAACAACGCAGCTTTAATAACAGGCAATTTCGGTTATCTGATAATGTTTTTAAGATTTCAATCTGCGAGGGATAATGCTTAATTATAATAGCGATACTGAAATTTTCTGCTTTGTTTTTTTAATATCCGTCGTCTTCTGGCTTTGCCGGCAGATTAGAATGTCCCCGGAAGGAAATTAATGGCCCACCCTCCCATCGTCTCGGAAACAAAGGCAGCGTAAAGCCTATATTGTGAATTTAAATCCACTCCTTTAAAAATAACAAACCAACCTATACAAATACGTAATAAAGACTAAACACCGAATTACGGTTATGAATGTTATGAAACACCGATTGTAGCCGAGTATTTTATTATGTTTCCCGTCTTGAAAACAACAAGGGAAAATGAGTTACATACGGTAAGATAATGTCTGCTCCAAGCGTATACATTCACATTAATCCCCCAGCCAAATAATGTTTCCTTGTAAATAAAGACTTTACATCAAATGAGAAAAAGGATTAAACCATAGTAAGTGCAAAATTTAAATGTTAAATAACTGTTTTTGATACTTCTATGCGTTACGTGAAGAAAAATAATTAAACTATGTTCTAAGTGGTATATAAAAAAGCAAATGAAATATTATTATTCATATTTTTTAAAGGTACCTACCCAAAATTCATATACAATTGTATGATGTTACAAAAAAATAATATAAGGCTTGAAAAGGCTAGTTTAATCAAACAACAGTTCAACAAAAGTGTAAAGTTCAAAGGTGTAAAAAGAAATTCTTGTATTATTTACGTCATAAATCTACATTAACCGTTCAGGACTTTGAAACAAATGTTTATTTGTAAATTAAAACGCAACAATAAATTTGTTAAATCGCAGATTTATTGTTAAGCTTTTGTAATTTGAATGATAACACCACAAAATTATTTAGAATATTTACTTTTTGTTCAATTTTTTGTCTTATTTGTATTAATATAGCCGTCTCAGATTCTTATTGTTTGAGACGCCAGTAAACATTTCATCTGAACACAATAAAAAATAATATTGAATATTTAAAGTTCTGTTTTAAATGTGCCAATTGGTCAGCAAAATTAAAAGTGGTAATATTGATATTTTTGACAATAATTTTTACCTAAACGAATAATATTAAAACTAATTCTACAACTTTTTTACACTTTAATATATTTTTTTATTTACATATTATTTTTAAATATCTTCAAATTTACTTATTTCCGCTTATGCTATTTTTCTGTATTATATTATTGTTTTGTCTTCTGCTCTTGTATTTTATCTTAGTTATTTCTTTCCTTTGTGTTATTTATCTATGTTTTATCTCTTTTGCATTATGTATCTTTTTATATTGTATTCACTCATGTTTGAATAATCTGTAAGACACAGGAAAATAAATTTAAAAAAATAACTTACATTACTACAATACTATGAGACAGGGCACCGCAATAATAAGATTCAAATATAATGGAGACAAATATCAATTTATGCGTTTATTCGCATAACATCGAGCTATGTCAACATTTGAGCGGAACTGTTGCTGTGGGGGACTTCAATGTTCATAACGAACAGTGGTTGAAATTCTCAGGACCAACAGACTCGGCTGGCCGACAGGCGGAATCCATTGCCCTTTGCCACGGACTGGAGCAACTGGTGCAGGAACTTACGAGGGTTCCTGACGTCCAGACTCACCGCTCCAATTTGTTAAACCTGTTTTTAACCACCATGCCACACGAGTACAAAATTGATGTCACAGCGCCTTTAGGAGCGTCCGACCATTGCCTGGTTATGACATCAATCCCCGTTATTTGCAGAGCTCCTAAAGCGACGCCCAAGCGAAAAATGTGGCATTGTAGGTCCGCAGATTGGTTTGGCTGCGGGCACGCCTGAATGCTTTCTCGTGGACAGCTGTCTATTTTCGGACTTCGGATTTTTCCAGATGTGCCCAGGAAATTGGCGAAGTTGTCACATCTACGATGGATGGCTTCATACCATCTACCGTTAAGCAAACTGGAGTGGACTCAAAACCGTGGTTCAGTCGACAATGCTCGGATGCAGTTTGATAGAAAAACGCGGCTCACCGAGCCTATAACACATCTCGAAGTTCGAAAACAGATCTGTTTACAACAAATTGGCAAAGGAGAGCAAGAAAAATCATCAATAAGTCAAAATTCGAGCATGACCTGCAGATCAGCAGAAAGTTGGCTGCCTGCCCGAATGGCAGCAGAGCATTTTGGTCGCTAGCGGGCTCCATAAATCTTAGTTTCTGCAAATCCAGGCTGTCGCCTCTTACCAGACCCGACGGCTCACTAGCAAACACCGCCACCGAAAAGTCAAATTTATTAGGGAAAATGTTTTGCGGATAACTCGGCCCTCGATGACCAAGGTGCTATCCCGCCATCGGTTCCTCACTGCGGATTCTCTATGAAAAAGGTGAGGGTCCGGCATTGGGATGTACTCCACGTCTTACAAGGCTACAAGTTAATAAAGCTAGTGGGCCTGACGGAGTACCTGCACTGGTATTCAGAGGTGTGCTGCAGAAATCGCTCCGATTTTGACAAAGCTCTCCAAAATGTCCCTGAAATGTGGATCTGTGCCCTCTGGTTGAAAAAAAGTGGTCATTCATCCTATTCCCAAAAAGGGTGACTCTATCCAAGGTGATGGAAGGTGTGATCAACGACAAACTGCTCACATACCTCGAGGAGAACAAAATAATTAACGACCGTCAATACGGATTTATTTATTTATTTATTTTATATTTGCAAAAACAGTTTTACACCAAAACATTGCAAAAAACACAAAAAATGGTAATCATAATTACACAAAGATTAAAGTAAAAAGAAGTTTAAAAACAAAAAAATAGTTTTCAAGAAGTACATAATATAGTTAGAACTTAATAGCTAGTTCTTGCTTAAACTTGTTGTAGCTCGTGTGAAAAATATCCAAATTTCCTGCGAGGCAGTTGATTAACCTAGTTAGTCTTCCCAGGGGCATCACCATTGGTAAGTTAGTTCTGCACCTGGGAAGAAACAGAAGCCTGTGTTGGCGGCCACGCGTGAAATTATCAGGGACATAAAATCCAATTTCTGCCAGGATGTCAGGTATTAATAATACACCGTTCAGGAGTTTATGAGCAAAAAGCAGTAATGCTATATCCCTCCTCGAGCTAAGGCTGCAGATACCCAGCATTCCCGAGATAAACGCTGTTGGAAACAGCCATGGGTAAAACCAAACTCTCTCATGTAGAGAAACCGTAAAAATTTCTTTTGAATTTTCTCGACCATTAGTACATAGGCGGTGTCCTCTGGCCCCCATACCTGAGATCCACTCGAGAATGCTACGCACTAAGCTAAAAAGTAAAGCAGCCTTATCACTGCAAGATTTGTCAACTCCCTTGAATTGTGAAGGACAAAACCCAACATTTTTGTGGCTGATTTGCAGATCTTTTTCGATGTGATTATGAAACGTTAAACGAGCGTCAAATACTGTTCCCAAGTCCTTACAAGTAGCCGTATGCTTCAGAGACGTATCTTTCATTTTGTAATTGAAATATACGGTCTTGTGTGACCTCGTGAAGCACATGACGGAACATTTTCGAAAGTTAAAACTGAGTTTATTAGCAATACTCCAGTCAATAATTGTATTAATATCTTCCTGAAGATGCCTACAGTCTTCCAATGACCTTATTCGAATAAATAATTTTATGTCATCGGCAAAAAAGTAAAAAACGAGCGTATTTAATATTATTTCTAATGTTATTTATAAAGATTAAAAAATAATAAGGGTCCCAAATTGGATCCTTGTGGCACACCAGAGTTTGTAGGATACGCGTCGGAGTTGTATGAACCGTAAGATACGAATTGTTCTCTTCCGTTCAAATAGTTACAAAAAGTTTCATTAAATTTACAGATAATCCAATTTCCTCAAGTCTACTTAGGAGAACTAGGTGATCAACCTTATCGAAAGCTTTCGCAAAATCGTGGTATGATGTGTCAACTTGCTCGTTATTATCTAGTGCTCTAGATACGTAATCTGTAAATATCATCAAATTTGTAGTGGTTGATCGGCCACGTCTAAATCCGTGTTGCTGTTCGATCAAAACGGTTCGACTTTGGCGTATAAATATTTATGCAAAATTATTTCCAGTAATTTTGCAGGTGCGGAAAAGTATTGCTACAGGCCTGTAGTTATTAGCGTGACACTTGTCGCCATCTTTGTGTAAAGGTGTGACTTTTGACAGCTTCCATAGTTTGGGGAAAAGTTCCATTTTTAATCGTGGTATTATATATATGCAACAGTGGTTTTGGACAATGGTTCGGAACATCCCTTGATAACAAAGGGGTGGAATTAAGTCAGGACCAAACGATGTTTTTGGTTTCAGTGTTTTAACTGCTAAACAGAAATCCGCGGTATCGATGTTATCAATCGAAATGTTTTTGCGCAAATGTTGATCTAGCCAGCCCTGGTACGTAAGATTCAAAATCGACCTTTTCCTGATTATATACAGATTTAAAGTACTTTGCGAAAGCTTCCGGTATGTCGGCTCCTTCGTATGTGCAATCATTGAAGTTAATGTGATTTAAAAACCTCCGTTACATTTTTTGTCGGAAATATATTTCCAGAAGGATTTAGGATCGTGTTTGACATTGTTTTCTACGTTCAAGATATAGTTATTATGTGCAATTGAAATGTTACGTTTAATTTTTGTACGATAAAATTTGAACAATTCGTGTTCACTTTCCAAAGCTGATCGTTTCCACCGCCGATGATGTATGAATTTCATCTTTATGTCCTTGATAATATCACGTGTAAACCATCTAGGATAGTTTTCGTTTCGCGGCCCTTTTTCCTTGGAAAACATTGATCAAAGTACGCGTATAAAGTGTCGTATAAGTATTGAACTGCCTCGTCAACATCGGAAAACTCCAAGATAGCCTGCCAATTGTGGTCACGCAGTTGGCTGTATAGCTTCTTAAAGTCTCCTTTGCCGAAATTCCAACCGCGGAAATTGTTTTCAGAATGGAGATGAAGATTTTTTCAACGGCCTAACAAGTTTAAGGCTGATTTCTGACAATAGTGTTGGATGATAATTATCTTCGGGAACCAGACAGAAATCTGATTTTTCTACAATCATATTAAAGTTACTTAAAACTAGATCTAAAGTACGATTACAAGAATTTAGCACTGTATTCAGTTGTTTCAGTTGAAATAGTTCCATAACATATAAGAGTTCAGTGTTCACTGCACGAGGATTTTGCGATGAATGAATATTGAAATCACCAATCACTAAAATTTTCTTGTCAGCAAAAAAGCTTAAGTTACTAATAAACATTTCAAAAATATCGTATAAACATTTGTTTTTAGAATTAGGTGGGATGTAAACAGCACAGATAAATACACATATGTCACGAACAATAACTTTAACCCATAGATTGTCATCTCCCGTTTCCAAATGGGAAAGTCTCTCTGCTCGCATGTCTTGTTCATTTAGCAACGCCAACAGTAGACCGCCGCCTCGGGTTTGAGCAGTGCTTCTGTCTTTTCGGAAAACGATATATCTACTGTTGATAATCTGCGCGTTGAATATAGACTCGTTTAGCCAAGTCTCAGTAATTACGATGACATTGTGGTTTTGATTAAGAAAGTTTTCCGAAAATAATGTCATCTTAGATCTGAGTCCTCGCACGTTTTGGTACAAAAGTAGTCATTGTGTATTTTTGGGGCTTTTGACGACTTTCTTGGTCCAAGAAGTTCTTTTTTTTGTAAAAACGGTAATGACGTACACCCACTCCCTCGGGGCCAGAGTTCCTCTTTGAGAAGTACGTCGATCTTCTCTTCATTGACCCCCTATTTTGAAGGTGGAGTATTCTTTCGAAAACGCCATGAACTTCTCGGCACTGCAGCTCGAAGTATTGGCGTTAACGTGGGCAATCACATCCTCCGTTGTCGTGCTAGGGGTCTAACCGAGAAACAATTACGTATTTTTTGCTTAGGAATTACCTTTATCGCACTCGTGTCGTTGGTCCCGATAACGAGTACCTTGTTTTTTCGTCCGTAGAGCTGCGCTGTAGGATTTGTTGGCGGGCTGCTCCTGTGTGAGTGCAGGGCCGGCTCCAGCGGGTGTCGGCTTCGGTAGCGGAGTGCGGGCGGGGCGGGCGGGGCGCGCGCGGGGGCCAGTGCGGGAACAGCGCTGCTCGTACTGGCCAGTGCCGGCTCTAGTAGAATCGGAATCGGCTCGGGAGTGTGTGTGCTCGTAGGTGTAGTTGTAAGTACCTGGGTCGACGTTTGTTGAGCTCTGCGGACTTTGGACCTGGTTTGGACAGCTCCGTCGCGGTCTCCCGTAGTATTGTTAAACTCGCGAAGTTTGTCCGCAAGTGACAACAGAATTTTGTTTTGTTCAGACAATTCTTTACGCAATTCGTCAATGATGTTTGACTGCACTTCGTTCCTCCTTTGAAGTGAAGCTACACTTGTTGAAATTTCGTTTAAGAATGAACGCGACATTATGAATTTATCGACAAAATGAATATAATAGCGGAGCTCGTTAAAAATGCGTGTGCTTCGTAGCGACGATGCGACTCTTTCAGCAGAACCGGTCCTGCGGTGATCTTCTCGTGTATGTGACGCATGTTTGGAATGTTTCGGTGAGACCCAAACGGTTGCACTGGACATTTCTAAAGACTTTGACCGGGTTCGGCACCGAGGACTTGTCAACAAACTGCCATCTTACGGACTTCCCGCATCCTTGTGTTCGTAGATTGCCATTTTTTTTGAGGGAGAGTTCGATTCAGACGGTTGTTGGCGGTATCACCTCTTCCTCTCATTCAATTTATGATGGCGTCCTACAGGGATCGGTTCTGTCTCCAACTTTGTTTTTGTTGCACATCAACGACCTTTTGTCATGTGCCCCAATACATTGTTACGCGGATGACAGTACAGTTCATGATAGCTTTTGCTTGACAAGCCCCCAAAGAGCGCAGAAACAACAACGGCTCGGAGGGCTTTGAAGCAGAGAATGGACGATTACCTCGAGAGAATCTCCTCTTGAGGTAAGAATAATCTCGTTGAATTTAATGTTTCAAAGACCCAATCATGTCTGATTACGACTAAAAGGGATCCAAATGACAACTTAGTCTCCTTCAACGGAAGTAACCTTAGTAACAAACATTCCATTGAAATGCTTGAGGTAACCTTAAGTGACCAGTTAAGGCACCGGGGCTCCATCGAAGCCAGAGTAAAGTAAGCCTCTCAGAAGTTGGGCGTGTTGTACAGGGCCCGCAGATACTTCAATAGTACACAACTGCTGACCTTGTACAAATCGCAAGTACGCCCCACTGTTGAAATTGGCAGCCACCTCTGGTCTGGAGCCCCTAAATACCTGAAAAAACCCTTGACTCTGTGCAGAAACGGGCGGTCCGTTTGATGGATTATCATATCTTAACAAACGGATTGCAAACTTTAGAGCACAGACGTCAGGTGGGAATGCTGTCCTTGTTTTACAGGTATTTCAATGAAAGATACTCCAAGGAACATGCGTCATTGACCTCTTCGGCACCGGTGCATAGTCAGGATACTCGCCAAACGCGCGCCCAACATTTGTACACGATTGACATTCAATACATGAGAACGGGTCGCTTTTACGACTCGTTCTTATGTTCAACAGCTCGGCTATGGAACTATTTGCCGGCCTCTGTGTTTCTTCCCTCCTTCAACATGGGGCTCTTAAAAAAAAATTCTATACTGTATGTTAATATTCTGTACAATGTGCATTCTTTATATGAAAATAAGATGCAAGAAGTATGCTTAAAAATTGAATGGTTCCCCATATTGAACATATTATCTTTCCTAAACACTAAGCACCAAAATGTGTTGCTTTTCTTACAGTACACGACAGCTGCTTACCATATTATGAAAAATTCTGAGGAATTTTACAAAAGTGCGTTTAAAAAGAAACGTCAACCCTTTTGATACGACATACAATGATAGGATTATGAATATTATGTGATCACTTAGAATCATCTTATAAATAGATCTATGAAAGATAGTAAAGAAGCTTTAAATGAAAACGTACGGAACAGTTTGCTACTTTTCATATAAGGATGAGAAATCTGAATTTTATGAAGATCATCCGTTTGTAAGGGCTTTCATAATTCTGTCCCTTCCAGAATGGGTTGATTTTAACTTATTGGTAAATATAATAAAAAATATGTTTTTTTGTAATGTAATATATTGTACACCTACATAAAAATAATTGATTGTAGCTGGCGACTAAGGTATCATCAAATTATATTAATCAAAATTTTGTCAATACTCTCGTTTTTATATTTATTTTAATAATTATTACCTTCGTTTTTTGTTTTGATGTATGTCAATATTATCTCTTTTTATTTATTGTGTTTTGTTAGGAGTAAGTATTTTAACTTATTTATAATGTTAATTAAATAGATACATACAATTTTTTTATATTAATTTAAATACATGAATAATTCTATCCATGGCGCCATGTATCTATACAATTGTGTTAGGATAGATCTTTACAAACGATTTTATATATGGTTGTCAAAATATCGAGAGAAAAAATAAAATTGATAAAACAAAGGTTGATAGTTTTAAAAAAGTATATGATTGTTAAAATGACGCTTAATGAATTGATTGGGATGGCAGAGTTGGTAGTTGCGTCACTCCCGGAAGAAGTGGAGCACCCGAGTTCGCGTCTCAGTCACAATATTATCTCTTGGTTTTTATCTTTTCTATTTTCATATTCTTTGAAAATTGTTAATATTCTTTTAATAATCAATAAAAAATTTTTTTACTGACAATAGTTATTCTCATCGCCAACACAAATTTGCTGGAAATTGTCACTTTACTTTTGCCTTCTACACCGTAAACATTATAATTGCTATTAATAATTAGACAAAAACTATGTTTTTCATTTTATATTTGTGCATTATTATATTCTCGTACGTTTCTTTTATAACTGCATAAATGCCTCTCCTCAATTTTCCACCATTCATTTTGTCATTAGATTTGTGATAAAAAAAATTTAAAAAAACCCATAACCCAGGGGGAAAAAAGCTCGGATAGCAGTTGGGTGGTTATTTTATTGCATTCATTGGGTGTACTGCGAAAATATCTGTAATCCGAATTCATGAGGCATGACATCTTTGATACCAAAAATGTATTAAAAATAAACTCCAATCCACCAGACTAGAATGATGTTCCACTCAGAAATGTAGAAAAATTGGGTTGTGCGATGCTGATAGCTTTATCAATAAAACATTTATAATCTAACGTTCTATGTTGAAATATTTATAAAGGTCACTTTATCACCATACAGAATAGTGAATGACGTTTGAATGGAAATAATAAGATGATTACGCTTGAACTATTATTACCTAATGAAGTATACCGCGGTAGTAACTTGTAGTTTATATGTACATCTAAACTTTCCTGGAAAGTTACATATTATGAACTTGCAGCCGGGCCCGGCGTTGCTAAGTTTTTTCTGTTATTTAGTAGGTAATTCAAGTTTTTTTGTGCAAATTTCCCAAAAGTTTTTTCCCCATAGTGGTGGAATATTTATGAATTCATAAACGTAACTAATTCTCGTTTCCAATGGGATATTTTAATTTGAATATTGTCAAACATTTCTAGACAAACAAAACATAGCTTGACAATATTTGAATTCTACTTACTCTTATCAAAAACAGCAACAATTATGTTTTGTGCAATGAAAAGGGAGTTACTTTACAGTGGATTGATTCAGCGATATCTGGGTGCGAACCGGATGGGTACCACTTGGCTACGGGGTGAAAAATACACATTTCTAGAGCGAAAATCAGTTTCAACTTTTAATAGATTGCAGAGAGTTTTTTTGTGGAATAGCTACGAAAACAACATAGAATTATATCTCAAACAAATTATAGTGATGGTCAAATAACCATAACGTTTCTTTCACTTTTTTTTATTGTTAAAAAATATCTTTATAATAAGGCAGAAACGGGAGCAATCTAGTCAGTCAAGTGATAATAGGTTCCAATTGGAGAAAACTTTAGGTATCAGTGTTTAACTGCAGTGCCATAGCCTGAGAATGGTCACATGCTTTGATGACCATTGGCCACATATTTCGTCCCGACCGCCGGCCCGGGAATCGGCAGGGGGGCGGGGGAGTGTTGATCTCGACCGACTGTGCCCGAACGCGAGCGATGTTTTCAACAAATGTTTTTTTTACTGAGAGAGGCGGCCTTTTTTGTCAATTCAATACAATCATCATTACAATATTTTTTATTTGTTCGTTAGTTCTTATTTTTGCCTGCGCATATATGTTAGATAACCTGTTAGATATGTCGTGGTGCTTTCGCAGCTGCCTGATGTGTTTTAGTCTTTCTTGTTATTTTTCGCCAAATAAGTAGGATATTTCACAAAACAAAAAAAAAAAAACAAAACAATAATCATAATTTTAAGTTAATAATTGTGTCTATCTGATGGGACCTGCCAGGTAAGTATGTTCCTGTATATTTTCTTATTTAAACTAGGAATTAATATGTAATGATAGAAAGTAAGATCTGTACAGCGCCCTTGAGGTGATTTTTCACAAAAACGGTGCTATACAAATCGTCCAAATATTATTATTATTCTTATCAATGATAGGTAATATTAGGTTTTATGAGGGGGTTGAAATTGCATTTCATAGGGAGAGTGGCAACTAAACGCTTTCCTTCAATACAATGTATTCCTTTGATTATAGCAATTCAAACATACTTTTATTTCTTTGGTAATGATGTGGATACTGTTTTATAATTAATAAATAAATCGAAACACCAATATTCTTACGAAAAATATTTTTTTAAATATGGTAACATTGAGGTAGCTACAGATCATAAAAGTATGAAGACACAAAAATCAATGAGGTGTAGGACAAGAGAACTTACAAACTTAGATTCGATGCCAAAATTTGGTGTCCAAATATATCGTTTTTGGATTATGTCCAGAAATGGAGTAAGTCAAAATTAGAATATGCCTTCATTAGTACATCATTTTTTGAAGCCTTCCATTTTTAATAAAATCCTTTTTTGTTTGATAAATTCGTTTCGTTTTTGAGTTGTTTCATTTTTGATAGGGTTCTTTCGCTAGGATAAGTGCCTTTTAAATTTCAAATCTTGACGAAATCTTAATTTGTGAAATTCTCCATTTTCTCTTTCTGATATGACTGCATGAGTCCTATTTATATTACTATAACCGTGCCGGACTACTGAGGAAATTTATAGAATCTTTATGGTTATAATCCAAAATAATAATATTACCCTTTTTCTGAACTTATACTTGGTTTATTTCACACTTTCGTACAGGAAAATAACATTATTCATAAAAGCATTTTTCAGTACTCAACTAAAATAACCTAAAATTTAAGAAAACATTAACTTATTCTCATTGATTACTTTTATCATACATAATCTTTAATTGATTCATTGGACACTGGGTAGTATGGAAGTTATAAGTTATAATGAAAGTGAATTAAAACTCTTTTTTTTTTAATTTCTATAAAAATAGATGTAAAGTAAATTGTTTGTATTTTCGGTATTATTAACTTACATTTTACTCTCCAAAATAGGGCAATGAGAATTATACTTGGGAGAAATAGATTTTTAAAAGTAGTTTCAATGCCAGAGGAACTAAATTGGCAAATTTAAACAGATGCTAACATTAAACACATTGATATTTTTACATAAAATGAAGAACAATTTATTACCAAAATATTTTTCTGACAAAATTATATACAATGTGAATATTTACAAAAATAATAAACAAGAACATGCAAAAAATCAGACTACTAAGAAATAATAAAACCAATACACAAAATAGCTTACTTTATAAAGGGATGAAATGTTATAATGCGCTGCCGAAAACCAAATAAAAAATAAATTCAAAATAGCCCGTAAGAACCATTTAAAATACATATAAATCTAAATAATAAGTAGTATGTAAGTTGTAATTTTATTATTGAGTCAAAAAGAAAATGAAATAATTAGATACTTTATAAACCTTAATGTAGAAGTAACTAATATAAAATAAATAAAACTAAAATTAAGATATATTATAATCGAACCGTTAAAGTGATCTTTCTACGATTGTCGGTATAATAGAGAATTTTATTTCAAACTATTTAATTGAACAACAAAAAACATGACAATTGTTTGCAATTTCTGACATTTTCGTTCGTTGCTTATATTTCACCCAATCCCATTATACACTCGAGCTCCTTGGCGCAAGCCACGTGAGCCAGTCGCACCGTGTTCTGTAATAAAAATAATTATTTCTCTCCCTAAGCCAACGTTTTAAACTTCCAACCCTCGTTAATGCAGGCGTCATACGGGCTTATAAAAAAGTGACGCAAAATTCAAATAGAATTTTAATGCGTGTGGGTAATCGGCAAAAGCGTTTAATGGGCACGACCCGGCTGTAGAACGAGGATATGAAATATATGAATTTCGCTTAAAATACACAGTTGGAAATATTCTTTTGCATTTGATGAAAATGCTTCGTGTAGCTGCGGTAGTCCATGATCGAGGTATTTTGCTTTAAATATATATTTTTAAATACCCCAGATTATCAAATATTGAAGAAACATTTGTTATGTATTATTTCATTTCGAAATCAAGCGTACGAAAATTCGTTTTTTTTAATTTATTTTTTACTTTCGCGTAACTTTCACGATGCTTATTTATTTTATAATGTGCCTATTTTTATTTGGAAAATTTGTAGTTTTACATATACGATGTAGTATATTTCGAACACTTTTTGTTTTTTTTAGAAAGTTCATTTTTTTTTTAGATTTTTTTGAATAGTTAATTTAAGCTATTTTTTTTATTATAATTGTTACAATTTTTACACAATGTGCTACAAAATAAACACATTAACTGTTCCACGCCATAAAAAGTAAGTGTTTAGCAGTAAAAATCATTAAAAAAACATATAAAAGCCTTTTTAAACGTAATAAATTTAAAATATCAAGTAATGCAATAGTTGTTACAGAAGAAATACAATATAAATCTACAAAGATAAGCAAACAATTAAGCAATGGTAATAATTGCATTGACTTTGATAAAACAAAGAACTTTAGACATAACATAACAACAACAAAAAGACGTCAAATGTTGCTTTATCATGTTTTTGGTAGACATTCTTTCATTTCAAAGTTATGGAAAAAACTGACTTTGGAATCCTGTTCAATATTTTATGCATCTTCCTTAAGTATATGAAAAGCGTTAAATTTTTTTTTTCATTCTTCCCTTTCTTACTGTGTTTTATTTTAACAGTGTTGGTGACGAATCGTGTCAAAGCTTTGAGTAACAATATATAGAGACCTAACTTTGCGAAATTTTGACGCTACTTTTTGACCAAGCATTGACCAAAGGAGGTATGACGTATATGCTTCCAGCCAATCGGATAAAACCGTAAAGATAAACATTATTCTGTCTTTATCTGTTCGCGAACAACTTTGAGTTGCTACATGAGAAAGAAAGAGACATGGATACGTTCAGATGTTGGACTAATCAGGGAATCCCCATTCATACAAATTTACGTCAGAATCCCGTATATCTATCGAAGTAAAACACATTAGGAATGCATTCAAACTCATTTTAAACGGGAATTTATTATATCGAAACAAATAATGCAAAGATTGACTAAATATTGGTGTAGGTAACAAGTTGTTTTGTACGTTAGCATGTAAAATATTTGAGGTCAAACTAAAAAATACGAATTCTTGGATAAATACCTGTGGAAACTGATTTTTTGGTCCTTTGTTACTTCAGTTGAAGCAACCAACAACTGCACATATGGCCATATCGTTTTTTTTTAATATTGCACTAAATTCATTTAAGTAATTATATATTTTAAGCTTTTTGTCTGTCAATTCGACTGACAAGTAAACTACTGTGAAGTTAGTAATATATTGAAAAAATGGTTACACGGCTTTTATCACGCCCCAAATCATATGTTCTTATTAACAATATACCAAAATAAAGGCACCCGGTTAGCCCTGGGCGTAAAAAAAATTATTTCTGAAATCAACAATTTATAATAATTTTTAATTTTAAAAAGAGCAAGAAGACTAATCGACTAAGTACTCTGTACACCAATTTACAAAACCTAAAATAATAAAAGGCTAACTCCAAATATTTTGTTTTTTATGTAATGCAATTTATGCATAGTATTAAATGATGTATAGATTTGAATCATTTTGTAGAATGTAATAATAATTCTTACGCCACAGGTTGTTAGTCATGTAATAAAATTCTCCATTTTATGATATTCACATAGCTTTAGCCACTTCCGCTAAGCCATTCCACAACTTGATGACTGATACATAAAATATATTGTTCAAAGTAATTTTTTTTATCATACAAGAGTGAGATTTAAAAATGCATAAAACATAGTCTTACATTTTTGTTTCCGAGATTATTGATATGCCAATCCCTTTCTTTATAACGATCCCAGAAAAAAAAATGTAAGTAATGTTTAATAAAATTGAAGAAATGTTTCATTGATTGTCTCTTTTATGTGTCAGAAAATATTTTATTGGATGATAGATTATGTCTTATATTATTGACAAGAGACGATTTGTCAGTTGGATTCTGTTTTATTGTTATTATTTTGTATTTTTTCGAAACAAATTAAACAAAATTTTGCTCATTGCATGACTGCACATAACAGAAAAATATAATTAAATGAAACAATAAAAAGTTGCTTAAACCACTGTTTTTTATTATTTAAGAACCGAGTGGTTTTAGAACAACCGTTCCTTTATCAAGGCAAAATATATACTAACTTGACAATATTTCAAAATCATAGAAGAACACATAATATTAGATGGAAAATATCACGGGCAGTGTTCGATGCTTTATTTTTCTACAACAATTACCGAAGTCATATTCAGATTCTCTACAAAAAGTTTGCACCGGTAATAAAAGCGATGCAAATCAAACGGATTTCCGAATAAATTAAACGGATAAAAGTTTGATAACGTTTAAAGAAAACTGCTCGTTTTATATTTTGAAGCTGTCAACGTTTTTATTTCATGGTTACCAAATTAAAAACGTCACGTTTTAAACTAATTTCCGAATTGGAGACGAAAACGAATATTTTCTTGGCATAATGTTAATTAACTATGTCCGATAATTTTGTATTAATACTTCAGTTTTTTTTGGATTTCTGAAAATATACAGGATAAGAAGAATTTTGGAAAATTTATTTTTTTTGCGAATAATATTGACACAAAATACTTTCATTAGATTTATTAAGAGGAATCAATTCAAAAATTTTAGGTACATCATATAATTTTTCTCTATGAGTATGAAGATTTAACTATTGTTTTGACGAAATCAGTTATCTTTTTATGTGATACCTTCCACAAAAGTTCCAACTGTCCGGAATAAGTGGCCCAGTCAAAACTCCAGTTATGAGGCTGGAGGTACTAAGGAGAGAAGTATCAAATATTGTCGTTAAACATAGCTAAGCCATTTACAGTAACGTTTTTATTCTGCATATGGGATTTAACAAAGCCCGCACTGTGAGTATTTTCTGATGGGAAACTGTTTTCCGCTTGAAGATGATATGCTAATCAACTGCTGTATAAAACTAACGATAAGAATATTATGATTTAAAGTTATCAAAATCTAAAACAAAGTTTACAAGAATGAGTTTGTTCCGAATGCGGTAGAAAGCCCACATACCGACATGAATTTATTCAGAAAGTCAAATAAATTATTTTATTAGTAAAGAAAAAGGCTTTCTGTTTTTAAAAAAAGGTTTTATGTCCTTGTTCTTAATCACCACACACGTAAAGTCGGTAGGTTCTTATCATAAAGTCCCGAGGATAAATAGAGGTATTTGTATGGAGACCGAAAGTGTACCAAAAAGGGGGTAAGCCGCAAGATAACGGCTTGAAAAAATTGTCTCTCTCGTTAGAATGGTCCGTGCTAATGGAGCGGAAGTGATTTTTTCAGACAATAGTTCTTCTTTCCCTTTCTGAGGAAACAATATCAAAGAGATTCGCCGAGTTCCTGGGGAATGTTTTATCTCCACCGTTTATTAGACAGTGGTAGAGCCTGGGATGAATTATTTCGCTTTTTACGTTGTTTTGATGGCTGATTTAACTATAAGTTTATATTCATTGCAGAAAGACTGCAGATTCATCACCTAGTCGTCAAAATTTTAGTGTCATATTCGTACTTCGCATTAAATATTTTACTTATCTTTGACGATTGTTTGATTTAGAGCTCGTTAAAAGTGATATTATTTAATAATAAGTATACTAGACTAGACTAGACTAAAGAAACATAAAAATGTAGTGCGATTTTTAAAAACCGTTATATTTCTAAGCGGGTAATAGTTCTTTGATATTTTTCACGAAGTATGGACTATATGCAAGTCCAGTTTTAGAGTTGGCACTGTACACTATAGCGTATACAGGAGCAGATGACACTTTCCCTTAATAATAATATTATTATATGTATAATGTATTTTAAATCATGAGACAATATAAATGTTATTCGTTAATTTCGTACATGCACACATTTCAAGTGCCAAGTAAACACATAATTTTATCTCTTTCTCGCATAGAAAGTTCTTACACGCATAGTGGCGTGTATCGGGGAACAATACATTTTTAACGTGTTAACAGTAAAAAATATACATATTATTGAGAAAGATTCTCCATCTTCAGGCAAGTTGTATTTAAAACAAATATCCAAATTCAAAACCCTTTCTATTTTCATTAGTTATTTCCACAATAATGAACGGTTTTCAAATGTTTTGGTGTAAATTAGATACTTGGGTTAATTTAAGATAGTAGAAAGTTTGAAATATCGGAATAAAATGAGGGTTTGTAGATGAAAGCTTGCTAACAATGTTTTTACACAACTTTAAGGGTTAAAAGCTAAATCACTAAGCGATTTTATGTGTTTAGGTACCCACTCACTCAGTTAGGTTCATTGAGATTGAATCTGGTGGCTCAAAAACAAATAATTTTGGCTGGCGCCCAATAATAATTTTAGATGGGATATTGTTTTAAAATAAACCAATAAAACACAAGTAGGTTGTAATTGATGGCAGTCAAAAGGAAGGGTAGCACAATAATTTTATCGATAAAGTTCGGTATTGTAAAATATATTTTAACGTAACTTGTCCAATTAAATTTAAGCGAAAATGGAGAATTTGGAGAGATACAAAAAGTCCTTGATTGCGATTTTTCTTATTTAATGTGATATGTCATATTTGAGTATATTGTGTGGAGCAGATAAACAAAAATAGTTTACTTGATTTCTGAAGAGATCTATAATACAGGCGGGAGGAAAATCGTCATAGTAGGAAAACCACTCCATAGCGAAACTCTTGATCACAAAACGAGTCGTAAAAACTACCCGTTCTTATGTGACAAATTTCAATCATGTTCAAAAATTGGACACGCTTTTGGCGTTCCTCCAGGCTGTACACCGACGACGGAGAGATCACTGACGCTAGTCTTTGGGAGCAACTTCCAATGAAATACTGGCTGAACGAGCACAGGATGCCCATCTGATGTTAGCATATTTCTAAAGACCACAATCTGTCCGCTGGGAATGTATTAAGCGGATCGACTAATTTTGAATCACATGTGGCTGGCAAACTTAACAGTGGGGCGCACTCGAAACTTGTACAGGGACAGCACAGTTCGGTTACTTTAAACATTATCAGGAAGAAACAAAATATTACTACTCCACAAAATCCAACTTTTTACGTAATACCATTGTTTTATTTTGCCTATTTAATGTTTGAATACGTTAAATATTATAAAGCTATGGTAATATGATTTTAGCAGTTCAGTTAACGCGACGGTAGCTTAAATCAAACGCGTGTAACATTGTTAACTCGCGTCTCCCCTCCCCCCCCATAAAATATGTGTGATTAAAATGTGACGCAAACCGTTACCACGGTGACAAAATATTTACCCGCTTCCTGTGATACCACGTTTTGACTTTTATTATAAAATCATATTCAAACGGTACACAACATGCCTGCTGGAGTGTTTTACTAACTTCAATCCTATCTCACCACTGCTAATTTTAATGAATTTGGCATTTTAGGCCGTGATTAGTTTTTTTAACACATACCTTTTGTCGTATCGCTATGCGACATAAACAATGAACCTTCCCGACCAACAGGAGTTATTTTAGAATTATTTCTAAGTACATACCGAAAAGAGACTATTGAGGAAAAAAATCGAAGCCAAACCCTTTATGACACTCACCGGATCAGTGCTAGGTAAAATAATGTTTGATACTTGGAAGCAGACGATGCGACGCATTACTTTTGGAGTCATTTTTGAACATGTGACAATATCAGTTGTAAATCGCAGAGACGGATCCGCTGGGTATAGAATGTAGCAAAGATGTAAGATAGCTGACTACAAAAGATGCACCTTTCTTATATGTCTGCAGACCGTATAATTTTTGAGAGATTTGAAATAGGTGCCAATACTCAATAGTGTATTTAACAAATGAAGACCCCCCTGTTAACTAACTGTCGAATAATTCTAAGATATTCTTCTAAGTCTTTTGCGTTTTATTATAAAAAAGTGTGTAGCATCACAAATCCACACTACTATTTTTAATGAATGTTATAGCTAACTTACTAAATTTAATATATAATTTAGCATTTTAATGCATTTCTGGAATAGAATGTTATTATTGTAGATAACATGTTCTTGCTATTAAAACATATTTCAGTTTTAACAAAATTTGCAGTTAACGTGTTCAACTGTTGGATTTTCCATGTTCGTGATATTTTCATGATCTGAAAGTGTGTTCATTAGATAGAACGTACCAGAATTAGTTTAGTGAGAATACTAACTCATTTTTGACAAAAATGTTAGTTAACAGGTTATTGCCGTGGGTTCTTCAAATGTATTCTCCCATGAATCTAACCAACAACTTAATGGCCACCATACAAAGATCTTTAAAAATAACCATATTAGGCTTAGAGTATACAAGAGGTAGCCCAAGCCAAAGCCAGTGAAGTCAGTTTTGGACTTGTTTTTTGATGATTTTAACATGACTCGGCGCAAATGGGCGTGGCTAAGACTAAGGCTACGGTATTTATACATTCATTCATATCACATATCGACATAATGTTTTTGTGTATTCGTATAGCCACTTTTTCACAGTATTTTTATCAACAAAAATATAGCATCTAACCTAAAAAACCGTTTAGTTGTGTCAAGTTTAGTGGCAAAATAAAAAATATGGGCGGAGTCTCGCCGTTAACCAGCGAAAATAACCAGCTTAAGATCATTACGACAGTTAATAGAAGCCGTCCAAGAAATTTGTTGTCTCTTTCTCTCTCATGGTGTACGATGTAAAAACTCGGAAAAAGTGATTTATTACAATTTCGGATGGGTTGGGTAAAACAAATTAGCTATCCCTCCATATATTGTTACTTCAAGATATTAGGTATATCACAATTTTTTATCAAAGCGCATTCAATTGTTTTTCTCTAATTTAAATGTGATATTATGAAACTACAAAAAGAGTTAAAATTTGAAATAACTTAAAAAAATAAATGTTGTTTTTTAAATATTATTTTTAAAACATAGGATAGAGTAGAGGATCCGAATTCGAGTCTCGGTTGTGACCATTGTCTTTTTTATTTTGTCATTTTTTCTGTTTCATATTTGTTTTTTAGATTATTGATATTATTCAAATATAAAAAAAGGGTTTTACGACATAAGGCTTAATTAATATGAAATTATTTATTCTTATGGTAAAAGTCTCGTCAGAAGGATTGAATTAATTATTTAGGAAGGTGGGAAGGTAGGCTGTTACTCTTCTCGTAGTAGGCAATAGAGAAAGTTTAAACTCATTAACATTTGTGTAATCCATTAGGTTGATGATTTAGGTGTGGGAAATTACACCAGCACTTCAATTATTACTGTCTGGGGTGTATTTTGAAGTGCTGCGGTAGAAAATGTAATACCTAATCAGAGTACGCCCGACTGCATTAAATCCGGGAAGGGAAGGAATCATGTGCCGGGGAGGACTGGATTTTATAACGGCCCAACATATATTTATGGAAAACGGTCCATTTTTATGTCGATTCAGAACGACAAAAAAGGATTAACCCTACATTTTTTATTGACAACCTCTGTAGCGTAGTTGTAACCGTTGGGCGAAACCTTTTTTTGGTTGTGGGGACAGTTTTTGAGGAGCATTGTATGATTGTGGGAAATGCCCTATTGCACAGTGGGGCAAAACGAATTTCCGAGCATTAGTTTAAAAGTCTCTGGAGATTTATACAAACCCCGGCTGAAGTTTACCCATAGCCAAAACTTTTAAGGCTGATTTGCACCCCCTTGCGGCTGGCGTGAAACATTAGAAATTTGACAAATTACCCCATTTTTTCAATCATCACTGCAACAACACTATAGAATAAAAAGCCATAGTTTCCTACGTGTAAAATTTGTAAGTTAGGAAGAAACCGTATTTTTCAAGGTTTAAAAATTGATAATAATAATAATTGGCTGATTTATACACCGCCGTTTTCGTGACAGAAATATCACCTCAAGGGCGCTTTGATGTGTATGTCTGAGAGAATGCATGAATGTGAATGAAGCATTGTGTTCCCAATAATACTACAAAAAAGAAAACAAAAATAAAACAAAAACAAAAATAAATAATAATTGACAAACATTAAAAAAAACTCTACCGCCGTTATTTAGTTGACAATTATCAACTGTTGAATATAACCGTTGTAAACAACGCCGACGTTGACACGACAATATTGACTTTAATAATAATAACCTCTTGTTGGGATAGTTGAAATAGTTGGATCGTTGGTGCCGTTGAGAGTGTTATTTTATAACGCAACAGCTATATCTTACTTGGTAGATTCACTTGACGCTGGGCGCTACGCATCGGCCGTTTCACTATAGTATATACACTCTTACACCTTTTTATTTATTTGGTGCTAAAGCTAAAACAATAGGTACATACTCAGTGAGTTTTGAGACTGCGTTGCGTTGGATAATATTCGTATGTGGCTATTGTTATTCAACCGCAAATTTTTGTCAATGGCGTTGGATGTTGACCGCATCTAGCTGTTATTTTTAACGGCTAGTTATATGTTGATACAGTGCTAGTTCCGAAACGAGTTGTGTAGTAGACCATCTCATCTGCCTATTTTGCGAGGAAGCAGCGGGATGGTAAATTGGTCAAATTAATTTATTTCAACGGTTATATATATATTTTTTTCATTATTTGCAAAATCAATCTCTTATTCCTATCACAATACAAAACGAGAACAGCAGGTGAATTTTAAACATCTACTTGATCACAGTAAGCGTCATTTTCCGAAATACAATGGACTGAAACCGAAATCTTTATTTATCTAAATATTTTCTGTCACCTTTTGTAATCTTCGTAATCTTGTAATCTTATTTCACATGTTTCATGTTACCTATCTTTTGACCTTTATAAATATATTTAAATAATAACCACTGTTATGACGTTTGCGCAATATCTTGAATGAACACTCCAAAATATATATATATATATATTTTTTTTTTTATCCTAAAAAGATCAGGTTGAATGCTCATTGAATCTAAAAGAATCCGATGCACCTATCATTAAAAACATCGGAGATTTATATCAACATGTCAAAATCTTGGCAAATTTTGATACTGATAGAAAGTTCTTGAAGTGTCGTTGGGCCAATTCGCCTCTGATAGAGGCTGCTGCAACCCTTTATACGGTATTCTAGGGGTGGTGCGGGGGTAAGTTCTACCTCATAAATGCATGTTTATCCCCTGAAATGATATAACCTAATGGATTCATATTTTCAGCCAATTACAAGGATTCACCGGTTGGTGGCTATACGGAATATGAAACTTACACTGCTGGCAGTCATTTTTTTATAAAAATTGTTTCATTCTTAACTAATTGTTGTTATTGAAGAATGCCATTGATGCCTTCAGTATTTTAGTAAAAGATTTTGATCGATAAAGTGAATCAAAGAAATTCACTTTTGCCCATTCCAGGATGTAAATTTTGCAATGGAGAATGAAATTTGGAAAACACAATGATTCTCGAAAAAAGTTTTATTCTCTTGTCTCTTTTCATATTTGATAGTGGAATCGGATATTTTTTAAACAAATTTGAAATTCTCAAGCTTTCCTCGAGAGAGAAGAGCGATTTAGTCCAGGGCACTTATTTGTAAGATGCGTCAATTTTTTTTATGATTGATCAAAGTAGATAAAAGTAATGACTTAGCTTTATTCATATCACTCTCATAAAAAAAAGTTTAAAAAAAAAAGTTTACTTACTACAACGATTAATTGAAAAACTTTAATTATTGTTTTTGTGTTTTATTTGTAGAACTCGATTGTAATATATATATATTAACATTTCGATAATATCCTTAAACGCCGAAACAGCTATTACTTAAAATAAAAACAGCAACTAGCAGAACTAAATAGTAATAATATTACATTAACAAAAATAAACGTCATAATAAACGTTATAAAAGTCTATGGAAAAAGGAAAGGCAAAAGGTCTGAAGCGGCATTTTGGGCAGCTTACACCAGAGCACTTAGTGTTTTTATTTATTCAACAATAAAATTCATTAGTCTTCAGTACCTGGTTGGATTTGGAAAAAAAGGTGAACTCAGGTAACTCAATGCTCTCACTGAGTTACCTAAACGACAAAGAGCTAAAAAAAAGTCCCTACTTGTGTTGCTTGAGTCAAGCCTTCTCCCAAATGGTAATTATATTTTAAAAGGCTGAAGGGCTACAAAAGTCTTCAGAATCAAACGAGAGTTAGAGCATTAGATGCAGAAAAAAAAACTGATCAAAACTGCATATTTAACTCATTTTTGACCAAAGTATCGCTTAAACCCTTTTGTTTTTCCAGCGATAAATGTTGTAAACTGATTCATTTCGTGATTTTTTTTTCAAATCGTAAATACAGCCGTAACCATTTAGTACATTTAAAATCAATCCAAAATTGGTAATGAATTTATTCTATATTGATTTTTTTCAACGAGAAAAATTTAAAAGCTTGCGTAATTTTAAATAATTCGACGGGTGAATTTTTTGTTTACAAAAAAGCTCACAAAAAAAAAATACTTGAAACATAATAATATCAGTGACCAGCTATTAAAGATTAGCTGGGATAACGGGTTATGTACATTATTTAGCCCGGAGCTACCCGGTAAACGGGGCTAGCCGCCTTCCCCCTACATTTCAAACATTTCAATAAAGGCGAACAAATAGTAATGTACCAGTGCACTTACAGAAGTTCCTGGTACATCTCACGAAAGTAACGCAAAGATATTTAGCGGGAACTGGTCATAAACTGAGAATATCCATTAACAGGGTAGCAATAAGACCTAGCCTGGGGCAACGAGTAGGCAACCCTGCGCAACTTACTTTGTCTCTTGATTTATTTGCACATAAATTCTTCTGCTGTATTTGTCAAAAGTTTTGCAGTAAATTTGTTCAGTTGCAAGGGTAGAGTAGATTCCAGACGCGTTGGAAGAATCATTTTATTACAAAAGTATCCGACCCTCTGTATGAAAAAAAATGTATTTTTCACGCCTCTGGATATTACCACCGTAAAACATCAACTTTTTACATATTGCTGTCAGTATCATTATATATACATATGAGACGGCCAGCATGGTCGAGTGGTAAGACGCTCGATTACGAATCCAGAGGTTCGAACCCGGCGTGCGCCAATAAATTTTATTTAATTAATATGTGTCATAATACATTTATTTGATACAAAATAAAATAAAGTATATTTGCGGCACGTTCCAGAGTGGTAGATACTCTAAGTATCGCCCTGGTGAAAGACCACCATTCTGAATTGAAAAGTTGCTTGAATGGCTTTAGCCGTGTTTGGTGACCAGATCTGAATAGCCAAGTACTTTCCAAACCTTCTCCTTCCCCATCTCCTTCCTCTCCCCACTACCTTCAACCCCACAACATACCCCTATCGGGGATTCCATAGTTTTACTGGCTCCAGACGGTTGGGAGCAGTTGAGACTCTTGTGCGGTATTCACGTTAAAAAAAGTCATAAATAAATTATATTATTAGAGCCCTTAAATTTGCATAATAGGGACGTTAATGTTCCCTGCGCTATATTCGAACATTTGATGTATCTTCTATTTCCGTAGAAAGCAATTACTTTGTGGTTTGACATATTTACCGAAATGAAAAAATAACTTTGTTTAAGACTCCAAATTTTATTTTAATTTCTATGACCGATCGGTTTCGTTTAGCCTAAACATCATCCGGGTACAAAATTAAACTAAACAAAAAATACATAGACTGCGGTTATATATCCCTCTGTATGTATACACTCGTATAACCGCAAACTTTGTATTTTTTATTACTTTAATGTTATACCCCTGTGATACCTAGGCTAAGCAAAACCGGTTGGTCATAAAAATTAAAATAAAATCTGTGGTCTTATACAAAATTATTTTTTCATTTCGTTTAGTGTTTCATTCGCCTAGTAAACAAAATCAGTCAATCATCAATCAAACAAAAGTGAAGCACTACTCGAGTTAATTACCTTAAAGACCTCCTTGGAATTGAGCTTGAATCAAAGGCTCCGGGACCAATGGTTGTGATTTCAAAACCAGGCGCACGCAAATTTCTTATAAAATTGATTATTTATAGGTTGTAATTTTATTGTTTTATATTTGCACTTCATGTAGGAGAGAAATGATCACATTGCTAGAAAAATATTTAATTTACGTATATCTGTTCCACTTCTGTTAATTTTCTAACCTTCCCTTTCCGTTTTTTCTTCACTTCTCATTTTTCTACAGCCTAACAATATGATCTAATTAGGTACACCATTATGCAACCGGAATCTAGCTTGATGCAGTGGAATTTTAGTGAGGAAATCACTTTTAAAATAAAAACAGTTTGTTGGTTAATTAATCAGAAATTTTTCGTGTTCTAATTTAGATAAAAAAAACCACGTAAAATAATTGTTATGGGTTGTATGGGTTTCATTGTTCTTTGGGTATTGGATATTTCAATAGTCAGTCGCCACGCCACTGAATATTTTCATTGTTTTATTTGGTTCAGTAACTTGCAAAAACATTTGATTAATTCGTCTAACCGTTTTTATTAACAAATGTGCAGTGCTGCGTTGGAATATTAGCATAACGAAATTAATTCATAGTATTTTTACTACGCAATCAATTTTTATTACAAAAGCTTTACACCATATGCTTTATTCAATTAAAATATTTATGTGTTTGAACAAATTTCCGCAGTGCGTTCAATGTTTTGTTTTCTAGTGTTTGATTGAATCAGCAAAGTGCATAAATAACAAAACCTGATTATTTTAATTGAAATGTCGAAATTCCCCATAAAAGGGTGAAATTTATTTTTTTCGGAAAGATTTTCAAACTTTCAACAATTGCGTCAATTATTGTCACTATAATTCATTATTATTAGTATGCTTAAGTGCAAAACTAAATTATTATTAGTTTAAAAAATAATAATCGGTGTAGATCTTCTGTATAATTTAACCCAAAGTTTGCTCATTCAAACCATAATTTGTTTGAAATGACATAAAACGATACAATAAACTTCAGATCATATAAATTAAAAGATTATTTTTAATACGAATATAATATTCTCAGTTTACGTCTGTGGATGATTTATATTTTTTTTTAATTCAACTCTTTGTTTTATAATACAAAATATTTTCTATATAACCTAACAAGAATCTGATAATAATAATATTATTTGGATAATTTGTATAGCGCCGTTTTTGTGAAAAATCACCTCAAGGGCGCTGTGAAATTAGTATTAATACGCTCATCCGTCTAATGTAAATGATTGTTTCGACTAGCGCATGTGCAAAATAAAAGGTGCAAAAACATGTTTAACACGATACACGGGACAAATAATAAATGTTATTTTCGCTCATACGTAAAATAGTAAAAGATTTGTACAGCGCCCTTGAGGTGATTTTCCACAAAAACGGCGCTATAAAAATCTTCCAAATATTATTATTATTATTATTAAATAATTTATTTGAGAGTTTGTGTCAAGACTAAACCCGCAACTTCAAATAAGTTCACAACCGCTCTCAGCGATGGCATACTCAAAAACATTATCTTTTAACAAATATATTATTTGTATGTAATTAAATGCCCTTAAAAATGTTTTTGCTTATAATTTTTGCTGAAGTTGAGTAACTATAATCTAAAACAAACTCAAGTCATATTTCAATGATTACATCTTTACCCACTGTACCATTGTTATCTGTTATTTTTAACCTTTTACAAAAACAAAATGCGTCCAATGAATCTGAAAGTTCTTACTGATTCTTCTCAAAAAAAATGGTTTATAGAAACCTTTTTATAAAGCAAAGTGGGAAGCATATTTTGACACAAAAAATGTCCAGACATACCCACAAAAAAGCAGGAAGAAAAAAAGATGCTAAAAAGTTTAATTTTGTGTCAAAATATTTTACAATTGCATTTTGCAATTTGCATTGAAGAACAAAAACATATTTGAATAATTTTGGGCACTAGGCACAAAAGCTTTGCAAGACATTTTCTTTTTAACACATTGTTTGCGGGCGTTTTTTTCGCCAATCCACGTGGGTAATTCTTTTCGAATTCGCGTGTGTAATAACGTTTTCCGTAAAAAAAGCTTCAGAACTATTGTTTATTTGAGAAAATTGAGTTTTGTACCTAAAATAAAATTTTATATTATACTTCATGTAGGGCAAATGAACGAAGAAAAGAGTGTAAAAAGAATAAATGATGTGAATGTGAATGGAACAAGTCGAGGACGCCGGAGAAAGACATGGTACGATCAAGTAAATCTAAAACTTGAATCGGGTAATGTAGTCAGAATAACAGAAGAGTATGTATGAGACGATGTATGAATGTGAATGAAGCAAGGAGTGTGTGCCAAGACAGAATTATATGGCGGTCCGTCTTCTATGCCTATCCCTGCGGGGGAAAGGCGTGATGGTTAGTTAGTTAGTTATATTATATTTACGTCGCAATTTTTTTTATTTAGGTAAAATTTACTTTTTTGGAAAAAAAACAGCGTTCTTGTCATATTGTCTATTACTTTCAACTTAGCATATGGTTTGTAAAATACATAATAATAAACACTTATTTCAAAGTAATATATTATAAGTAATATATTATTGAAATACTATTATAAGTAGTATAATAGTATTTCAAAGTATGATATTGTTGAAACAACAATTTTTAAGGTTTCCCATAATTTTCGTCCTTGAGCACAGTTAATTGCACATAGACTGTAGTGCTTTCGCAAGCAATAGGCAAGAGGTATAAAAAACATTTCATAAATTTTCGCCCATTATAAAATATAATATTTCTCTGAAAGGCAATAAACCCTCATATTTAGATAGTTGCTGAAAAGGCTTGTTAACATTTATAAACCTCGGAAGAAAATAATCTAATATGAGTGGAATAACATGTTTTTTAAAAAAGAAAAGATCAAAGTATACCAATTCACTATACAAAAATATTGCTACCAGGTGAAGTGCTAACTTCCCGATTGCTTAGAGAAATATTATGTTAAATTAGAACACTTGAATGAAAACAAATTTGACAAAAAGCCGAAACGGGGACAGAATTGCGGGGACTATTCAGATGTCATAAATTCCGAATGGCGCTGATGAATATGATAAAGGTTGTAACATCCTAGCAAAATTCGTACATTATTATTTAAAAAAAAAATATGAGATGAATCGCCAATCATTTCAATCCCTATTAATATTTTATAAAAGGTCAGTCTCATATATATATAAATTAAAAACAGTAGGAGAGTATTATATATGTGAAATATATATTTATATATATATATATATATATATATATCACATATATAATCTTCCTCCCACTGTTTTTAATTTATGTCTATAGCTGAATCTAATACTTCAAATTTCCAATAAGATTGTTGATTCATATTTGCACTTGAACATTCCCTGTCAGATCGAACCAAAGGAATCTGTATGGAAATTTGATTCCGGATATAATATAGCTACCCCTTGAATCTTGGGAACCAAGGGACGTGAAAACAGATATATTGAAATGTTGCAAATTGTGTCATATTGCATACAATATTTGTATATATTCAACAAGTATAATTTTTTTTTCTTTTTATGAAACAAGTATCATGCATAGTCCATTCGCTAAATATAAACGTTCTACGAAAAGATATTTTTCAAGCAAGAGAGTTTTTTTTCTACCTTTTAAACACTGTTTGCATTTGTGTTACACATACAAACATACATGGAGTGAAATATATAAAGAAAAACTTGCTATTTTTGCTTAAAAAGGTGCCTTCGGCAAAAAGTTTACATTAAGTAATTGATTCTACGCTACCAAGAAAAGCCTAATAATTATTTGTGGACTCGGTTGTAAGTTAAATTATGTACTGAATTTAGTGGTTTTATATTAAGAATAGAACATTTGACTCAAAACGAAATTATAAATTGGGCCGTAGCCCATACCTAGTCCTCTGGATAAGCTGGATATGCAACCTCTGCAATCCGGAGATGAAACGAGCAGAACACTCAATCAGTAATCTCTTTCACCAAGGCAGAAAGAGGGGATTTAATAAGATTGAGTTTATTTTTAAATCAACTTTCAGTGATGATGTAACAAATGATCTGAATCAAATTTTCAAAAACACTGACATTGGCAGGTGGCCACGACCTTATCGCCCGATGCTCTCAACCAGAAGAAAGCTCGTGTCTCTTCCAAGAGTTTAGGTAGTCCCCATCTATTATTAAGACATTTTCAAAGTTGCCAGTAAAAATTGAGTACTTGACAATAAAAAATATGGGGCTAAAAGTTTACATTCACAAAAATGTAGTTACACGAACACTGGCTTCCTTAAGCATGTAAAACAAAAACAAAAAATCGAATGAATTCTTTCGTAATATTATATTCGTTGTGGAAATGGGAAGAACTGTATTTCTTTATGGAATACTTCCTGGGTTCTTTTTGCTTCGCGGAGATTGTAGTAAAATTGTGTTAGCAAATAAAGCAAGCAGCAGTGGAGTCATGGACGAGATTTATATTCCTATGTATTTCCTTAATATTTACAGCTTCCGCCTTACCGGTTTTCACTCATTTATACTAAGCCATAAAACTTAAAGAGCATCGTACGGGAGATAACTTCAAGACTATAACGTAGCTTTATCATACGCTGGGCATAATATGTAAGAAAACAAACGGTTGAAGAAAAAAAATAATTGTCAAAAAAATACTGAAATAAACCACTATTTTTATAGCATAGATAAACATATTTTGTATTTAATTAGAGCGAAAACTTTTTTTATAGACCGTCGATTCCGCTCTTTGTAACAAATTGGTACATTTCCACTCAAATATATTGGTAATAACTTAATATAAAAATAGCATGTATCAAAATGAAATCGACGATTTTACGTTAAACGTGGAACATTCAATACTATGCATAATCTGTTGTGCAGTTTTTCCGTGTTGAAATAAATTTAAATAAAAATCATATCAAATTAAGTGATATTGTTATAAGTAGGTTATTATTTCTTTACAACTATTTTTTTTTTGTATGTTCGGTTGTTTATAAATTTAATAATAATTTATTAAGGAGTGATTTTTGTTTTTATCTTTCATCAGATAATAAAAAAAAAATGTTAACTGTTGATAATGAAGATTTAATTTATTTATGTACTGTCACACATCAAATGCTATTTAAAATACAACATTATGAATTGCACTGCTTTAAAACCTGGTTAACCTTCCCTTCCTGTTGCTGATAACTGTGTTTACAATGTCTTTAAATATTTGAATATCTCTGCAAATTTACTTAACTTATATCTTATTTGTAAGGTTTTTATACATTATACGCGTTAGATAAAATAATTACAATATTTTAAGTTTTTATCGAATGCAATAGAAAAAAATGTTTTACCAGAAAATGGGCATAAATCTGTCAACACGAATGTCTGCGAGCGTTGTCAAGTATATAGCTTCGTCCAAACAGCTGCTTTGACAAAGCACAAATTTGAACAAGTATCAAGCAATAGTTGACCCACAACGGAAAGGCCTGAATATCTTTTTAAAGTCATAAATTATTTCATACACTTGAGTTTGCCCTTTTGACTGCTTCATTGTGTATTTGTAAGTTGCGAATTGCATTGAGCGCTAGTGAACCTTGCGGTGTGTAGAGTTTAAACACACAAAGTTTTTCGATAGACGGCGGTAACGGATGCCTCGTGTGTTTTAAGAGTGGTCAATGTCTTTACCTCGTATCAATTTAGTATTTTATTTTTATACGTTACGTATGCGATACTATTTTTAAAATGATCAGGTACTATAAATAATAAATATTAACTATTCGTATATATACGAAATACAATGTCGCAACTCTAAATAATAATAATATTTGGACGATTTGTATAGCGCCGTTTTTGTGAAAAATCACAAATGTGAACTCAGTGTACAGCACCGGAGCGCGCGAAATTTTATAGTACCACAAAGAAAAGATATTTTTTTTTACCAATGAAAGAAACTTTTCACTATCACACTGGAATAGCTAGCTCAACGAGAGTTGAAACAAACAATACATGCATACCGTAGGGTTTATTGTGTATCGGTATACGCTCCAGTGGTGATGTTTTTACGATGTCTCATAAAGAAAGAGCCCTTTGTCTTGTTTAGGCCTACTTATTGTCACTTGTGGAAAAGGGACAGCGAGTGTTTATGTTGATATTGTAAATGCGTGTCCTATTCATTCAGTTCGACACGCTGTACGTAAGCTATGCATCTGTGTGAGTATTGGCCGGCACCAACTCTCGTGGTGAGACCTTTAGTAGTTTATCGATTGAATTACACAGCAGTGTTGCATGAAATAGCTGTCGCAGTATTTCAGGTAAGTACCTAATTTTTCTAACTTTTTCTTGTCACTTTCCCTTTATAATTTCCTTTCGTCCCATAACTTTTCACAGTTGGAAAATGTTCATGATCATGCAATACTCTTTAATTCAGATGAATTCGTTGGTTTTCACCAAAATTACTAAAATAACAAAAGTTTCAGAATTGCCTTCCATCTGAACTCAGCAGTCTAGCATTGTCGCAACAACCAGTCAAAAATAAAAACACTAAGGTATTATCCAGAAAAAAAAATAGATGATTCCAAGAAATAATCTAAAATGCAGTCGGTGTTGCCAGGGTGGGAAATGGAGACGCGGCCATTGAATAGAGAATGGAGCACGCTGACAACATTACGGCCGGAGATTATCTGCTATTCTTGACGCGGGTGAATGGTGCGTTATGGGGGATTCCATTTTGCAAAAGAAACGACCGATGAAGCCTTAGAAAAGCATTATTCTCGCTTTTAAAATAGGAGGGATTACCGCCAAAAGCATTCCAGACATAATCAATCTAGTAGACCCATAACTTTTTTTTTTTTCATTCTAATTATGTTTACCGGATAAGACCATTATAATTATAATATTTCGTTAAATATAGTTGTTAATGATGAATACTTGAAGCAAGTAGATTAGTTTGTGTATTTAGAAAGTATGTTTATGAGAGACGGAAAGGCTGAAAAGGATATTGAAAGAAGGGGTGAATGCAGGAAACTCCATTAATGGAGGACTGAACGTTGTTGGCACAAATGAGAAATCGTAAAAAAAAGTAAAGCTAGCAGTCTACAATGAAATGCTTATACCAACACTGATGTATGGCAGTGAGGCATGGAACTGGCAGAGAAAGGATGAAAGTAGACTGAATGCTGTGGAAATAAGATACTTGAGACGTATGTGCGGTAACACCATGTTTGACCGTATTAAAAATATGGGTATCCGGAAAAAATGCAATGCTGATGTAAGCGTAATGAATAGGATCAAGAAAGCGACGCTTAGATGATTTGGGCATGTAGAGCGAATAAACGAAGAAATAATGTGAAAAGAATAAATGATGTGAAAGTGAATGGAAGAAGAAGTTAAGGACGCCCGAGTAAGACATGGCAAGATCAAGTAAATTAAATACTTGAATCAAGTCATGTGAAGTGCAATAACAGAAGAGTATGTATGAATGTGAATAAAGCAAGGAGTGTGTGCCAAGACAGAGTTTTATGGCGGTCTGTCCTGTTGGCCTACCCCTGCAGGGAAACGGCGTGATGGTTAGTTAGTCAGTTTGAGAAAATGACACTTCTTAACATATTTCTGTATTTTAAGTTAAGCTTGATTGTTTTTGTTTTTGTTTCTGAAAGTTTATTTAGATGTATGTAATTTTTGTTCACACTTCTAGTAAGAAAGAATACATTTCAAAATGTTTAGATATATGGTACTTCATAAATTAGAATAGAGAATATAAAGTAAATATACACAGTCTTGCAAATAAGTATATGTAAATTGACTGAAAATAATCTTTATATGTATAAAAATAATAAGTATGTTTTTCACATTTCAGCACATATCCTACGAAAAGTGTCAAGGCTTCTTTGAGGGCTTTTGGAAGGCTATTTAAAAGTTTTTGACCTTTATAAAACATGTTTTTTTGTATATTCGTAAGTTTTGGGAAGCCTAAATTCATGACAACTTCTCGTAGGATCATTATACAACATTTACATTGTACATAATATTAATTAAAATCATCGTCAAAGTATTATTATGTTTTGTTGTTTAGTTGTCATCGTATTTACATTTTGTGACTGAAGTAAAAGTATTGCATCATAAAATCACCCCCTTATTTTGTATAACTTGCAAATAATAATTGGAATCAGGGGCGGCTCGTGACTTTTTAGGTTGCTAGAGTGCTGAGATTGAAAAATACGACGTTGTTGATGTTGTTGTAGACGAAAATGATTTTATTTTATTAAAAAAAATATATATTTGGTATCAAGATTTTTCAGTTTTGGTGGGTCATATGACCCCCCCAAACTGAAAAATCTTGAAAATCTTCATACAATATATATATTTTTATATGTATTTTTTTAATTCATTTTCGGCCACAACAACATCAATCATGACGTTTTTTTTCAATCTTAGCACTCTAGCACACTAAAAAGTCACGAGCCACCACTGATTGAAATGCCTGGTAAGGTGAGGATAGTTTAACTTAGGATGTTTACTCTTTACATCACCTCAAGGGCTCTTAACTTTTGGTTTTTGACCCTAAATTGTTTTTTATCGATTTTCTAAAGAAATTATTATTTTTATACTTAACCACACTAACATTTGAATTACAACAATAAAGTAACGCAACTTGAAGTTTGATGTCGTGTTGATCTCATTGTAACAGGCGCTTTGAAAACAATGCAAAAAAATCTTCATGCATTTAGAAATGCAAAACATTACCTAAGCAAACAAAAACCAAAAAAAACTTTAGGGCGTATATAAAACTTGCCACGAAGCCACTAAACTCATAAAAAACTTCATTGAATTCATCTTAATCCAACTGTATCTCCGTTATATATTAATACATTTTTCAAAGAACGCTTTAAATTTGTTTTTTTTATTTTTTATTATTATTTGATATAAGCAAAAAAACAAAACAAATTGTCCTTCATCATTGCACAAGCAACATTTCCGCTTATTATGATGGCAGTAGGTATTCAAGTTTTGTCAAGTTATTCATAACATATGTTTTTCTTTAAAAGACAATCTTTGTTCCTTTTCAAGGATTCACAAAATATTTGATTATCACACCAGATTGTTGCAATTATTTCGCAATATAATTTATATCAAGAGCGTTGTAACTTATAATATTAATTTAACCGTCCAAAGAAAGGCAAGATGCCATATTGTTGCCGGAAGCAAAATGGGCTAAAGCGCACAGTACACCAGATCAGCTTAAAGTTTTGTTTGTTTTACAATAAAATTAATAAGTCTTCAGTACTTGGTTTGATTTTGAAAAAAAAAAAGTTAACAATGCTCTCACCTGAGCCGACAAAAAGCTTAAAAAGTCCCAAGCTTGTGTCAAGCCTTTTCCCAAATGGTATGTATATTTAAGATGGCGAGAGTCAAAGCAATCTATGCAGAATAAAAAAAACTCATCAAAACTGCATTTTAACTTATTTTGGACCCAAGTGTTGCTTAAGCCTTTTTGCCTTTCCAAAGACAATATTATATTTATGTCTTCAATAAAAAAAATATAACTGCTGAGGATGTTGAAATTCTGGCGAAACCGGGTAGTAACGTTAATAAATATTTTATTTAAAAAAAAAAAAATTAAAACGATTCTTAAAAAAAAGATCACTCCGGCACTTTTTAACCCATAAAATGATATTTTGCTAAAGTTATTTATTAACATTCATAAAATTTAGTTTCCTAACAAAATGTTGACATATCAGACGTAGCGTTAAATTTCCCCGTAAATTGGTTGGTGGAATTTAAACACGTTTGATATTCCTCGCAGAGAGAGCCCTATCACTTGAATCGGCCAAGTCCAAACTAGTTCACGTTCAAACAGGGCAAACAGTTCCTAACGATATGCACTCAGCGCGGATCTGAAACTTTGCAAAGTAAAGTAATACCGCCTACAAAAACACCGGACTGCTAAAACGAAAATTTGTTTGATTAAAAAGAGCAGAGCTGTTTTGCCTGGACGTGCTGTTTTACAGGGCGGGTATGATTTTTTGTAACCACTTATATTAGCTGCAGTGTTTTTTAGAGTTTAGTTTTAGCGGGACATCTGTGCTACAAGATAAGTAGAATTAATGTATTTAGGATGTAAATTGCTAATACAATCAAATATATACAAGTATTTTGTATGCATTACCTTCAAATGTGATAATTTGTTTTTCTAACTCCCCAAAGTCAGTAGAACTATGGCATCCCCATTAGAATAATATTGGAATATTTAAGCAAGAAAAGGGAATAAGAAGTTGAAGGGTAATGTCGGAAAGTATCTGGCTATTCAGATCTGGGCACTAAAAATAGCTTAAACTACTTCAAACAATGTTTCATGTAAGGTTATGTAAAATATATAAGTAAAAAGCATATACTTGGTGGCTTGCCATATTTATAAAGAAAACAGATAAAATTTGTTTAAAACCACTTTATTATTTAATATTTGTTCGACCGGTTTCGGAAGTACCCTTCTGTCTTCAAGATAATATAAAAATTTAATAAATTTGAACATTGTTTTTAAAGGGTGTTTTTGAAACTGGTCGACAATATATTAAATAATAAAGTGGTTTTAAACAAATTTTGATATAAAATACTTTATGAAATTTCACGTTGCTTCTGAATGTAAGCAATGATGTATATGTGAGTCCATAAGTAAATTGAGCACATACGAAAAAATGAGTGCCAATAATATATTTTCACATTTTGAGAGTAGCTACAAACTGGACAAAGGGGTGCATGGACGTACAATCATAAAACTTGTCGTAAATCCAACAAGCTTAGTGCACTAGTAAATAACGCTTAAGGCAAAAAAACCGTGTTAAAAAACTCGCATGAATAGCTATAAAAAACAGTACCTACCCCGGCCGTTGCGGATCATGAATGGCATTAAAACCCGCCATTTGTTTCCATGTTTTTGCGACCGACAACCGACTGCGGCGTATCTCGCAAATTAATTTCAACCAAAAAATTTCACGACTTCCATCGTAGCCGCAGCAGAGTGACCCCCGAAAACTGTGTGCCAAAGTGACCCCTCAAAAAAGGCTGGCATTCAGCGTCGGGCTATCCAATTAATTTTACAACCACCTTTATTATGATGTTTTTATATTTTTTATGTGGATAATTCGGATCGGGCTGAACTTTTTTTTCGGAACATCAAAGTAAACCTAACCGGCTGTAGTACAAATTGAAATGGAAATATATGTGTGGATGCCGATTGTAACAAATGAGGCTTGTTTTATGTCCATTAAGAAAATGTTAAGCCGAAAGCGGTACAATGCAACTACAAAGTGTACATATGAAAATAATATCCTTACTAGAATGAGTTTGAGTGCATTTTTATGGCCTTTTCTTTAGTACAACTTTCTAAATTGGTGGCCACGAAACTCAATTGGATTTTGATTAACTATTGAAATTTTAGATCTTTGGAAGACTGCCAATGTTAGGGCCTGAAAAGGTTGGGTACTGTGACGAAGGATGAATGAAGTGAAATAAGCCCAAGGTTCTGAAATACAATAATTTTCGGAGACAATTATGGCATAAGAAAAGTAATAAATAGTAAAGATTCGTACCTAGGAAAGCTGCTCGAAACTTGAGAAGAGCAAACAAAATTCTTTTTTTTTAAAGAAAGACAAACATTCCCGGGTTACGAATAACCTGACAATATTTGAAAAACTCCTACTTCCATCATAAGAAGCGGAAGATGTTACTTTTGCAATAATGGAGGACTTAGCCAGCAGAGGAATTGAACGCACGAAGCCCGGGTGGGAAACGACGCGTTTGTCCACTCAGCTACCGACCGGTCGACAGTGTATATATGTGTATTTACTATAGTGCCAGTAAATTCACCTCAATTCTGTCAAAATTGGTTGGCTATGATACCACCAGTCGGAGTTTGTTTATATAATTTGAAATACAACCGCGTATATTTCTAAAAGCTATTGATAGTTTTTTTTTTTTAATAAAGTTTGCTATCGGCAGCTCGCGATAGATTATTTAAAGACCGTTTAAGAAAACCTAGTAGTTGAAAAGTTCATCTACCCCGATAGTAATAGAGAAAATAATATTTTGTCAAAACTATTTAAATCAATATATTATTTTTAATTAATTAATAGAAAAGTTTTTTTCTATTATATTTTTTTCTCTTTTGTATGAAAATTAGAAGAGAATTTATTTGATGTTATTTCTGAAATAATTTTGTGGGATTGTCGTTAAAAAAAGTATTTTTAGTGTTAAAAATAAAAGCAAAGAAAAACACCTTGAAATATTACTATTTCGAAAACGTTACGAAAATTAAAATAACATTTTCCAAGCAATCCTTTGTTAAGATTAATATTTTGATTGGATTATTAATTCGCTTAAGTGTTTGATGCAGCTTAGGCACAAATCATATGAAATTTCTCGCTTCTCTGCGAAATCTATGCGAAATAATTCTTGTTAATCTTATGTGTTAACTTGAAATTGGATTTTCAATTATCTTTCTTGCCATGTTCTTGACGTTTCCGTGAAATTCCATTTACAAAGACTACTAGGGAGGCTGAAGGTGACAAAATATTACAATTTATTTCATATTATATTTATACGCCGAAATTGTTAAAATATACTTAATGTTTCTTAAGTATGTACTTTTAATAATACCTTACTCTTCTTTGAAAGTTGCTTTTCCTAAACTTTGACAAACTCCACATTCTGTATTACTATTTTTTTAATATCCTTCTCTAAGTGTACGCTATCATGCGAATACAAATATATATTAAAATTGTTTTTAACTTTGACGCATTTATGCTTATTTATTATTAAATATGTAAATAATATTAATAATCTAAAACATAAATATAAAACAGATATGAAACAGAAAAAGGCCAGAAATCAAAAAGAACAATGGTCATGACCGAGACTCGAACTCGGAACCAATACTCTACCTGGGGGTAACACTGCCAATTAAGACACCAAGACCTCAAAAAAAAATGGCAGCCTAAAATCGGATTATTAATTATCAATAGTATGAGATCGTTTAAAAATGTCACTTTCTAATGAGGTCTTGATGGCTAACCTTGACTAGATGTAATAGTAAATGGTAGTTTTTATTAAAGTGTTATCAATGATAAAGACGTACAACACAACAGAGTATTTATGTTTTAAAACAAAAACCTTCCTGGCCGAGTGATAAACTTCTTAACCCAGAGTCGCGGTTTCGAAACTCGGTGGAGCAAATAAATGTTTTAATGAAATCACTGATTGTGTAACATATAATTATACTATGATAATATGTAGCATGTTTTACACTTCGTTCTAGAGTGGTAGATACTATCAGTATCACTCTGGAGAGAGACCATCATTTAGAAACAAAACGTTGCTTGAAATAGTATTAATTAGTGACCTTATAGGCAAGTACGTCCTTCCTCACTGTCAATAATCCCACTGATCCCGGGCAGTAGGGACTCTTGTGCGGTATTTACATTTAAAAGTTTACCGTCGTTCTTCGGCTGGCAAGTTTGTGCCTTACATCAATATATCAGAATTGATATCAGACTTCACTATGGACTGCTGGTTTTGCTTCCACTTACATCATATTGTTGGGAAGAAAACATGTTGAATTATTATTCCTTTTTATCAAAAGAGTATCAAAAGGCATGATAAAGCTGGCCATTTTGGAAAACTGCGCGACTGCGAGTGTCGTATATCATTTCAAATTAAGTAATTAGTGAAATGTGTCCGTTTATACGAATATAGCTATTCCAAGCGACTCATATTGGTTGAAAATTATTTAATCTAGTTGCCACAGAACTACAAAAAAAATTTTACTGATGAAATGTGCCGAATTAGATTGTTATTGCTTAATGGCATTATATTACCCGATGAGGGAAGATTTTTTGGTTTACTTTGTGATTATGGTTTTTTTTAGATTTTCTGCTTTTCAGTGGTTTGGACGCAAAATCCTCTGTATTTTCCAAATTACACTTTATATTATTTGTAATTTTTTATGGCAAAGTTCAGTTTATTTTAAAAATGAGCATTAAGAAATTACTTTGTACAAGATCACAGATTTTATTTTATTTTTTATGACCGACCGGTTTCACTTAGCCTAAACATCATCAGGGTACCAAATTAAACTAAACAAAACTTACGTAGTGTGCGGTTATATATACTCGTACATACAGACGGAGAACACAATATTAAATAAAATAAGAGAACAATAAGAAAACAAATTTTACTCAGGCTAAGCGAAACCGGTCGGTCATAAAAATTAAAATTAAATCTGTGGTCTTATAGCAAGTAATTATTTAATTTCAAAACATATCTCTAATCACAAAGTAATTGCTTTCTACGAAAATATTATGAAAAAATCCTAAGGGATGTTAATATGTAAGAGTAATGAGAACATAATAATAATAATTATTATTATTCAGTGAACTCAAAACAATATTTTATGTTTGTTATATCGATATTTCAACCAGTGCACAGCTTGTAGACATGAAAACATTTATACGGGGATAAAATTTTCCCCACGAAAAGGATCCGATTTTACGGTTGCCAGCTTTTGTGTTTTCTCATTCGAACAATTTGGGAATCATTACATGACTCAGGCTCACTCCTCCCTTTGAAAATTTTGAAAATGTCTTCCATCTCCCAAGATTACACACTAGAAGTTAAGTATTCTTTGAGATCTTTTTTTAAATCCATGTATGTCATATGTTATTAATGTATAAAAATTATTTTTTATCAATATTTGGCCTCCTCTGGATAGAAATATATGTTCCGCATTCATTTAGCTATCTATGATTATTTTGTGTTTATGTGCAAAAGAAAATATTGAAGGACATTTTGAAAAAATATAATAAATAAATGAATTGTGGAAATGCGTTTTTGGGATACAAAATATTTAAGGCTGGTATCATGTATGTTACAAAGAAATTTAAGACTAGTTGCTACCCATAAAAAATCACGGGATGTAACTTGACTTGCAGATATAAAACATTAGATGCTTTAATACAATCATTTTTGCCAAAATACATTATAGGTAAGTACGTTATTAGGTAGGTAGAGATTTAAATGATTATTTTTAAATTTAATTGAATTCTATTCTAATGAAATCAAATACCAAGTTTTAAACTTTATTCCACTATTTTTTACTAAGACCTGACTGATTTCAAATTATGATAGACATCTTTAGACTGGCCTGTACCAGTCATTTGGTCAGGTCTTAGTAAAAACAATTATGGAACAAACTTTAAAATTTAGTAATAGTAAGTCATTAAAATGCAGTTTCACCACGAATTTTTCAGTTTCAAAATTAGAAATAATTACAAATATTCAATTAACATCAGTTCCAATTTTTTTTAAATCACACTCGTACGACACTACACTACACTACTACACTGTGAATACGTTCGTACACTACGAACGCGCTCACACGGGAAACTATTTATAGGTGATTGTGGAATGTCGATTGTCAATTTCGGTACAGAAAAGTTTTTTTTTAAACTCTTCAGACGACATCCCAAAACATAGTGTCTGTAACAACAACAACAAAAAACTCAATGCAAAAAAGGATAATAAATACTTTTATAGTAAATAAATGCATTAAAAAATAACAGAAGCTCTATCAACGGGTGGCAGAAAATTTTAGTGCTATTAGTTTAAATTAAAATTCAAGTCTAGTGCGGTTAACGTTATATTACAAAGTGTCAATCACAGTATGTTTGATAGTACAAGCATTATTTCAAAACTACTACAACGCGAGCTTACGAGGGGCCAAAGCTTTCAGCTGGGCAAGCCGCTACCACCCTGCCAGTTCAAAGCTCTGACAGCATAGCCGCAGAATTGCAAGAATACGTATAATTATGATTCCCCTCTACAAAATGCGCCAAATAAACGTTTCTCGGTAAAATATTTTCCATGGCACAGCCAACAAACACCCTGCAGTTGTCGCTTGCAGTGACATTTTTTCGATTATCGCGAATTTTTGTTTTGTTCGGGAGACCAACGGCTTCGGTACTCTACCCAATACATATTGTAATAACACAATGTATTTTTGTTGGAGTTTTCATGTTTATTGATTTTGGAATATGTTATTTAAGCTTTATTGAAAAGATCAACAAAAATTTCTGCTTTCATAAAGTGGATCTCTAATTTGTTTCTCATAAAAATAAAATTGAACACGACATTTCATATAGCAGAGAAAAACGGGTAAGTGAGTATTATTATTGATTATTTTTTTTTAATTCCAACATATGTTTGTGACTAGATCTACATAGCTAGGAAATTTTACACCTTCCTCTTCCTCATCTTTTTCTTCTTCCCACTATCTTCAGCTTCACAAAATACCTTTATTGGTGATACCATAGTCCTACTCGACCCAGATGATTGACAAAAGTAGGGACGATATTCACATTAAAAAAAAAACAGTAGAATAATACTGCCATCATCGTTTACGGAAAATGTTGCTTGTGCAATGATGGAAGACTTATAGAATTAAACAAAGGATTAAACTCGCGATTTTTTGGTGAGAACCAAATGGTTTGGACCACTCGATCATGCGTTTCTATGTATACTCGTAGATAAGTTTCATATTTAAATGAAAATTTTGAATTATGCCATTTTAAGTTTTATATTGAATACCGCACAAGAGTTTACCGGACTAATCCCAACCGCTTGGAGCCAGTGGGACTATGGGAGCATGTTTAAGGCTCTGTTGATCAACAAATCGTCTTTTCGTTTGTAAGTAACAATTTTAGATTAAATTATTGAAATAATATAATATGAACTCGGAATCTCTCTAGTAGAGTAAAGGTTCCGAGTTTGTGTCTCGGGCGTGACCTAATTATTATTATTTTTTGTATTTTTTTTGTTTCACATTTTGTTGAAAATTATTGATATTATTTTATTAACCAATTTCTAAATAAAAAGCATAAAGCTTTAAAGTTAATAAATAAATAAGTTATTGTAACTTCCAAACATTTAAATAATATAAATAATACATAATAATTTAAGTTAATAGCTGTAAGTTACTAGATACATAAGCTATTGGTAATAAATAGATTGTAATATTGTTAATGCTTGGAATTTTTTTCTTAGCTATAAGAATCTTTTGGCTATTCGAGTAATTATTCGTCCCCGCCCCAGAAATTTGTTTTTTCAAAAAGACGAAACGATATTAATTCGCTATTATTGTTACAATGATAGTGTCCACAGGGGAAAGAATTAACGTCGGTGTCGGTGTCTAATAATTGAAAAAAAATCGCTCGCTACAAAATAATCTACCAACGTCAATAAAAAAGCCATTAATTTCCCGCTGTATTGTCCGTCACCTGACACAAGCAGAAGAACGATAAGAGAAGAATGGCGATAGAGATTAATAAAAAATAAGAGAGCATCGTTCTTAAAATGAGGCAGCATCAATCTTCTGGAAGTCTCCGTGTATGTGTTTGGCGACACTGGTGATATATCAACTTCCCGGGCCGGAGAAAGACGGATAGTCTGACGTCTCTTTCATCACAGCATCCCGGTCCAGCCATCACGCCAAATAGATTACTATCGTGACTCCAACAAGTAAGTGGGTAGGATTGGCATCAAGGCCTGAGTGAATTAGAGACTAGAGGGGTGGGAGATATCGCTAAACATGAGATATTACCGTCAAAACCCCAATTTTATTGTGAATATTTAATATTGTTCTACTATGTAATATGTTGAAACTACGGAACTCACAATTGTAAATGTGAAGGGGGAAAATGAACGGTGGGGAAAGTTAAGTGGTTAATCCATGTTTTTTGTTTTGGATGCCTTTTTCGTCCTTCAATTAACAATGTAGTGAATGCTAGAAGAAATCGAAAACCCCCGGAAAAGACATGGTACCATAAAATTAAACAAATACTTATGTCGAATGTCAAAATAAAAGAAGATTGTGTTTGATTCGACGTATACACAACAAACATATCCATACAAAATTTCACTTAAAGTACTCGTATATAAACATTTACAAAAAAAGCCCTACAGTAGAAAAGATTATTTCCTCATTTATGCACCTCTAACCATAGTTGACACAGGAAGAGGGGGAAATATTCCCTGGCACTGTTCAAAATTTCTACAATACGATATATACGTATGAACGTGAATGGAGCAATGAGTGTGTGCCAAGACAGAGTTATGTGGGGGTCTTATCCTTTCTGCCTATCTCTGCGATGTAACGGCGTGATGAGTTAGTTAGTTAGAAATATCAAGTGTTGAATTACAACAAGGAATCTTCGTTATCGTTACATGTTTAAAATGTAACATTTTTAATGAACTAAATCAACTTTTGTTTGACTTTTTTGTATGGTGAATACCGTACAAGATTTCCAAGTGCTTTTAATCGTCTTGAGTCCATGTGACTATAACATCACCAATCTAGGTATGATATGAGGTTGAAGGTAGCCCTAAGGGGAAATAAATAGGGAAAAAGAAGGTTGGGAACTATCTAGCTATTCAAATGTGGTCACCAAACATGGCTATAGCCATTTCAAGCAACGTTTAGATTCTGAATGGTAGCCTTTCATCAGAGTGAAACTTAGACTATCTACCATTTTGATTTATTTATGAGTTACTAACCGATGAAAATATACTTTAATTTATTTATTGCTTAAATTATATATCTATGATTAACGAAACTCAACAAAATATCAGCATTTAGTAAAGTTCTTCACGATATTTTAAATTCGTTAGTTCTGTATTATTTTTTTTAAATATCAACGAAGTGTGTGCGCTGCATTGATTGAAAGGCAATTGTTTGATGATAGCTTAATGTGAAAACTTCAAATCAAACTAAATAAATCAATTAAACTACCCGTATCCGGGCAATAAAAAAGGACCCATTTGTCAACCATTTATAATCGTATATAAATTTGAACTATCTTCCTAATATCGCTTGTCGCTAGTTAAATCGAGATAAATGGTCCTCCGCATTCGCTTATCTGCTCTAGTGCAATAAATTAATGTGTGGTTGGGTCGCGGTTCGCCAATGATATTGATAGATATGTACATTACCTTCCACCAAAGCTATTAACGACTAACAGAGATACGACTGGGTTATCCAAGGATCGCTGAATTTGAATTTAATTGTCTGAACGATCATTTATAACACGTTATTATTTGGACAGAACAACTTTGATTGGTATTTGTTGGTGACTTAGCTGCAAAGATTTACTTCTATATTGCAATATAATTTAGAGATCGAGATTTACATTCCTACTTTTATATGTGAATACAGCACCTAAGTCACGACTGCTCCTGACTGTTTGGAACCAGTGGAACTATGGAATCTCCAATTGGGATATGTTGTGAGGCTGAAAGTAGTTTGGAGGAGAAAGAGATGAGAAAAGAAAGGTTGGAAAATACTTGGCTATTTAGATCTCGTCACAAAACTCGGCTAAAGCCATTTCAAGCAACGTTTCGATTCTGAATGGTGGTCTTTCACCAGGGCGATACTGAGAGTATCTAGCACTCTGGAAATCTAATACTATCTTCCTTAACTATAAACCGAGGATCACGCCTTGAAGTTTTAAAGGTAGATTGATATTTATATGAAAAGATAACAAATATTTCTTGGAGAAATTCCAAACAAAACAAATGCATTCCTACTATACATGTATTGGTGCGTGTCAGCTATTATTTTTTTTTTTTAATGTTATTGTTATTATTTATTTATAAATAATTTTCATATAAGCTGAAAATGTTTTCTGAAGCTTACAACATGTTTTTATAGTTAAAAAAATATGCTTCAAATCAGCCGATCAACTGTAAAAAATAAGGCAAAATATTGTGCTCTTTCACTATGCAATATAATATACATAATATATTAAGTCAGTTCAACAAGATTTTTTATTTTCTTATTGAATTTGGTTGTTTTTTTTCGTAAAATAGTGTTAAATTCAGGGGATATCCGGCAACAACTTTAAATCATAGACACATACAATTAATAGGTACATTGTTTTCACATAGCTTACACTTTGTGACTGTGCCTTTTTGATTTAATTTGTCAGTTTCAAAACAAATTATCAAAGTTACAAATACACTCATGTTTGGTCACATGTCGGTAGCTCGATCGCTTATAATTTGATTAGAACTTAATTTTATTTAACGACTACTAACTACTTGAGATCTAATATTTGAGATCTGATACCTTTTGATTTCTGACTGGCGATTATGTTATTGCTCTTACAATTTTAATTACTTGTAGAACTTTACTTTAAGTAAAAAAGCGAAGGACACTACAACATTGCTTGAAATTATTAGTATACTAGCTGTGTTTAGTATCCAGATCAGAATCGACAGGTATTACCCAAATTTGATTTATTTCCCCCTGCACTTCCTTTATCTTTATGGTACACCAAATATTACCCAATATTAATAACCTTAATTAGTGATGACATAGTTCCACTGGCTACGGGCCTGTAAAACTCTAGTGAGATAGTTAATCAAAAAAATATAATCAAACAATCTAATTTTGGTTGTTATAAAATGTATAATTTTTTTTTTGATTTGAAAGTCCCTCAAAATGGCTCCCATTGAAAAACTTTATTTAAAGTATCGTACTTTTACCAAAATAACCTTAATTAGTGATGACATAGTTCCACTGGCTACGGGCCTGTAAAACTCTTGTGAGATAGTTAATCAAAAAAATATAATCAAACAATCTAATTTTGGTTGTTATAAAATGTATAATTTTTTTTTGATTTGAAAGTCCCTCAAAATGGCTCCCATTGAAAAACTTTATTTAAATTATCGTACTTTTACCAAAATAACCTTAATTAGTGATGACATAGTTCCACTGGCTACGGGCATGTAAAACTCTTGTGAGATAGTTAGTCAAAAAAATATAATCAAACAATCTAATTTTGGTTGTTATAAAATGTATAATTATTTTTTTGATTTGAAAGTCCCTCAAAATGGCTCCCATTGAAAAACTTTATTTAAATTATCGTACTTTTACCAAAATATTACGGTTTTTTTATAAAGCTTGCGTAATATATGGTATTGATTACTGACCACTCGTACGTATTTGAAAGAAAAAAAAACCACACAAAAAAAAATGTGAATTTAAAAAAAAAATGCTTACGTGGGATATGGAATAATTACAGGTTTTCTTTTCCCAGTCCAGTCACGGACTTATTTGAGAAAATTGTTAAATATATATTTTTTTATTTATTTATTATTTAAGTACATATAACATGTATGATGCCCAAAACATATACACATGAGTGGTTATTTAATTAGAATATTTAACAACAGTAGGTAATTAAGCAAGTTTATGAAAAATTTAATAGTAAATAAATAACAAACAAAGCAAATGAATAATTTTATACAAGGTAGAACATAAATAATTGTATTATTGGCACCTGTACTGAAGAGATGCCTACTAGCCGTTCGGTATTTCGTACCTCATTCAACCAGTCTACAACTAAAGGGCATTATTACAATATCAGCTTGATATGATTGACAGATTTAAAAAAAAAAGTGTTTTATCGTGTCATTAAAAATGTCTACTTCATTGTTTTTGCAGTGAATTGTGTTGTAATTTCTTAATATCCGTGGCAAAAGAGCGAAATATCCCTATTTGTGTGGTAGTTTTTAATATTGAAAATATCGTTTATCCTCCTTGTTGATTTTATTAGTGGTATGTTGACGTTAATTTGGGATAAAATGTTTGGTGCATCAATTTACGAATGTTTAAATTTGTGTAAAATTAATACATCACAAAGTTTACGTCTGGTTGGTAGAGAATGTAGTTTATAGCGCAAAATTGGTTCATTGTATATCCCAAATTGATCAGATAAGTCTTCACGATATGCAGTTATACGAATTGATTTTCTTTAAATGGATTCAATTCTATAACTTTGAATCTCAAAATTAAGAGACCAAATAGTAGTATTCTAGAATCCTCCGCACAATCGATTTATATAACGTTAAAGTTAATTTGGAACTTTTAAATCAACTTGTAATTTTTACAGTTGGTCCTAATATTTGAATGCATTTTTTGAAAAAGTCTCCATATGTTTATTGAAGCTTAATCACGAGTCAAATGTCACACTCAAGTTTTTAATTGAAGTAGTGTTCAATAAATTAACATTATTGATGTGATACACATTTGAAAATTTATTTCTGTTTTTTGTGAAGGAAACTGTTGTGCATTTAATTTCATTAAAATATAAATCATCAAGTGTACACCATTTATAAAGAGATGATAAGTCATTTTGAAAAAGGGTGCAATCTTCTATCAATGTGATTTTTCTGTACAGCTTAAGGTCATCGACAAACAAGAGATATTCATTTAAATTTTATGCTTAAAACTATGTCATTAATAAATATTAAGAACAACAATGGTCCAAGATGAGAGCCTTGTGGAATTTCCGATGTTAGAGTAAAACGTTCCGCGGAGTACCTTCCTATAACTACTTGTAATTGTCTTTCGCTATATTGATTAGGGGCATCTAAGCATCCCTCTCCTTGGGCGACAATAGTCCAACGCAGGATTTGTCTCTATGGGTACGTATTTTTAAATATGTTTTGCATTAAGCAGCAATGATTGTGTTTCACTCTTGGAGTAAGAATATATATGGAGAGAGAGCAAAATAGTTTACCTGACTTCTCAAAATGTACCATATCACTTTCTCCGGGTGTTTACGACGTAAACCGTGAAATAGAAAGATACAAGACAAGTTTTCACATAATATCGCACCACTTTTGGGTATATAAGCATGTTTTCTTTGTATTGCGTCTCCGGTGACTCCACCAACTATGTTTTGTTATGCGACATAACTCAACGGTTTTTGAAGTTATATTCTATATTTTTGTTAATAACAATACTGTTAAAAGTGGTTATACAAATTTTAAAAAATCATGTAGACATGTGCTATGAATGGATGTTAAAAACTGCTTCCATGAAAACTCTACCCACGCCTGAGTTAGAAAAAAATCATAAATCCTGACTACACCGTTTTGCAAAGTTATCCCTGTTACTGTTACTCTGAGGTTTCAACGAGGAGGTTGATGACAACTTAATTATTTCGCTTAATATATGATGCCAAAATAGAACCCCAGCTGCCTATATCCAGCAGACGATCTGAACCAAAATACTGAGATAAATCCCATGCTATATAAGTAAATCTATACTCATGTTAAGTTGAATTTATATTCAAAATGAAAGAACGTCAAGAAGGCAATACTAAATGAAGTTTCATTAACTCTTAACAAGGGGCATGCTAAATTATTACTTCTTTTCAAATATAATCTCTGTTAGAGAAGCTTGCTGAATAACGACTTTCATCAAGTTTATGTGAAAATCATATTGTGTAATGAAGAACTTAAGTTTTTTGCAAATATTCATTGTCTTACTTAAATGCTATTTTTTTATTATTTCGTAATTCCAATTGCAGCGTCGTGCGCTAAATGCAATGCTAAATGGAAAATTTGCTACCAAATATAGTTAAATGTTGGAGACGAATGTAGCCTTCTCATCTTGGGGAAACGGAATGTCATATCGATCAAATTGGTAGTAAATAATAAAATTTAAAACATACACATAGTTATTACAATATATATATTTTTAAACATTGAGGAATATTTTTTTATGTGACAGGGAGAGAACACTGATTCACAAAAAAAGTCATATAATATTTTTCAAAGAACGAACGGGATGTTAGGCTTAACACCTCTCTGACGATGGTCATGTCCTTGAGAAACTTGTATAAAATATGAATATGAAAAAAACTGAATATGACAGAAAATGATCCTGGTCGTCTTGTGGTTCCGCGCGGTATTCCCGGTCAATTCAAGCACCTCAGCTGTTTCGTTTTTTCGAGACAGACTTCCTCCAAGAAAATTTGAGGTTCCGATCCCCTGGATCGAGCCCGTTGATAACCCTCCTTCACTTATGCGAGTTTTTCGGCAAACAATTTTTCTGTGTGAAAAAATCCCTCTGCCAGCTGTTCAGTTGTTTTTCGGTTTCTTGCACACCGACCAGATTCCGTCTTCTGCGTCACTTTGGCCCCTAGAGATGGTCGTGAAAGTACTTATCATTATTTATTATGTTTCATTTTTTTTTTATTTCTGTTTTCACTTTTGACTTTAAACCAATAGTTTTCAATCTCTTCAAAATGATTTTTCAGGCCGAAAATGTTTTTTGTCATTTCTCACGACTCTACTAAAACTTTGACTTGGCTTGAATGTACTTTCTTATGTATATTATGTCCTATTTTTGTTATTGCTTCATTTAATATTAAGTATGTGCTGTTTTTTTTCTGTTGCTCCCATTTCGTGTTTTATATTTTTCGTAATTGAACTTTAGTCCGTTAATTTATAAATAAATACACAAATAAAAGCTCAACAATGGTATTGAAATCGAGGTCAAATGACATCAGGGGCGTTTTAATCAGTTAGTTTCTAAAACACTAATTATGATCATTATTCTTTAACTGTACAAATAACCACATGTAATTCACTAAACTATTCCGAATTGACGTTTGTTGTTCAATCTCAAAATGACTATTTTATTGTTTGTCATAAAATAACTTTACTCTGATAAGTCACATTAAAACCATAAAATAGCAACAACGACCAGAAATGAAATAGTAATTCTAGGAAAGCTTAGTGATAAATCATTCGTAGTTTTTTACATTCACTGTAAAAACTCGTAAGAAGCAGCAAACTCATAATGGATTTTTATATGTCGTGGGATGCAAAGGGATACATTAGGTGCTGCGTGTTCTAAATAAGTCATGGCGGAGCATTTCATTTGATGGATTGCGCAGTTCTCCTAGTTAAGTCTTGTCTTCGCGCGAAGAATATAAACGACAACTTAATGTTCGATGCTCTCCGAGACTGTGCGGTTTCCAAAGCCACTAGGTAAGTAATAGACGTTAGCGATTTATTCGATTTGTAGTCAATGGTACGGTACTTAAAGCACGCTTTAGAATGTACAGCTAAATATGAACTATGGCTTCTGAAAAATCCACCCTGCAAAATGACTTAAAATATGAGTTTAAACACACAAATGTTGATGTCGCAAATAGCCAACTATTACTTTAAGTTTTTTTAACAAGAAATTTAAATCTATAAATTTCAATTAAATAGCTACCAAGTGTTACCTTTAAACATGGAAATAATGGAATAATAAATATTTTTATAAGTTATCGAATTAGAATAGCTAAGGATGGTAATCTCTTTTCATTTACATGGGTAAAGCGATTTGGAACAGACGATTTTTCTGAGAACATCTATGTGTATTGAAATGTTCTAAGCCTTGCGGGTAGGACGCTTAGCTAGCAGTCGAATGGGTTGAGTTCAATACTGAACAGTGACTCGCTCAACACAATCGTTATCCTTAGTGAAAATATCTATTCCATAGGCCTAAGAATCTATTACTTTTTTTTAAAATAGCACCGAAGCACGAACAAAGTCAATTTAAATGTTCCAAGCAACTAAACATTAAATATCAAATCTTTTAAACAACAAAATAATCCAGCAAAGGTTCTTAAAAAAATCGAACAGCAAAACAAAATCAAAACAAAACTAAGCAAAATTAATTTTAATCTGCCTGACAATAAACAACGTTAAGTTTTTGAACTACAAAACATAATTATGTTACAGCTTCTTAACAACAAAAACACCACCATCTTAAAGCTATCGAAAACAAACCATAAACAATTTAAACAACATAATAATAAAAAATAGTCAACAATGCGAGTACAACTGCCAATCAACAAAACAAACTCAAATTCTCCACACAATACAACATAAACAACTGAAGTCTTCCAAACATAATTTATTATTACGCTGCACAGTTTCCTATAAAATTTTGGAGCGAAGGAACGCTTAGCGTCTGCTGCATCGTATAGCGAATTGGCAATACAAAAGCTTCTAGGAAATTGAATGAAACAATGCTCAATATGACCCTGAGGCAAGCATGGCCGATCTCATTCGAAGCTTTGTTATATTGAGGATATTGTATAATTCTCCGCATTATTCTATTATTCAAGTGACAGGATCTAGTTTTCTTGCATGATTGTCTTATTATTTATTTACTAGGAACCAGAATATTATTCTACTGAGTGAATTCATGTTAATTCTAATTGCGGAATAACGTAAGAAGCATTCATGATAACGTAACTTAATATTAAGACAGTAACTCGTGCCGTAGAACTTAAATGACAAATTCCACGAAATGATAATGATTAAATTATCGTGAATACAGGTAGTGGAAAATGGTGGCCATTACGTTAATCGGGTCTCGTCATTGTGTGAGAATCGAGAATGAAGTTATGCTACAATATTTAAGGAAACAAGATATTTTGTTAATTGTAATCTTATTCACATATATTTGACTTGTATATTCTGCCTTACCACAACAGTAAACTTTATGCATATTTCAATTATAATATAACATAAATTATTCGGTTACATAAGTGAAAACAAAAAAATAAGTGCTCGATACAAAGTCAAAACAAATTAAATATTTATATTGTAAATACGGAATAATAAATATGAAAGAAAGATTCTACGTGTAAAAATTCATAAAAATATATATACGAGTATACTTTCTAAATTACCAAACTTTTCAACTGTGTTTTTCACAGAAAAGGGTAATTTCTCAAAACATCTTAACCATATTAATACACATATATTATCTGCAAGCTAATGTAAAAAACAATTGTAGATTATGGAAAAACTTTCCATCAAATTATATAGATATGAAGCACAGGAACAAAACAGTGGGATGAAATCCAGAAAATATTCAGTATTACCATTTTATTTTGTTCGCTGTTGGCGCAGATCCTTAAAAAATATTTATTTTTTAATTTTGTAAAAAAAATTATCCATATTTATGCCTTTGTCCGATAGAAGCATCACAAAAATTGATTCATTCAAAAAACCTTTAACGCTGCTGCAGGCTGTCCCTCGCAATGTTTTTTTATGCTTAGGCACAAGTTGTGAAAATCATAAAATAGATCTATAAAAAATGGCGATCATCCCATGCGGCGTGTGTATAAAAATACACCCGTTATCGTGATATGACAACATTCGCAAAGAAAAATTCAACTCTCCTCTCGGATTTTCACCATCGAACTTTTCAAAGATGACTTGACAAAAGTCCTAAGGGCGAAGTTAACGTAATAACTAACATAGCTTAATATGAGGTTTTTTTGTGAGTGGGTGTGTTTTGCTTGATATTAATTCAATGTGTTTTCAAGGTGCAGATGAGTGTTTTATCTTGGGGTAAGAAAACTATTAAATGACGATACGTGGAAAACAGACTGGCGTGACTTTATCACTTGTGCCGCACTTTCTACTTTTTATATCCCCCGGAGAGCCTCGTCATTAATCTCGCCGTGATACTTAAAGTGTCATTCGTGCGAGTATTACGGCGGGCGCGCTATATCTCTCGCCCGTACTTAGTGTTGGCTTTATTTCTGTCCCGGGATAATCGCAGGTGTCTGTCTGACTGGATTTCGGCTGCAGAAACACCTGCCTAGCTGCTCGTGGACTCATTTTTCTAATTTTTTTTTATCAAAAAGCAGGCTAGTGGGTTTGGATGCACGGTTCGATAAACGAAAAAAAAATTATGGCACTTGCATGAGAAAGAAAACTTTTAACGAGAAGTGAAGTTGTAAATTAGTAACTTTCTGCATATTTATTAACTAACGCGAATGCCCCAACCAATTTCGGTACGCATTGTGGGTAATAAAAATAAAAAGTGAATATGACAGTTGCAAGAAAGTTGAGAGGCAAAGGTAAAATAGACGATGGAGAGTTATGAGGTTTTATCGGGAAAACAGCTACCTTATTGCATGATTGAAGGTCCTGTAATGCCAAAACCGGTTAGTGTATTTACTGACGAATTGATATATAGCTTATACAATATTGTAGATCACAGTTACACGGCATGATTAGGAACTCCACCAAGGGTGATGGTACCAAAACTGAATACTTTCTCTGGACAACGATTTCATATTTTCTTAGCTCCAAAGGCATATAATTGTTTCAATAAGCAACGCAGAAAACAAACTACAAACCTGCTTTAAAAGCCATTTGCAATATGACTAATAGAAAGTGGATAAAAATAACCAGAATTGTTACTCGATAAAATCATTGTTTAACTGAAAATTAACACTTTTTTATTTTATCGAAGGAAGCAATCACTTTGTAGCTTGACATTATAATTTAAAAATAAAAAATATTTTTGTTTTAAGCCACATTATTTATACACATATAACAATTCGACCGGTTTCGGTTAAACTTAACCTTCATCAGGAACGTATAAGTATAAACTATTTATTTTTTAAATGAATACCGCACAAGAGTCTCAACTGCTCCCAACCGTCTAGAGCCAGTGAGACTATGGCATCCCCAAATAGGCTATGTTGTGAGGCTGAAGGTAGTGAGGAGGGAAAGGAAATTGGAAAGAGGAAGGTTGAGAAGTACCTAGCTATTCAGATCTGGTGACCAAACACGGCTAAGCCATTTCAAGCAACGTTTCGATTCTGAATGGTGGTCTTTCACCAGGGCGATACTTAGAGTATCCACCACTCTGGAACGTGCCGCGAATAAACTTTTTACTATTTTTATATGAATTGAATGTGTTATGACACATATTGATTAAATAAAAGTTATTGGCGCACGCCGGGTTTGAACCCGCGACCTTTGGATTTGTAGTCGAGCGTCTTATCACTCGACTATGGAGGCCGTCAAACCTAACAACAAAATGACGTGGTATATATCCTATCACTGTGGTACCTGGAGGAATTGCTGCCCTTTACACCATCTCTATTCCCATCACTGGTCGGATTTTACTGCTATGATATGTCCGGTGTGGTTCATCGTGTAAACCCCGCACGAACTAGAAAAATGTTGTTTTTTTTTTAAAAATCTTATTGTCTTTAATCTTGTTACTGAACAGTGCTATGTTTCATATTACAATTATTTAGAATGCAAACCACCATGATGAGGGCATATGCCTAGTTTGGGAGGTCGTAGTATTTAAATATTTTGTAAAAAATTAAATAAAAGAGATTAATTATTTTTTTTATTATTTCATTAAACAAACAACAGCTTCTATTAACACAGTAGGCAGCTCATAGAATTAGATTTCTAAATGTCCAGATTTTCACTATAAGGTGTTCATCGAATAAAACTTAAAATATGGAAATTGATAGAATTTACATGTTAGGGTAGCATTGCTACATTATTGATGTTTTTGCTGTCTAAAGCATAGATCTTCAATTTAGTCTTGGGTTGGGTTGCTTTAAAATGTTGTCACAATGAATCGATTAGCGTCATTTTAATTTTAGATATTCGATCGAAATTACAAGCATAATTACAAAATCGTTATGCTTCACGGCTGATCATAATTTCAGAAAAATCTAAAATGGATTGAGAATCGACATTTAACGAGCACCGTCGATCGATAAATTGTGACAATGTCAAATGTGACGAAAGTTTAAAAAACACCCCAACTGTAGATTGTGTAATACTTCTAGAAAAAAATCGTTCGCAAGTGTGGAGGACCGCTCTTTTTGAGAAAATGTAGGTACTTACACAAGTTTCCATTTCTAAAAAAAAAATAATCAAAAAACTGTTCGTACTTCGAATTGTATATCAAGAGATAAACATCGTTATTTTTTAGTTTTTTTATGTAAATACTGCACAAGAGCTCCAACTTTTTAGAGTCAAGGATCCTAACAGATCGACCACGCAGGTCGTTCGTTCATCATAATATCAGTGAAACTACAATGATAGTAGCTAGGTACAACCTTAATGTGTTCAGGCTAAGGTAACAAGTTACTACTGGTTATAAAGCTTTTTTTTAATGTTTAAAAAACTTCACTTACATAAGGAAATTTCTAGCTACTATATCTATGTTAGTCTTCTTTCCTGGAATTAACTCACATCCGGCATCACATTTAACTTCCTTGTTAGTCACAATTTTGCAGGAGAATTCATAATCTTTTAGATTTTCTGGATCGAAAACACCAAGGCTGATATTATTAAACCGAAGAAGTTTTTTAAAAATCTAAAATTTAAAACGAAAAAATACTCTTTATTTGGATCTTGGAATACATATCGAGAAATAAAAGCGTTGGGGTATATTGATCAATATTATCTTTTGACTAGCTGTTATGTAACTTGATTCTCCAAGAAAATAAATAATTGCTTTATGTTATCCACCCATTTTAAATATATAATAATATCCGCTTAAATCTACACACTTGGTAGGTAGTTTATAAGATAGTTAGGAATTTGGACTTATTTAGAATTAACATCAGTTCCGAATTTGAAAAGTTCACACTCGTCCGTTCGTACGTTCTCACAAAGAAAATAAGTTATTGTTGATATTGTATTCTTCTGCAATTTCGTAGTCCAAATTTTTAGCAAAAAATGCATATATTATGAGATTAAGGCTATGTTATTAATGCTATTCAGTCCATAAATTGCAAAATATTTGACTTGAAGTAAGCGATTTTCACGAGTTTAGTTTAAGGCCTAACAATTCATTTTATTCTCATTCCACACAAAAAATTAACTAACATTTTCTACTTCTTCTGGGATGTTTTATGATGAGCTTCATTGGTTGCTATTAGGTGAAAATTAATTTATTATAACAGTGGTATTTAATTAATAAAAAAAGAAGACGGTAATCTTCCATTTATAATAATAATAATAAATATATATAAATGAATTTTACTCGGCTTAATTCTGTCATTTTTTTAAATACGGTTTTCCATAAATCTATTATGAGGAGTATTTATAATTTCCCATTACATTTTTTCGCATACCCGTCTTTGTTTTCCTCCTTTTCTCTCAAAATCTGGGAGAACTTAATCTGCGTTGAAGCTTATTAAAAGGTAATTGGATAAAACATCCCACTTGTTATGATGATTTTCGCATTTATGTCATTATTAAAAAGACAATCAAATAATGTACACGAAAAGAATATTTCCATGTTATTTCAAAAGTTTTAAGAATAAAGCGTTGACTTCTTTGAGATTTATTATTATTTTTATTTTTCTTCATAAGACTTCTAACTACTTGGGACGTTCCTTTCTCAAAAATGTCTCCATTTTTTTTTACCAAACCAATTGTTCTTGGATCATCAGTGCAACTAATTTTAGAGTAACCTTTGTTTTTTTGCACCTAAGTAAACCAACCAGAGGTATTTGTATTTCCAAAGTTTATATGTTAGTGCCACGTGTCCAGCTTTATTCCAATTCAGGGTAGAGATTGTGGTGGTAATGTTGTTTACTTACAACATTACTTACATTTAATGTTACATTATTTTTACCAATATACAACATTGCACGGCCAGTTTTAATCTTTCAGCCTTTGCTAACGTTAATATTAGATTTGAAATTAAATGATTGAATATACCTTTAACTTTTGGTGCAGCTTAATATTTGCGATTGAACTGGTTTCATTTGATTAAGAACATATTGCGGGTGAGCACTAAAGATAAAGGTGCAGTTTGAAAATCAGCAAAATCATTTTTGAACGTTTTACTTTAAATTCCAGTGTGCATTTCATAAAGAATTTAAGAGATTACTGTTTAAGAATTGTATTCACTGAAAACCTTAGATATTTTTCTAACTACCCGTATGAAATTAAAAGATAAAGAGTGTGTAGTTTTGTCTGTACTAGAAAACTAAAAAGTATATATTTTTTGGTGCTTACCCTTAAGACTGACTTGATACTAAAATATTTTTTTGTTATTTTACTCCTGACTTTGAATTTGACCATATTTTTGATTTATTTTTACCATAATACGGGCATATGAGTAATTTAGAGGGGGGGTCAGATTTTATTAATTTTCAAATATCATTTTTCAATGATTTGGTTTTTTGAAAATTATATTTTTTAATGCTCTTAAACCGGATCTTTGAAGAAAAACCCTTTAATAAACAGAAAATATAAATTGATTTATTTACTGGTATTTAAAGTTTCAGATAAAGTATGGAAATATGAAAATATTTTTATATTTCTTTAACATGCAAATATTTTTACTATTTCCATCATCTGACAATGATTTCTCATCCGTCATATTTCTCAAAACCTTAATCGGCCGTTCCGATTCGGATTTCTAGAATCTCACCAAACATTCGAGATTAATTTTCCCATTCGTCTTAAAGGTTTTCTTCAAACAGATCGTCCTTTGAAGATTTTTTGGTGTTGATATTGGGTCGAGACAAGGCCACAGTTTCAGAATAAATTGTTTTCCAGGATCCGGTATTTCAGGTTTTAATATTTGCTAGATCATACCATGAATACATAATTTTTCGTTATTCCAAAAATAAATCGTAATACCTTTTGAAACTTTTAAGGTCGTATTATTTTTATGGGTTTACTCACTCTACAAAAGTTGGCCAAAAAATGAGCTCTTGGAGAAACAGTAAATATTTAAGACGTAAGAAAATTCAAAGCAGTTGTAGTAGATATTTTAATAAATAATTCCTTTGTTCTTTGCAAAAACTCTTATTGATTTGATAATAAAAACAAAAAAAAACGTTGTTCCTTTCATTTGTAGAACTACTTATAATCTTTTTAGAACTCAATAATTATATGAATTTAATTTGATTGTGTAAAAAATATACAATAATTGTCAGCAGTAATCTTACCACCACCATCTTAACTATTATATAAAACAGAAAACCTATGTGTTGATGTAGCAAAATCTTTCAGACTGAACGGTGAGTTCTGGTGACATGAAATTTGTAAAGACTTTGACTCTGAAATGACAACCCGAAACGTAATTACCACCACGATCTATGGAAATTTAAAATGAACCCTTTTAACTCTAAAAAAATTACATTAAACCATTTTTTTTTTTAAATAATTCGAGTAAAACAACCGACCGGTCGGTATTTGAGGGGACAAACGCGTCAGATTCCCACTTCGGCGTCGTGGATTCAATTTCTCTGCTGGTTAAGTCCTCCATTATTGCACAAGCAATATTTTATACGTATTATGGTGATAATAGGAGTTTTTTTTGTATTGTCAGGTTATTCGTAACCAGGGAATGTTTGTCTTTCTTTTAAAAAAAACTCGGACAAATCCGGGTAAAAAATTATTGACATTGATATATCAAATCATTTTCTGAAAGGTTCCAAGATGGGTTTGTTTTGGGACAAGTGGCAGCTCGTGAATTTTTTGTGTGGTAGAGTGCAAGGTGGAAAAATACGACGTTGTTGTAGTCTAAAACGTTTTTTTTATTTAATTTTTTTTTGTATGAAGGTTTTCAGGATTTTTCAGTTTTGCTGGTACACTGCACGACTTGATGAAAAATCTTCATACAGAAAACTGAAATTTAACAACAAAAAAAACGTTTTTGGCTACAACAGCATCAAAAATGACTTTTAATTTAATCTTAGCATTCTAGCACACTAAAACGTCACGAGTCGCCACTGTTTGGGACAAATGTTTTTTAGATTAATTATAGTTTCTGCTCATTTCGCTTACCGATTTTTTCCTCTTCACGTTGCAAAAGGTACATTTTACTCTTCTTGAATTGTTGGAATACTGCAGTAGCGGGTAATAAAGGCGGCAGTAAGAACAATTTTAGTAACGGGGGAAAGTTAATAATCAGCGCTAATAAATTTAATTGCACAGTCTGGATACACCGGCCTGGCATCCAGAGTTTTATGGCTACAAAGTTACTTTCGAAGACTCGGGGATTTATTGATCTTCTTTACCTTATGTTAAGGTATTTATTTTAAAAGGTGCTTACCCCGTAAACACCATAGTGTGAACAATACAAATAAGGTAGATAATACCAATACGGAGTTAGAAAACATCCTTCCACTCCCAAGATAGCACACAAACGTCACCGTTAAAACATTTTTATTATTTGCACATTTCTCTAGAAAGGTATTTATTCAGTAAATCAATGGCGTACAAAAAATAATATGAGGGATGCATTTAAGCCAAGAATAATGAGAAAAAAATATTCATTTATTAAAACACCCAGCCAAGTATTTGATATTTTGCTTAAAAAAAATAACGTTTTAAAACTATAATTTGAAATAGTAAAAGGTTTATTTTTCTTGTTTTGTTTTAAATTGCAAAAATTTCAGGCTTGTACTGCGTAAGTTAACGGAGACAGTAAATAAAATGCAAAGCGTCGATTGGCAAAACGCGAAGTATGGAGCTAGTCTAGAATATCACTTGTTCCATTATGCACGTCATGTTGGATAACTTTAAATACGTACTATCATTCTACTTATAATTATATAGATTTACATTGATTTCTGAAGCGATATTTTTCCTCAAAGTCACAGAGCTATAAAAAAAAACAATTGTTCGCGGTGCACTAATCAAGGGTTGCTAAGCGATCAACTAATGTGCGTATGAATTTTGTTTTTGCTATACTTTCTAAGACGGAATGATCTTTTAACATTTTCTATTTCTCTCACAGAAATCTCTCACACACACAATGGCGTGTATCAGTACACAATAGTAATTATTTATTGTTCATTTGGAACGTTTCATAGAGTGATCAAAATATATACATATTGATAAAAACAAATTGAAGGAAGGTCATCACTCCATCTATAAAATGTTCTCATTATGCGGTGAGTATTGTTTTAGTTTTTTTTTTGTAATTTTATATAAGTTATTTTGTATATTTAAGTTTACAAGTAGCTAATTATTTCATTTTCTTTTTGACTTTATAATATTTTAACTTATATACTGCTAATTATTTTGATTTATATGCATTTTAAATATTTTTTGCAAGCTATTTTGAATTAGTTATCATAAAATATAATTATATTACACCAAGAAAATAAAAATAAGAGCAAAAAATGCAAAATAAAAAAAAAAAAAACAGTATACGAGTATAAAAAATAAATGATAACATAATAGGTACAAATCGAGCTAAATAACATTATAAAAAATATGTTTCATTAAGAAAATAAAAATAATAGCAAAAATTACAAAATAATGAAAATAAGAGTATATAAAAAGAAATATCAACATAACAAGGGGAAATCGAGGAAAATTAAAATATTTTAAAAAATGTACACAATATTTAAAAAAATTGTATTTGTATGTTTACTTTTATTTTTGTTTTTTAAGTAAAAATGCTGTTTATAATTTGCTTCAACTTCAAAGATGAGTTTGAGAATATATAAATTCCATTGATCATGCCATGTTCGTTAAACTTGCCACTACAGGGGATGTTATACAGTCGACACATTTGCATAAGAGGTTGGGAGAAGGTTAAATTGTTTTTTTGGAAATGAATGTGGAAAGTTTCGAGGTGTCTCAATTGACGGGGATTCGTATTTATTTTCATTTTAGATAAGAGGGAAGATCATACATGGTTATAATAGTAATAACAATACACGTTGAAAGAAACTCGCAGTGCAAGTAACAACATTATTATTCACTACGCACATAGCAGAAATCTTGGAGTAAGAATATATATGGAAAGAGAGCTAAATATTTTTTACGTCGTAAGCCGTGAGAAAGAAAGAGAAAGAGACAAGACAAGTTGTCACATAATATAGCAACGCTTTTTGGTACGTAGGCATGTTTTTTATCTCCCGCATCTCCGGCAACTCCACACACTACGTTTTAGTATGCGACATAACTCAACGGTTTTTGAGGTTATACTATATAATTTTTTTGGATAACAATACTTTTGAAAAGTGGTCATACAAATAAACGAAACATTATGTCGATGTGTGCCATGAACGAATGTAAAAAGGTGTTTCCATGAAAACCCTAGCCACGCCCGAATCAGGAAAAAATGAACAATCCTCACTAAACTGTTTCGAAAAGCTATCCCTTCTGGTATAGTATTGCTCTGAGGCAGTAATGCTATGATTCGAATTGCTCGAACCACCATTTTACCAAATTACAATTGAAAATTTTATTTTTACATTCACAATGAAACGGAACATCAAACGCTGTCAGCTTTCCAATATAAATTCAGTATTTCCAGCAGTATATATTATTTCCTCCGCAGTTCACGGCGATTTGCTCTGTGCTCAGTCCAATAAAACCGTTTGATGGAAACAAATGCAGGACAATATTGTTGCTGTGCATTGCGCATTATTTATCCTGGAGGATATTCCGACATCATCACTATTGCAAGGACTGCTTGTAGGAATTGTTTGGATCAAACATCTGCTAAGAACGATGTACAAAAAAATATGTAATTTCAAAATAAGAATTATTATTAAAATTGGAATGAACCTTATAGAATAATTGCTTATGTTTTTTAAATATTTAAATAATATCAATAATCGGTTGTGACTATTGTCTTTTTATTTTCTCGCTTCTTTATTTTATATTTGTGTTTTTGATTATTGATATTGTTTATAGATTATTAGTTTTAAATTATTAATTATGAGTCGTAATGTTGACATAGTTTCGATACGCTAAGCAAATAGACAGAGAAAAGGAAGGTCTAGAGAATATATAACACAAAAGTGAATGGTGGAAGAAGTCAGGATGCCCGAAAAAGATATGGCGTGATAAATTAAATCGAATACTTTAAATACTCTGGTAAAATTGGGTACTTTAAAAGGGTTGAAATAACAGAATAGTATGCATATATATATTGTAACAGTATATCGTATCTAACTTATCCTACGGGTAAATGCTGTGAAAGTTTGTTATTCGTAATAATCTAGTGTATACTGTGTTGTATAATATGTTGTTTTATTATTTCTAATTTTGAAACTATCAATTCGTGGTGGAACTCCATTTTAATGATAAAATTATATCAAATTTTGAACTTTTGACTGGTTTCACCTAAGGTATTTTTTAGTGTTATTGTAAAGCCGCCTCTGTCAGCAATAATACAAAACTCAAAATCACAGATGTTCACTGTGAGATTCAATAAGCGTCCATTCCAGATATAAATAGCACAAAACGGCGCTATAAAAATCATCCAAATATTATTATTATTATTAAACACCCTAGACTTACTTAAAATCGCACCTGTCTGAAGTAACCCATCATCAGATGAAACTGGTCAAGTCTTCAATAAAAAAATACTGGAATTAAGTTTTAAAAATTGGCATTATTAAATTATTGTTGTTTTCTTGAGAACAAAAAATACAACACTTGTTTTTACAAAAAAAAACTCAAATCAAACCAAAACTTGGCCACAGTCGTTTTTGTTATTCAACGGGTTCTCCATACTTCTTTTATCACCAAAGACGAGCTATTCGATGTCTTGGGGGAGTAGAACATCACATCGTGCAGCTTGCAAAGTAATAATATTGTTTTCTGTGTTAGTCGTACATCCCCGCAATGAAAACCCGTAGTTTCAGAATACCTAGAAACAGTTGGAATTCCACGCTATTGATATGTGTGAATGTATCAGAAGAGCTTTTTGTTTACGAACAACGTATCTCTTCTTTCCGTTAATATATGTTTTCGAATAGATTAAAAGTCAATTACTGTTTACTAATTCGCTTAAATTTCAAAGTTTTTGTTGACGTTTTCGTGCTAACGTATTTGAAGCATTCTTTCGAGTACCACTCATATATTTGTAGTTACAAGCAACATTATAAAGTGATTTTATCAAACTTATGCATGAGGTTGTCTCCACGCATAAAACAAATTGGGAACAGAATTCAATTTTTATAAACATCGGGAAACGTTATCATTGTTTCCGTTGTCGGCTATTATATTTTCTCACACCTATATTATAATTTCTAAATAGGTCTTTAACAAATTACTGAGATTTTGTTTTACTTTCTCTTGCAGAATTAATACATCGATCAATCGAACTTTCAATATATTGAGAATCTTATATGGTAGACGTCTTTATGAACCACTTCCCTGAATCTTGAGTAGGTAATTCCAACAGCACATTACAAAATATAAAGGTATTTTAAAAAAAAATATGAAAACTTAACTTAACTAACTAACCATCACGCCGTTTCTCCACAGGGGTATGCAGAGAGGACGGACTGCTATACAACTCTGTCTTGGCACACACTCTTTGCTTCATTTACATTCATACACCGTCTCATACATCCTCTTCTGTTATTCTGACTCTTCATAAGACCCGATTCAAGTATTTGATTTACTTGATCGTGCCATGTCTTTCTCAGGCGTCCTCGACTTCTTTTTCCATTCACTTTCGCATCATATATTCTTTTCACACTCTTTTCTTCGTTCATTCGCTCTACATGCCTAAACCATCTAAGCGTCCCTTTCTTGATCCTATTCATTACGCTCACATCAGCCTTACATTCTTTCCGGATCTCCACATTTTTAATACGGTCTTATAATAATATAATAAGTCATATTTAATAAACTTAACTTTTGTTATGAAATATTCATGCAAAAGTATTTCAGTTTTAATTGATATGTTTCTTTAGACACCTATCCCGACACTAGTTCACTTTTTCTCTCAATAAAATCAAAAAGAGCTCGATTTAATTCTTCCATCTTTATCTGCGACGACAAACTGGAATTGCTAAAAGAATTCTGTGTAACTTTTTAAAATTTGTTTGGCTTAGATATGTAGCTATGAAACTATTCACCATTTCATTTTTTAAACATTAACTCCACACAAGAGGTCCTCAGGAAATGAATTTACCTCGAGGCTTATGTCATTTTTGAGGATGCTGTGTGTAGGGTATTTTTGAAGAAAGAAAGGAGTGAATATCAGTCTTAAAGAAGCCTATGCTGTAAGAGAGAAGAAATATAGACACATGAAAATCACCCTATAGCCAATCTGTTAAACGCAAAAACAAGTCTTAGAAGCGACCCGTTCTCATGTGTCAAATGTCAACCATGTACAAATGTTGAGCACAAGCTTAGCGAGTTTTCCGGCTATGCACCAGTGCGAGAGGGATTAGTGACGCAAGTTCCTGTCATCGAATGGAGATTAATTAAATCTTTTACCAGCTTTTAGTATATGAACGTGTTTTTTTTAGGGTAAATCTAATGACCGATTTTTAAGGTTTCTTCTTCAGCCCATTGCCTTAGCAGAGCTATTTCTCTGTATGATGTAACAATTTACGTGCTGGAATCTACATATTCTATATCCCCAGTCGTAGACTTTCCTGGCTTCTACTCTTATTCCACCATTCCACTTTTAATGAGTGTTTTCCTCAGGATGTGTTCTACATGGAAGTTAAATAGACCAGGGTGGAGTTGGCACCCCTGTCTGACCCTTTTAAACACTTTCGACTTTTCCGACGAAGTGGAGTTGAGTCTGACCGTAGCAGTATTGCTTGGGTGCACTTAAGGGATTAGCCGTATGAGGTGTGTATGTGCTTTCATTTCGGAGCACAATTTCCACATGCAAATTCATTTAGCTCAACATGATAAACTAAAATACTTTTTCGTGTCCTAGATATGTATTGCTGGGCTTTGAGACTACATAATCCAACCAATTAATGCTGTTCTTAAAACGTTATTACATTTATAAAACTCCGTTTAAGTTTTTCCACCTTACGTTAATTAATTCGTTTGAACGCATCTATTGTGCAATGTTTTAGGTGGTTTTTAATACACCCTAAATGCATCTAGACCAAATTTGGTATTATTAATTAAAGAGAATACGTACTTAATTATTTTTAATTTCACTATCAATTTTTTTTTGTCAGGTGCTCATAGTGAAAGCACAAATTTAATTAGGTTTGGATTAAAACTGTACATGTAGTTAAATATGTACCTAATTTACTTTTCCGACTAATATTACTATGAATAGAGTAAAAGCAACAAGATTACTAAAACCACTATCGATTTCAAGTGGGTACCGCCACTTTTTGAAGGCAGAATAAAAATACCTTACATCGCTATCACATAAATTTAAGCAATTCATAATATCAACAAAAAAACGTGCATCAAAGTCTTGTTTCTTTTCTGCCAATTACATAATAGATTCACTAAGTTGTTTATTTAGGTTCTATTTTTTTATTTTTCTTCGAAAAATCTTCATCCCGTTAAACTACAATAAAGTAGTTTGGCAACAGGATATTAAATACAAGGTAAATACATGTAAATGATCTTTTTAATAATCAATATATAAAACATATTATTAAAATTCGCCCATCTTAAGAAATTGATATACTATTACACCATACCATGATGCACTGTGCAACTATTTTATTATTGTTATTTCCACTTGAGAGCCATTTTTTTTAGCATATATCTGACTCTTGTACACAGCTCACATTTTTTATATTGCTTGGTAACATGATGAATAAGTTAGGCACGTTATAATCCAGGGTTCACTGCCCATATTTACTATAATATTTTGGTACAATCAAACCGTCGTTTTCTATAGCGTACTTATTGTTTAGCACGGCGCTGACAAACTTTCGTCTAAGAGCACATGTATTTAATTATAATATTTATATACACTGTAATATTGTGTAGATATGCATGCTAAAATGTTTATCAAAATTATATTCGCATATTATTCAAGTTAAATTGCGTTGGAAAGTGCTATAAACAATCTGCGTTTGTCGATTATGCTACCAAACCTGCATAAGGGTGGAACATATTTCATCGAGAGTATCTGCTGAAATTTAGGATTAATATATTCGTACATTGTATCGCTTGCGAGTAATAAATAAAAAGACGGCTTCTAAATTTGGTCAGTTTTTAAGTAATTTAATAGGTTTTGCTAAGGTTTTTTGTATGTCACTATTTTTCTTTCAGGATTCAACCTTGAAGTAGATTTTGATACTAGCCGATATCAATAACATATATTTTTTTGCCTCGGTCATGACTATTGTTCTTTTTAGTTTCTGGCTTTTTTCTGTTCCATATTTTTGTTTTAGATTATTGATATTATCTAAATATATAATATTAAATAAGCACTATTGCTTTAAAGTTAATTTTAATTTATTTATTTTTATTCTTTTTGAACAATTGACAAACGAGGAAGATCTTAGAGCAGATACTCTAATTATCGCCATAATGAAGAAACACCATTTAAATCAAAACATTGCCAAAAATTGGATTAGCCATGTACTCGTATGGTGACCAGATCTGAATAGCCCGGTGCTTTTCAACCTTCCTCTTTCCTTTCTTCTTTCCCTGCCTACTTTATTTAGCATCATAACATATCTCAATTGGGGATACTATCATCCCACTGGCTTAACGCTTCGTGAAAAGCGAAAAAAACGTTCAAAATAATTGTATTGATCGTAAATCTATTGAATTCCTTTAAAAAGCTGTGCAAATTTGGCGACGTTCAAGTTTCCTGTTCAACAGTGTTTGCTGCTTCAGGGACAGGCTTGGCGATACAACCCGGATACTCTGGAAGATGACTCCCGAACTAAAGTGCCAGGAAGTTAGCATTTCCGTGGCCGGGAGATATTCCGATCTTTAGTTCTTTGCGTGCTCTCTTTGCCTTGGCCCGACACCTAGCGACCTACGTACCTAGCAGTTAATACGGTAGCAAACGTACATATATCTAGAGCGTATATTTTGTCGTGCGAAAGCGTGCACTCACTTTTGTAATCAATATGGTGAAAACGTGAGAATAAAACAAATAGTTCTTAAGTATCTTTGTACCATTAAAATATGTTCTTTATTTTATTTTCCTATATTTAGGTAGAAAACTTGGAAATATACCTAAATTCAACAAAAATTCGCCTAGATCCTTTACAATCCGTGTTTTGATCTTTCAGATAAATTTAAAGAAAACTTTAATCATTTTTTTTTGTTTCCTTTATAACCAATTTACATTAAATATTTAATTTTTGACCAAGCGGTCAAAATAATTATTCCTAGGTAACCTTCTTCCTTTTTTCATGACACATGTTGCAACTACAATTGTTTTTAGTGACGAAAAATTCAAAACTAATTAGATTTTCCATAATTTGAGTGTTTGAGTCTACTATTTTAATTAATAAATAAAAAATACCTATTATTTCCATTAAAAAATACAGCCTTATTTATACTTGTTTTTTGGCTTTTACAAAAAAGCCAAAAATACACACTCTTTGGCTTTTTTGTAAAAGCAACATTACCGATTATTTGTCTGTTAATTCTATATGGGTAATATAAAAATGTCTAAGGTTTCTAGTGAATACAATTCTTAAATAGTAATAATCTTTTAATATTTTTATGAAATGGATACTAGAATTTTAGTTTAAACGTTGAAAAATAGTTTTGTTGTTGAAAATGGTTTTCAAACTGCGCCTTTTACTATTTTTTTCGTATGTTTTCAAAGAATTCAAAGTACGACAGTTAAACAATTATATTCACTGTAAACCTCAGAAATTTTTTTAACTACCCATGTAGAATTTATAGATAGATCATGTATAGTATTGCTTGTATTAGAATGCTACAAAGTGACATTTAGAGCCATTTGGGTACTGAAACTTAAGTAAACACCAATGTGTACCTACATAGTTAGCTTAAAGCTCAGCTAAATAAATAAATAATATTTTTCAAATGAATCTTGGCAAGTTATAACAGCAATTCCGTTTTACTACTAGGATCACAATTATCGGTGTTATCTCGTTTATTATCATCGTACCTAAATTTTCTCCTTCATCCTAACGATGCTTATTAATCTCAGGTAACAACAATTCATTTTAAGACGTTATCTAATTTACGATTCTACAAATTTTATGTCATAATTCAGGACCCTTTAAGTCTTATTAGTATAAAAGCAATAGTTTTGATTTGTTTTCTAATAAATTATTTGCAGCATTAAAAACAACACCGGTAATGCGATAAATTATAAAAGCTTCTGTGTGTAGAGATTATTTAAGGATTTATTTAATTTTAAGCGAATGGAGCAAAATATGTCCCATATTAATTTAATCATACCACGCTCAACCGGCTGATAACTTCCAATTGAAAAAAGTAGGTAGTCCAATTTTACTAAAACTTATTGCCCTGACATTGAGATATCCGTTGTATTCTGTATTTATTTGCGTGTCGTTGACAAAAAAGAGGAAGGTGTTAAAAGGAAGCAGTCAGCTCTATGCCTTCAGGTGGTTTTCTGTAGTGCATAAGTCACTTTATCGTACCAGAGAAATCATATTGCATAACTTATTTCATCTCTCACCTTTTCTTACATTTATTTCAAGGTGGTATGAAGCTTTTTTTGTTACAAAATAGCTCAGGTACCTATATACATGGCCTGTTCAAAAGAAAAGGTGAATTTTGAATTTTCGCGGGCTGTGTACATTCGATTATCGATTTTTTTGTCATGTTGGTACACGTATGTTAATCATATGTTAGTATTATAAGCCATTTTTGATTAGTGATTTGTTTTTGACAACTGGAAAGGTTAGTCACGTTTTTGTGTGTTCTTCGATTTTTTACTTCTAAATAAATGGATTTGAACAGGCCTCGTATACCCTTATCAGGACATATGCATATTGAAACAGAACTTACACAGACGCATTGCTTGCATACAACATGTTACAAACTTGTTCTTCGACTTTCGAAAATAAATTCTATTTTGGATAAAAAAACTTTTTTCTTAATGAAAAAACTGTTGTTTTTTTTGGATTAATTAAACAATGAACCCACTGTTATTGTGTCGGACGCGATAGCCACGATGGCAGTGCCTTCGACAATGTGTAGCATTTAGATTAATTTATATTATGTTCATCCATCATTTTAAATGTATATTTCTCCCGGCTTGATAAGCCCTAATGACGCAAAACAATCAGCCCTTCGGGCTGGGTCGGCCAGACTAGGGAAATAACAAACGGAATGACGAGCGCGTAGCGCGGACCAATCCCGGCTGGCCTAACGAATCTTGCGTGAGCAGGTCCGGGAGAAAATTAATCTGTCTGACCCTTTCACGGGGGGGCAGGTTAATCACCCGGCCAAATAAAATATACCGGGGTGATAACTCAGCTCCCAGCTACACAACTGTTATAAATTTATGTATGTAAATATTGGGATAAGTTAGTTATTAAGAGTTTAGCCCCAAAAAAACGGCCATTGTTTGTAAATTGAATCTTTATTCCTCTTTTGTGAAACTAATAAAAATGATAGAGGGGCGGAATAAAATTGAGGTGAAAACTGATGGAAAGGAGAAGGGGATAGGTTAATAAAATCTATCCCACAAAATTGCCAGCCAGCCGGGGAGAGAGGGAAAGAGGAAGCTAAATTCTCTCATACAACGCTCTCTCGCCCCGGCTGCGCGCTCCCGTGGCGATTATATATTGCGCAAAAACGGGAGAAAAGGCAGATCACCAGCATCCTCCGCCAGCATCACTAATCTTGACCACTCTCCGCTCCTCGACTTCGCCTAAATCTTGACTCCTGACTTTTATTTGACCATCGCCTGCCCCCCCTGGACCGCCTGACTACACCTCTCTCTGGACCAGACTCGCAGCATCTTCACTTGGAAGCAGAACCCTACAAGTCAACCCTGTCGTCTCCCTTACAACGAGACCGACCGCTTGGAGCACCTCACAGATTGGGACCGCCACTTATTACAGTTTAATCTCGTGTACCTTGATTAGGTCGGGTACAGTAATATTTCAAATCTAAAAATACATAAAGAAGATAATAACCTATTAAATAATAAATTGAATTAAATATATTGCATTAAGCTTGTCCCTTTTTTAGGCTGTTTCTAAATATCGTCACTTCACTCTACTACAGTAGCATACATAGGTTATTAACTACCTTCTCGAACATGATATTGTGGATTCGATGATTCCGTAAATTCTTCATTAGGTTTCAGTTTCACACAGGCCAATAATATAATATTGGGTGAACTAATCGCTCCTCACAGATGAACTCTCACTTCCAGAAGTTAATGAGATAGAAGAGATACAAGTGAACGTATGGACTTCCGGCTGGTAGGTATAAAGTCTAAAGCCATCAACCGGAAGTGGTGTGGGTCTATGTTTAATCTCGACACATCCGGGGGGGGGGGGGTGATTCTCCGAAGTAATCAAAGAGTGATATTTACCTATCCCGAATACCGAACCAATTTAAGCGTCCCGTATCGAGGTGTTTGTGACGTACATTCACCCAAATCCTTCAGAATTAATACATCATATTGGGGTATACGAGAATATTGAAAATATTAAACTGCCTATATTATGTATGTGCCCTGTGTATACAACTCAATAGCATGCTTATTAGGGTGGTCCGTCGAAGCTTTTTTTTGAATTCGTAAACATCAGGGGTCTCGAAAATTGTACATTCGAATACTGATTATACTTTTGGGTATGTACCAGAGGACGAAATTTTCAAAATCATAATTATTTTTTTCTGACTACCTTAAGTTCAATAATTATTTACGAACCAAACTACAAATATTCTTACACATGAAACACCATCCACAACCGGCATATACCTTAAACGTACATATAAGTAATTCATATATATGTGAGTACATTACAACCGTTATCAGAATTTATCTACTTAGTTTTTTTGTTATGTATATTATGTTAGACTGAGTTGAGTACTTTTACGTTGAGAGATTTTAGACAGAACTGTGTAAAATATTTTTTTTAAAACCTAATGTGTGTCAAACTCTAGTCAGCAAACTGCTGAAACTTGAATATTATGTGAAAAATGTTGTATTCCTGTAGTTTTTTTCTCAAAATCATATCGAACGTAATATAATTAATATTTGCAACCGTGAACTTTCCGTGGTGGCAAAATAAACATCCGTATTTTTTTTTGGATTTTTTTGTTTTTATATGAATACCGCACAAGAGTCTCAACTGCTCCTAACCGTCTAGAGCCAGTGAGACTATGGCATCCCCAAATAGGGTATGTTGTGAGGCTGAAGGTACTGGGAGGGGAAGGAGATTCGGAAGAGGAAGGTTGGGAAGTACCTGGCTATTCAGATCTGGTCACCAAACACGGCTAAAGCCATTTCAAGCAACGTTTCAATTCTGAATGGTGGTTTTTCACCAGGGCGATACGTAGAGTATCTACCACTCTATAAGGTATAGAATATTATTCAAGTTTGCTTTGAGATTGGAAGACCGATATCTATGCAGCAGCTAGGGACTTGACTTTGGCATGTGACATTAAACATGGCGGAAGGGGATATCCTTGAGGGGTTCATCATTTCCAATTACGAAGATTGTCTGCAACACTGGTACACAAATGAAAAACAAATATGGAGGGGTACTACTTGTAAAAATGTTAACCTCCTTTAAAAAAAAAAACTTTTAGTGATAATTTTCTTTTCATAAAAATTCTACGTATTTTGTGGGAATTTAAGAATGAAATTCAAAAGGTAAATATGTTTGGAACTTGACATTTCTTATAAAATTGGTAATGTCCACTTGACTCTTTTATTATGGTTCGACAAATATCTACCTCCTATTCGAGCAAGTTTGTTCTTATTTATAGATTGCTATGTTCTGCGTTGTCCGTTTTTGTGATTAGATAATTGTTGAAGCTGTGGAAGTGAAATAAAGAACCTTGAACTATTTGGAATTAATAACTTTGATCATCTGCTATGGGATGTAATAAATCCGTAAATCAAAATATATGAAAAAGAAACCGAGCCACGATCTAAGTGAAAATTATAAAGATCTTACATCTACCTTGTTGATGAACACCACAGAACTGTGGGAAACTTTTTTTCGAAGAAGAATCACATCACAGCTCACTCCAAAACACAATTAAAGCACCACAATAAAACCAAATAGAATTGGATTCCAAGAATCCATCGAAGAAATACAGGATACTATCAATAAATCGTGTAAACCACGAGGGTTTCTCAGTTTTTTACCATGGAAAAGGTGGGAGTGAATCTTGAATTATGTCACATCGAACGTTAGAATCAAAAGTTTCCTTAGCCTTCTAGATTTTGTAAATAAATTAATATCAAACCCAATACACGTGAAAATAAACCTGTATATATCAAATTAGCCTACTGTTATCTTGACAAGCTGTATTTACAATAATCACAATTACACGACTATGCAGATGTCTTGTGACGTGTGAATAAACTTGTCTCGCAGTATTTGCCTAATTATGGCTGATTGCACCTGGCATAACTCTGCAGCCTGCCATATACTCGTATGCTCGCTCTGGGGTGGTTCCATAAGCCTCGAGGCTTGGACGTGGAGATAGAAGCAAATGGATTTTCGTCATTCCGCAGAAATTTTGAAGCAAATTTAACCGACGTTGCAGAATATTTAGATTGAAATCATTCCAGCGGCTTGTTTTGCGTGGAAGTAATATATCTTCGCCGGAAAGGCAAAAGGGCTGAAGCGCCATTTTGGGAAGCTTACACCAGACCAATTTAAAGTTTTTTTTGTTATAAATAAAATTCATACGTTTTCAGTACCTGGTTATATTTTGACAAAAAAAATTGACTCGGGTAACTCAATACTCTTCTTAAGTTACCTGAAGCAACAAAAAGCTAAAAAAAGTCTTAAACTTCTGGCGCTTAAGTCAAGCCTTATTTTAAATAGTTAATATATTTTAAGGAGCACAATATTCTTCAGAATCAAATGAGAGTCAGAGCATTCGATGCAAAACTCATTTTTGACCAAAGTGTCGCTTAAGCCCTTTTGCCTTTCCAGCGACGATATGAATATGATATGACGAAATGCAATCAACGCCAACGGTAAGACAGCAGAGATATGGATAAAGTTGTGAGTTTGCGGTGCTGCTTCATTTGGTTGCGCGATGTTTTTTTTATTCGAACATACGTTTTAGTATTATTTCAATATCCTACGATCAATATATAACGATATTAATAAGATATTCCAGTTGTCTGTGTCATGATTTTAGTCTACTCGTCTTATGAATCGGACGGTTGAACTACGGTCCGTTTCTCACTAAGCAGGTTTGAGTTCATCGAATTATATAAACTTGGTCTATGAATGCTTTTGACATGTTCAGACTGCTTTCGTATAATTCTAGAATCGAGTTTTAGGAATTAGTTTCTTCTCAAATTGGTAAAGTGGTAAGTTTTCGAAAAGTATCCGGTAATTGTTTTTATTCCAGAAACTCTAACAATTAATATATACTCTCGTGAGAAGGTTTCTGTGTAGGTGCATGGTCATTTTATGGGACGTTAGAAACACAAAGTTTCATTTTTGCAGGTAATAATTAAAAATGCTCAATATCAAATTGCAGACGCCGAACTCATAAATTCACACTAAAATAACAAAATCATTTGCACAAGTGCTATATGTATGTCAAAGAAAGATGACAAGGGTTAGATTTTCTCAAAACAAAATTAACTCAGGTAACTCAATGCTCTACCTGAGTTATCTGAAGCAACAGAAAGCTAAACACTAAAATAACAAAATTATTTGCACATGTGCTACATGTAAGTCAAAGAAAGGTGGCAATGATTAGCATGCTGAATCAGTTATTTGCCAACTTTAATATAAATGCGATGACTTGTCTTTCAGAAAACCTCAACACTCTTGAACGACGATCCCGAACGAAGAGGATGGTACCAATGAGGTATTGTTTAATATGTTGTAATTGATACGTTTCTTTCCGTGCAAATTGACGGAATTCATTTAATTTCAGATTTTTAAGAGGTTCTCGCAAGTATCGATGAAAACATAATACCACCCAATGTTCAGAACAAAAATCATCATCAAAATCGTTGTCAGAACTGGATACTAAGAAATAAATACCGAAAGTAAGATAAAGACAAACATGTGTAGTATATTATAAATTTTCATACAGCATAAAGTGCAGTTAGCTATTGGACATAATCTGGATTTGGTTGAATGTATTTATGTACATTATAAGCACGCACACATAGAAGATTGTATGGCACTAAAACTACGTTGTTCGTAGAAATCGCGTCGCGCCTGTCACGTACTATTCCGGAAGGGTAGTATATAATTGAAACATTCGGAGGGTTTGTCGCCTAAAGGGCTACTTAATCCAATATGATAGGCCGTAGGTACGCACGAATTGCCGTTATAGCCGTATTAAACCTTCGTCCACGAGGGACTATCATTCCTATACGTGCCCTGCGACCCTATCGCATACCGTCCCTCACGCAATTCAGCGACGTTTTACACTACCCTAATGGTTAAATCACTCTTTTACTCGATTACCTTCTTCATTTAAACAAAGAGGAATAGACACACTTACGATTCTCACGGCCAAAGTATTATCTACGTTGATTGATTTTTGGAGTTTTGAAAGTTGGCTAAAGGAGGAGGGGAAAGCGCTACACCGTACAATACCCCAACATTCATTACAACCTTGAAAGGAACGCACTTGAGGCCAGTTTCGTTAAAACATATTTATTGGATTTATGGCTGGACAATACCCATCCAAACTGAATGATATTTTTATCAATTGATATAACATACGATGTACGTTTAAACGAGTACAATTTGTGTGCTATCTGGTTATTTTTTTATTATTTTTTATTTATTTATAAAATGTAGATCATATAAGAATTTCATTTTTTATGATATTTGATGTTTGTGGCTAAATAAAAATAAATTTTTCACAAAAAATCTTACTCCAGTAATTTTGAACCAACGACTTTATATTCATTGGAAGATAATTTAGAAAACTTTAAAATGTTTTTCATGCAAATCTCTTGTATATTACCCAAAATACTAATCTTGGCACGACGTTCGAAAACCTACCGACTAATATTTTTATTGTTATTTTTCCTTCAAAAGATCAGTAATCTATAATATAACATTGATATATGTATTTTCTGTATGTTCTCTACGCAATACCTTAGCATTAAAAAAACTATTACACAATACAATACGAGTAATCCGTTGTTGACTACGTACAAGTGTGAACTTTTGAAATTTGTGACTTAAGTTAGTTGAAATTATTATATTCAAAAACATATAATGGTTAAATCCCTACCTACCTACTTAATAGCCTACCTATAATGTGTTCGATTAGACATTATTCTGTATTGGAAATGAGAACCAATATGTTTTCTTGGCAAGTGAAGTTATACCCGTGATTTTCCACGGATTACTACTAGTCTAAACACAGTTTAAAAAAACTGGAAACCTTAGCTCAAATATTATTACTGTCCAGATCTTTGATATTGTATTATGGATTTACTTTTATAACACATTTATTTCACCTTCTTTTTCCTTCCAATTTCCAAAAAGTATAAAAAATGATTCATCATGTAAAATGGCTTTACTCGCAGCACTTTGGCACTCACATATTGTGTCAAAGTATGTGACCCCTGGGTCAGTAACCAGTAACCAGTCACTGCGTAATATGATGTGATTTGGTTCAACTGATAAAACATGATATTGTGGTTATTTTCATCGAAATGCTTAACTTAGTACACATTCGTACCCAAACGACTAGTATTACTATGTGGTCCATTAGACCCCGATCTCTAAAAAATGATGCAGATACCATTTTCTATAACCTCTAATGTGGTTTCTAACTTCATTGAAGTAGAGTTTATTTTTGCTTAGCAGGGGGGAGTTGATGCGAGACTTTTTCGAATTAAGTGGTTCATTCATAACAAAAGGTGCTTTACTCGATCTAACGGCGCCAGACATGGATGAATAGATTCTTTCGACAATAGGACAACTTAGACTTAAAATGATCTAAGTTAAGTTTTAGGACGTTGACCCTTACGGTTCTTCACATTAAGCTTGTTTTTCTTAACACATCTTCTACATACAGCTTTTAGTAAAATGTTATATACTATAATATGATTTTAAGTTCATTCATATTTTAGGAGTGAGAAAAATCCAAAGTTTAATGTGATAGAATTCTTAAGAAAAATTATATTCTTTCAACTTTTTTTGTTTCTTTAAAAGCTACTTTCACAAAGATAAACATTTTGAATTGGCACTTAACGTTGCTAACAAAAGTTTACACAATTACATTCTCATATATTTTATTATATATTATGTCACTATATTAATTTTATTTTATAATTTGAATTCCCGTGGGGCTTCTAACAAAACATGTTACGAAATAAAATAAATATATTAAAAAAAGATTCAGAAAGATGTAAAAAATATGTGATCCAGGACAACCTGAAGGTCTGATGCTGATATAAAATTAAATAGCAATAGTTTGATATTTTGTGGGTGCCTTTGTCTCATACAGTTAAATAAGTAGGTGCTACAAGCAGGATACTTGTTTCTTACCCCCAGAAATCTTAACGTAGGTAGTCTTTCTATGTTCGAAAGGTTTTAAAAGCTTCAACCTTTCAGGTAGCGTTTTTTTGTTTTTGTGTATTACAGCTTGCGTCCAATTACAACACACCTAAATGGTAAGAAAATCATTTACAAAATATACTGTTAAATTAAGGGACATTAAAAATTCACGTCTTTTGAAACCTTTAAGGTTTATGTCGAAGATATCAATAGACCTAGAGTTATTATTTAGTAGCATCATACGTCGTGTCATAATATGCTTAGCCAATATGTCTGTTTGACCATGTGAAATACGTTGCAAATCATGGCGCCGCCCCAGGCAGAAGTCGTACAAAGGCGTAGTAGTGTAGCGTTACAAGAAATATGGACTATCTTTCAAATTATAAATGATTTTACACGCTGTTACTGCAAGAGCTCCGCTGGAGACTTTAGTACCGTGGCTCAGAGAGCAAATCTTACAAATAATTTATTTGCGATTAATGATTGGGTGCCTAAAACTCCAAAAAAAATAGCCATGTTTCAAATGTAAAACCAGACAAAGAATCTATTGAAGACATGTGTTGTGAGATATAGAAGTATTGATATATATATATATATATATATATATATATATATTGATATATATATATCAATACTTCTATATCTCACAACACATGTCTTATATATATATATTGTTTTTTTGCCTTTTATATATTTTTTATTTAATATTTATTCTAAATCTCAGGGGCAATCCCATAAGTTTCATATAATAATTATAGAACATAAATACGAAGATAATAAATAAAGTTAAACTACAATATATTGTATTGAATGATAACATAAAAAATAAATTTCGTTTCAGCACATCATGAATTGGATCCATTTTTTAGAAAGGGGGCCCTGCAAGAAGTCCAATGCTGCCATCACAAGAGTATTTTCGCTCATGCCTCTTACTTTGTAGTTGGCGATACGTCTTCTTATTAGGGATCTGAACCTGTATATAAATATATATATATTTGCTTTTCACATTTTCTCCTGTCTATTTTTTTTTTAAATCCCATGTATATGGACACTAATTTATTTGTCTGCATACCAAATATTATATATTCTCTACTGAGTGAAACTGCAGCACTTCAATAAAATCAGTTGCGAGTATTTAAAACTCTTTGAAAAGATAAGCCAAAGCATTAATAATAACATTTTCCACTTCCATAGTAACACGCTGCAGTGAATCGGGCACGGGAAAACAATCGCTATCTCATGCGAATTTAATTTAACGTGTGCGCGGATGTGCAGGCGCACGGTAGTGAGGGTGAACGACATGCGGGTGTACGGCGCCTCCGCCACACATTGTTAGGAGATCTGTCACTGGAAAAATCCTGTGCGGCAAAATACACGGATGTTGACTTCGCAACCAAATTGCATTGTATGCAATTAACGGTGATGTATTATTCGATCATGCGTGCGAACGTTGCTTTATACGAATGCACTATTGCATGTGTCAATCAGCGGTGATGGTTTCACGAAAAAATGGAACAACATTTAACCTTTGAAATCCTGGGAAGTAATTTACATACTGTATTAAAATAAATGATTCATTCAACCTCTAGGGAGTGTCTTGTACAATATAGTGTTTTCGGTTTTATTTTTTATATTTTACGTTTGTGATTAAAATAAAAACAAACAAAAAAATTTAGGTACCTACGAAAAGACAAAACGGTAAGTAAATCAAATTGCTTTTGATTCTCTCTTAAGAGATCCAAACTAAAAAAATATATTTTCCAAAAAAAAACTTCATTTAACTAATATTTTAGAAAAGATCAGAGACGACACCGTACATTTTTGGTAGTAAATTAGATCACAAAAATTAGGTAAAGGTACTCCAATTATAAACATGAACGTTGATGAATTCATGTAAATACTGTTGGTCTCAGAAAAAATCGCGAAATATTTCAAGTCAGTATATAACCAAATGCGTCATAACGTAGATGCCGTTAGTCTCCGGCTAGAGGATCCCAGAAATAAAAGATCAATATATCTGAATGTAATTAAGCTCTAGAATGTAAAAACAAACATCCGCAAACACAAGCCCACCAAGGTCACGGGACCGGATGAAAACCCATCTTATATCATCTTAAATTTAAGAGAATATTTTCACAAATACTTTACATTCATAATGTGCTTAGTATTTTAACCTCTAGCTTTACCCAATCTTGAAAACTAACAAATGTAAGCCTTACACATACAACAGGGGATAAAAAAAAATTGCATAATTATAGACCAGTATTTTCATTGTCTATAGATGTTTTTTAAATAATGAAAAAGATAAATTAAAAATCCACTACCCCTAAGAAATGGTTTTCTTAGGGGAAATCAACATGGATTTTTGCCAAAAAAGTCTACTGAATCCAATATTCTTAAGCTTCTGTAAAGCGCGGTGAGAGGGTTAGGTGTTTAATACCAGACAGATGAGTTCTACACCGATAAGATGTTTGACCACGATGGCGTAGATCACGATGTACTGCTAAAAAGTGTTGATGAATTTCTTACAACAAAAAAATCCTATTTAAGAAACAAATGTTTAACGGTCTTCGTAGTCGATTGGTTAAAACGCTCGACTACAAATCCAGAGGTTGCAAGTTCAAATCCAGATATGATTAGCCAGGTACTTAACTTACTAGGTTACTTCCTCTTTCCCATCTAATTTTCCTCTCCACTATATTAAGCCTCACAATATACCACGATTATAGATGACACAGTTCTACTGGCTCCAGAGGATTGGGACCCATTCACTATAACGGTATCCACTACATTTTTTTGTCTAAAGTCTCCAAGTCTTCAGTAGATGGAGTAGGACCCTTGCTTTTAGAACAAAATTTACAAAACGTATAAAATTTTAGAGATAGGCCATGCTTCCTGGTATAACAACTAGGCGGAATTTTGCTCTGCTATGTATTCCGCATAGCAGATCCATGGTAAAGATACATGTGTGTAAAAAACCTAAGAGTGTACGAAAATAAATACTTGTATTCCATATAAGCTTCATGCTATCTGGATGATTATTTTTACTACCGGAAAGCAATATCTCGTACTCATAATATACAAAATATGGAGCTATTTATTTCACTTAATTATGAGATATCAATACTTTTCAATAAAATACTTGGATTGCTTCCAAGTTGTCGATGTTTAGAAAAAGTGATAGCAGCGTTCAACAATGTCACCTTGTTCAGTATTTGTTTTCTCCAATAATATTTTGTTAAACGTAGTATCGACAAAATACAAACGAAAATTATTGTATGTAAAAGCCTTTTAAATAAAAAAGATTTATATTTTCCGTGTGTCTGAAAACTGAAAAGAGCAAATTTAAAAATGACTGATTACCGAACACAGTAAACGTTTTCAGATACTCTTTTCTGAATTAGATTTTGAAATGCGTGTATCTTTTACCTTTGGTCTAGGATGTGGTTAACTATACTTTTTTCAAAACATTTTTCTAATCATTCGACAAAACGGCATGGTGGCCTTGCGGTGGAAATTTCAAACTTACGCAATTCGTCTAAAACAAAACAAAGAAAACTGGGCAACAAACGCAATCCGTTTTGAGTGGAACCACACACTCATACCACTAGGTGAGATATATGTAGCAAACTAAAAAACTGTGGTAAACACATCCAGCATCTCCATTTTACGAAGTGGTAACTAGAATGGGTACTTCGAATGGTACTGCGGTCACCAACCTTCAGGAGACGTATATTAGAAGTGGATTTTTTTTGGGCGACAGAATTCACGCGATGGAGTTTTAAATTTCAGATTTTCAGTTTACTGCTAAAAGAAAAATGATAACGTACAGCAAACAAATACAGGGGTAAAACTTTGTAAAAAAGAGCTTTTTTGGCAACGGAAAGGGTCAAATAACTCTGAAAAGATTAAGAAAAGATTTTTTGGTCGATTGATTTTGTATTCGTGGTTGGATAAAAACTTTTTTTTTCACACAGTAATTTAAGACATTATTTTTTTTTCTTTTAACATTTGGCCTTGTTATAATTAAAAAAGTCTATTTATTAATTATAACTTCCTCGTAACACTGCAGTTTGCAACAATTTTTGATGTATATGTTTACATTTAACAACTCTAAATTAACGTAATTTTTTTCAATATTAAACTCAAAGTGGATCTTATTTAAGAATGTTGTGGTTGTTTACAGTTTTAAACTTTTTGGATAAAGTTTTAAATTTTAAACGCCTTTTAATTAATTCCACAAAACAAAAATTGCTGGAAGTTCGTGATTTTTTTTTTATTTTCCGGTAATCATTCTTCAACGTTATAAATACTAAAATAAAAACATATATTCTTGTTTTTATAACATTTTGTACAATGAGAATATTACTAAACATATTTTCGTAGAAAATAATCACTTTGTGGTTTGACACGTAATATTTATTATTTAATATATGACTTATTATGATTTCTTAATTTCTGACTTTGTTTATTATTTAATGAAAATAAAACGATAACACATTTGGCCAGGGAATAAAATGAAACTTCACAAAAATATATTGTACGTTGTTATATATACTCGTACATACAAGGGTAGAACACAATATAAAATAAAATAAGAGAACATTAAGAAAACAAAAGAATAACATTCAAATAATAACAAATAAACAGAGAGAAACAGACTGATTATATGAAATTAAGATAGAAAAGGTGAAGAATAATAAGAAATTATGAGTTTACGAGAGATATATCTAATATTGGACTACTGGACAAATTTAACTGATTATTAAGAACACGTCTAACAATTTTAATGACTTTCTTTATTTCTAGTGCTTCTAAATTATTTAACCTGTTGTCATGACCATTATTATGAAAAATGATGCTTACGCTAAACGTAACCAGTCGGTCATAAAAGTCAAAATAAAAAATGTGGTCTCATACAAAGTTATGATTTTATTTTCACTGTTAAATAAATTATCCAATAATCCCCGTTCCGAGAAAAAAAATCGTTACTCCAGCAAAACTCAAACTTTCAGGAGGAGCTTAAGAATTTCCCTGAATCCTGAAATTTGTTGAAACAAGAAAAATATGACGAACACCAGAAGGTTCCAGGTGCCAGGTGCGAGCAACTGCTCGAGGTGACGGAGGCTCGCGCAGGTTCGGGTCTACTCCTCCTCGGGCTCGGTGAGCGAGCTTCCTGTCACTTTTAAAACCAACGGTACGGAAAATACAGAATGCGAACTTGCACAAAATGGAATTTTTACGACCGTGGGAAAGGATTGAAAACTAATGGGAAATATTTTTTTATTGAATAAGGTGATTGTGATTGATTATCCGGTAGAAAAAAAACATTTTTCCATTCGTAAGAAGTCTTGCTGCGAATGACTAAAACAAATTGTTTGAGTATAATAATATGGACGTTGGTTTGCAGAGGGCGTCCAACTCACGATTTTCTAAAATCGAGTTATACGTGTTTTCTTATGGATAAATACGAGATTTATATTTGCTGAAAACATACAAGCTTCAGATGCAATAAATTTTTGGTAATTATTTTTTGTACTAACCCACATTGCAAATATTTGCTTAAGTTTAAAAACATTAAAATGCAGGATTAACTATTAAATAAATACATTGATAGATCATAAATAACCTATTAATAATAAATATAATAAAGAAAAAACACTGACATTCACTTCACAAATGCCATAATATGCTTTTATATCGTCATATTTTCAAACGCCTTTTTCTTAGTTTCATCCTTTTTGAGTTGGATGCTTTCTGCATAACTACGTTCAAATGATCTCACTGTCATTTTGAATGAATGGGCGTAATAGATTGCTTTATTTTGCATTGTTTTAATATTAGAGAAATTTTAGTCGTTTATCCTTAGCCACAACATCAATAATAATTGTGGATCACAATTAAATGCACGTCTTTCAGTAAAACACACAAAATCAATATGGAGTAAATGTTATCAATTCGAAATCAGAAAAAATCATTTCAATATTATCCAAAATGTTATAATTTTAATGTATAAAAAAATGTTTACAAATACATAATTGTGTATCAAATTTACCTGCTAATCAAGTGCACTGAATGATAATAGTTTCAATGCAATAATGAAGACTAGTACAAGTTACAAGTAAGTGTGTTTCGATCGTGTTTACCAAATACAGGATAGATTTCCCTCTCAGGGTAGCGCAAGAGAAGTGGATACCAGCCCCGAGCGTAACACTGAGTAACGATTCAGCGGATGCAATCTAGACAAAAGCGACAAATTCATAAAACTTATTGAAGACGGATTTTAAGTTGTCGTTACCCCTCTGAAGGCAATGGGAAAATGAACTATTGTTCTTCGCGCGACTTTCAATCATTTTTATTTCAAATATTTAACTAATATTAATAATCAACGAAACAAATATGAAAAAGAAAAAGCCATAAAATAAAAAGACAATGACCACAACCGATTTTATTTTTATTTTCGAGATTTTCCTGTTTCACATTTGTTTAATTGATTTTATTTAAATATTAAAAAAGCATTAATGCTTTAAAGTTATTTTCAATTTCAACGTTTTTGTTTTGTTTGCACATCTTATAAAGTTTGTAAATATTTTTTTATTCTCAAATTTATTTTATATGAAATAATTTCGGATTAACATGAAAAATTCATTGATTCAGTATGCAATCAAATGGAGCTAAAATTTTCAAAAATAATCTTAATATTTCATCAAAAATTCACACAGGTTCAATGTATTTATATTACGTTTGGCAATTACTGTAAGATTCTTCTAACAACATCGTTTTAATTTATCGTGTTAATCCTTAAGTAATCACCTAAAACAAATGACTTTCTGGCTTTTCAATTGTTCTCGTAAAGAACTGAAACTCGTGACTGTTAGCCCAGGTCAGACTTCGTACAAAATAAATATAGATTTCTCCTTTTAAACCTATAATTCCTCCTAAGTCGTCCGTCATTGCACAGGCAACATTTTCCGCTGATTATTATCAATCAGAGTTTTTTTATGTTCTCAAGTAATACATAACTTGGGAATATTTGCTTTTTTTTTTCAAACTACTAATTTACTAAATTTATCTGAAAACCAAGCAATCCACAGACATAAAATTTTAAATGTTTAAAATATCTTCACAATTATTTAAGAGTTACATTATTTCGCAAAAAGTTTTAATCCGGTTTCGTCGGCATGATAAAACTCTTCTTCCAAAATCGTATTACATGTCGAACAAACAAGGAAAATAAGGAAAAAAAATGTTCCAAACCTCGTTGTGGAAATGTCGTTGTGCGCTGAAAATATCATTGACCTAGAAGTCTGAACAAAAAACTGTGAAAATTGCATGATATCATAGCTCTACATTCTCAAGGATTAAGGTTATTCAAAAAATACCAAAGAAACAGAATTTTTACTTCATATTCAAAAAAAGTCTTGATTTCATAGCAAAAAAAAAAACTTGTGTAATTTACATACGTAAGAGCGAAAATTTACAAAATTGGATATGGTAGATATTTCCAGAAATATTCAACAAGAAATTCTTACCTACCTAATAAAGAACCTACCCACAGTGTATTTTAGCAAATATTGTTCGATATTTGAAAAGGTTGGATTGAAGCAACTAATATTCTTTCTTGGCAAGTCATATTACATTCCGTGATTTTTCACGAGTAACAACTAGTATTATTATAATAACATCTCATGAAGGATGTCAATAAATTTCCAAAGAAGTAACTAAGTATCATTGATATTCCATAGACAATGCCTCTTTGGTGGCTTATAACCGTAAATATTCCCACGGCGTAGAAACAATAAGTACAAAAAAACTTTATCGAACTTAGTCTTCTTAAGAGCCACGAGTTTTCCGGATACTTTTGTTTTGTCTGGCCAAATGTAGTAGGGATGTCTAGTAACTAGGCTTTCAAATAACTATTCATGGTAAAAATTCTGAGAAATAACAAAAAACCGAAAATAAATTAATGAATTTAATTGAAAAAAAACCGGTTCACAATTTATACGACGTTATAAAAAAACATAAACATATATTTTTGAATGTCATAAAGAATATCGCTAAAAGTGATGAAAACCATCTGGTAATTATGCTTTTTTAGAGTCAAATTTATTTCACAGTGTTATTAGCGGAACATCAAAACCATATATAATATTTTCTGGAAAATAACAACGGTTCAAGTTGACAGTAAAATATTTTTTTGTCAATTAACTAATTTTGTTTACCTTGAAGATCACTTTTGTAATGTGGTCAGTTTTATTCAAAATTACAAATATTCTTTCGAAAATCTGATTTACTGAAAGAATTTTTTTTTCGTGCGAAATGAATTTATTTTCACTTTTGATGAATTTATTTTTTTTGATTTTATGGATTCTCTCGTTATCCTCTGCTAACTATCTGAGGCTTATTCTAATACACCCCATAGTGTCTATCTTACTAGTACTGCGGCTCGTTAGGCCTTATTACTATCACCATCTGATAATTGTATTTGATTCATTGAATTCAAGTTCACATTAGTGAGTTCTTAGGGAAAATGTCTTAGCCGGATAAAAAAACCACAAGCAAGGTAAAAATGAAAAAGATGTATCAAAGTTCTGAACTTGTTACTAATAATTATCTTTATATTTGAATGATGTAAAATATTTCATGGTTTTCTCTCATCCTCTAGTCATCTTCAGCCTGCATACTTTTCGTTTTTCTGGTCAGCATCTGGAAACCTGCTGATCTATATGTTAAAGATGTTGCGTGCTATCACTTTCGGCTGCATCCTCTGCATCGTTCTTGCAAACTTTTTTTTTTCCAGTTTTCGAATTTCAGAATTACTTCCGATACTTCAAATATTTCATTGAAAATCAAGTATTTCAATAAAAGATTATTTTTTTTTTCCTAAAAATCATTCAAAAATGTTGATTAACATTCATTTTTTAGTTATTTATTTAAAGTTTTTATACAAACAGAACTAAATGGTTGATCTCTAATATTACATGAATGTAAAATCCATTAGAAAGATTAACATAATAATTAAAAACAATAAAATACAAGTGCAAAATGGAATAAAATAAACGTAATACATAATAATAAAAACAATAACTTTAATGAAATGTGCTTCAAGGTGGTTGCCGCATCATCTGCATCCATCGATAATTGAGAGGAGAGTTGAGCCACTTGGATGGTGCCGCGACAATGATGTTGGTTAAATTCCGAGTTCTGCCCCAGAAGCTGGCTAGCCGGTGGCGAATTAAGGCGGGGGATGAGTGTACCCTCACTTTGTTCAATATTGTAGAGCCACTGCAGAAATAAACTGGAAGTTGCAGAAGTTGCCTATAGGCATTGTTGTAGCAAACCCTCAACATGTTTCTTTGCGCTGTTGGGTATTGTGTCCACAGCTCACAGCAGTTCGTCTTAAAAATCAGTTTCCTGATATTGTCCCTACAGTGGTAGAATCGCCTTGAGAGCATTTCTGCCCGTATATAATAATGTGAAACAATAATAATTATATGGATGGTAAAAATATTAAGCAAACTAAAATACGTTATTCGTCAATAATTGCAAAGCTCTTTTGTGGCACCATTTTTATATGAATAAAATAATACTTTGTGGTCAAAATAAAGTGCAATTTGAAAAAAAAATTATTTTTATAAAGCAAATATAATATGTGAAATAACGGACATCGAGTTCTGTGGACGAAAATATTCTGCAATCGCTGCCATTCCCTATTAATAGAACTACTAATGATAAAGGATGCTTGGACGATGGAGTTGGTGCTCTTAATGGTTCTTTCCTTGAGACCAGCGACCCGGTGCCTTATTAGGGAGGTGAATTTGTAAAAGCTGCCTTCCTCAAACATCATAGAAGCACTATAGTAGCGTGGTAGCCCAAACACCATTCAGTATGCATTATTAGAGTGCACTCCCAATTGGTGGTATGAAGATTGCTTGTATTTGGACCATAGCTTGCAGGTGTATATTTCCGTAGATAATTAACAAAATAACGTACTTATCACTTCAGTACCACATCAAGAAAAACGACGGGAGAGCACGTTTGTACGAAAGCTTAACATTTTCTTCTGCCGAACAATCTCTTCGTTATCTCGTCCATATTTGAGTTTATCCCGTTACGTTGTCTGAGTTAATAGATGAATCAATATAAAAATCTCGATTTCCATACTGTAATTTTTTATTTTTAAGATACACATTATTTTACGTTGAGTAAATTGAATATGTGGGTTTCGGGTAGGAACTTTGCTGGGAACCGCCGATAACTTCTAATGAGTCCTTAACCATTTTGTATGGTGAATACCGCACAAGAGTAAAAACGCTTCCAACCGTCTTAAGCCAGTGGAAGTATGGCATCCTCAATTGGGTTATGTTATGAGGTTGATAAGGGCAGTAGGGAAGGAAAGGAGACAGGGAAGGGGAAGGTTGGGAACTTGGCTATTCAAATTAAACCAAACACGGTTGAAGCCATTTCAAGCAACTTTTTGATCCTGAATAGCGGTCTTTCTAATAGCGGTCTTATATATATCTACACTCTATGTATCTACCACTCTGGAACGTGCCGCAATAAGCTATGTATTATTTTATATGAATTAAATGTGAAATACCACATATTGATTCAATAAAGTTTATTTGCGCACTCGAAGATTTGAACCCGCAGCCTCTGGATATGTAATTGAGCATCTTAACCACTCGAACACGGAAGCCGTTAAAAACCATGCTTTAAACATAACAGAAAATGGTATATGTTTGCAAATTCGTTCTGAATTGTCTATTGAACCAATATCTTTCAACACTTGCATATATTTCTCTATTCCTTTTCCTACATCGAGGTTTTATAAAGTGACTGCTTCTAATAATTTGTATTTGATGAAGTACCCAAGAGCGTGTGGGGATTTTTACTTTTCTATAAATTGCTTTTGTCAAAGAATGAAAGATTTTTGTTTCCAAATCCAAAAATATATAAATATGACAAAATAATGACAAAATATTTTTTTTTTGTTATGTTGTTTTTATTGAGTATTTACTTTTAAGGTATTTATTTACCCATCATTCATTGCAAAATTGATTTCACGGATGAATCAATCAGTAAAACCTAACGACTGCAGTGGCATTGAGAGCTCCGGTGCTTCTCAGTGTTCTACAGACGCCCTCAAAATATATTTAGAAGTAAAATATGGATAAGGACCCAGATTTAAGATTTTCTTGTACATTATATTCATACAAAATAAATAAGAATATGTTAAACATAGGAATATAAAGGTTGCAATTTACCACTTAAGATGTTAAACAAAGGAATATAAAGGTTGCAATTTACCACTAAACGTAAAGATTTTAACTAACCAGGCTTTCGCGCTTTACATTAATTTAAAGGTTGTATTTAGCTGGCCGAGGGGACGGAAGAGAAGAAAGGTAGAGGGGGAGTGTTGGCAAGAAAATAAGGTTACACAACACCTGTACCGGCTCTAATTCTCTTACCTGATCCCAGGGTCTTGTTAACACGTTAAGTTGATTATGAAGGATCAACATTTTATAATGTGAGCTCTTCCCGGATTTGCTTCGTGACCTTTTAAATAATATTCGTTATGTAAAAAGTCACCGTAAAGGTGTCAGGGTAAACAGCTTAAGCAAATAACCATGTGGTAGGAAGGTCTCGAATAAGATATACTTTGCTATTCCGATCTTGTCTTTGAATAAACATTGAGTACTGCCAGTCTCGTTTTCTTTGACAACTTTTTAACCCTTCTGCCGATGTTATAATCATAAACAAAACGTGATGCATTGTTTGCACACTCGTGTTTTTTAACATTTGAACCGATTATTGAAAATTTTATTGGTACCCTTATATTTGAAAAAGAATTAACAAAATGGTAAGAAAGGTGGAGAAAATAAATACTAAACTAAAAAGTAGTTGTACTACAAAAAAATATATTACTGCTGAAAATATTCCGAAAATGATGTATCATTACTAGAGAATGTTGGCTCTTTAATAAAAAATAAACATGTTCAATCACCATTGCATTAAAAATGCTTCAGTCGGGATTTTTCCCGTTTAAATTTCAAATCTCCCGCTGCATTCAGCATTAGTTCTACAGAAGCACATAAACGAGAACGTGAAGAAGGTATTGATATCCGAGGGCCGTTTCTGGATCAAAAAGACAGTATTTTATGTTTATTAAGGTAAGTGCCTTCTATTTCCTTTGCGTTCGTTATTTTCATAGAATATAATACAGTTTTCCATATTGGAACTTTATTGGTCTAGAATATGTTAATTGTTACTATGTTTACACTTTAATGTATGACTGTTTGTTTTCTAAAAAAATTAAAATAAACATAATAATAATAAAAAAAATTAAGACGTACTAGCAGCAGCTTTTCAATGTGATTTTTTTTTAAATACATCATGTCGTTGGTTACTTAGGTAACACTTGTCACTAGAGCAAAGTAAGTAGGTGAGATTGTAGGTGAAGTAAGGTTAGTTACTCTTAGAAGAGCTGATATCGTCTAGTGAGACGGGTAAAGTACATGTGTTTGCAACAACCTATTTAATGTCAGTAAACGTCCGGGTTGCCGGCAGTGAAATTAAATACAAATCTGCTCAATCAATGCAAAACCAAAATGCAGTTACATTTCTACGCTGAACGTTAGTCTTCCCCCGGGTGATACAAGAATACATTTATATTGTTATTAGAAAAATCATCGAATAATTTGACAATGTTCTATTACCATGTCATTACTACCGTTCCTTAGTTATTTATATTTAATGTAGCCGTGGAAAATCTTTTCGTGAAAATACAGTTTTTTTCTTTGTTGTTCAATCCATAAAATTCAAAAAACCTTTGATTGAAAAATATTTTAAATTAAAAGTGTCTTTGGACATTTAATTGAAATTGATTGAAAGCAGATAATCTTTTAAAAATTTACTTGCTGACGGAGTTTTTCAAACATCAATCCACTTTCCTCAGACTGCCGTTTATGTGATCGGGTATGCCAGTAACACCAAAAAAGTCACATACGGCTACAAATGCTAAAGTAAATTATTTTATCGATGACAAAATTTCCTCAAATGGAAACCAAAATGGCTTTTAATCGCCCCCAACTAAATCATCATTGCTCCAGCGATTCCAGTAGAAAAAATAAGAGATGATAAATTTTTCGGTCGAACCTAAGGATTTTAAAGATTTCCACCCTCAACCCCTTACATTTTTCTTTCCCTCCATCCGCACCGCCTGAATTCCCACGTATTCCGGACGCTTTGCGCCAATGGGACGAAAAAATGCGTTTTCCTCAAATTAAACATGTTCCCCATTTTCCATTCGCAGAAAACACTTTACCAACTCTTCTCTTGTACCAAACGAGTCGAGAATACTTTCGCTTTTGAATAATAAAAAAAACTACCGTTTTTATAACTGAACTTTCTTGTTTATTGATTGCACAACTGATAACTCAAATATTGAAACTTACAACCAAGTGGTTTTTTTTCAAATATGTTTTTATAAAAGATATCGACATCTTTAGAGATCACATTTAATATAATTATGCTCATACACCTTGTCATACCACGGTGTGCCAAAATATCTATCCGATTATGCGAATTGCTAAGAACAGTATGACTTCTACCTAAATTATAAAGCAGAAAAACCACACTTCTAAAGCAGCATTAACATTCAAACTGTAAGCTCTGGCATCATAAAAATTAAACACATCAATTTTTAGGGAATATAAAGCTGTCAACTTTATTTCCATGTGAAGATTGTTGCTTTGCAATATCCATTTAACCATCAAACAATAAGACTAGACGCTATTCTATGTTTATTTAATATCCTTTAATCCAAATCTTAGGGAGAACTGACAAGTATAGAAAGTAAGGTAAAACAATTTTTTCTTTATCCGTCCGTGCTTTGAGGGGACCAAACAAAAATAATATATGTTTAAGCTTGGTGTTAATTTTTTCCTTTATAGTCTAGTAAACTGACATAACAGTCTTTTCTCATATACTGCAATACAATATCAAACACAAGGCCAATCTGTATATTTCTATCTCAATGATTTTGTCTCAATTATTTTTCATTCAGAATTTTAATGCAAAAATTAAATTTAAATAAAAATTCGACCGGTTTCGGTTAGACTTAACCTTCATCAGGAATTAATGTCCAGCTACAAAGTGTTTGCTTCCTTCGATAACCAAAAATTAAAGCTTCCTAGAACTTTTTCTCATTTTAGAAAGTTTTGGCGTTGAATTATTATTTTCACGAAAAATAAGGTGGAACAATTAAATTTGGCTAAGCAAAAAAGGCTTGGTAAGTTTCACCGTGTTCTTGAATATCAAAATCTTTATATTGTATTCTTTATCCACAATTTGAATAAGTGGGATGATATTGGGGATAATTCATGGTACCTACAACATTTTTTTATAGCATTTAGGGGCTCACACGGGCATTCCTTTGAGGCTCCTTTCTAGTAATTGGTTAATAGACCTTTGATTCTTCTGCGTATTCGTTAAAATTAATCAAAGCTTTATCGTCAGGATATGTCAGCGATATTATATGAATTGAAGATTGGTTTATTTTGTGAGACTTAAATACACCTAATCAAATTTATAATATCATCTTTCTAGTTGTAGTCAGTTAAGCAAAATTATGAGTATTATATTAAACAAATACAATTTATAAGATGCTCCTTGCTCTAGTTACGATCTGTGTGACGGAAATTTGGCATTTTGGAGACTTTTTCAATCTTTTAATAAGTATATTTAATAAAAGTTCATGAATAGATTTTTTTTGTGAAAAAAATAAATTACGTTCAACAGAATAATCTCAAAAACTACAAATATTATTTTATTTATTTATTTTTGATACTTCAAAGTAATTGAATTCAAGGACTTTTTAACTTTGTCATATTTAATACAATGTATTGTATATTATTAGCTGTATGGCGTACTGGGTTTTACCATGCTATTCTTCTGAAAAAAAGTATACTATTAAAACAAAACAAGTTATATACATCAAAACAAAATTCTATTATAAAGTTGTCTACTATGATAAATATGTTTACACTAATTGGACATAAAAAAATACCAAGATGTTAATGGACATTTCATAATTATAATAAAATATAATTTCATGTAAAACATTCTTTAAATTGAGAAAAAATAACTGACTCACTTTCAGAATAATAGAAAAGAATATTATTGGAGTAATTCCGAATAAAAATGTTTTTTTTTAAATGACGTCCATCTCTCGTATACCATTGCAATAATTATAATACCAAAGAAAAACACTCTTCTAAAATTGAAAATACAATTTTAATCAAAGTCAAACACCAAAGCATAAAAAGGCAGCTGAAAGTAAGGGCCTAAATAAAGAAAAGTCCAACGCCACAACGTCAAACCTTATTTTCTTAGCAAACACAAAATGATATTCAAAAGAATTGGCCGCTGAAAGAAAGTGTGTTTAAACAAATTTCCAGTGAAGTTAGTCGCCGCTAAATTCATTCGCACAAATTGGCGTCTTGTGCGAAAGAGCCGAGAAAAGGTAAAACGGCACACTAAAGGTGAACGCCGCGGAGGTGGAGTTTAAGAGAGATGAAGATAAACGCGAAAAAAAAGCAACACAAAGATACATGTTTCCACGCAAACTGGTCCATTCTTGCAGTAAGAAAATGGTCTCAATAATAAGGAGAGCTTACAGTTTCCCAGCATGCTTGATACAGATCATAAAATTTATTGTAGGTACAACACAGAATTATTGCAGCAAAATAAAAACACGTATTATTTGAGCAGTGTAACGAAGGTGATTTGCATTTTAAATTAAAAGCTTTTAACGGGTAAAAGCAGCTTTAAATATTGTTTTATATGTAAAGTTTATGGTGCTTTTTTAATGACGCGCTGTTTAGAGCCTATAAGTCATTTGAGTGCTTTTAATAAAGGTGAGCTTAAATATTTTAATTCACGAAAGAAAAATTACCTTAAGTAAAGTTTCGGTGTTTATATTTTTTAAGAAGAATTCATTGCTCAACATCCTTCAGTTACAAGTAATAAATTTCTGCGATAAAAAAAAAAAAATACTAGGTGCTTACATATAATTAACCTATATTGTTAGGCTTAACTGAAGAAAAAAAAAGTATTTTAGAATTATGAAGAAGCACGTAGAATTAGTAGAATATGTAAAGAATTTGCCGGGTTTTAAATCTTACTTATTTTAAGTTTAAGTACTTACCCTTTCACGTATATTAGTGGCTCGTGAATAATTTAATAACGAGTCAAAAGGTTGTGAATTCAGTTGAAGAGTATCACGAACACTATTTGAACAAACACGATAACTTTAAAATTGAGAAATTTTCATGTTCATATTGACGTAAAAGTTTCACGTGTATCAAAAAAATAACTCTTTAACTGTCGCAACATACTTAGTTTTTGAAATTCCTTCATTTTTAAGATTGATTTTAATGAATAAAAACCGAACTCAAAATAAAATGAACATCGACTAACATTTTTTACTTATAACATCGTAAAAAACATAATTTATTTTCCACTGACCACAATAATTCCCTACGGTTACTTAACTTCGAAATAACATTCGATATACGAGTAACTTCACAAATCCAATATTATTATTAAATCTTCAGCGCACACGTAGTATGATAGAGCATTGATATCATCACGAAATATCGCTGCCTCTCTTATTTCACGTTACGAAAAAGCTGTTTTTTGCGCCAGACGAAAAAACACACGAAAATATTTCTTTCCGAGATATTCGGAGCCGTCAACAAGATAAATTTTGTATTTTGTGTAGCTGTCAACGGCATAAATTTCGTATTACACCTGTCTTCTGGATACGCATAAATTCAGTCGCTTAAAACGATTATCTTCCCTGGGTTATCTTATACATCCGCGTGTCGCACGAAATACTCTCGAATGTGTGTCTTGGCATCTCAAAAGTTCTATACCTGAAATTTTAACGGGCTCTATCTCGGCCAAGTCAACTATTTTGACTTATCAACGTTAGTTCAATTATTAGACAAGGAAAACGTAGGTGTTTTGAGCACAAAGAGTGTATAAACAAAGAAAGGAGTGTAGAGAAAATGTATGACGCGTAAGTGAATAGTAGAAGGGGTGAAAAAAACATGACATATGAATGTAATACTTAGGTCGATTCATGTTAAGAGTCAAATCCATATCTACAAGACGATATATGGATGTGAAAAAAGCAAAGACTGTGCGCCAAGATAAAGTTGTGTCGTGGTTCATCTTTTCTGCCTACCCAAGGAAAAGGCGTGATGGTTAGATAGCTAATAAGTTAGGTTTGATGTTTTTAATTTTTATTTTCTTTTTAAGAAAAGAAATTGTAAGTTTCATATTTTTCAATGTTTCAATGAGATGCATTATATATTTCAAAAGTCTTTGAACGTTGGTGAAACCGGGTTGCCAAACTTACTGTCGATAATAATGATACAAAGCGGCTTGTGTTTTTTATTCAATTAAATTATGCAATTGGGCAATTTAAAAAAAAAAAACACATTAAAGAGAAAAATATTTTAGTGCTAAACCAAAATTGAAGAAAGTAAAAAATGTATTTACAAAGCTTTAAAGGTAATGTTAATATAAATTAAAAGCCATTTGACGCATCTAACCTAAATATATTCCTTTGTCAGTGGTGACTAGAGAAAGTAATTGGCCAAAACCGGTATGCGAACACTGCAACGTTAACGGAAAATTGGTTTAATCCTTCCAATACCCTGCGAGATGAAGGATCTCTGTTAAGTAAATTTTGTCGCAAAACCACTTATTGTTTATCTAAAATTATTAAGTCATCTATCCTGAGAAAACATCAAGGTCTACATAGTCATGTACAAAATTTTACTACCTAAAGCCCAAATATACCTAAAAAAATCAAAGTTTGGATATCTACGAAATGCTGAGGTGATGGCGTCGTGGTGGTTATTTTATGTATAGTATTTCATAGTTATTTGAATCATGATAAACGGACTATAAAAAATATTTTTATAAAAGGCACATCAGTCTGAACAGAATACTTTTTGGCGGTCTCTTTGAGTTTTTGAAATTTAGCCAAAATTTGAATCGAATCCTCATCAATATTCAGAACGGACATTATTTTTCAAGTGTTTTGAATGCCAATTTTTGGTTGCTGTATTTTTTTCATTCTTGCATAAACAATGATGAAAATCTCCAACAGATAATTTTTGTCACCTTGTTAGCCGAGTGTGTTGATTATTTTATTCATTAAAACCAGCACGTTGTCATACAACAGCAAAATGTTATTGAAGAAGTTTTTATTAAAAGAAAGGGTAATTTTGCTAAGATAATGCACACCAATTAAATATTTCATAAAGGTAGTATGCATCATAATTAGTGAATTTGTCATAATCTCGTTTAAAGAAGTATGTCCTTGATAAATACTTTTAATTCACGAGTAATGCCAATTGTCTAAGTTTTTAAATATTTGAATAATACCAATAATCAACAACACAAATATGAAACAGAAAAGGCCAGAAAATGAAAAAGATAATGTTCACAACCGAGACTCGAACTCGGATCTTCTACTCTATCCGGGAGTAAATTCAAGTTTGAGTCTAGGTTGTGACCATTGTCTTTTTATTTATGGCTTTTTCGGTTTCATATTTGTGTGGTTGATTGTTGATATTATTTAAATATTTTAAAAAAACATTCATGCTTTAAATGTAATTTTAATTTCTACTCACTTTTTATTAAAAGCATGTCTCTAGGACACACTCATATTTAACCTAACATATTACTTTCCCAACCTTGGTTATTATTACTAAAATAATGACCCAAAAACCGTGTATTTACCACTTATTTTCATAAATATTAAATTAATGCTTTAAATAGCAGTTAGGGTAAAACTACTTCTGTAATAACAAGACAGTAAGTCTAGTATCTAGTTTTTATTTATAATGTGGGTATCTGGCGGGTTAGAGTTCTATGAGTTTATTATTATTATAAATAGTTTTTCCACCTGACATCGCTTAAAATTTTAACATCCTTTATTAATGAAGAATAAAATTATGGAAACAAAAAGAATACGGCCATGTCTTTTAAAAAATCTTGAAGTATTTTTCCAGACGTAGAATTTTATACATTATTTGTTTCTCATCTAATCAATGAATAATATCTAGCCAAGATAATGATTTAAGATTGATAACCATAAAACAACCGGATTAAAAAATAATCGTGGCTATTGCAGGCCACCTGCTACATCACAATTTAAAGTATTGCTTACTTGTATTGTTAAAAGTCACACCATAAACAACCTTATCACCCAGTTATAACTAGCAAACAGCATAAGGTTGGCAGCAGTTGTACGTGAAGTTGAACTATTCTACGCATATACGCCATCCCCAACATTTTGTATAACAATTTCCAGATCTATAGTTGTTGACGTGAGTGAGTTTTAACATATTTAACTATCGTTTAACTCATTTGACCTTCCTGGCAGTGTAAAGTCAGCTATTTGGCTCTGAATCCAAAGGTGACGAATTAGAAACCCGAAGAAAGCACACTGCTTCACAATGAAAAATACTCTCTTTTTGGTCTGGTGTGAGACCACTAACATAAAAAAAATTGATGCTAAAAATGAATTCAGCTATAATAAGTAACTCGATCGGAAGAGTCAGATTTTTCCCAACCTTCCCCTTCCATACCTTATTTTCCTACTCACTTCTTCCAGCCTCTACTCCGTAACCCAATTGGAGATGCCTCAGTCCCACTGGCTTCAGATAGTGGGAACTCTTGTGCGGTATTCACTTTTCAAACCTCACAACATTTCTCAAGTTAGATATGTAATAGTTTCACCTGCTGCGGGAAGCTGGGACTTTTGTAGGACATCACAAATAAAAAATAATGTTTGACTAGATTGCTACCGCCTTGTATTTCAATTGAAAAATAACGTTAGTTAAAAGGTTGTGCAATCCAACATTTCATTTTTTGTTTTGTTTTTGTTTGAGAGATTGTTAGGGAAAATTAACATAACAACTATTCCTAAAACAATTACATGAGAATACACTAAATTCACTGATCATCGGGCAACGTGCTTACCGAGTGCCATAAGCTTATTTGCATGAACTGATTCGTGCCTGCTAATTACGAAAATAATAACCAAAACGGTTCGCCAGCTTAAGCTTTAGAGATACAGCACGTTTTGCATTCACTGTAATTTTGCTTGATGTATAGGACTATATTGATCCTAGATACGGTTTATATTACAAAACTGCATTGTTTATGACATGTTTCACGCTATCTCTGTTTTACTTGAATGAACGTGCTTTTGTCATCGGTGGCTCGAAGAATTCATATAAGTGTAATGATAATAACAAATGGGTCACTCAGCAAACGTGAAAGAAGCCTACTACAACTGAGGCTCTCATCAGAAAGTGATGGTGACACTAAATCTAATGTAATATAATTAGATTGCATCAAGAATTCACAAGTTTTAGCTCTTTCCCTTACGAATCATGACACGAGTACGACCTTCAAATTAAATATAAAAAATATCGGCCTTCGTGACAGGAGTAGTCCCTTAGGCGAAACAAATAAAATACTGTTACCTTGTCTGAAAAATGTTTTTAAGGCCATGCATCCCGAAAAAATACTTTTTAATATCAATAAATAATAATTGAATGATTTGAAAAAATAAATTATTTAAAATTTAGTTTTGTCAAAATAATCCAAATTATATTTATTGAGCCACAAATAAAGACTTTACACGGATGAACTACTTTAACGAGACCTTTTTTAAGGTAATCTACTAGCAAATCTTTTATGATAAAAGTAATTTTATTGATGCTATATGGAAGACAATCACGATAACATTTCAGGTTGATTTTATCTCCAGAAATTATTATGGAATATACCTATTAGGACCCTAATCTACACTCGCACTTATACATTTTCTTCAATGGAGACGAGATGGGTACAAAAAGAATTGGAGCTCAGCGATGTTAGCGGACAGTTAATTGCTGAGTAGCATACTATACATACACACGAGTAACACCGCTAGCAAAGGAGTACCTAGACTGTAATACAAGATGCTTCGGATCAGGGGCGCGCAGATAATAAATACCGTGAAAGCTAAGCATGCCCTGAAAAGGAAAACATTTTTATCCAAGACACTATCTAGGTATATAATATGTGCTCGGGTAGAGTTTTTGTTAACCATACAAAGATGGCAGCCAAATTAGAAAAAATAAATAAATTATATAAATAATTTTTAAATTAAATGAGAACGACTAAAAATGCCGGTTTCTCATAAGGTCTCGGTGGCTCTATTTGCAGAAGCGTTGCTCCCAGATATAGTAAAGGTTCCGGGTTGAGTCTCGGTCGCGACCGTTATTTTTTCTGTTTCATATTTACGTTGAGAATTATTGATCATTTCAAAAATTCATTTGAATACATTTTTCTTTAATTTTCTTGTTGTATGCATAACTTTAAAGCCTGTAGAATGGTTTTCCTCCCTTTTGTATGCGATGCAGACTACTTAAGTCAAACTATATAATATTTGGTCTGGTTTCGATAGTTCAAAAAATCCCCAATATGAAAATCATTATAGAATTCAATACCCACCTATGACAAATTTTTCACATTCCATTCGATGAAATCTGGTAAAATGTAAAAGAACATAAACATAGAATTTTTAAGATGGTTCTTGTTTGGTATTCTGTTGCTTATCTTCGATTATATTCAAAGTTAAACGAGATATCTGCCCTGTATATTGGTTCTTAACTTTATGTGTACTTTAACTCAGGCTTGATTCAAATAAGCTACTTCCTCCAGTAGACCACTGAATCAAGAAGAGCAAAGTGGTTTCATTTCAAGGGATGCAATCTTGTATCTACCAGGAGATGCATTTTGATACTGCGTCTCGATACTGACAGTGGCTTTGATTTGAGTTTTCCAGTCCAATGTAGGTCGGATTTTGTAGACGTGTTTCAGCTACCAACTGCGGTGCATTTACTTTCTGTGTGCACTGGCAAAAATAAATTGGACACTGGACAGGATTTAGTTTCGCTTTATCAACATTGAGATGGAAAACAAGCATTTTCCAATAATGCTCCAGGCAATTCCGATCTCGGCCCGAATTGTAAATAAATAATTTGTAGGGAATCCTCTAGGCTAGAGTATCAGTGTAAAATTAATGACATTTACTCGGTATTTGGAAAATGTAAGCAATTCGATAATAATTTATTTATGTTTATTGTGTAATGAGTTTTCGGAATTCCTTAGAAACATGGTAGTTGTTTCGCATTATGTTTGAATTTATTTACGAAATGCCCCGTGCAGAATTAAATGTTTCGCGCAGAATCTGTGTAGGTTACGATCATTATGTTTAAATTTCATTTTTATTGAACAATGTATATCTTAATACATTTTTTTTGCAGCGTTGCCCCCCTAATCCCATCCCAGTGCAGCCATACTTAAGTACCTAGGCTGTCACCGCCTCATAAGCTACTGAATACCAACTAAGCAATTCCTCTTTACCTTTTTTCACGCCGGTATATTTTGCCAAATATTCGAAACTGGTGTAACTACTTAAGATCGTCTTAAATTTACCAAAATTATTTGGATATGAAAGAAAATATATAGGTAGGCTGAGAAGTCGATTTGCTTTGTAACCAACTATAAATCCCTTATACTTTTTCTCAAAGTGCTCACTATAACAGATTTTCTTGTAGATTTGTATGACCTTAAAACCTTTCGTTTTCACGATTTCATAATTTAATTGACTTCAATAAATCAATGTCTTGAACAACAAAAAACTAATTGAAGGTTTGCACATATGATACACCACATGGACTTTGTGTACACTTCAGAGCAATAATATACCAGGAGAGCTAGGGTATTTATACATCCATAATGTTTTTGTTTATTTGTAGAACCACTTTTTTACATTATTGTTATAAACAAAAATATAAGGTATAACCTTAAAACCCGTTGAGTTGTGTCCTGTTATGTCGCATTACAAAACGTAGTAGGCAGAGTCACCGGAGACGCGGGAGACGAAAAACATGCTTACATACCCGAAAGTGACCAGAAAAATACCCAGAGTGATAGGTACTCTAAGAATCGCCCTGATGAAAGACCACCATTCAGAATCGTAACGTTGCTTGAAATGGCTTTAGCCGTGTTTGGTGAGCAGATCTGAATAGCCAAATACTTCACAACTTTCATTTTATTCTTCCCTATCGCCTTCTCCTCCCCACTGTCTTCAGCCTCACAACATACCCCTATTGGGGATGCGATAGTCTCGCTGGCTCTAGACAGTTGGGAGCAGTTGAGACTCTTGTGCGGTATTCACTTAACAACAACAAAAAGTGGTGCTATATTATGTGAGAACTTGTCTTATCTCTTTCTCTCTCACGTTTTACGACGTGAAAACCCAGAGAAAGTGATTTATCGTAAATTTGTATAGGTTGGGTAAAAATATTTGGTTCTCTCTCCATACATATTTTTGCTTTAAGGTGTACATTTATTGCTTTATTCACTTACATACAACGTCTAATGTAATTTTTATTTTTTTGCCACAGTCCCAATTCAAGAATATAATTTATTTGGTGGTGGCCTCTATTGTTTTTTCGAGGCTTTTCAGACTTCTTATTTCGTCTACTTACGCGTCACGTGTTATCTTAAGCATTAAATGACTGAGATTTGATCGTATGAAGAAGTGAAATATGGTATTTTTCCTTTATTTGATGACTTCGTTTTGAAACCCAATATCTCAATAACAAATATAACATCTTAATAATTTTGAGGGAAATAAATTTCATATATATGGTAGAGGTTATTGATTATTTTGGCACTTTCGATATGACGCACGCGTTATGGGTACCTATTCAATACAAAATAACCTTTTCCAACTTTTCCCAATAAATTGAAAGTGCTGGGGCAAACAAAACCACTAGATATATTGAATCAAATATTATGGACACATTTATTTATTTATTTATAAATTAACGGACTAAAGTCCAATTACAAAAATACATATAAAACACGAAATATAAAAAAGAGTAACAGAGAAGAAATAGCATATAAATTGAGATAAATGAAGCGATGACAAAAATAAGGCAAAATAAACATAAGAGAGAACATTCAAGCCATGGTCTTAGTCAAAGTTTTGGTAGAGTCGTAAAGAATGACGAAAATCATTTAGACTGCTACCAAAAATTTCAAGACCATGGCTTGAGTTAACAAGTCTTGACATTCTGGACATTGGAGAATTATACCCGTAATTAGTATTGTGATGATTGAGGAACAGCAATTCATTGTTTCTGAGTCTACGGCAAGGAATGTTGAACTGGATAAGTTGCAACAGAGAAGGTGAGTCAATAAAACAATTAATAATTTTGTAAATGAAAATTAAATCGAAGTCTTTCCTGCGCTTTTCTAATGAAGACATTTTCAATAATTGTTCAATTTCATCATATGAATAATCGCCTCTTTCTCGCCCCAATCTCCATGCAATACCGCGTAAGAAGCGATGTTGTACGGATTCAATATGATGAATATGAACGGTATGAATATAATGAAAAACACATAATGAAAACAGTGCTTCAATACAATACATGACACATAATGAAAACAGTGCTTCAATACAGTACACTTACACGGAACACTGACGGATCGTGAATTATTAAGCCAATAAGCCATCAAATTATAGAAAGCAGATCAAGTTCAAGTGATTTTCTCACAATCGATATTATTTAAAACTTAACTTTAGTTGTGTTGTCTTATTTAATATGACTAGATATGAGACAGTATAAATAGTTATATTTCTGCTACCATAATACGATTATGCAACTTTTTGTTTATGTATAAATGGCTATGAAGGAGAATAATAAATAACAAAAACAAGGGGTAAAAATAATTTATTGTTGTGGAAAATCGTTAAATTTTCTTAAGCGAATAATTTTTTTAAGCAAATAAAAATTTTATAACCATGTTTTTTTTTAAAGAAATGGTAATAATTAAAAACGTTTTTTTTCAAACTAACAATAATAACTAAATAATGAATAAATAAAAAAATCATTAAATAGCTACCGATTATGAAAAACATAAAAAATGACAAAGATAATTTTGCAAAAACAAACTTAATCACAATAAGCGAAAATAAGCAAAAAAAAACGACCCTAGTTTAGCAAACGTCAATCCTTATTAGGAAAGAACCCCAAAGCATAATTGAACTTAGTTATGCAGAAAGCGTTTAACCCACAATTTTCCAGAAGTTTTACATGTTTTCCTATAGATAAATACGAGATTTCTAGCTGCTGAAAACATCCAAGCTCCAAATGCAAAAGATTTTTCGTAATTCACTTTTTTACTAAGGCCGATATTTGACTTAAATTGTATTTTAAATCACTACACCAATGTCTATTGACAACTTCCAAGATTCTGCAGTGCCTCTACAATGTTCACTGAAGGGAGGGTGCACTCATTCCCCGCTTTACTTCGCCGCCGACTAGCCGGCTTCTAGGGCAGGACACGGAATTCAAAGAACATCATTGTCGTGGCTGCATCTGAATGGCTCAGCTCTCCTTTCAACGAGCGATGGATGCATATGATGCGAAGACCACCCTGAAGCACGCTCGATTAAAACGATATTCACAATTTTATTCATTTTTTCTTACGAATTTATGTATCACAGCTTGTACTTTATTATTATTGTAACTATTTATTATTATCAATTATGGAAGGTATTGCATTGTACTACTCCTGCATACCTTCTGGAATAAATTTTTATTATTATTATTAAAATGAAGGATAACTATCATAAAGAGAAAACACTGATATTCACTTTCCAAATGGCGTAATATGCTTTTGTATTGTCATATTTTCAAACGTCTTTCCACAGTATCATATTTTTGAGGCTGGGTGCTTTCTGCATAACCACGTCCAATTTATGTGTATATTAACACGCTTAAATATTACTTTCAATTTATGTGTTCGTTATATTTCACTACCTTTCTTACCACGTATTCACAAAGTGTGCAACACCAATTACAAATACGTACTTCACTTAGCTGAAAAAACCATAGCAATGGGTATATTCATAGAGTTGGTAGAGTAGTATCTATCCAAGGCAGTGAAGTCAGTTTTTTACTTGTTTTTGATGATTTTAACCTGACTCGGCGCACCTGGGCGTGGCTAAGACTAAGGTTACGGTATTTATCCATCAATTCATATCACATATCGACATAATGTTTTTGTTTATTCGAATAGCTACTTTTTCACAGTATTTTTATCGACAAAAATTTAGCATATAACCTAAAAAACCGTTTAGTTGTGTCAAGTTTAGTAGCATAATAAAAAATGTGGACGGAGTTCCGCCGTGAACCAGGAGCTTACGATCATCCTTACAGTATATAGAAGCGGTCTATGAAATGTGCTGTCTCTTTCTCTCTCATGGTTTACGACGTAAAAACCCGGAGAAAGTGATTTATCACAAGTTTATGTGGGTTGGGTAAAAATAATTAGCTCTCTCTCCATACATTGTTACTTCAAGTGTATATTACTAGACAAATAGTGATTGCGAAAATGCATTTGATTCGACTGACTTCAGTGAGCCGCATAGTTGTTATAATTTCCAGGCTACTCAATAAATCCTGTCAGTGTGTTATCCCTAAAGGTTGTATAAATTCAGCCCTGCTTTACTTCCTACCACTGCCGGCTCACTTCAGCCGAAAAGAAAAACGTGACGGTTTATCAACAAATATAGAACGAGCTACTGCATATTGCTTTGGCAAAGGTAATTGTACTTTTGTGTGTATAAAAACGTGAAAATATTTACCAACACGTAAAAAGCTTTTGACCTTTGAACTAACTGCTTTGATTCCAAAGCTGTGCGCATTCTTAGAGCTTACGCATTTTTGAGGGAACATAATTAGAGCCACCTTGTTATTTTCTGGTAATTTAGTTTAAATATTTTAACAAAATTTACTGACTTGGACACAATATAATATATAAAGTACATTCATGGAGTGAATTGCCCTTAAAGGTCAGCCACCCAAAAAACACTATTTTTTGGCTTTCTAATACAAGTATCATACCGATTACAAATTTATTTTTTTTATTTCAAAATCATATAAAATCCATAATATCAAGTAGAATCAAAGTTTTAATAATAAGTTGTATTTAATATTGTCAAAAAGTATATGAGGTACAATTGGTTATTTTGTAAGCTTTAATGGACAAAGAACTAAAATAAAACAAAAAAAAAGTAATACTACAAGCGATCTACTTTTTTTAATTCCAAATTAATATTTGTAAGCTGTGTAAGGTTTCTAGTGAATAAAATTCTTAAGCAATAATATTTTTAATTCTTTACAGAATTTCTACTGCAATTTTACGTAACGTTAAAAAAATGTTTTGTTTTGAAACTTCACTTTTTACTGACATTTTAGTGTATTTTTAATAGAATTTATTAAATTACAGTAAAAAAAAATATTCGCTGGAAATCTTGAACATTTTCCTGACAACCCATAGAAAATTTATTGATAAATTATGTGTATTGTTGCTTGTATTATGATGCTACAAAATGACGTTTAGTTCCATTTTTAAGTGCTGAGGCTTAGTAAGGTAATTTTCCTGAAAAAATTGGTTAGGAAAATTATATTTATATTAAACATTAAATACGTTATTATACATTAAAAACGGTTTTTTTTCAGGGATTTTCCCATAAAAAGAAATATAAAACAATCTAGCATAAGTCTAAAATACATTCTGAATAGTATAATAGTTCCAATCTGTTCTGACATTTGGTAATGGCGGAATAGTGGAACAAAGTTTCTTTATAATAATTTTACTTTTATTTTTTTCGTAGAAAGTAATTACTTTGTGGTTTGACATATTTAATGAAATGAAACAATACTTTTTTATTATACTTTTGATTATTTTCGTGATAGCTTAAAATTTTCCAAAACCGCATCCAGGGTCTAGAGCAATGCTTGCAACCATCGGTCGTTTTTTTATATATTATCAAATGATAATATGTTTTCACTTTATTAGTTTAATCTGTATTGGATGAGGAAGATAATCATAACATTATAAAGGTCGAATTGTAGGCATTATGTAAATGCATGTAAATATCTTATAATTATTGAATTATCCACCATTTTCGGTTCATCAAGATTCAATTACGATTTCACGAAACCGATAGTGGAGATATTGTTGAATAGGCATTGAAGAGGTAGAGCATATCGTAGAGCAATTATTAATAACCAAATTTGAGGCTGAATGGAACTAGCTCTATGCTGAGATAGTTATCATCTGCTGGATAGTTATCAGCCGCCGAGCTAGCGGGGGTTATTGATGCAAGTTTAACAGCTGTTTAGGACAGCGGTAATCTCCCCGCCATCGCTTAGTCCGTCGGATCAGCATACAATCAACATAGTCGGTATGTTTCTCTGAGGATTATTCGCAATGTAAACAAGAGATATGCGGTCGTGATAATTAATTATCCTTATGCAAATAGCTGGTTCAAACGTCGGCTTCGGAATATTATCAGAAGGCGTTGATTGCTTTTAGTATTGTTTAATTATCCGTTGAAATATTATGCACACCTTGTTTCTGCTATGGTGTTCTCCCATATGTACCAAGATATTCCACAGAGTGATCTATGCAATAGTTTTCCGCAACGTATTCTCTGACATGGTGTTTTAGAAAGTGATCTCTGTGATGGCATTCTACCAAGAGTTACTGGAACGTTAATAAAGAAGAGTGAGTTCTACGAAGAAATGTCCGCCGCCCTTTTCGAGGTGTGTTCTTAATTTTTGCTTATTTAAGCAAGAAATTATTATTTAAGTAAGAAATTATTATTTAAGCAAGAAATTATTATTTAAGCAAGAAACTATTATTTGCATAATGGCAAGGAAACTGTTTATGACCTCTGAACAATCAAATATTGTTCAATCTGCTTTTATCTGACTCCATTATTACCTGTTATTTTGCTCAATCGCTCAATTGAAGGTTTGATTATCATCGCTGCGCAAATGTATAATGCTCAGAATGTTTAAAATATTACTATTAGTGTGCTGGGAGTGTTGTTTTTTTGGTTACGAATGTTATTTTTGATAATCCACTAAAGCTACAAGCTACCTGTATTACCCTTAATGCCCTGACAATAGACTCTATAAGGCTGTCTGAATCTTTTGTTTAAGAGCGAATTTACACAATTTTTTTTAATGTATGTAAATGTTAGCATGATAATAATATACAGAAAGTGTTAATAAAATTAACGCAGAACAGGTAATTCATTCACATGCTGCTGTGTTTTTAGTTAATCACAATTCATTCATGTCACGCCAGTGCTATGAAAACGTTTTTACATTTGTATTATAAACCTTGTGAAAACAGAAATGAATATTAGAATCAACGCAGATTGACCATCCGCCACTGCCCAACACAGCCGTAACCAAAATCCATTTAAAAGCTCCCAGCCCGCCCTGATGATGGCGGTGCCGGCGCACCGGGACCATGACTGTCATCTGTAATGGCTGACCATTAAAGCACAAAGTTTAATTGAGTCGTCCTCTGCGGAGTGACTGGAACTTCCCTTCATTGCGCTAAACTACAGGTAATTACAGGCCGACCCTCCATAACACTTTTGCCGCTTTCTACTGGAGATATAATGTTATTATTCATACTTCACTAACCCCTAATTGGTATTTTATATACTAGTAGTTTCTTAGTGGGAGTAAAAAATATATAAAATGAGAATTAAATAATATTTTTGTATAAGATCACATATAAAATAAAATAACACAATATTAAATAAAATAAGAGAACAGTACGTAAAGATATATACAAAGGAACAGAGAAAAAGAGACAAATAATATGAAATAAAAAAGCCAAAACGTCAATTGCAAACTTGATGAAAATAATGGGAAATGTTATGAGTTTACGGGAAATACATGTATACCTAATACCATATTGGACTACTGGACATATTTGATTGATTATCAAGAATATGATTATTAATTAAAAAATAAATAAATAGAATCTTTGGTCTTATACAAAGCTATTATTTCATTTTCATGAAATATGTCAAGCCACAAAGTGATTTCTACGAAAATAAAATATATAAAATGTTCAAACCTCTCCATAAAGTCCAAATTCCTATACTGTTATATGTTACTCCTTATTTAAATGGCCGTTTTCTTAATTTTAATTTATGTTTTTAAAATAAAAGGTAATGCATATTTATTGAATCTTAAATACCCATACAAATCACATGTACGAGTATACCTACAATATGCACCATTCCTGACCTAACGTCATTTAGTGCGCAATCCAAGTTTTTAACACAAATGTACAAAAATCTATTTTCGCAATATATTCCGACCTCTCTTTAGATTGTTACATTTTGGAATTCCAGGCATCAATTTGTCGGTCCAGTGATTTCTAAACTGAAATCTTTTTAATTCTATATGAAATAGATTCTGGAATTTCAGTTAAAAAAATCTTAAATGCTTTCGTTGGTTTTCAAACTGCACCTTTTGTAGAGATATTTTTTATAGAATTTGAAAGATTACAATTTAAAAATATTATTCACGGGAACTCATATACACTTTTAAAACTATCCGTAAATAATTAACAGATAAATCATTGGTTCTATTGCTTGTATTATAATTTTTTTAATTTATTAAATTTTGAGCAAGTTCACCAATTATATCAGTTCTTGTATTTGGCAAAATGTCAGATTAAAAAAAAATCAAGGAGAGTTTGGTACTGGAAATACGAACTGGTCGACAAAAAACGCCAACTCAATTATTAACCCTTTGCTCTGTCTGGGTCAATGCAAAAGGCCAACCCGACAATAAAACACGTGTTTTCATTACATTGTTTTCTCTTTGAGTTCACCGTTACACGTGTAGTGTACCCACAATGTACCTAATTAATAAGCCACTTGAAAGGTGTATTTCTTGACTCCGGAAATATAAATTTATTTTTATTTTTTTAAATAATCATCAACATCATTTTATTCCACGTTTCCTAGTCGGGTTATTTACGTCTCTATCCTGCGTTACTTCGGTGGCCTCAACTTATTGCAGGCCCAACCTCTCCTGACGCAGCTTTGCACCTGTTTTCCTCAGCCTAGTCCGAAGTGACCAGCTGGATGTCGTCCCTCTGGATTTGAGAAAGGTAATGGAATATTTTTTATGGAATTCTTTCAAAATTATTATGAAAATTAAATAGTAAGTTTGTATAAGACCACAGATTTCATTTTATTTTTTTGTGACCGACTGGTTTCGCTTAGCCTAAGCATAATCAAGTTACAAAATTAAACTGAAAAAAAATAAAAGTGCGGTTATGTATACATACAGAGGAATAAGACAATATAAAATAAAATAAGAGAACAAACAATAGAATAACATTTAAAATTAACAAAGGAACATAGAGGGAAAGACAGACAATTTAAAATGAAGGAGGCAAAACGTCAACTGAGAAGGTGATTAAAGAATTTAAAAAAAGATTTTTTTACGTGTTTACAGGAAATGTACCTAATATTAGACAGTAGTAGTAGGTCGGTCAGAAAAATTCAAATAAAATCTGTGGTCTTATACAAAGTTATTATTTCATTTTCATTAAATTTGTCAAACCACAAAGTGATTGTTTTCTACGAAAATACAAAATCATTGTGTTGTTATATGATTCGGTCGAATTGTCAAAATATTTCACAAGGTGAAGGAAAATAAATAATTGCCGCAAACCCAACACCACATTCCACACCAACGTTTAAATATTGACATTAACAACAATTTTATTACGAGAATTTAAATAATAAAGTGTAGTTAAAATAATGTATTCCGACAAAACGATTTTTGATTTGCGAACAATATGAAAACAAAAAAAACAACAAAAAATGTGAATAATGTGACTTAAAAAAAAAGAAGCAAAATTTTCCCAGAAATTATCTTTGTGCCCCAGAAATTGTCATAAAATGAACAAAATATGTAAGAATTTATACATGTTTTTAAGTTCAGTTTTTTTATGATAGTATGGCTTTTCCGATACATTACGCTGAACTGAGAGGTACGTATTTTTTTTAAAGAAAAACAATCAATACCAGGTTACAAATAACGTGCAAATATTTTACAAACTCCTGCTACCACTTTTATAAGCGGAAATATTGCTTGATCAATAATGGGGGACTTAGCTGGCAGAAGAATTAAACCAACGACGCCTGCGTGGAAACCTGACACATTTTTTCACTGTACTAACCAGCTACCAACCGATTTATACCAGAAAGAGCGGTTACACTTGTTATTTTTTACAGTACTTTGTATTAGGTAATTTCGCCTTTCCTCGCTGTATGAACGAGGCATATAACAGATGTACGGCCACCACGAATCTATCATCGGCAGAACTATAATAACAGTGTTCACCAAAGCCCTTTATTACCGATTGGCGGTATTAGTAGAAAGTTAGCGACAAAGCTTTGCATTCGGTTCATCTACCGACCGCGCTACGGAAAAGTGCCCATCAAACGTCATTTCAGCTGTATGTTACCCGCGTACGTAAAACCACAATATGCAAGTTGACCATTGAAGAGAAAATTTCTAGTTCAAACAACATGCGGTAATCCAATCGGTTGAAAATAATTGAGTTTGTTGTTGAACATGTTGTTATACAGGATAGGGTTTCCTGCTGAATTTTAATACTCCATATGTTGACAGTGTTGACACATTATACTAACATTGTCATGATATATTCAGTTTACCTAAAATGGTGATATTTAAAGTGTGCTTATAAATTTTATTTAAATAGTATGTGTTTAGTATAATCTAGAGAACGATGGATGGATGGGGTAGGTTATGAAAAGATGCACAACGTCATAGTTTTGAAACATACACATGTGAAGAGTTCAATTTCCGGTTTGGTTTTCCAGGTTACTGCTTGCAGGGTGAAAGAAGTCATCAGTAAAGGGATATTTTTTTTCTAAAAGTATTGTTAATTATTGTACCTTAATTATAATTTAGAACTAAAAAAAATACATGGCTTAAAATAGATTTGTTTTTTCTTACCAGATCTGAACACCAAGGCATTTCCCAATCTTCGTCTTATATTTTTCTCCTTGCACCCTTCTACGTCCATCAGTTACATAACAACGCCTAAATGGGTATGCCACAGTTTCATTAGCTTCGGACAGCTGAAAATTGGCGGAGTTACATTTAAAAAAAATCCAACTCAATTTATTACTATTATCTTTCCATGGAATTTTCTGAAGGTGCTTGGAAGAATACATTAAAACAGAGTTTTTCATTTTATAACCAAATATATTCAACACTGTTGGGATGTTAACACAATCAGAAATTTACATTTTCACTAAGATTGTTTTCCTTGTGCTAATTTTACAACATCAACTGTGTTACAAATAATGCAAGTATTTACTTAAGATTAGTCTATTAAATGTAGATACATACACTATGTTTATCGTATTTACAGTTATAAGTCTTAATATGTCTATAAAACACCAGATACGTTCTTTATTCACACTATTCGAAGAAGTTTTGATTTACGTCATTTTCAATTACCAATCAAAAAGATGTAATAATTTTTTTAAATTTATTTGTAACATACCTTAAGCTAATGGCGTTAAAATTGCTCACAGTGAAAGTAGCATGTTAGATTTTTGAAATCTATTGCGTTAATTTTGAACAAAATTGAATTTGCGTTCATAAATTTGACTTGCAAGTATGAGAGCATTTGTTTAAAAAAACCAAAACTTCTTCAAAACTAATATTTTTGTTGGTAAAATAGTCGTAATAATATAATAAGTTCTCTCTAGCATTTGTTTTTGTGTATTAAAAGTGCTTCATCTAATATTTCTAAGACCTTCACGTGCAATCTATTTTCTGAATGATTTAAATTATGTATTTTTATGTTAACTCATAAATTTAATTTTTAATTCTTTTCTTGGTGGAACCAGATGTTTATCAAAATACACTATAAATTTTAATTAAAAAATTAATTTTTGTTTTGTTCGGTTTTATCGTAAAATTTTAAACAATCAAAAATACCTTAATCTCTTACAAAATTCAAAGAAATATTTCAAAGACAACTTGAATTTAAGGTACACTTACTTTCTTACAAAACAGAATTACTGAGAATTTATTTACAATATTATAAGATTTCGGTTATGTAGTCTAATTTTATTTAAATTTAAGTTTATTTTTAAGCACTCGTCTTTGTTCGACGGAGGTCATTTACTTGTATTACAGTATATTGTTATACTATTTTCGATTGGATAAACAGTTCATTCAGTTTGAAAGCCATTTTTATAACATGTGTAATAAAAAATCTACTACCCTATCTCTAAAATTTCCTATCAGAACATATTTACAATCTTTTGATTATTGCTTGAAAAAATAACATTGGAGGTAACTCATACTTAATTGTGTTTAAAACATTGTTTCAAGTTTTGACAATCAGAATACAAACTACATGCTACAGCAGTAAGTGACAAAATCAGTATTATATCTTTAAAATATGTTCGAAAATAAATATGAAGATTTGACAAATCCAATTTTTATTTATTAAAATTAACTTTTTTACGCTACGGTATTATTTTTGAAAAATTATAAATACAATAAATTATGTGAATATCATTGGCGGTGTTTAAATATTTAAAAAAATCAATTTAATTTATTTTAGTAATAGCACAGCTCTAGTAAAATAAATGTTTTCTGTGATAAATAATTTCTGCAGAGTGTATTCCTTCCATAGAGAAAGTAAATAATGCAACGCACACTGATTGGGCATTACTTACGAAACAGTAACCTAAAAATTGGATACACAAAATCAACAATAGAAATTATTTCGAAAACCGAAATTATTATCTATGTATAAGTGAATCACTTCACATAAGTACATATCCTGAAAATAATATGTATTACTTCACTTTGTTTAGATTTCTCTCAATGATTTTAAATTATTAAATGTGAGACTTACACTAAATTGAAATAATATATGACTTCAGGTAACAATTATTTTCTAACTATAATTGGTAGGTGACTACAAATTTTTGACTGCATAAATGATTAACGTTCCTAGAACGTTCCATTAAATAAAGTAATTTATACAGCATTTCATGTAAGATGTGTTTAGTACACGAAATTTAATAAGAGCAACAGCTAAGTGTCATCACTTTCCCCAATGTCATAATTTACAATAAGTATTTTTTTTATTGAGCACTGCGTAATCTAACATGACCAGGTTAACCACTTTTCTACCACCTTGTCTTTTTAAACAGGTGTATTAATTATTATTATGTATTTATCATTTCACTCTTCTTGGAATGTTTTATGTAAATGTTATTTTTTTGAGTAAGATATTTTATTTACCCTGTGTTTTCTAAACAAATTAATATTCTTCGATAAACCACTTGACTTAGGCGACGATTATTCACAAACAAATTATCTTTTTTACGGCAATCTTATTGTTCGTTGGGCTTTTTAGTAGATTCGGGCAAATTCCAATTCAAATCGGTAGAAACATTACTGTCTTTATTTTCACATTGAGTATTAGAATTAGATTTAGTGGTTTTGCAGACGTCCTGCGATCTTCTTCGTCATATCTCTGGGGCTTCCACTCCGTCTCCAACATAACCCTCGTCTGGACTTTCCGAAGGATTTTCTAAATCTTTTGTACTGGACGATTGGCACACAGACTTTGTCTTTGAAGTGTCCGTTGATTTATCAGCTGCGTACCTAGGATCATTTTCCATCGTTTGGGTTGGGACGCATCTTGTTGAGACAAAATTTCCGTTCGTCAGACTAGGAGCCATTTCAGTATGTGACCTTTGATGGCTTACTTGAGGGTGGTAATTCGCAGGTACGCAGGCAGGCCATGATCCTGAAATCACAGATTGGGGAGAAGTGCAGCAAGGAGCGACAGAAGGAGACATCGCTCCGGACTTGTACCCTTCGGGCGGAGAGGGTATGTAAGCGCCTTCTGGCAACCCTATTTGTTGTTCTGATGTGAACCCAGGTTGTTGCCTTTGCTGAGTGTAAGGATATCCTTCTACAGTATACCGAACATCAGCGGGGCTATAATGTTCATAAGATGGCGGTTGAAGTGACCGTACGAAGAATTCTGCTTCCCTTGAAAATCGTACTGCTTGATTCGGGGCATTTTTCAATTTAGATCGATTGTGAGGAAGAGTTCTGTAGAAGTTGTTTGAATTATCCGGAACCATAAGAGGTTGCTGGATTGATTGGATTTTCGGAAGTCCAAAGTCTATTGGATAGCCATCGCTGTCTAGGAAGCAGCCAGGGTTTAGATGCACATCCGCTACGTGCTGGTACATATCACTCCGAGAGCCACGAGGTAGTGTCGCTACAGAACTAACGTAGTTTTGTTGATCTTGCCACTTCACTTGCCGAGGTGGAGCTGAAGACAAAGACAGCACCGTATTTGTATCAAAATTATCTTCAGCTTCTTCGTCGTTTAAATTTGTTTGTGGATCGATATCTTCATTGGGATTTTTCCTTCCATTTCCCACACTCTCTGTGTCATTGATGAGATCTGGGTTCTGTTCCAATTGGTAGTTGCGCAAAGAAGACGCATTTAAACAAACCATATTTTCTATGTTGTTCATTATAAAATCTCGGGTGTCATTTGAATACATGGCAACGTGGTGGTGTTGATCTGTAACTAGAATACTTCCGTTCATCTTAGGCGGCAGCGGATCAATACACGGGTTTGCATTTGCATTCTTCATACTGGTTGGATACTGCAAAGCGACATCTTTGCTACTCTCTTTCTTCTTCCGCCGTTTTCTTGTTTCTTTTGCATTTTATACAAGCAACAATGATGACAATAAAGATTATAATAAAAAGAGACCCTCCGCCGACCGCGAATGCCAAAATGTATTCAAATGGAAACGTGACCACAATTACAATGGGCTCTTCTTTGACGATGACTCTGATAGTGTAGTTAGATTGGCTTTTTCCAGCTGGGTTTTCCGCAACACAAGCGAATGTTCCATTGTCTTCACTATTTGTGTTGTAAATAAAAAGCTCACTCCTCTTTTCTACCGTTCCTTCTTCGATATAATAATACAAATGTATCCCGGGAGCCACCATGGAATCGTTTTGCAAGACTTGTCCCTGAAACCACCAAGATACTTTTGCTTCTGGAATGGCTGATACTTGACAGAGAAGGGAAACATTTTTGCCTTCACTTATTTCCAAATAAAAAGTTGTAGGAGAGACATCCGGTAAACAAGCCAGATCCGTTTCCGTTAGTGACTTTATAGCGCGCCCTCCGAGACGCTGCGGAGAACTGCAGCGAGGCTCCACAGAATGCGGAATATTGAAATTCTGCAGCCACGTGTACAGATCCTGCGAATTGCAGTCGCATTGCCATTTATTATTATGTAAATCAACTCCGTGAAGAGATTCCGGAAGGATGTGAGACCCTCGCATAGTCGTTAACTTGTTGCCATCTAGTTTGAGCCACTCCAAGTGACTCAAGCCGATAAAAGCTTCATCTTCTATCAAACTTATATCGCAGTTGCTCAACTCGAGCGTCGTCAAGTACGTAAGGTGTTGGAATCCATTGCTTTTCAAGGTTTTCATCGGGTTTTCGCTGAGCGTCAGACGCATAAGCGACGGAAAATCGGAGAATATTGCGGAAGGAACGTGGAGTAGCATATTTTGCGACAGGTCCAACTCCACAAGGTTCGATAGGCCCTTGAAAGCGTCATCGTCTATTTTTGTGATTTTGCATCTCGAGAGGAATATTTTTTGTAAATTGATGAGACCGAGTTTGCGGAACCTCTCCTTGGATAAGACCTGAATATTGTTTCCGGAAAACTCGAGCACTTGCGTGCCGTGGTCCAGTCCGCTGGGGATGATGGTAAAGTCCTTGTCCTGGCACTCCACGGTCTGCTTGCCGTTCTTCCACTTACAGACGCACGGCTCAGGGCAGGCGGGAACCCTCGTCACGTGCATGAGTAGCAGCAACCACACTTGCCACCACCGCAAAAGGGATGACATTGTTCTAACGCAATCACATTACTTGATTCATTGAATTTCTAAATACCTTATTACTTAACTGATTACCATTTACTTTTAGTGTAGTCCTATATATCACATTGCTTATATCACTTTCTTTTAAATCATCCTTATTAAATGTCACTTTTCAACTCCACAGTGAATCGGGAAACACGAGCATGATGATCTTCAGACTCGTTCTAAATGCTGCCGTCCTGGAGCGAGTCAGATTATTTTCTCTTCACAATCTGCAACAAACAAAAGATTAACGTTAAAACACGATATTCAAATTGAAGAGGTTCTGGAATAAAAGCAATAAATTGGGTGGGTACTGCCAATATTTTGAGGTTTTCTAACATAAAATCATGATAAATGGAGATTGGTCAGAAAAATCTATTTGAATTTGAAGTAAAATGTTTAGTCCCAAGAAGATTTATCTTTGGACTAAGCTCAAAGGATCCAATTGGCTAAACCTAAATCGCTCAAACTCAAACCTACGCTTCGTTTATACATTTTCGAAAAACTAAAACGTTTACCAGCTTTTATAATGGCTTTTCCCAATTTCAAGAAACAATTTGTATACATCACGGCATCCTTTAGTTCTTACAAATGGATTCAAGGATGAAAGGGAGTAAAGTTATTTTCCAAACGTTTCGGCTTGTTTTGTACAACGAAGGTAAAAAAAGTTAACGTAGGGTTTGGATATATAATTATGTACCTACATATTAAGTAGGTTAAGTTGTAAATTTATCCACTTGGGCCTTGAATGTGTGAGCAAATAGTTTATTCGGTGAATTAGTATTTATTCGATAATTTGGTAGGAGGACACAACAGAAATGTTGTTCGACTCATTTGATGAAGCATTTCACTAGACAGATAAAGCATTGTACACTGAGTTATTTTCTTCTTAAAGAAATCATATATGTTAATCGAAAGATGAACATTTTATCATAATATTTATTTAGAAAATTGCTGGAAAATACGTCATCTTAATTAATGTTTTGCCTTTTTCTGTAGTGTAACGTTCTTCGTATGAGCGCTTAAATTTTCAACCATCGATTGGAGATGTTGAAAATTAAGCTTTTAAAATAGTTTTCCATGTGAACTAAAACATTGATCTAATAGTAAATTGTATTAGCATTATTTGTGTTTTAATTATATACTGTATTTACCTACTATTTTTACTACTTTTCTCAACATTATTATTTTACTTTTCTCAAAATTATTATTTTACTTTTATTTGATGTTTTTCCTTTATCCGATTATTATTTTTCTTTTTTGGTGTTTTTTTTTCTAGCTACACAGTTGGCTTACTGTTTTGTATAATATAATTTACTTTTGAATGAGATAAACATTGACAGCCTAATTGTAATTTATTTTTCTACAATGTGTGTTATTAACCTGTGAATGTTCCGAATGAAATAAAATTTGGATAAAAAAAACAACGTACAAAAATAGCCGAATCAAAATTAAATGTCAAAAAAAAAATGTTTTCTAAGGTAGTCTTAACAATATTGTCGCCGACTTTAAAAATGAAATTATACCTTTCACCGGTTCGTTGCATAATAAATAAGTGGAAAAAAGTTATCATTCTTAACTTTTTTGTTTTTTACAATTTTTCAATGAATTTCTTGTAGGATGTATTAGAATAGAATAAAACCGGTACGGTGTTAAATAAATAATGGAAATAATGTTTTTATTCAAATTAACTAACTATTTTAGTAAATTTTAAAACTTAAATAAATAAGCACAATTCAGTAATTAAAATAATTTTATAAATAAAACAGATAAAAAAATTAAAATCACTTAATTTTTAATATTTTGTACAAATGTTATCTTTGTTTTATTTATAAACATGGCGAGGCACAAGTTAATGCTGTTTTCGAATATGAAAATAATTTTGTTTCCGATCAAAAGCGCAAAACTTGATAAATAACAAATATGCATTTAAAAATGTTTTGAATCGTTTAAATGTAGTGATTTAAAAAATGAAATAATTTGACTTAGGTCGCTAGTTCTTCGGGCCTACCAAATGGCACCGCGCTGCGCGTTGCTGTTTGCTCGACAAACACTCATTTATGTTTTTGTCCTGAGCGACTCGCTTGCCGGGAATATTTCTTATGTCCCGTAGTTTTTCCCCGAAATATAAGAAATTTCAGTTAAATGGTAGCAGATTTTGTTCCCTCTTTCTTTGTCTCTTTTTTATCCTTTAAATATAAAACACGAAGTTAGCAATTAATGAACACATAAATAATATGACAAAAAAAATTCTGAAAAAAAAAACAGTAGGATTACCTTTGAGGCTAGTTTAAGATATTATCTGTAAGGCATTACTGAAAAGGTACAATCATCTTTAAGTAAATTTGATTATTTAAATCAAATCAAAAATGTAAGTACAATGACGATATGATTTTAAACCGCTAATGTAGTTAAGTTAAACACACTTTTCCGTATCTTGTAATTCCAGAACAGTCAAAAACGAATTTCATTTTTCATCCTCATAAATTTGCAAATTTACTTTCACCAACCGATAAAAAGTAACATGAATACGTTTGTTTATGATATGGTTTCATTATATGTATATTTATCCGATTGAAAAAGAGAGTGTTGATATTTTGTTCAAGTGCCAATTAGGCGGCCAATACAGGTAAGGATTTTAACATTGATGATATATACATATATGCTTGTACAAAAACCAAATCAAATAATCTGTCTTACAGAATAATTTAAGTTCAATATTGACTTTTCATAAATAATGCCACCATTTGAATAAATCGACGTTAATATTGTTAATCTACGAAAACGGAATATTTATTTTCAACAATAAACCGTGCAATAGTTTTCCATCTAGTTTACTTCATCTTAGTGTTTACTCGGCTACGTTTGGCGCGAACGTTCAAATAAAATGCTAAGCGATATCAAACCGCTATGTCAAAAGTCTAGCTATAGTATCAACATTCGATTAGGAGGAATGAAATTATTGTTGAAATTCATTTTATTTGGAAAATGTGAGAAATTATTGGGCAATAACTTAATTCTGAATTTGCGTGGAGCGCGGTGTTTCAAGATACACACTTGTACATTAGGCGTACAATGGAGAAGCCTTTATTTTGAAATTATTTTTCGTTATTCGTTTTTATGAATTTATTACTTTGACCAAAGCTGGAAAGACCAATAAACATTAAATAGATTAAATTAAATGGGGAACACTTAAGTTAATATTTTTTTGTGTTTGGACCGGGTTTATTTATTTTTTTAATCCCTTTGTAATTAAAATAAAACGGAATGAATAGTTTCTGTTTTTTTACATAAAAAAACTGTCGTGATGAATATGTAAATTGTTGTTGAATTTTGTGAACTGGTTTCTGTAATAATTTTAACATCTATCCAACTAATAATAATAAAATCCTCATTTAGATCAAATCTTTGCTTTACTGTAAACCAATTTCATTCGCGAATGATTTATGTTTTGACTTCGAATGAATTAAAACATCAATCAGTTATTTATCAACTTCTAGTAATTTTGTTATGATAGCAATAATAACATTATATTAATTCGGAAAATTTTAATAATAACTAAGAGCGCCTTACTATAATAGCTTGAAACAACGCTTTTATTTAGCAAATATTTTTAGAGATGCTTGGCGTAATTAAAATTACTCCCACAGTGCTGTTTACATAGGTTAGGTGCTTGCCACTAGCAAAGAGAGCTACCGCTGCTTTTATTATTACATCCATGTAGGTGATCTTTCAAATGAACCACCCTGAAAACCTGTCCTTTGAAAATTTTTTGCCTTTTTTAACTTTTAAAAATAAAACATAACTACCGTCGGTTTGTGGATAATTACTTTGTACATTTTGCAACTGAATGTTCAGATGTCTCACAATAATCCGCGAGTTAATTAAATAGAAACAAAACATATGAAAAACAAAAAAAACTATTCTTAACCGTATTCGTTAAGGGTCGTAATACGGAAGTAAATCTTTATTATTATTTATAATTCCAAGTTATCACACGTAAGAAAAATCGTTTAACTCAGCTGATTATTCACGGCGGCCATTAGCGTCAGGGATGAGCAAAATACGAATCGCATTCGGTAAATTGACCGTAAATTATAGCCAATAATGCGACCGTATCATTCCCACTGAAAGACGTCCCGGGGCTTAGGAAATAATGTCACCACGCATTGTCCCTGATACCCTGATACCCTGATACGCCTGACTTTCACTCTGTTCCCGAAAATCAGAGTCTCTGCGCATACATCAAAAAGTCATGAAAAACCCCAAGAATAAAAGCGGCTCGTAAAGCCTCCCTTTAATAGTGGAAAGTAATTATGGTCGCTTTGTCAAAAATATTCTACGTGGAATGTTGATACTCGTAAACATCAGGTTTTGTAAAGGAAATGAATACGTTGTAATGTTGACCCTTTTTATAGTTTTTAGTACAAGATATTAAGAGTTTTATTAAATTACTTTTTTTTACTGGTTTTTCTTACTATGTCAAAGGATTGAATTTTTTTCACTTTGTGATCCGTGACGTTCAAAATAGTGTGTTACTGAAGACAAGTGATATATAAAATGATGTATGAATAATCATTCTTCTTCTAAGTAATTTTTTTTTAAATTTAACATCAATCCTAGAGTATATTTTTATATATTTCTTTAAATATGTATTACCACAAAATTATTGTTTTCTACGAAAAAAAAAAAGTTTATTTCGAAGTACGAGTATAACTCTGATATTTATTTTCTTCTCATATTTCCCAGCGGTTAAATTAAAATGTTGAAAGAGCATACAACAATTTATTATTAAAAAGAAAAAAACTTGCAATCTAGCAGTATAAATAAACAAATACCGATTATAAGATATATATATTATCGATGAAATATAGATTTTAAAGCGTTTGTGAATTTAATAATTCAAATTGCTTTGTGTATATTTCATCCGCTAGAGATATCTACTCTGCATATTAAATTGAGGTGGTTTAATTGGCGAGAGGTTAAATTAAAACCTGCAACACTTTTTTTGTTAAAAAAAGTTGATTTAAAAACGGCAAACCATCTAAACAGCGTGAAATTATCGTGTCTGTTTCCGATTGGAAAGCAAATAAAAAAACTTGGGCCAGCGCCGCACTTGTAAATACGGGATATCTGGCATCCTTGTTGTAGCATTAATTGTATTTATTGATCGCTCTCTGTGGCGATTCGGGTAATTTATAGGTGCAGTTAAGTTCCCAGCATGTTGGTTGACTGTAGTAATTAGACGGCAGACAGGGGTTGGCGGTTGGCTCGGGATAAAACCGTTTGCAAAACGGTAAAGACAAGCGGGTCTAACAAATTGCCTGGCGGAAAGTAAGTGTTTTACACGCAAGACGCTTAGCCGTGGAGAGATAATGACGGCCATTAATCTCCTGTTCGAAACGTGTCGTATTTCTTATAGCCACTCTTGATCGAAACTAAATACACCTGCATTATGTTTACTTGTTCCGCACTTTACGCAGACATGCGGTCTCAATCAGTCACGTAGCAAAAGAGTATATACCTTCAGCACTGAGTCAGGAGTTAGCGGGTTCGAATCCTAAAAAGTCAATACGCTTCTCTGGGTGCTCTTTGGCTCTCTCATCCGAAACCTCCAACTATCTCTAAGTCGTTATAGCCCATCTCAGCTGATGATGACCGCTGTTTCTCTTTACCAGCTCAATGATAATGATTTCAAATTTTAAACGGTCGGCTGTTTGCCGTGGTCAATATTATCAATGTTGTCTTCAGCTAAGCTTAAATTATTATTTCGCGTCTCGTTCCGTTCATCAATGTATTTGTATCAGACTATGTATTTCAAGGGCGAATACGCAAAAAATCTTATTATGAAACTGATTATTCGTAAGTTTGTTATTAAAAAACCCTTTGTATTCACTTAATTATTTTTGATCGGGTTGGTTTCACCTTACCGCAGGAATTTTCAGACTGGTAAAATAAAAGTAAATTCATGGTATATAGAGCATTTGTATTTGGAATGAACGCTGTGGGCTCTAGGTAATATTTGATATTTCTGACTTAGTATTTTGGTTTGTTGCCGATAGAAACAGCTTTACAATTACATTTTAATATCCCTTTGGGTGGGTTTATTACCTTTTTGGAGACGGGTTATATTTTGATGAGTTGTATGAGTCTGTGGGCTTTTTTTATATAATATCTATTGTCATCAGCTTAATTATGAACAGCTGGTTATTTTTGTTTTTACTCTTTGATTTTCTTGTTTTGTTCCTAACAGATTTTATAAATTGTATATTTACATGGGTCTATTGGTTGGGTCAAAAATAAATTACTGGAAATAAGTAACATATTTGCAATTTCAATTATAAACAATACATATTATTTTATTTTATGGACCTCTTCAAAATAAAAAATAAAATATTTGAAGGCTCTGCATCTGCCATACAAATTATCGATCAATATGTCATGTTAATTAGTGGTTTTAAATCTAGCGCCGTAAATAAGCTCTTAAAAATTCCTGTATACCTAACGACAAAAAATATCAGAATTTTGTATGGTTTTTACTCGGTGAACGGTCAAAGCACATATCGCTGTATTATAAACGCTAAGAAGCTGTCTTCAGTTTTTATGAAAGCTGTTTTTACCGTAGGTAATTATAATTAAAGGATCTTTTAAAAACCGTTCACAAACAACTTTTTTATGTAAAAAAAAATATTCTAAGAAAATCAATTTACTGAAAATAATCTGTACACAGTCACTCACATCTGCTTAGGTTTGTAATTTAAAACAAAGTTTTTTTTATTCACGTCAAATCGATAAGCCCTCAATTATACGACTAAAACCTCACGAGCATTAGCCAGGAGCAGGTAAGAAGTTAAAATCTCAAACGATTACCAACAAGCAATCCCAAACTCTCGAGAATTAAGGAAGATCTTTAATGTAATCAAGGTGTATTCATGATAGCTTTTGGTGGCTCTGCTTGAGCATTAGTTTAAACTTAGAAATACGAACTTTATTCGTAGGAAACACAAAGAAGCCTGAAGCAATGTTTTCATAGTGTGATTAAGACCGTAGAACATGTTAATATATTGGATTTATTATTATTTTTTACCTTGTTGTTTAACAAATTACAAAGTAATCCGAATAATTATGGAGAAACTATTCTCATAGTTTTGTACTTGTTAACTACTTTATCATCAAAATATTTATTTGAATACTTTTTAAATGTAAGAAATTAAATTCACATTTGTATAAACAAAAATAGGATGTTGGTCTTTTGACTAGATACCGATCTAAAGTTTTTCCCATATTTTGTAAAAATCTACTATGTGCAATGTGTATAATAGTTGGTAACACTTGTGTGCACTAACGTTTTTTGATATTAAAGTTATTGAAATAGATTATTATATAATAAAAACATTTTCCTTATCAAATACATACTTAAGTTGAGACAATTATATCTTAGAAATTCTATAAAGAGAACCTTTTTGTCTTAGAAGTACACCTCCGAACAGTTTTTACTTAATGTGCGAAAATTGAATTTATTAGAATATCAAAGGTTACTTCAATTTGGAATATTATAAATCTCAACGCCTCCTAGCGAGTGACTTAACTCCGCCAGTGTCTCGCACCGTGAAATGGAATACGCTGCCTCTACTGGCAACAAATGAAATCCTAGATCATTATGTAAATTTCAACTTATCCCTGTATTTGGCTGAATGACTTAATGCGGATTACCTGGATTGGTAGAGCACTCAAAAGATTCTGGGTTCAAGTTCAGGCTTCGTCGCATCTTTAATCGTGTGAATTAATACTATTTATCATTTCATATTTTCAATTATTTACTTGAAGTTTTATTTCCATGGAAATTTATGATGATCGAAACACGCACTTCATACAACACGCAATTAAATGAGGTGAGCCGTTCAACAGAAAAATTATAATGAGTCATATTTGAAAAAGTTTAAGTGCCTACTTCGGCTATGGGGCTGTATCTACTGTCTGTTATATAATTATGTTAAAATACACAGTTCTTATTTTTAGTACCTACATATGATAAATGTATGTCATCGTTCTTGTAATAGTTGGTGGCATGATGGTCAGAATAGTTGTCTTCCATGCAGTTGATCGGGGTTTCGGTTCTTAACCATGGCATTTATTTTTAATTTATAATTATTATTTTTTTAATGATTTTTTTTTAAACATTCTTATTATGATGTAAAATAAACAATAAAAAAATAATATATCCCGTGATTTTTTGCGGATTTGCGTTAGTTATAAAATAAACAAAATCTTGCCAAGATGTTTTGAATGTGTTATAAATAGAACAAACCCTTCATTTTACGAGTATATGGGTACGCATTATTAATAGAAAATCCTTTCGAGACAAAAATATTCTCCACATAATGATGCTAATAAGTTTAGCTTTATAGTAAAAACAAACATTATATTTTATATGGGAACAGGTTGCTAGCCTTGTTGCTGCTTTTAGTGTTTAATTCGTATTAACAAATGATAATAACAGGTTAAACGCGATGTATTAAAGTTTTATTTGAGGCAGTTGTTGAAGCGGGCCAGCTTATCTGATGATCCCGGAGCTATTGTTCGGGGGAGTCAGTAATCACCTCAGCTTATTCCCAATGAAAACTTTCAACAAAGATATTCCGATCTAATTGCAGCATTGGACAGAGTTACTGTTGAGCATTTCCTTTGTCAACACACAGAATTGCCCAAACTTCCAACATTGCCATATAAAAACAATTACTTTGTAGTAATTAACATAATTCAGTAAATAATTGGTGACATTACCGCGCTTCGGGAGAGTTTTGTAATTAAATTAAATGTCGAGTTTGTTTCCATCAATATCTAAATCTTTGTTTCCACCGTTTTGTGTCGTTGATTTAAATTAAATACTCACAATTTATTCAGTAGGAATAATAACATATAAACCCTTCAAATTTGAGGATTAACACTTTTGTAAGATAATTCAGTTAACATAACTCCAAAATGTTTACTTTTTAATTTTTATCAATACGACTGTTGTTTTTTAATAATAACAAACAATTCCGGGTTACAAATAACCTGACAACACGTAAAAAAACTCCTACTACCATCATAATCAGCAAAAAATGTTGCTTGTGCAATGATGGAAAACTTAGCCAGTAGAATAATTGAACCTGCGACACCCGGGTGGGAATCCGACGGGTTTATCCACCCAGCTACCGATCGGTCTTTGCTTTACTCTTCTGCTTTTAAAAAAGAAATACAAACATTCCCGGGTTACGAAAAACTCTTATTGCCATCATAATAAGCTGAAAATGTTGCTTGTGCAATGATGGAGGACTTAGTAAGCAGAGGAATTGAACCCACGACGCCCGGGTGAGAATCCGACGCGTTTGTCCGCTCAGCTACTAACCAGTCAATCAAATCATAATTTTCTTCAAATCATCTTTCGGTTTTCCTGAAGCCACGCAAATTCAGTCCAGAATATAAACAGGTCCGCGTTCAAAAATATGATGGTCTGTTTGTACATTTTACTCTGCCCTACATATTACGCACAATTAATTTTAATAGATATATAACTTCAGGGGGCCTTGGAGTGTTTTTTCTGGTTGCAAAAATCTTGATATTCCTTCCATTACAAAAACACTGTTTGTCAACTTTATTATGATCTTATCGAGGAGTATACAAACGATTATTATTATTTTAAGCGAACACGTGGTAGAAAACGTGATATTTAATCATGTTGTTTTTGTGTTCTTCTTATTTAGCCTTGCTCTCCATTTCTAAGTAAGTACCCACTTGCCGTATCTTTCACATTTATTATTTCGGTCTAAGAACTTGCTGAGAGACAACTATTATGTCACACATATTGGAAAAAAAATGACAGAACTGTATAAAAAGTGGGTAAGTAGAACACGTTGTTGAGAAAAGGAGTGTTCAATGAGAGATCAAAAGGAAAAGGGCCACTGAGAAGATCACAAAAGAGGTTGTTTTGTTAAAATATGCAATATTCCTTGTGCCAATAATCAAAGTTTTGAATTATTATCAACCAATAAAGGATTGTATCGTGAAATATGTTATTATTACCATGGAGGAGTTTCCATAGTTTAAGGCAACTGTTGACTATTTATAATGCATTTAAGCAAAATTAACACAAAATCCACCCTCTTGATTGATATAGCACAATTTAGTGGCCTTTCCGTTCTTTCTTATTTGGTGCTTAAGAGATTAAAACGGTTTTTATTTATAACGAAAACGATAATCGAGCACCGTTATATTTCGGAACAAAGCCTAACGCGACCTATTGAAAAGAGTTACCATCTGACGGCCAACTCAGCGTATCCTTTAAACGAACACAATGTTCTTAAGGCTCCGAAGGTTCTTCCATTCTATGCGGAAATGCTTAAATAAATATTTTCGGGGAAAATTTGTTATCATCTCGAATTCAATTAAATTATTATTAGCACGAATATTTCAGAGGTTCTTAGTTTGAAACTTAACATCGTAAAAAAACCACTTTATTTTCACTACAATTTATTTTCTAGGGAAATTTATTCATTCACGTTTGAGCAAATTTTAAATTGGTTCGTCCTCACTTGTTATTTTATTTTAGAAATATTTATGAAACGCAAAACTTACCTGTCATATTTGCGAAAATGATTTTTACCTAGCATCTCGTATTTTAAAATAAGCAAACACAATATTGAAAATGTCTTTTTTTCATTTTATGCAAATACAAAACATTTCGCTTTTTCGTCGCACTGTGGATTATTTGACATATTTTTGAAGTATTTAAGTTAGCTTTACTAAATAAATAACTAAAAATCGCGAAGCGTCAACATCAAATCAAAAAAATTAAGGAAGAAACTTTCAAATGCGCAACTTAATGTAGCCTCTTGAATACAAGACCTTCTTGACGCATTTTTCACGACATTGTGTAGCCTTATACGTTTCCTGCCTCTTGCTGTTTTTCTGAGAGCCTGTGATATATAGCCTTTGCCGAGGCTTACATTTTTTGACCTCCGCTTTCGTTCCATTGTTCTAATATCTTCAGGTACCCGGGGATTGTCGTCTGGCAGCCCCAGTATTATCAGGCTATAAATATTTTTATTTGTCTGACCTCTTTTTGAGATTTAATAACAGAACGGTTCCGAGAACTCGCCGATAAATACGGATAGCCGTTCGTTTACGAGTAGCTTTGGAGGGTGTTCTTTCATAAGAATAAAATTTATAAGGCAACGCGTTTTTTTATTTATCAAGCCCCTCTCAAGCGGAAGAAAGAAGATTTTAGAACCCTCTGATAATAATAAACGATAAAAGTCACTTAGACAAAAATATGCTTACATGCTTTCACATAATGAAAATGTGATAAAAAACTTTTTTACACCTACAAAATAATTTTTTTTACACGATTTTTATTTCTCGAGAAAGTTTTTTTACTATAGACTTTGGTTCAAAATCGAAAAAAAAACCAACCAATCAAAATATTGTTTTTACCATAAGTATCTAATCTATCTGCAACTATAATACATCGGACATACTCGTACGTAATGGAAAAGAGTGGGGCCGTCATAAAATAAATATATTATTTTTTTTTTAAAGAAAGACAAATATTCCCGCGTTACGAATAACCTGACAATATTTGAAAAACTCCTACTGCCATCATAAGAAGCGGAAGATGTTGCTTGTGCAATGATGGAGGACTTGGCCAGCAGAGGAATTGAACGCACGACGCCCGGGGGGGAATCCGACGCGTTTGTATACTAAGCTACCGACCGGTCGATTTTTGATCTATTGTCGGGTAAACTTGGTCATATTCCTGGAAATCGCTTATTTGTCGGGTTGATTGTTCAATACATACTGAACGTTACAGACAGTTTTATCTTTACCTTCATTTCTTGTTCGTCAGAGTTGTGGGTTGTTCATAATGGGAGTTTAAAAGTCCATAACATAAAACCTTAACTAAATTCCTTCTTCCGCCCACCGTAAGCTGTGGGTTCTGTTATTATTCTATTTGCATCAAAAGTTTTAGAACCCAATCTTTCAGTGAACACATTTCAAAATTGTTATCGGCGTAGTGTGAATCAGTTTCCTCAACAAGCATTGGAATTGATGTTTAAAAACCACCAACGTTCTTTCAATAAAATCTTTGTTATGATAATAAAGAGCTGTTAACCGGTTTCAGAAGACCCAGTTTCCGCTGTGTCTTTCATGTATTCCTTATTTCCGTGTATTTTTCTCTCCAGTGGTTAGAAATTATATTATGATTATCATATTCTCAACAACCAGTTAAATTTGTCCACTGGTCCCACCATTAAGTATATTTCTTGTAAACTCGTAAAATTTCTCATTATGACTTAATCACCTTCTCAGTTGACGTTTTACCTTTCTCAAATCATCTTTCTCTTTCTTTCTATTCTTTTGTTATAATTTAAATATTATTCTTTTATTTTCTCAATGTTCTCTTATTTTATTTTGTTTTGTGTTCTCTCTCCGTGTGTATGTATAGCCCCCAAAACTCCATATTTTTTGTTTAGTATAATTTTGTACCCTTATGATGCTTAGGCTAACCGAAACCGCTCGGCATTAAAATTTAAATTTAATCTGTGGTCTTACACCAAGCTATTTTTTTAGTTCATTGAATATGTCAAACCACGAAAGTAATTGCTTTCTACGAAAATATAAAAAAAATGATTACTTACATATTTATTTAGTAATATGACATGAAATCTAATGAAATTAATACTTTTATATGTATATGCATTAAAATTGAATATTAAAATCAAAACATTTAATTATGAAATACAGAATGAAAAAGCGGGGGAGGGAGAGAAATCTATCATAACTGGTAAGACGGCTTAAAGAAATGTTGATATGTAAACAAAGCATTCACACAAATGAAATCCAATAATTTAACAATCTCAATTATTTGTAAAATATTAGTATAACTAAATTAACCCTCGAAACCTTCGAAATCAATAGAAAATAGAAAATTCAAAAAGGAATCCGACGGTTTTGCCTTCTCTACTCACAAAACACGGAGCTTCATAAACAACAAATTTCTACCCTCTGATTTGAAATTCACTTACGAACTTATGATGAAGTTTGTCGTCTCAATCTACTTCTGCTCTGCTGGAATAAGTTACAGCACAGGCCAAGGCTTTAAACTAATTCCGGTAGATATTTATTTGAATAAGTCCTGTAAACTGACACTCCATTTCTACCCTCTTAAGATTTGGGTCTTACTATATCATGAATTTCTATTTATGGATGAACTTATATTGGTTTTATTTTAATGTGTTTATTATTTAATGAAACTAAATGATAATAAACTTGGTTATTATCATTTACCTAACCAATGGCGTCGTGTTTTATTCATCAATATTTTTTCTTCCTCCAGCGTAAAAAACCTCCATTTTATTACTTTACATTACATGAGCAGTGTTTAATAATAGCATTTATATAATATTTTAATTGAAAAACGATGGTAGAATAGTTACTAATGTGCACAAATTATTTTAAATAGTATGTTTCTAATTTCCATAATAATAATATCAATAATAATAATATTAAATTTAATTCAATTGAATTATATTAAAAAAAAAAAAAAAAATAAAAAAAAAATAAAAAAAAAAAAAAAAAATTAAAAAACCTCCCTTTGGAAATACGACCAGCCTTTTATACGAACAATTATTTTGGTAAATTTATAATTAATTCTAAAGATGACAAACTAAGTCATTCGGAAATTTATAAATTGGATGTTCGTGATTATTCTGCATTGTTTATTGATAAAACAACTCTTAATGTTAATATAAGAATCAAAGAACATCTTATATATTTAAATAACCACGGTTTTCAGAATTTGCCAATCACCTTAAGATCATCATCACAATCACAATAAATAAGATCATACCTGCAATAAAAGCACCGGTGCTCATATTCTCTATACAAATGGATATGGCAAGATATTAAATAATTTAGAAGCACTAGAAATAAAGAAAGCCATTACAATCATATAATAATCAGTTAAATTTGTCCACTCGTCCAATATTAGGTATATTTGCTGTCACTCTTAAAATTTCTCATTATTCTTTAATCACCTTCTCAGTTGACGTTTTGCCTCTTTCATTTCATATTTTGTCACTTTGTTCCATTCTTATAATTGAAATGTTTTCTATTGTTTTTGTAAATTGTGTTCTACCTTTTTATGTATATATAATAACATAGTAGTTGTGATAAAATAGTTGTGAATGATGAATACTTGGAGCAAGTGGATGAGTTTGTGTATTTAGGAAGTATGTTTACAAGAGACGGAAAGGCTGATAAGGATATTGAAAGAAGGGTGAACGTGGGGCAAATAAGAGATTGTCCAAAGAAGCGAAGCTAGCAGTCCACAATCGAGTGCTTATACCAATCCTGATGTTTGGCAGTGAGGCATGGAACTGGCAGAGGAAGGATGAAAGTAGACTGAATGCTGTGGAAATGAGATCTTTGAGATGGATGTGCGGTAAAACCATGTATAACCGTATTACAAATGTGGATATCCGGAAAGAATGCAAGGCGGATATGAGCGTAATGGATAGGATCAAGAAAGGGACGCTCAGATGGTTTGGGCATGTAGAGCGAATGAACGAAGAAAGGAGTGTGAAAAGAATATATGATGCGAAAGTGAATGGAAGAAGAAGTCTAGGACGCCCGAGAAAGACATGGCACGATCAAGTAAATCAAATACTTGAATCGGGTCATGTGAAGAGTCAGAATAACAGAAGAGTATGTATGAGACGATGTATGAATATAAATGAAGCAAGAAGTGTGTGCCAAGACAGAGTTTTATGGCGGTCCGTCCTCTCTGCCTACCTCTGCGGGGAAACGGCGTGATGGTTAGTTAGTTAGTTTATAATAACACACTTCGTATTTTTTGTAAAGTTTAATTTTGTACCCTGATGATGCGTTGGCTAAGCAAAACTGGTCGGTCATAAAAATTAAAATAAAATATGTGATTTTTTAAAAAGTTTTTATTTTATTTTTATTTAATATGTTAAATCACAAGGTGGTTGCTTTCTACAAAAATATGTTTATTATTTATTTACAGAAAATATTGGCCAGTTTCACCAAGTTCCTAATAATCAACATGATTAATATAATTTATTAACGGATATAACGTTGAGAGCACCTAACTAAAGAAACACTTTTTATCTTATATCAGAAAATGTTACAAGATGTAGACAATCGGTAAAGCTGGAATAGATCCGGCAAACTATGAAGTTACTTACAAAATCAAATGTTGTAGTTAATTGAGTAAATTAATTAGATACGTGCAACATAAATGAAGAATTTAAATTACTTCCCTCAAGATCAGCTAGATCAACTTCGACAAAAAGATTTTATATTGATAGATGCAAGATGATTGATTGAAACGATACTTGTTTTCAAAATTTAAGTATTACAAGTGTCGTACTTACTTTTTATTACTTTAACATTAGATGAGCAGTGTTTATTCATAACATTTAAATATTATTTTAATTGAAAAACGATGGTAGAATAGTTACTAATGTGCACAAATTATTTTAAATAGTATGTTTCTAATTTCCATTTCGGCCTGCTTTATTTTAAGTTCAACCGATCAAATGATTCACAAAAGAGAAAATGTACGTATTCATATTAATATTTTTGGGAAACATTCTCCATTTATGGAATAATTTATCCCATAACTCTATTTTATCGGGTCCATGGATAATCGTTTATTTAGCTTTATTACTTCGCCTCCTAAACTTCCAATTGCTTTTCGTTGACGATTATAAAATTATTTAAACGTGGTGGAAAACAGTTTAATCATTTTCTGCCCCCGTTTTATGAACAGTTATAAGAAATTCATTTTGTGTGAAGTGATTTAATATTTATCGTTGTATTATAAATGATTTGAGGCAAAGCAACACTTTTTACTAATTTAAACTTTCAAAGTTTTTCTTATATATTGTAAATATATATATGAAGAATAATTACCGAAATCATAGAAACATCATAATTAAAATGGATTTATATTTGAGAATTATTGGTAAAATTACTGAAATAGAAAAATAAAAGCATTTTAAAAGATAATCCAAATACATTATTTTTATCAAGAAATAATTGATGCCACAAAGACTTTTCTTTAAAATTATTCCTTAATGGTATTCCTCCTTTAAAAAACTCAATTATGAGTTTGTATTTGTAACTTGTTATATCTCTTTTGGGAATGATTATGTGCCAAACCCGTTTTTTATTAATATCTCTTAATACTTACTTAAAGATAATGTCATTGAACTGGGTCCTTCGACATTTTTTGTGATATGAGTAAATAATACTTGAAAGTATGAATATATTGAGTGCCATAGACATTCTAGGAAACTACAGTGCCACTAAGAAAACATTTCCACAGAAACGCTGCCGGAATATTTGATGTTCAAAGAATTTGTATACTGACAAATAATTTAAATTAAATATTTGACAGGGTTACTACCAACCTACCAAGGTTGTGGTTAATTTTGGGTTGGTAAGTGACCTATAATCTCAGTCAAAATTTTCATCAAAACACTTTACATAACAGCAATGCAATGAATACCAATAATTAATATGTTTTGCTTTAATACGAGTAACTTCGGTGCATTTTAATTTATCCATCACATGTTTGTCACTTTTTTTAATGATACTAGTGCATTATTTCTATGTTTCAAACTTATATTTAAATCCCAAAAAGTCCAACAAAGTCTTTATAATACCCTCGCACAGGTTTGCCTTTGTGGGATTTTTTTGATTGAAAATTTGTGTTTTTTTTTTACTACTCTTTTATGTTGTTATTATTATGCTTTAAATGTGGCATATCAAAAAAATAACAATTAAAAATATATGTTTAATAAAAATTTAATAATGACTTTGTACAAGACCACAGATTTTCTTTTAATATTTATTTATTCAGGGTATAAAATTAAACTGAACATAAATATGTTAAACCACTAAGTGATTGCTTTCTATAAAAAAATAATATTTACATACAAACATATATATATATATATATATACTATAAGTATATATATATACATACAAATATGATGTATATAAATATAAAAATATATTTATATTTGTATAAATATACATATTTACTGTAGACTCACACTGCATCCTCAGGCGTGATAAAGTGGAAAGAGACTAGTGGGAGATGACTATGAAAAATATGTTTAACACGTTCATGGAGTTTTATGATCTTTCTGGCTATCGTTAAAAATACCTCGATTTGAAGATTTGAACTATTTTCTTTATACCGAATGGATAAAGGTCTTGATAGTTGCTAATGTGGAAGTAGTTTCAAGATGAAAATCGAGTAAATGTTTTTAGTTCAATTGTATAATTACATAATTGCATATTTTACAACCTTTATTATAAATATGAATAAAGGTTGTAAAATATGCCCCAAAATAAATTGTAATAACATCTACACAAAAACATTGGTTTGTTATTGAATAAAATATCAAAGCAATTTATAGATCCTGTTGGTTTCAAAACTATTCGTGGAAATAGTAATATATTATTTATATGAATACCAGGAATATGTCTTTTTTATGAATAGAAAAGTAATCCCTTATTTCCTTCGGGTGTTTACTTAAGAGCTCTCCTCATACGTAGCAACTGAAACTCCAACTAAAACTGGCTGGCGACAGTAGTTGCAAACTGGTTGGCGACCAAGCTTCTCTCACGATGCTACTCAAGTTGCTATGATTACAGTTAATATCTCATCTCGCAGTACACGGGGGAAAATGTTTAAAAGCGTATAATCATAATATACAATACAAGGATTTTTTTCAAGCTTTTGAATCAATTTAATGTTTTCTTGCTTGAATATGTTGCGAAATTCTCGAAAATAGCTAGCAACTACGGCTTAAGGGGTATTTGTATAAGCTCCAGCTAGTTAGCAGAGGATTATGAAAGAATCCATAAAATCAAATAAAAAAAATAGCAACTACGGCACAGTTGGAAAAGACAACGCGCAGGTAACTATTTTCTAAACTGTATTTTTTTATGTTTTAGTTATTTATACATCAAAACTTACAAAAGTATCTAATTAGAATTCATATTCTTTTTGACTCAGTAATAAGATTATATCTTACATACTACTTTATATTACTAATGCATTATATTTTAAATGATTCTCGGGGGCTATTTAAAACTTATTAACTGACATAATTTCAATGGTTTTCGGCAGCGCATTATAATATTTCTTCCCTTTATAATGTAAGCTGTTTTACGTTTTTTTTCTACTAGCACGGCGAGTTCCAAAACACTGGTGGCGATGGCGTCGAAAACTGATTTCTAAAAAGTTGCGTCGTATCGTCATTGAAACTTTCTTGGTGAAGTATTTGTTCTCGCTTTCTAGGTCATTTTAATTTTTATTGGTTGATACTAAAGTTTCTTCTTACCAGAAAAACACAGGTATTTGTTAAGAGGTGGCATAACTGAAATTAAAATGGATGTGTAAAATACTTGAGAGTACCAACTTGACAAACTTCCGTGGCACAGCCATAATACTAAGGGCACTAGGCCTAGGATTTGCAAGTTTTAACACTGGCAGAACACTTTTGGATTACTGACCCTTGAAAGAAGATATTTTTCAATTACTACGTTTGCTATTTAATTCTGTATACTAGATGTACAGGGTGGAAGACAATCTTTATATCGCATCAGTAGAAGACCACCATTCATACATTGCTTCTAATAGATTGACATCATAATTAGATTTAATTACTTTGATTTTTGGTGCATAACTTAATAAGATTTTGCTACATGAACATTAAATTTTAAAAATCGATTCGCGGTAGTAGGAGTCAAACAATGAAAATTTCACCTTCTTGCCAACAGTCGCAGCGTTCCAGTAAGTATGTAGGTACACAGTGCATATCTATATCATACGTTCCCGCTTTCTTAAAGAATTAGCTCGTATGCAAAGTTAGCGAGTCTGGGAACATACTTTTAATAATGTGAGACGGCAAGGAGCTGAGTTATTGTTACCTAACCCGCATTACTCGATTACCTTGAGTTTTCCAGTTATTTTATATACTTTTCAATGTATTCAAAGTTGCGTCGAGATGCGAGCACATAAGACACATCCTTGGGTAGCTTTCAACTCGTAGCTTCTTACGGCAAAATACATGGCACACTTAGAGGTCTGGGCGGTTTCAGTTGGCTTTGCAAAGCAGGCATATTGGTAAAAGTAACGGAGCCTTTGCAAGGATATTTAGCTAAACTTCTCTCGTTGCTTGTATTCCTCGCGGGGGCCGGCGCTGTCGGGATGGGCTGGTGTGTGAAAGGGGTATTTTTTCCAAGCACACATTGGTTTCAGGAACAAGACGTCTTCCAGCATCCATTATTCCGGACACATTGACTGCGTAAACATTTCTCGGGACATTTGGATCTTAAGTAGGGCTTTCTCGGCGCAAATCTCTCTCGGCCGGGGAACAAAAGCCTCTGGGACGGAGAATGTAAAAGATAAATAGCCGCAGATACTTTCTTACCCCCGAATTGGCAGATTTTTCAAATACCAGTCCCTGCCGAATCTTTCTTCAAACACCCTAAAGGGATTTCACAACCAAATTCAAAAAAAAATTCAAATGAACCTCTATTTTCCTACACCCGTTCCTAATAACACACTAAAGATAAAGTTGTACTCGTATTCAGTTCTCAAACAAAGATTGTTTTATGTATCTGAAATACATCATTTTTTCTTTGTTTGTTAAAACGCATTGTCCTCGTGTTTGCGATTTTTTATTGTTTACCAAACATTGATAATAAAAGTTAAGAGTTCATTCTCAATTATTTTATATTCGAAACTAACAAAGGCGGAGAATATTTTGTCGGATACAGAGCAAAACAAAATTACTCTTCCGTTCATAGAAATGAAATTGAATTTGAAGACGGATATTGTTTTTATTTTTTATTGAAGAATCACTACTCAAACTATTTTCTTTTTAACTAACCGGATTATCGGTGAGTGGTGGTTGGAAAAAACATTTTGGAATTATAAAAGCATTATATTTTAACGGCATCAAACTATAAATGTGAATTCACATTTGGGTTGAGATTTTTAGGAGGGTTTTCATTAAGATGAATGAACTGCTTTTCAATAATTGTGAACTATACAAGTTACAGTATTTTTATTAATTTTTTTTTTTCTTTCTGCTGTATAATCTGGATATTTATCCAAGTAGTGACACGGAAAATTTAATCTTTGGGTATATATTATGTGCATCCATAGAATCTCCGGGTAGGATTGTATCGCGAAGGGTACCAAAAATAAGGTATTATTCCATATTTTTTATATATTTTTTAAAAGACAAAAACTCCCGGGTTATAAATAACCTGGCAATATTAAAAACAAACTAAAACTTCGAATTGAAAATCCAGAAGATACGATACTAAAAGATTCTTATTATATATCGTACATTTATATTTTTTACATTTTGATTTTATCATGTTTTATAAATATATTTTATAATATGTATTTATGTACATACAATTCACTTAAGCTAGATTTCGAACAGAAATGCTTTTCCGTTTAGTTATAAGAACAACGCGCATCATTGAATCTGCAGCTGGTCACAATAATAACACAATAAATCCAAATCAGTGAATTAATGTGAAAGTGCAATAAAGATAGATTTTACACCTGTTAAGTTGTTAATCAAATTATTTATTTATGACTGTCTATAAAGATATCGAGTGCCTATGTAAAGGTATATATACGCACGCTGCTTGGTGAGATAAATAGGTTTAAGGGTAGAGTAAAGGGATTACTTGAGGTACCTTTCCGGAGCGGATAATACAGCCCCATCAAAGGTACCCTCCACCTACCCTTGGCCACCAACCCTCTCCCTCAGATACTAATCGTTATTATTTTGATTGCATCCATTCTAAATTTTGCTTATTTGCATTCAAAATGAAAATATAATCATAATAATACTTGGCTGATTCATATAGCGCCATTTTTGTGAAATATCGCCTCAAGGGCGCTTTAAATTTACCATAAAACTATCTAAAATTCACACCCGGATATCTCACCACCACGAACAAAATAGAACATAATATTTTTAGTTTTTGTGTTCAATTTGTAGAACTCCATTTTAATTTTTATATAATTTAATTGAATTAAATTTAATATTATTATTATTGAGTTCTGCTATTTTTAGTTTTTCATTTTTAGTGACAGCTGTTTCGGCGTTTCTAGTAGAAAAATATTTCAATTTCCCTAACTCAACAAAGTCAACGCAATTACTTTCGAATATCAACATGCTTCTCAACAGAAGCTATAAAGCTCGTTAATTTCTATTTTACTATCAAAAAACAGTTTGTTTTCAATAGAAAAATATTTCAATTTCCCAACTCAATAAAGTCAACGCATCTACTTTCGAATATTAACATTCTTCTCAACAGAACCTATAAAGTTCGTTAATGTCTATTTTACTATCAAAAAATAATTTAAGACACAATGTTTATTTGTTCCACACTTGTTAAAAAAAGTGTAAAAATTCTAAAAGATACCGATAGTAAAACAAGTTATATGTAAAGCTTGAACAAAAGAAAAATAACCTTCTAGTCAACCCTTCAACAGCTTGACGACCAAGTTAGATAAACAGCATCATTTCACAAAAACAACAACAAAAGTACTTCGATAAATAAATATGGATATAATAACTTGAAGAATAGACTCGTCCATCTTTTAAATTCACAACTGATCACAGCTATAAAACAGCTTTAAAAAAATATGGGTCACTTGTATCTGGGTTACTGTGATAGTAAGAAATAAGGATATTTACATGCATTCGGACTTTAAGCCTTTAATAATAATTCAACGAGTATGTAAAAGAAAATAATTGACATAATTACATAAACCTTTTGAATGCCGAATTCCCATGAAGGTACAACATCCGTCGTACCATGCAGACTCTAAGTTTGTAATAACTCACTTGTGTTTTATAAAATTTATGTTTTTGTCAATAAGGCTATCTTCTCAGATAATGTGTATTTGTATGGAATAGCTCATACCATTAAAAAAAAGTTTGATTAAGAAATGTAAAGATTTTTTGTCGTTTTATTGTATTTTCGTTTGGCTGAATACATTTCCTTACAAATAAAAATAAAAATTGCAGGAGGTTTTCCTGTAATTACAAACATAAATGTCACATTGAACTTTTTTTTTTCAGCCGTAGTGATGTAAATTAACTTGAAATATATTAAATAAAACTATAAACTTTGTAAAACACTAATTTATTTGAGTTAACCGCCAACCAGGTTTCGCTTATCTCAAGCTTCGTCAGGGTTTTTACATCAACGAAATAACATTACATACAGACAGGTGTAAATAGGACAATGATGAAAGAGAGAGATACAAGATATAGTGGAGGGAGACAGAATTACATACAGAGAGATACATATAAGACAGTAATGAATGACAGAGAGAGATACAATATATAGTAAAGGGAGACAGAGAGATATATAAGTATAATTTACTTTGACAAAGTTTATTGATTTATTTAATATACAATTTCACACCCCCAAAGTTTTTCCTTCGAATTTTTTTTTTAATATATTTCGACTTATACCAAACATAACGCTTTTCAAAATATCTTTATGGATTGATTATTTTGTTGACAAGCGGTTATAGTTAACTATACGAACAATATGTTTTAAAATATTTAAAAAAAACTGCTGAAAAGATAATTATGAATGGCCAGGTCCTATAGGACCTCCCGGCACACTAGAGATCAATCGATCATGTGGAAGTAAAAAGCATTATTAATTCCATACACAGTATTACGGTAAATATTGATCGAAAACAACGCTTGTTGTTAATTTTATATTATCTTTACTTGCCCTGAAGATATTACAAACATGTAACAAAACTGTTATTTTATGTTTTTTTTCACTTAAAAAGAGCGACTCTTAGATATTTAGTAAATAAACAAATACATACTTTCATTCTTTTTTTTTTTAAACTTAATTTATTTTTTATTAAAAAGCTGTTTTTTCATGCTTTTTGTTTTTGTTTTTGTTTTAGAGGAATTTTATGTGAGCTTATATTCTGGCACTATAATTATTTATATAAGGTTTTAAAAAAACGTTGACGTTAAAAAAATGGCATTTAACATAATGAACCTTTCATTAGGATGGTCGATTTAAAAAATAGTTACTTTCCTCATAATTCGCTGTCAGATAAATACAATTTCTAAAAACTGACGAAGGGTATATAAGCTAAACCTTTGAGAAATGTGAACACTAATAATACGAAAAGCTCTCTTTTACAACACATTTTAAAACCGTTATGTTAATGTGTAGCAGACGGCGGGTAGCTTTTTATATTTTGTTAATTAAATTAAGTAAGTTCGCCGCCAAGTTTCGCCTCCCCAAGTTAAGATAATGACATTGAGAAAACTAACTTAACGTAATATCCCGTGTAGACATTAGTTCCCTTTGACGTGAGAATGTTCAGCGACAAAGTTTTGCTAAATTACTATTTCAAAAACGGTACCTACCCCGAAAATAAATGTCTTTATTTGAATTCCTAAAAAAACATATACTAAATTGACATAAGTGGATATTTAGTTTATAAGCTAAGCTCTAAAATGATGCTGACAAAGAAGAGCGCTGTGCAATATAGAAGTAACATGATAGCTCTAAGATTCAACAAATGCAGCCGAGAAGCAAAACGGCAACTTTTTGATACATACTGTCTTGTATACATCAGAGCTGTGGACAAATTTCAACTGTGCAACTTTAAAAATAATATACAATATAACAACTCGTACCGGATGCTTTTAGGGCTGTCGCGGTAGTGCAGGGTCTCAGAAATATTAACAGAAGGGCGAGTTCCCGGGTTCAGAGCCTTAATAAGAAGACGCATCGCCTACTACCGAACAAGAAATGGTGCGAGTGAAAGCACTCTTGTGATGGCAGCACTAGACTTCTTACAGGACCCCGTTTATAAACAATGGAGACATTCCATGATGTCTTGAAACGAATTTTTATTTTATTTCTTAATTATTATTATTTATTATCATTTTTTAATTAATTTATTATCTTTGTACTATATGGAACTCGTGAGATTGTATTACCCTCCCTGTGATATAGAATAAATATTTAAAATATATTTTTTTTATAATGCTTCAATGTCACACGTTTTTCTTTCAAAAAAATTACAATATCGTTCATATTTGAGAGACTCAAAAGAAAAAGTGTGATACAGCTAAAAATTATGGCATTGTTGAGAGGCGAAAAGCTATGCAAGTAATGAAGGAGAAAAATAATATGATGTGATAAACTTTAAGTATCTGGTTACTATGATAAGTTATGTTACTAAAGCTAGATATGATTTATGATGTTGGTTGATTTAAGGGTGGCGAAACCATATTGAGCTACCTTAATTTGAAACCAACGTTTCAAACGGACTAATAGAGATCACATATTTTCAATCCTATTAATCTTCAAACTATTTTTTTTTAATTTTAGCTGTACAAAAATATATTTCTTTAAAACATAACATTTTAAGTGAGAATACACAAAAACGCATATTTTAAAAAAATAGCAAATAAAACAAATATATTTAAATTTAAAAAAAAAAGATCGAATTTATATTATTCTATGCAAGAAACGGACTCATTAATTTTTAACATAAACAATAAATCTATTATTATACAAAAACAAAGAATTACTACAATTTCTTTATTTTTTATTCTACTGTAACTTGATATTAAAATATGTGTTTTGTGACTTATGACCTTATACTATGTTATGTATGTACACCGCCCAACAAGCAACAATAGTTAAATTTGTTGAGAAGAAAAAATAAATAAATTGCAAGTGGCAATTCTTTCCATACTCCTTAGTGAAATATAATAAAAGTGATTCCACAGTGCAATATAATACTATCATCGCTGGAAAGGCAAAAGGGTTTAAGCGACACTTTGGTCAAAAATGAATTAATAATGCCGTTTGTTTTAATGATCTGACTCTTGTTTGAATCTAAATACTTTTGTGGCCCTACAGCTTTCTAAAATGTATTTACCATTTAAAAGAAGGCTTGACTCAAGCGACACAAGTTTGGGAATTTTTTAGGTTTTGTCACTTCATTGAGAGCATTGAGTTAACTGAGTTAATTTTTTTTCAAAATCCAACCAGGTACGGAAGACTTGTGAATTTTACTGTAAAACAAAAAAATGCTCTGGTTTAAACTTCGCAAAATGGCGCTTCAGCCATTTCCCCTTTCCGGCGAAAATCCGAAGCAATTCAATTGAGTAATGATTTTTTTAAATTATGGAAAATGCGGTCAGTTACACCGAATCGTTGTATCCTACCTGTTATGTATCCTACCCAAATGTCAGCGGTCAACTTTATACAAGCTGTTTAAATTCGTAAATAGCAAATGGTGAGAATATATCGCTATCCGTTTGTACGTAGCTGAAAAGTTTATTTTTTTATAGTGAATACCGCACAAGAGTTCCAACTGCTCCCAACCACCTAGAGCCAGTGAGACTATAGCATCCCCAATCGGGGTATGTTGTGAGGCTAAAGGTAGTGGGGAGGGGAAGGAGATGGTGAAAAGTAAGGTTGGGAAGTAGCTGGCTATTAAAATCTGGTCAAAGCCATTTCAAACAATATTTCGATTCTGAATGGTGGTCTATCACCAGGGCGATACTTAAGAGTATCTACCACTCTGAAACGTACCGCAAATATACTATTTATTATTATATATTAATTGATATGTGAAACAACACATATTCATTGAATACATTTTATTTGAACACACCGGTATTTGAACCCGTGACCTCTAGATTCGTAGTCGAGCGTCTCAACCACTCGACCACGAAGCTCGAACAGACATGTTTATCAAATATAGAACTCAGTACCGAACAGTTATCGACAACTGTAGAGTAACTAAATAATGTGACAATAAATAATAACAATAATTAACAACACTAAACTATTAATTCAAATTGCATTGTGGAAGTTTTTTTGATTTTATGTACATACACATATCGTTGCTTGGAAAAGCAAAAGGGCTGAAGCGCCATTACGAGAAGTTTACACCAGATTACTTTTAAAGTTTTTTTGTTAACAATAAAATTGTCTTCAAAAAAATATTCAGTACTTGGTTGGATTTTGAGTGAAAAAAATTAAACTTAAGTAACTCAATGCTGTCACGAGTTATTTAACTGAAACAACGAAAAGCTAAAAAAAACTCCCAAACTTTTTTCGCTTGAGTCAATCCTTCTCAAAAATGGTAAATCTCTAAAGCGCCACAAAAGTCTTCAGAATCAAACGAAAGTCAGAACTTATGACGCAGACACAAAAACTGATCAAAACTGCATATTAAACTCATCTTTGACCACTTTTTGCCTTTCCAGCGACGATGGTGTATTTGGTCATTTGAGAGCGTTTACTGAAAAAAAACAATAATAATGACTTAGAAAGGTGATTTATTAAAGGGAAAAAATCTTAATCTTTAGGAAATACTTATGATGCGAGCGAATTCTCTGTACTTTATGTTGTTTTATTAGTGTCTCCATCTGTGTTTTCTACTCAAAAAAAAAAAAGAAACACAACTAAGGTTTAGAAAACTTGGTGGTTAGAAATGGAATTAAAAGTTTTGGAAAGTAGAGAAACGTATTAAAATGTGCATTATTTTTTTATAAGTAAGGGGAGAAAGGGAAATATGCGGAATTACTGTTTTTAATATTAAAACAGTAATTAAAACTGTTTACCACTAACACATAAAAAAGCATAGGTAGTCACCAGGTGATTATTTTTATTCAAATTTCAACGACTAGGTATTCGTTCAAGTGCTTTATTTCTTTTGTCTTTTGTTATAATTTTTTAATATGTCAGCCACACCGTTGCATAGATGCATAATCCCCGCCGAGCAATAGCGCCTGCATCCGGTTAAATTTTAATTAATATTGCTGATGCTGTGCAATATTTTACGTATGTGTATTTCAATAAAACCCTCATCCTCAATCCCTTTTAAATTGCTGAAACGTTTTGGAAATGCAAGTTGAAACAGCTTGAAGGTACGTAGATATTAAAAATGAAAAATCCACAAAAATAACATATTATATTTTTACGAATAAAATCACCCCACCTATTTTCATAGCGACCTACAATAAAGTTAATAAAATATGTATTTACATCACATTCACATGAAAACAGCTGCCAAGTTTGAATCCTTGAGGTTTTTCGTAAGGTGGTTTGAATTTCCACGATTTAAACAATACATTTATATCCCCAATTCAAAACCACACTTTGAAAAATTACTCATATTTTTTTTGCATACTATACTAGATAGATAATTTATGATAATCCAAAAAACACTGACTTAAGAAAGTTAGTATAGTGCTTACAAGTATGCATTATACTATCTCTCTTAAGAGATTTCATTTCTTGCCATCTGATCATGGTCATTTTTACTGGATCAAGGATACGTTTTGCGACGAGAATCTTTAATATCCTTGCAGAAAATTTAAAACAAAGTGAAACTATAAAAAATTTCAAAGATAATATAAAAATTTGGATAATTAGCAATGACAGAGCTTTTACCGTTGCACTCACCCAAATTCGATGTTATTGATTGAACCAACAACAGAATAAAAATTATTTATTCATATGTACTATTATTACTTACTATTTATACTCGTATATCAAAAATACATTCACTTTAGCAAGAAACAATAAAAAATATATCAAATTTAAAGTAACAATCCGCAAAAATGACTCAACACAGGCTTGCCTAGTGAGGCAGATTATGAGAATGATAAAAGCATAACACAAAATAACTGATTTTCGATTTACTGTGTTTATTATGTATGTACTGTTTTGAATTTTTCGATATTAAATACATTTTTTTATTACTGTAAACCATATTGAAATAAAGATACTAAAAATAATTAATATTATTACTATTTTTTAACCAATTATTAACTTACTAACTAACTAACCATCACGCTGTTTCCCCGCAGGGGTAGGCAGAGAGACGGACCGCCATACAACTCGGTCGTATTTGATTTACTTGATCGTGCCATGTTTTTCTCGGGCGTCCTCGACTTCTTCTTACCAATTATATTAAATAAATTTTAACATTAAGCACTCACTTTGTGGAAAGACATAATTAAATTTTAAATAAAAGTAACTTTGTTTTGACACCACTTTAAAGTGGTGTCAAAACAAAGTTTATTTTATTTAAAAATTATATTAAATAAATAAAAAAATTTCACCGCAATCTGCAAAGTTCACACCTCGTGCGCCTTACTTTAATTTATATCCAAATTAATTTAATGTTAATACTTTATGTTGCAAAATACCGTGTTTACTTTGACCCATTCGCTATCGATCAAACACTATCTATTGTATTGTTGTTGATTGTTTAAGCAATGTGTAAATTATATTTAAATTATTGACCTTACTTTTACTTATCTATTTAAGTATGAATAGTTTTTTTACGGTGGCCGCTTTCTAAAAAAAATAATTGTTAGCGTTGCTGACCACGCCATGGTATCACAAATCATTTAGACGATATTCTTATTATGATATGATAATTAATAATTAAGCAGAACAAAAAAGGATTAAATTTTAACCATTACTCGTACTTACCAACGTCCTACTACCAATCTTTACAATCCTACTCTAAAGGGAAACCAGGTGGCAATCAATGTCCATAAAAGTTGACTTAAGGAAGCACCCAGATAAATCGTCTAAGAAGAAACCCAGAAGGATCGAGGCCAAGTATAATCACCTAATGTTGTTGAAAACAAGTATGAATCAATGTCATTTTTTATGTTGACTCCAGCGCCCCCGCCGGCCCTAACCCCTGTCCGAGTCCGAACGCAACCTTAAAAAGATAAATTCTCGAGGGAAATGAAACAAAAAAAGGAAACGAAATTCTTTCTCTATTTGCCAATGAAAACGGAATGTATTCAAGAGTGGTGCCCTCGCCCTACCTCCCACCCCCCGGCTACGCCCTTGTCCGACCATACCTCGGCTAGATTCATTGCTTTTTACCAAAAGCTTTTTATTGCGAGAGCAAGAGGAAGATTCATCACAAACTGGCAGATTTTGTAAAAGCTCCAACTTTGCGTCCAGGGTTAATTCAACTGTTCATTTTATGACTATGAATATTTTATTTCAGCGAGTGTTTTTACAGTCTTTTTTTAACACGGCGCGATAAAACAACTCTTTCTTTTAGTTTTGGGATATCATTTATCAATACTGTGCTTTTAAGTGGAGGGTGTTTTTTTATGTTCTTATGATACATGTATAGAAATCTTCAGTTTTTTATGATCGAATCGGAGCTGTTGATTAACAAAACTTTTATTTTAGAAAATTCTTGAGAATACAATACGAATGCCTACCATTTATTGATTTTGATTCCAGTGATCATTGATGGTAATATATTAAAATGTTTCATTTACTTCGTGGTAAAAACGGAAGAGGCTGAACGCGGATTTAAGGCAATGCAATTTTATTATTAATAAAAATATTATTCATACCTATCGTTCTAGGATAGAAAATACTCTCAGTTTCTCCCTTGTGAGAGAATAAAAATTCCGAAATCAAACCTTTGAATTTGCTCAATCTGTATCTATTTCATGGTCAGGTACGCCATCTTACTCAATTCTCTCCTTATTTCATCGAATCATTCACCATTCGGGGGAACCATTTATATTTTTTCTATCCTTTTCTCATTAGTTATGCGTAGGTTTCTGCAGATCTTCACAAGCTTTATCGCAGCCGTGACTTTATTGCATTGATCGACCTCTCCAACAGTGGTACTTTTTTAATGGACAATTACAAAATAATGCTGAACGTACATAAAAACAGTACGCATCTAAAGTGCACAGGCCTAAATTTCAGCATAAAAAATGATTTTAAATGAGTATATCGATAAAACAACAAAGAATGTTATATTTCACTCACACATTATGCGCTGGAAAAGGTTTAGTTTTTCACTGGTTTCAGGCATTGAGTTTATTATTCAACTATTGTATTACCTAAGAGTCGTTATTCTTTTTTTAAATTTTAAAAAACACATAAAGATTTTTTAAATTGGTTCATTTGTTAACCAACTCGGAATGTTGAGCACCGCTGGTCGATGAACTATGTAAAACAAAGACCTTAGAAACTCACACGGCAGATTTGTCTGAGAATAATTCTTTGAGATTTATGTGTTACAAATGAAAGTTTTTGCATTTAAGCAGCATTCCTGGAAAAGTGGATCAAATAACTTTTGTCGTTTCCGAAAAGGAAACACAAACAAAACTTTTCATTTTTCCTATTAGACGAACATTTCGAGTACTAGATGCCATTACTATTTAACCTTATACTGTCTAAGTTGGACTGTCCAGAGCTATAAAACTATTTAAGAAAACAGTTATTAATTATTTGTTTTTAGATTTAAAATTACCTCTTAAAGCTATTCGCCTAGTCATTTATTTTATAGTGAATACCGCACAAGAGTCTCAACTGCTCCCAACCGTCTAGAGCCAGTGAAACTATAGCATCCCCAATTGGGGTATGTTGTGAGGCTGAAGGTAGTGCGGAAAGGAAGGATATGGGGAAGATGAAGGTTGGGAAGTACCTGACTATTTAGATCTTGTCACAAAACACGGCTTAGCCATTTAAAGATTAGTTTCGATTGTCAATGGTGGTCTTTCACTAGTTGAAATAACAAAAGATAATCTTTTAAAATCCCTACCTACCTTATAAAGAGTCTACCTTTATATTGAGTCGACGGTATTTTTTATTTAAAACGGGTGGATCAAAGTTAATAAAAGTATTTATACATCCATTCATATCACATATCGACATATGTTTGTTTAATTTTTTTTTCACAGTATTGTTTTCAACAAAAATATAGCATATGGACCAAAAACAGTTTAGATAATCAAATTTGTGGCATAATAAAAAAAATGAGCCCAACAAGATCATTGTGACAGTACATAGAAGCGGTGCATTACATTTGTTGTCTCTTTCTTTCTCTCGACGTAAAAACTTTATGATTTATCGCAAGTTTGTACAGGTTGGGTAAAAATAATTAGCTCTCTCTCCATACATTGTTACTCCAAGGAGTCTACCTATATTGAGTCGACGGTATTCTTTATTTGAAATGGGTGGATCAAAGTAAATAAAAGTTTTTCTTCGCGAGTCAAGTTACTCAGTTTATTTCGGGTTTTAAAGAATTGCAAAATATTTATTATAACTGTTTTTTTTTTCATATTTGGCACTACATGCAATAGGGCGAATAAATACAGTCAATCATAAATTTGTCATACTATGCATTAAAATTATACCAACCACACCAAGGGGTAGAAAAAAAATCTTAATATTTATTATTACTTCTAAAATATTACTAATAATTCACACACTGAATAATCACAATCACGCTTGTTCACGAAATGGCCGAAATGACAACTTACTAACGCGACTGTAGTTTCTAAAAAGCTCGTTATTGGCAGCACTGTTCGATTTATTATAATACTGAGCTCACAAGTAAGGAATTAGCTGAAAATAAAATGCATAATATGGCCCACACAGCCCTTTGTGATGATAACATTCTCACGTTCCAAATTTGGAACGATATGCGGTAAAGGGTTAAACCTTCTGCAGGTCAAATTTTATAAATAAAACATTGACTTTAAAAAGGTTATCGTATGACGGCCTTCACGTTCGAGTAATTAAAACGCTCGACTACGAATCCAGAGGTCACGGGTTCAAATCCCAGCGTGCACAAATATTATTTAAATTAAAATGTGTTATTTCATATTTAAATAATAAATAGTGTATTTGCGGCATGTTATAGCGTGTGAAACTTTAGTATTGCCCTGGTGAAAACCACCATTTAGAATCGAAACATTGCTTAAAATGGCTAAGTTGTGTTTGGTGACCAGATCTGAATTGCTAGGTACTTTTCAACCTTCCTCTTACCCATTTTCTTTTTTTACTCATTAATTTAATCCTCACAACATACCCCGATTGGCGATACCATAGTTCTACTGGCTCCAGACGGTTGGGAGCAGTTGGGACTCTTGTGCGGTATTCACTTAAAAAATTTAAAAAATAACAGACTCTCCTAGCAACTAGTTGCATCCCTTATTTATTGGAATAAAAGTGTACAGTTTCTACGTGTGTCATTAGCGGTATTTATTCTCATGTCTAAAGGAACAAATGATAATTTATCTTAAAATGCGTCTTCGCGTCAAATATGAATACATAATGTCATGGTCGTAAGAATACTGTGATTTTATACAAACCATATTCCTCAACTATGTTTTAGGTAGCTATTCTTGCTGTCCGATATACCAAGCATGTCTGGTCTCAGAAAAAGGGTGGTCAATGACTGTCTGGTTCTATTTTATGAGAGTAATCTTCTCAATAAAGACTCCATTGAAATGCTTGGAATGAATATATGGAGTGATATTATCTCGGAGGAACAATATATGGAGGCATATAATTGAGAAAAAATGTACTCAATTCGTTGACATTGGTCTGACTCGGGCATGGCCAAGGGTTTGCATAAACACACCTTTTTTAAAAACTTGTTGATACATTAGGGTTGTCACAAATCTTTTTAATTTGGTTTATTATTGAATTTAACAAAAAAAGGTGAGTACGGTAGATAGGAGACGATTGAAACACGTCATGATTGAAATATGTTTATAACGATACCTACAAGTGTGATAGAACATTCACCACTCTGTCAGATCTATTGAAATTTGTCATCAATATCGTACGAACCATCGAGCGACATAGTCATGTATGGAATACATTATTGAATTTCGCGCTCAAAAGTAGGTATTTTCCTTTTTTGTTTATTTTATCATTTATCTTATTCTCCATTTTTTAAATTTATTTTACTATCTTATTTATCTATTTCACTTCTGTTGTATTTGCGTGGCGTTAATGTCTATTTGAAAGACTTATTTTTGATCTTGAAGTAGAAAATGCCGCGTGGGTACGATTGAAACAACTTGTCTAGTATTGGCTTCTTCTAAATAACCAAGGTTGCAAATTGCGAAATTGCATTAAGGCTGATTCACACCAACGTCCGGTTCCGCTCAGTGCCGATATTGTTCCGCAAGAAAACTTATTGATATGGTATGAATATCAATCAAGGAGTATGTGCCAAGACAAATTTGTGTGGCAGTATATCCTTCTGCCCACCCTTGTGATATCTAACAATTTATTTAGTTAAATTATTATTTTGAAGTGTAAAAATACTTAAAACGCAGATTTTTTTTTTAAACCATTTTTTTATCACTAAATAATATTTTTATTAATTATTATATAATATATAATTGAAATACAAACGTATTTCAAAGGTTTTCAAGTTCATCGTTAGCTCGCCATGTGCGGCTTACGGCCCATACGCAACGTGCTATGGTACGTGTTCACAATTAGTCACCTAAAAGTGGTAGGTTGTTTTTAAACTTCAAGTTGACATTCAGATATAAGGCCATTGAGCCTATTTTATAAGATGTAAATTCCTGCGACGTAAATGGGACCTTTTCACTCTCCGCTCAACAGCTGGTGACAAAATCTGGTGGCGAAACCACAATTCTGTTTCACTAAATCTTCGTTGGTTTCCATCCTGTATAAAATATGTACGCTAGTTACGTGTGGTATTCACGTGAAACCATCAACGTTCAACTTGTTTGCTCCCCGAATAATTGTTTTGAATGTCTGCGGTCGGAGGCGTATAATGAAATAAATTATCCTCTACGTGTCTTGCGCTAGTCACAGTCGCTGTAGAGAGTGAAAACCAAAATAGTGCTACTGTATTCCTGTTCTCACGTGCTGTAAATAGTTCTCATTTCGGCCTACATCAGCCTACTTCTGGTGAAAATTTATGACTTATCAGCGGCAGCCCTATTTATGTTTCAGTAAAAAAAAAGTTTTTTTTTAATAACCGAACTTATTCACTGAATTATTTTGTAAAACTAGACTTAATGACAATGGCTAATAGGCTAAAAGCATAGACATTACGTCCCCACTTTTCAAAAAAAAAATTTTTTCAACTAGTTTTTTCCGTGGAAAACTTTAATGTTTGTTTCAAAATATGACTCTTCTAAATCATAACACTCCAAAGATGTTTAAAAAATATATCAATGCAATTAAGTCAAATTTTCTAAAAGATTCAATCTTTTAATTTCAAATGTATGATTCTATCTCAAAATGATGGTTTATAAAGATAAAACATCTGTATTTTAAGCAATCAACTGACAGTTAGTTCAACTTTTAACCAATTATTTTTATAAATTGACCTTATAGAAATACACCCAAACGGTTTTTGGTAATAGAAAAGAGGAGGAAATGTCAAAAAACTTTAACGCGATTATCACCCACATTTTTTACAATACAAATTTTATACAATCAGTGTAAAGGGGTTTTGTATCAGTGTAAAAGAGTTTTGTACGTCTTAAATATTGCTGCGATAGTAGTAACTATGTAACACTGCATATCAGCACTCAATAATCCTGGTTGTCTAATCCTACCCATTTCCATACCATAATAGAAAAAAATAAAACAAAAGAAGAAAACACAAATGCATTAATCATCACGTTAACGGTTTAATAAAGCATGCATGTACAAAATTCTGATGACAAATGTTATATTTACTTGCGTAATATTTTATAAGGCATAACTACTCATGTTCCACATTAATTATTAAAACAAATGTAAAAGCGAGGATACCTCTTCAAAGTTTCTTCTAATATGTAGCCTGAAATATGATCCCCGCCATATCGTATCTTTTATTGGCTGGTTTCCTGGTAGTTATTCTCATATAATGCTATTTTACCAGGCGTGAATGAAGTTACGCAACTCATGTCAGAGAAAACAAAAATGAACAGAATAAAAATGAAAAAGTATGAGATGAATTTAAAAATAGGCAGTATTAGATAGTAATATTTGCTACAATATACATTTCACACTTTCGTGTTGCAACTGGGCCCAAATTTTTCTAACCTTGATGATCCTTTCTCTGTTTTAACCAAAACAGTTTTTTTTACAATTCCTCGCATATTTTAAAAATACAATTTTAATCTTTCTTTTCCATGTTTATAAAAAAGTGAAATTATAATATATTCAGTCAATGGTCTTCAATTCGTGGCGTTTTCGAAATCAATTCGGATTATATTTAAATAAGATATGCGCAACCTTTTCAACCAAAGGGTCACCTATCTATTTGCAGAAAATGTTTCCCGGGTTTCATGTAAAGGGTACAAGGTTCACGTAGTCACTAGTGCTAAAATAGAAAAGGCCGTTATTGTAGCCGTAAATGTTATTGTTTTTTTTTACTTGGTAATGTGAGGCAGCCCGCTCCACTTCACTGAAAAAGTCCTGAAAATCTTCGCACGAAAGTCACGAGCCGCCACTCCAACAAAGTGTGATTTTTTACCGCATTGAACTTGTTTTTTAATAACGTAGCCAATGTGCTCAAGAATATTAATTTTGTCCCATATTTTTGAAATTCTATAAATTTGCAAATACTTAATAATATGTACATAAATATACTGGCACAACTAAGTGAATTCTAACTAAAGACAAAATGCAAGATTTGGGGAAGGGAAAGAAAATTTATTTGTTCATCCTAAGAATCATCATCTTGAAAACCATTCGAAAAAAAACCATTCGAAAAAAAACAATAGTGAAAAAAAATAAAACGTTAAGTACTTATCTTGATATTTAACCACACAAGTTTATAGGACTAAAAGAAAAAAAACTCTTAGCCTTAGTTCATCTGAAAGATTTATCGCACTTACGTATAATCTGACCACTCTGTTTGTCGAAGTTAACCAACTTGAGCGTAAAAGAGAACAAGGATGATAAACATATAAATTCTAATGTTTTACTGCAGTACTGATATGTAAAACAGGTATTTCTGATCTTCGCTGAACACTTTTTTGTCATTTTCAGGAATCACGCACTGAAGATCTTTAAAATTTTACCACTGGAAGTTATTTCACAACAACTACGCTGTTTGCCAATTGGACCAGAAAAGAATTCTGGTCCGGTAGTGTCACCATCAATCCTTTTAATTAAGTGATGGATAAGCAATACATTAAAATTAAGGAGACACATCGACCTGGGATATTTTTAAATGTAGTTCAATCTAGCACCAATTTTCCAGTCAACATTAATTACTGCACCGTCACACCCAATTACATCTAATTAATCAAGGGAAATTTCAAGTATAGAGAACTAAATATTAACGTTAAAAGTAATAGCACTGAAAAATTCCAAAGAAGGCTTAATATGGCCAGCGTATACAGAGCCCGATTATTTTTTTATTTTTCAATTCTGCGAAAATGTATCGGTTGTAGCATGGCTTATCAATCACAAAACTTTTGTATTTTCTGCCACCGAAGTTGAATTCCCTAGAGAGATAAGGTCGGGCGCTTTTTGCTGTTGAATTTGGAACAAAAATATACCTCAGTTTAATTTTAATTCAACACAAAGATTAAAGAGAAAAAACACGAATAAAGCCTTATTTTAGTTTATATTGGGGTTTTCCTAAGTATAATACATTGTGCTACCGAAAAATTAAAGTTTTCTTTCAATTTAGCCAATTTTAACAATTCCACACTATAGCGGTTCGACCATATTAAATTTGCCACATGACAAAAAAATTACGTAAATTTATTGAACTTTATTGTTTTTCATTTACTTCCAAGAAATTAACCATTTTTTATGTATTTTTTTATTTCACTTACATGTACTAACATCGAGTTTTTCGAAACATAGCAAATAAAGAAATAAAAATCGACCCTCTCTTATAACTACGCAGGTTCCATAATAACTAAAATATTTATTTATTGTGTAAGTTGAAAAAGTTTTTTCCTTCCAGTAAGGCTCTACTGTGATCCCCATCATACCTAGCTGTTGTACCAGGCCTGCATGAAGTTACGCAACTCATCATGTCAGTGGAAACAAAAGAAAAATGTAAAAAGATGAGATGAATATAAAAATGGACAGTATTAGATAATAAAATCCACTAAAATACACATATTACTGTTTTATCTCTAACTTGTCCTGATTTCTAACCTTAATTCGGGTTAATCTTTAAATTATTATTAATGCATATTATGTGGGTAACATCTCATGAAATCGAAATACTCACAAAACTTCCAAGCTAGCTCTCTCGGAGAGTTTCATAGTGTTTAAGGTTTGTTAAGGAAGATTAGAGAAAACTCCATTCTAGGAAAATTAAATTGCATACACAAACATATAGTGAGGAAAATGTATGTGATATAGGTTGGGGATAAAGTAATTTCGTATTTTGCACCCTTTTTTTCAACTAAGTATATCTCGTTCATTATTGGTCATATTTTACTACCTGAAAGGGAAAAATGCGTCAAAAGCGACCAAAAAAATTTACGATGTGTACGGAGCCGATACTCTTTCGGTTCGTGCTGCACAACAGTGGTTCGAGCGATTTCCTTCTGGTGTAGTGGGGGTGAATGATGCACCACGCTCTGGCAGGCCTGTCGTCGAAAATGTCGGTAAAATCATGGAAAATATCGAGATCAACCGTCATGTTAACAGTTGTAGCATCGCCCAGGAGCTAAATATCGATTATAAAATCGTTTTGAACCATTTGCGGAAGGTTGGATTTAAAAAAAAAGTTCGATGCTTGGGTGCCACACAAGCTGACGCAAAAAAACCTCAAGGACCGAATTTCCATCTGCGATTGCTGCTGAATCGCAACAAAATCGACCCATTTCTGAAGCAGATGGTGCACCCTATAGTTTGGACCTGGCACCAAGTGACTACCACCTGTTCCTGTCTATGGCCAATGCGCTTTGGTGTACAAATTTGGCTTTAAAAGAGGCCTGTGAAAATTGGTTGTCTGAGGTTGCCAATAGGGACAAAGGCTTCTATGTGAGGGGCATTACAAAGTTGAATTCTCGTTGATAATAAGTTATTGAACAAAACGGTGCATATTTGACTAACATTGGATGATTGTAACACTTTTTAATATTGTCGTGATGATGGAAGGGTACTTCCGGAAACCGGTTGACATAATATTAAATAATAAAGTGGTTATAAACAAAGTGTATGTGTTCTATTTATAAATAATGCAAGCCACAAAGTAAATGCTTTTTACGAATATGTAAAACATTTTTGTTCGACCATTGTTTTTGAATGTTTGGTTCACCTTTTTTTCACAGCATTTTACCGCAAACATGTTAATTCTTTATTTAGCAAAGGCCGTACAAAATACGCTAGTGGGTCACACGAAATGGGCTCACAGTTTGTGGGTTGTGCGTCACTGTTTTAAATAAATAAAATAAATGAACTAATATTTTACAATAATTTCCAAACCAACTACCACCCATTCCTTGCCTACATACACTTGTAAACTAATTCACCTCAAATGTTGACTTCTTACGTTTGAATTTTCCAAAATAAAATTAAAACGCTCTTAATCGATATATTTATTTGTCATTAATGTAGCAAGGACTATAAAAGCACTTTTATTTTATTTTTGTTTTTTTTTCTTTTTTACCACTTTTACTGAATTTATTTGGTGTTTATCTTTTGTTGTTATTATTATCTGTAGACATATATTTACTCTTGTTCAATATGTAAAAGCCCATTAGGGTAATTAATACATCATATTGTTTTGTAATATATTATTTTTTCACCATTGACAGCATATGTCGCTAATTTGAAGATCAGTGACGCGTTGTTATTAGAAGAGATATTTCATAGATTGTTGGATGCAAAGAGGAGAAAACAAACATCGGATGGAATAAAACCAGGAGAATTGAGCGGATGTGGAACAACCTTCTAATCTCACTAGTTAAAAATCAATAATGTTGTCATGTAAGCAATATGCTAATGGACATTATCATGCTCAAATGTCGCTTGGTGGCGCTTTTCAGAACGTTTCACTTTGATTCCAATTTTGAAGTCATGTACTATGTCAATGGTAATAAATCTCAAAGTATGGTAACATTCCCCTGAAGTAAATAACAGGAAGATGTTGCCTTATTTACTATTCCAGATGCACAACATTACCTTATGTTAATTAACACCAGTTTTCGTAGGAAATTTTCTTGTTCACTAGGGAAAAGAGATAAGTCGGAAATGTCCGTTTTGTTGTACTTGAAACTTTATATTCTGTAGCCAAAAATTACACATTTTTTTCAGAAATCTTAATTTTCGGAAACTACTTATTCAAAACTTTATTGAAATGACGTGACACTAAAAAAACCTTTTCTCTAAGGCTTCAGTGATTTGGAAACCAACAACGCTAAAAACATGTACATCAACCCGTTATATCATTGTTTGATTACCACACTTGTCAAAATTACTTAAAGTAGTATTAAACACTCACCCCCAGAAAGCTCGCGTGTTGAGGAGAAGAAGCAAAATCTTAACAAATATAATCGAACTTGGAACACTTAGTTTTGTCTCTTAAATTTACCTATTTTCCAAGTGATTTATTACTTATTCAATTTTATAAGCACCGAAAAAAAAAAGTTTTTTCGTCTTAATATCATGATTGGAAAACCTTTTACTTTTAATCGCGATTTTACAAAGTAAAACATGTACGGAAATAATCCTGTGCAGAGTAATTTAAAGCCCGAAGCAGCAGAAAAGTTTTTTTTTTAAGTGAAGAATTATTGATCGTTTGTATTTTGTCTAAATCATATTGTAGCAGAAAGAGTTTTCCGTTCTCAGATTACTAAGTAGATATTTTGGAAACGTTTTCCTACGGCATTGATCTTTCGAAAAGAGATATGATCATGTTCTAAAAGATATTTATTAAAATAAATAATAAGTCAGTATTCATAAAAATAATTTTTTTTATGAAACATAAAACCTTAGATTTTTGGGAAATTTTTGTTACAGTTCATTTTTTTACTCAACGCACTATTTGGAGGATCATATGTCATTAACGCAAGTTTTTGTTTGATACAACTTTAGAATTGGTATAAATTACATACTTTGGAAACTATAGTTAAAATAATATATGCCCTTTGGTTATTTTAATTTTCAACGTCAACGTTTGTAACTGAAGATTAAAACTATGGTTGGATTTGGATTTTTTTTTCAGTTCTTCTTTTACTAGCGCATTTTGCATTGAATCTCAGGTGAGCAGGAATTTCGATAACTTTTTTATGTTTTATTTTGTTATCTATTATGAAAACTGTATTGAATATTTAACGGTGATGGTATTTATTTAACGGTATTGGACAGAATGTAGACTTGTTTCACTTTGAAACACGACGTTAAATTATACCAACTGGCTACCTTGCAGCATCGCTTAAGTTTCAACCCTCTTTTTGATTATTAAACAAATTTAAATTCGAAGAAACAATTTGCGATCTCCTCTTATTTCTCGCCCGTTACGTAAATGAATATTTCAAGTTTCATTGCAGGAAAGACTTTACAATGTCAAAATTATCATTTAAGATACAACAGCATTTGTTAATGAACGGACAGGTTCCGATTTTTTCCACAGGTGAATGTGTAATACCAACTTATTCATAAAACGAGCAATTTATTAATATTTCAGAATAAACGTTATTATATTTAATTCAATAGTCAGATGTACGAGTATATTTGTAACAGACAACTCGGTGAACACAGCATCCGAGATGCTTGCTACCCTGCCTGCAAAGAAGCGCGTCGGAAATAGAAACCTTTCACTGAAGGCAGTGTAATCTCCCAGGGCATGTTTATGGCTTCGCAGTTAGGGGTACACGGCGCGGCTGATTTAACGCCGGCAACGCAGAAGTTTTTCGAATCATGAATACTTAGCTGAAAAACCCTCCAACGCTCATTGAACTTTTGAAGTTTGACCTTAAGAATATTTTTTTAAAAGTGTGTTTTTTATGTATTACAAATAAATTAGTACATTTTGGGGAGTCTTCGTAAAGATTTACAATTTGGCAAAGGTGCTATATATAATTCATGATATAAAAAATAAAACAAATAATTTTTTTACAATAGTACAAATATTTTTTTTATGTTCAATGAAAAGAATTGAAGAAAAAATAGTTTTGTGTTATTTTTAAATGTCTTATAAGATCCCATCTGCAAATAATGAAAATACTTGCGTTGACGTAGAAAAAACAACCGGAAAAGGGCGAGAGTATATATATATATATATATATATACGAGGCCTGTTCAAAAAAAAACGTGAATTTTGAATTTTCGCGGGCTGTGTACATTGGATTATCGATTTATTTTTGTTGTTATGTTGGTACACATATGTTTATCGTATATTATCAGTCATTTTTGATTAGCTGTTTGTTTTTGACAACTGGAAAGGTTAGTCACGTTTTTGTGTGTTCTTCGATTTTCTACTTTTGAAAAAAATGGATCAAAGAATATGTATTAAATTTTGGGTTAAAAATGTAAGAAAGTGCTCCGACGCACTTAAAATGTAGACTGTGGCATTCGGCGACTCTACTTTGTCTCAAAAAAGTGTTTATAAGTGGTACAAGCGCTTTACAGAAGGCTGAGAAGATGTTAATGACGATGAGCTTCCTGGAGTTGCGGAAAAACAAATCATGGATTTAATTCTATGATCCATTTTTTTAAAAAGTAAAAAATCGAAGAACACACAAAAACGTGACCAACCTTTCCAGTTGTCTTAAACAAACCACTAATCCAAAATGGCTGATAATGCTAACTTATGATAAACATATGTGTACCAATATAACAACAACAAAAAAATCGATAATCGAATGTACACAGCAATCGAAAATTCAAAATTTACCTTTTCTTCTGAACAGGCTATGTATATGTTTTATTGCTATTTCAGATTACCAGAATTTAGCTTTTTAGGTAAGATTACCGTTTATTTAAAAAATAACAGCACTATTGCTGTTGTGCTTATATTTTAGCTGGATTTCATTGTGTGAAATATAAGGTATGTGTTTAATCTTTAGATAGTGGAGAGCAGCGGTCCCCGATTAATGGTACCAGGGGTATGTTAATGCATCCACGGCGATAAGCAAAAAGCCCAACATGTAAAATTGTAAAAAGTTTGAAAGACGGAAATCCACGTGACTTATACACTTTTAAATAAATAATATTTCTAAAAAGAATATTTTTAACCGCTTGCACAAAGCATTAGGAAATTTCCGCAAAACTTAAGTAACACGTAGATGTATTTTTTAAATTTAAAATTTTAAACAAAAGTCTAAATATTCTGAAAATTGACAAAAAAATATCCAAATCAGACTATAGATACACGCTTCACTATTTGTTGAAACTGTTTAAAGTATTTGTTGAATGTATACGGACTTGTCCACAAAATGCTTAATGTTATCTCATTAAAAGTAGCGAGTTGCAATATTAAGCTATATGTAAGCATAACTTGATCTAGTTATGTGGAAAGCATCCAACCCCATAAAAGATAAAATTGAGAAAAGGGCATTTGAAAATATGAGGATAAAAAAAGCATTAATATGCGTAATCTCTATAAGCATTATTATAAATAGTTAATTTTTAATTTATCAATGTGTGTAAAAAATATATTTCTTATAGTATCCTACATTTGATAATGTTTCTAAACTTTAATTTAAGTCATAAATGTGCAATATGCGTTAGTAAAAAAAATGATTGTCGAAAATCTGTTACGTTTAGAGCTTGGATGTTTTTAGCAGGTGTTAATCTCATATTTATCCATAGGAAAACATGTGAAAATCGATTTGGACAAATTGTGGGTTGGACGCTTTCTGCATAACTACGTCCAACTGGCCATCCCGACCCGGCTGGCTGGAACCCTACACCTATTCAACACCTTTTCGGTATACTCCTCTTAAGCATTCCCAGAGAGAAATTGTGTTTCCTCGCTTTATTTTGGACACAGTGCCGGTCAGAAGACGAGGACTAATGGTGCCCATTCGTTGTTAGGTCCCCGGGGGCAGGACTGGGAAAGAAAGTTTCCCCACAGATCTTCGGAAAGACGGTCCAGACCGCCAATACTCCGATGTCCAGCATCCGAACCACCCAGCTCCCGGTGACCGAGTGGAAAACTTGGCTGGTAGCAATTTGAATGCAGGAACTCGGACGCTTTACATATGACTACTACGGCGGGAACGAGAACACCATTAGTCAACATTAAAAATAATGTTTTGTGAGTTCGACAAGATGTTGATGTTTAAAATACTAACGGCGAATCTAGAGGTCGCGGATTCATGCCCGGCGTGCGCATATATGTTTTTAAATTTAATAAATATGTGTTATAACACATTTAAATAATGTGTAGTTCTAGAGTGGTAAATACTCGAAGAATTGCCCTGGTGAAAGACCACCATTAAAAATTGAAACGTTGCTTGAAATGGCTTTAGCCGTGTTTGGTAATCAGATTTGAATAGACTGGTACTTCTCATATTTCCTCTTCCCATTTCTTTACCCTCCCCACTACCTTCAGCCTCACAACACACCCAGTTGGGGATGCCATAGTCTCACTGGCTCCAGACGGTTAAAAGCAGTTGGGACTATTGTACGGTATTCACAATAAAACAATATATATATTTTTTAATGATATTATTTAAAACAGTTTTAACGTTTACTACAACGAAATGATTTTTTTTTCAACTTCACATTAAAGTACCATACATGCTTATAATAGTGTTTCATATATGTATTTAATGATATTGATAAATTACTGATTTATATAGCGCCGTTTTCTTGAAAGAATATAATCTCAATGGCGCTTTTAATCCCTAAGCATGGGGAAGCACGTGGAAGACCATCATTCAGAATCAGAACATACGTGACTTACTAAGTTCTTCCCAACTCTTATTTACCCCTCCCTTTCTCCTTCTCCTACCCCCTTCCCTACATTCTACAGCCTCAAACAAATACTTTGGGATGTGTGTATTGGTGCATACGTAAAAATTTTCAACACTTGTATAATCTAATAATAATCTTGCTAAATGTCACTAAGAAACAGCATTTTGTCTTTCTAACACCTACTTATGGGTTTTGGCAACAAGTGTATACGTTGTACAAATTTGAATATTCGTTAAGTTATTTACAGTTACCTATTCGAATAATTTTACAGTGTATTTTTCCTTTTTTTAAAAACTAACCTTTTTTCAGTTTCAGTAGAATTTTCTTTTCAGAAGTCGATTATCAAGTTTAAAACAGGCATACATGCAAACTATATGTGTGAATATTGTGTATATTACAACTTTAACCGCAAAATTATTTAATTAGAATATCAAAACAAGCAACAACAAAAAAAAACTAATTTTAATCACTTCGAAATCAATCCATTTATGTCTAAAATCATATGGAATTTTATTGATATTTTCATACCAATGGCGTCGTTATTAATCATTTTTTTTCCTCTCAAGTAAAAAACCCTTTCTTTGAAAATATCAACGGCTTTTAACACAAACAATTATTTAGGAAAATTTCTAATCAATTCTAAGGATAAAGATGACAAACTAAGTTTATCTTATTTTATATTGGTAAAACAAGCCGTAATCTTAGAATCAAAGTAGACGTTTAAATAACCGCGGTTTTAGAGAATTTGTCTTACTTTCAATAAAGGCACCGGTGCTCATATTCTTCACAAAAAGTTTTTTTTTAAATCTAATCAGGTACTGAAGACAAAACAAAAACTGTAAAGTGCTCCGGTGTAAACTTTCAAAAATGGCGCTTTCGCCCTTTTGCCTTTCCGGCGACAACACACTGATTTAAAAAAACCCAAAGAATACATGGACGTGGGTTTTGGTAGGTACTGGCTATACGTAACCCAACCAAATAGTGGAATAAGCGGATAGCAAATAGCGGGCTGGGTTTACACAAGTGATTTAGATTATATGAACGAAAAAACCGTAAAAAAGCCTGACCAAAGATACAGTTATATAATCGAACGTACATTATCACGCGTAGGTACCTCCGATTCTGGTGCTTAGTAACACCCCGTTACTACACGAGAAGCCGGCTTTTAGTAACGAAATACGTTTCCAAACATCGGATAGCGCGATGTGCGGAACGAACTCTCACCCGTTCCTCCTCGGGCCTTACGTTTTCCACGGCACTTTTTACTATTTAACGACTCTCAAGGCCGGTACAAAGATGTCAAAAGAAGCCTTTCGGTATCAAGAATGTTTATCTTGGTATATTGCCAAAAGAGGGAACTGAACGTAAATACGTCGTAAAAAGTCCGGCGCGGTGGTTACGAATGTATCTTTCAACTATCGTGCTATCAACTTGGAAAATTACAGAGAATCCTACCACGGAGTATTGATTCAAGGAACATTACTTACTATACTAATAATTGCTATGAGAATAAAATCGGTATTAAATTATATTCAACTTCAATATTCCCAATTCACATTTGGTCATAAAAGCTAAAAAAAATAGACTTAGCTAGCAGCGGAATTGAACCCGCGACGCCCGGATGGGAACGCGACGCGTTTGTCGGATACTAACCGAATTGAAGCAAATAGCGTTTGCCAGGACACGTGTGTGTGGCGTTTTGTTTTTTTTTTTGGGTACTCTCGCGGGAAAATATAGAAGTTATGAAATAAAATATAGGTATAAATAATTGTGTTATTAAAATTTTTTCCTGTAAAGGGAAAAAAAAAACAATTTTTAGACCGGCTTCATACGTACATTATTTTAATAGCTATAATATATTTGTTTGTAACTGGTAACTATTTAACTGGTGTTTTTTTTTATGAAATCTTTAGTAGTAATGTAATCTAGACTACGAAACGCCTTCTTTTTTAATAATGATTGTTTTAAACACTGCAACATAAATAGAAACAACTGATACCTACAAAATGTGAGAATGATACGATTTTATTTGTCAAAAAATTGGCTGGAAAAATAAACCATAAAATTAAGTAAATTATCTTTCTATTTGGATGTTTTTTATTATTATTTTCAAATAACAAGAATAGTATATGGGTAAATAAGTACATAATCTAAAGAATGTTGAATTAATAAGGAACCTTTATTGTTTTAAGTTGCCAAAATGATACGTGGATGAACGGTGAACATTTAACAAATTCAGAAGAAAAATTGTTTGCAACGTCAATTTCATTCTCAGACGTGTTTAACGCACAAGTAATATTCGAAAAAAGTATGTTCGCTCGCAAACACCTCACAAATTCTTCGTAAGATATGCGGGGAGATAAAAAAATAAGGTTAAACTCAGTGGCGTAACGTGACGATGGGAAATTTAGAATCCCCCAGCTCTTCGCATTCGACATTCGCATGAGTCCCTAAGTCTACGAGCCAGATCAACTGTAAGTATCCGATGCTTTCTTAGAAAATTGAAAAGGAGAAAATATTTGTCTTCAATTTTCCAAGTAAACAGGCTGTGTTTCTTTGAAAAGATATTATTACTATCCATCTTTACGTGGAGGACTACAAAAATGTGAAAAAGTTTAATCTTAATTAGGAAAGAAAAAATGTCCCTCGTTCATTGTTTTAAGAAATAATATTTGTAACGGGAAAATTTATACAAATTATTTAATATAGTCTCAAAGAAAAAACGCCACTCACTCACCACATATTGACTGTGTCGGTACTTTTTATGAAAGCCAAAGCAGAACAATCTTGAGAAAGTAATTATTTATTTAATTCATAAAAATATACTTTTATCGTGTACGTAATTTTTCCTTTGATTTCGATTTTCCAACAATTTGCCAATTGTCGCTCGTACTTTTTTGGCTCAAGATAGTCTAAATGTAAGATAACAAGGTTACTATAAGTAAAAAATCATAACATTGTAAAGTAAAATATCTGGATAAACAAGTTTATTCATATTTGAGCTGGGTGGCGTTTACGAGCATCCCTGGAATGATTTCCCAAGGTCTCGCATCCCGCGGCAGGGAGATTTTTAGCACCTTTCATTTTTGATGTTCCGCCGAGCATGGCTGGAGATGTGATTTTGAATGTTCAAACACTACAGGCTACACGTGACTCGTGGCAAGTGAGCCCCACGCAGAGTGGAGACCCGCGGAGGCCACGCGGTTGGCTGGATGGAAAATTAAACATCTCATTTCCCCGGGACTATCAAAAGGGAGAGATCGTAACGAAAATAACTCGCAAGTATTTTAAGGTGACATTGACAAACCGTATTTATTTAAGCCTTTGAGTGTTTTAGGCGCAGTCCACGTAAGAGTCGTAATTATGATTCTGTTTTTTGGAGCCAAAGGAACTTTGAGAAGAGCCAAAGGAACTTTTAGAAGCAGCCAAAAGTGGTGAATATTATAAAGCTTAAGGAAATGAAAGACTTAGAAAAGGGGAAATAGGAAGTCTTTGTTTTATCTTTATTTTCGCGTTTCATACAATCCATGTCAAAAATCATTTCAATTTTGAAAAATTGCGTTTTATCATTGACTGCTGAAAGTATACGAAAATGAAAGGCGCATACATCAGGTTTCAATCTCATACCGCATATCTAGGTAAAATTATATTTATTAAATAATATCAATGATCAACAACACAAATATGAAACAGAAAAAGCCAGAAAATAAAAAGACAACGGTCGCAACCGAGACTCGAACTCGGATCTCTACTCTATCCGGGAGTAACGCTTCAACCAATTTAGCCGTTGAGATCTTGTTAGAAACCGACATTTTTAATCGATCTCATACTTTCATTGTAGATTGTTATTTTCAATATTGATTCCCGACTCTGTCAGAAGTCAAAAAATCTTCCGTGATAAAAAAAATAGATATTTATCCAAGGTACTATTTAGGTATTCAATGTTCTTGAGTAGAGCTTTGTTTATCATTACAAAGATGGCAGCCAAATCACAGGAAAATAATATCAATAATTTTAAATGAAAGTATGACATAGATTAAACATGTCGGTTTCTAATAAGGTCCCAATGGCTGATTTGGTTGAAGCGTTACTCCCGGATAGAGTATAGGCTCCGAGTTTGAGTCTCGATTGTGACCATTGTCTTTTTATTTTCTATGGCTTTTTCTATTTCGTATTTGGGTTGTTGATTATTGATTTTATTTAAATCTATATTTTTTAAATAAGCATTAAGCTTTAAAGTATATTCTAATTTTAATAAAGATAAATTGATAAAAAAACCTTTTTTATTAACAGTGAAAATTTTTAAAAAATATATATTTTACTAGAAAAATAGTTTTGAAATTGGTTCCATAAACCGAACGTAGTACCTAAATAAACTTAATTCATGAATCGTTATTTATATATTCACATTATTTGTAAAACTGATCTGTAATTTCAGAGAGATGGCAGAAGATTAGCAACGTTGAATGAATATTGCAAATAATTTTTCTTTTCATGTCGAATGAATGTTGGAATGGATATTTCTTTATAAACGGAGAATGTAGTTTTTCAAAAATATTTATATCGTGATGATCAATCGTTAAAACTACACCATCACTTTTAACGGCAATGGAAATTCCTATTCAAAGATCAGACATCAAGCTGTGGAATTCTTGTACTATGATAAATTATGGTAATTGGCTAATTTGCAAAGCGTCGCTTCATGAAATAAAATCTTTTTGGCAAAGGCGTATTACTTTTAACTAACTTTAAAAAATTATAACTTTCAAACAAAAAAGCTACTATCTTATCGTCAATTAATTACTTATAATTACGAAACGTATATTTATTTCACTGGGAGTATTAACTATTATATTTTTAAAGTATTACTTATAGTTACTACTGATCTTCGACCGAGCTTAAATCTGTTTTTTTTTTGTATGAACTCTTTTAAAATGCAGAACAAACAGAATGACGTCTTAACATTTTTTTTTTATGAAAATTAATATGTTATTTAAGATTCTCACGTCCAAAAGAATTAACGTGATGAATTTTTGGTTTGTTATGCCGGGTTATACCTTATTTTCCTTTAGCCAACGTTTCGAACAGTCTGACAGTTTCCATCTTGAAGACAGATGTGTAGATTGTGGAAAAGAGGATGTTAATATGTGTAAAACGTTGGCTAAAGAAGAATAAAGAACAACACGCCATAACAACCCGAAAGTCTACAGAAATAATGAAAGTAATTATTTTTAAGCCTGATCATAACGTTCTAATGGATTCTAACATATTAAATATACATAGAGTAGGTACATGTGCAGGGAAAAAATATATAAATATGAAATAAATGAAGTAAAAAACCAAAAAATTATATTTTTAAATTAAACAAATAAATATTAAACTTATGGCTCCAATTAACCCTTTGCTTAATTGTTGAGAAATAAATATTACATATTAGAAGTTTCTATCAAAAAAATTGCATATTTCAAAATACCGTGAGAAATTATTAATCGCAGAGATTTTTCACTAAAATAAACTTATTTTTTTATATCAGCTTTATTGTTGAGATATCTGAAGGTACATTTTGGGTTTTCATAAAAGTAAACATGAATAAATCATATTCCGTAGGTTTCTTCAAAAATCCATACATTTTTGAATACGCCATAGATGTCTAGTACAGAAATATTAACTAGGTAATAGGGAAGTCGAGCCTCTTTATTAACTCATCCTGAGAAATATTTAAGGTTCAATCACTTAAAGAACTGCTTCAAAGGCGTTAGATAAAATTCGTCGATGTATACAAAAATGGGTAGATTGTTAATTTTAAGTGTTTTTAACAGGGGTGGAAATTTGATTTCACCAAGTTTAAGGGGACTTTAAATGTCGTGGAGACGTCAATACTCAATGTTTATAGCTGCACCAATTTTCGCGTTATTTAAAAATAAACAATAGTTATTCTGCCTTACATCTATCAATAAATACACGTTTAATAAATAATGTGTTTGAAATATCAACATTTGGTAATAAAATACATTTTTGGTCAGTAATCGATTCCATAATATTTTTTTAATGTATCAATTATACTTTTATCTTATATATCAATTAATCTAAAGAGGTATTGTCCATTAAAAATGTTACCATTAACCTACTGCCAGGCGCACTGTTGTGAATCACACTACGGGGCGCGAATCCCAAAATTCCACTTTTTTAGTCAAAATTTTGTCTTCTATACGTGGGAAGTGATTATTTCAGAAGGTTGTTCTGTATAGATTCACATATGTTTAAATAGTAATAAAATCTAACGTTCGGTATAAGATTCTATGAAAAGGAAGAAGAAGCAACACATTTGATTCGCATCAAAACTACAAGAATGCAACCTCTATCAAATGTTTTGAAAAAAAAAAAAAAATTTGTATTTTGTTTAATGCATCTATCTCAGTAGCAGTGTTCTTAAGTTCTTATTTAGGACCTGGTAAAACTTTTTTTTATATTCATAACTCGCACCTTCGCCTGCTGTGCTACTAGCTGCGCCAAATCGTTTCTAAATCTATTTCAATGAAAAACATACAATCGTCATCTAATTCAGAACTAGCTGTTATGTCCATAGCATCTTCAGCTTTCGATTCAGCTGATATATCTGCTTTGCTTTCTTCAGACTGCTGTTCCACCGTCTCATCTTTAAATTCATTTTCGATGTCTGAATCATCTATGATGTCTTCTTCTTCGTGCTCTTCGTCATACAGCTCGTGAAGAAAGCGTAAGATGTCATCTTTATTTATAATACGTTCCATGTCATGTATAGGCCAAAGTGTGTGCAAAAAATGAAGATATTATCGAGCGCGTCCTCACTCTGTGCAATATCTTAAAAAACGGGTAATTACGGGATCGGGCGTACGCTCCACTCAATACGGCACATAGCGAACTCTCACTGTCTAACTAGATTTTTAACTAACTGCTGATGGTGAGATGAGTGCAGATGGTGTCCACAGAGTCAACATATAATAAACAGTGATTACCTTAAGTCCCGAGATATTTCGTCTATTGCTTCCCCTCGAAAACTGCGAAAAGGTAGACTTGCCGCATTCAGTGCGGCCGCGCGCCCAAAGCTAGTTAAAATCAAAAGCCATACCACGCATACCTACGCAGACAATGTGAGTTAAATGAATGCCCAATATTGGCAGTGATTATCGAATACTTAAAGAGCAGGCATAGCTGACATATTATCTGATATCAGATACTGACTTATACGAAAGGAATCCCATTAGTACTTTACGGCATATTCTCAAGCTGTTAAATGATTTATACATATAACCAGTTAATACTGGAGTATTGCTAATAAACTCAGTTTTAACTTCCGAAAATGTTCCGTCATGTGCTTCACGAGGTCACACAAGACCGTATATTTCAATTACAAAATGAAAGGTACGTCTCTGAAGCATACGGCTACTTGTAAGGACTTGGGAACAGTATTTGACGCTCGTTTAACGTTTCATAATCACATCGAAAAGATTTGCAAATCAGCCACAAAAATGTTGGGTTTTGTCCTTCACAATTCAAGGGAGTTGACAAATCTTGCAGTGATAAGGCTGATTTACTTTAGCTTAGTGCGTAGCATTCTCGAGAGTGGATCTCAGGTATGGGGGCCAGAGGACACCGCCTATGTACTAATGGTCGAGAAAATTCAAAAGAAATTTTTACGGTTTCTCTACATGAGAGAGTTTGGTTTTTACCCATGGCTGTTTCCAACAGCGTTTATCTCGGGAATGCTGGGTATCTGCAGCCTTAGTTCGAGGAGGGATATAGCATTACTGCTTTTTGCTCATAAACTCTTGAACGGTGTATTATTAATACCTGACATCCTGGCAGAAATTGGATTTTATGTCCCTGATAATTTCACGCGTGGCCGCCAACACAGGCTTCTGTTTCTTCCCAGGTGCAGAACTAACTTACCAATGGTGATGCCCCTGGGAAGACTAACTAGGTTAATCAACTGCCTCGCAGGAAATTCGGATATTTTTCACACGAGCTACAACAAGTTTAAGCAAGGACTAGCTATTAAGTTCTAACTATATTATGTACTTCTTGAAAACTATTTTTTTTTTGTTTTTAAACTTCTTTTTACTTTAATCTTTGTGTAATTATGATTACCATTTTTTGTGTTTTTTGCAATGTTTTGGTGTAAAACTGTTTTTGCAAATATAAAATAAATACACTGGAAAAACAAAACATTGCAAAACTTTAAAATCTTTTTACATTTTTTTTTATATCTTGCCACATAGCTATCCCGAGGAGTTATAAAAACTCACTTTGGCAAAAATAATAAAACCGTACATAGCGTTTCACGCTCAAGCTGCGAAACTCCAGCGAAAGTATTCATAAAAATCTAAGAAAAAAATTCTAACATAATAAGATTTTTAAATTAAATACAATGTATTCTCAAATTCACACATATTTTGAAATTGTCAGTTACATGTAGTGATATCCTAGCTTCACTTTTACTTACGTGAACCAAACGTAAGACAACTCATCTCATGTGCTTTATTTACGCCTCAATGATAAAAATAAACATTTTCGTAGAAAGCAATCACTTTGTGGTTTGACATATTTTTTTTTTTTTTTACATGAATACCGCACAAGAGTCTCAACTGCTCCCCAACCGTCTAGAGCCAGTGATTATGGCATCCCCAAATTGGGTATGTTGTGAGGCTGAAGGTAGTGGGGAGAGGAAGGAGATCGGGAAGAGGAAGGTTGGGAAGTACCTGGCTATTCAGATCTGGTCACCAAACACGGCTTAAGCCATTTCAAGCAACGTTTCGATTCTGAATGGTGGTCTTTCACCAGGGCGATACTTAGAGTATCTACCACTCTGGAACGTGCCGCAAATATACTTGTTATTATTTTTATATGTATTAAATGTGTTATGACACATATTAATTAAAATAAAAGTTATTGGCGCACGCCGGGTTTGAACCCGCGACCTTTGGATTCGTAGTCGAGCGTCTTACCACTCGACCATGGATATAATTAAAAAATAACTTTGTAAAAGATCACGAATATTATATTATTTTTTTATAACCGACCGGTTTCGCATAGCCTAAGTATCATCAAGGTACAAAAATAACAAAAAATACAAAGTGTGCAGTTATATATATACATACAGAGGGAAAAAAATTATAAAATAAAATAACAAAACAATGAAAAAACAATAGAATAACATTTAAATTATAAGAAAGGAATAAGAAGAAAGAGACAGATTATATGAATTGAAAGAGGTAAAACGTCAACTGAGAGGGTGATTAAAGAATAATGATAAATAAACGTTTTGTCTCTTTGAATTCATATTATCGGTCTCTTTCTCTTTGTTATAATTTCAATGTTATTATATTGTGTTCTGTTTTTTTTGTTATTTTATTTTATAATATGTTCTCCCTTTGTGTGTATATAATCGCACCTTTTGTATTTTTGTTTAGTTTTATTTTGTAACCTGATAATGCTTATGTTAAGCAAAACCGGTCGGCTATAAAAATTAAAATAATATTCGTGGTCTTACACAAAGTTATTTTTTCATTTCTTTAGATAAAAATAAACTTACGTATATTTTTTTCATATTATCAGTTTCGTGGGATAATGAATGCAAAACACGGTTAACTTATCAAAACATCAATACCAAATTGAGTTAATTAAAATTTTGAAGGAATTCACGGTGACCGAAATTACGCTGAGGATTTAGCACTTGAACCGACGATAGCCACAGTCCAGCAAACTTTATTCGTTGTTCGCTCGAGGATTACTTGGCAGACTATCTGACGAGGGCTCTCAAACCAAACTTACTTCAATTGAAATTCGATTATTTCTGGAGCTAGTTTGGAGCTGGCCCTGTCCAGTATTTGAGTTAAGATCGGGCTGCCAATAACCCGACGATGTATTTGAGATTTGGAATTGTTCAACTTGAGGGTTAAACTTTAAATGGTTATTTGATTCCCCGAATGCGACGAACATAACTGACTTAGTTTTAGATAGAATTTTATATAAGCGTTCGTAGCTCAGTTAGGAATGCACGAACCAAATACTTTTATAAGTAGGCTTGCTGGGAATTTCGGGAATTAGTCCAGGAGTCACAAAAAGCACATATCGTCGCCGGAAAGGCAAAAATCCTGAAGCACCATTTTAGAAAGTTTACACCAGAGCGCTTTAAAGTTAATTTAATATTTAAATTATATCAATAATCTAAATCATAAATATGGAACAGTAAAAGCCGGAAAATAAAAAGAAAATGGTCACAACTGAGACTCGAACTCGGATCCTTCACTCTATCCCGGAGTAACTAGACTAACTTACAGAGTTTTTTTAAATATTTTTTTACATGAATACCGCACAAGAGTCTCAACTGCCTCCAACCGTCTAGAGCCAGTGAGACTATGGCATCCCCAAATAGGGTATGTTGTGAGGCTGAAAGTAGTGGGGAAAGGAAGGTGATTGGGAAGAGGAAGGTTGGGAAGTACCTGGCTCTTCAGGTCTGGTCACCAAACACGGCTAAAGCCATTTCAAGCAAAGTTTCGATTCTGAATGATGGTCTTTCACCAGGGCGATATTTAAAGTATCTACCACTCTGGAACGTGCCGCAAATATAGTTATGAAAGATATTAATTAAATAAAAATTATTGGCGCACGCCGGGTTTGAACCCACAACCATTGGATTCCTAAAGGTCGCGGGTTCTAACCCGGCGTGCGCCAATAACTTTTATTTAATTAATATGTGTCATAACACATTTAATTCATATAAAAATAATAAAAAGTATATTTGCGGCACATTCCAGAGTGGTAAATACGTCAAGTATCACCCTGGTGAAAGACCACCATTCAGAATTGAAACCCAGCATGAAATGGCTTTAGCCATGTTGTGCGACCAGATTTTAATATTCGGGTACTTTACAATCTTTATCCCTGTTTCCCCATTTTCTTCCTTTCTCCACTCCATTTAGCCTCACAAATTATCTCAATTGGACGTAGTTATGCAGAAAACGTCCAACTCACAATTTGCAAAAATCGAGATCTGCATGTTTTCCTATAGATAAATACGAGATTTATATCTACTGAAAACATCCAAGCTCCAAATACTAACGCGCATTGTAGATATTTATATGACTTAAATTGAAGTTTCAGAACATTAAAGTGAAGAATAACATAATAAAATAAATATGAAATACTTATATATTTTAATAAATACATCGAAAGTTTATAAATAACCCATTTATAATAATTCTCATTAAAAAAAACAGTGATGTTCACTTTACAAATGTCGATTACGCAAATTAATGCTTTTGTGTCGACATATTTTAAAACGCCTATTTCTCGGTTTCATCTTTTTGGAGTTGGATGCTTTTTGCATAACTACGTTCAATTGGATATATTTATTTATTTATTTATTTATAAATTAACGGACTAAAGTCCAATTACAAAAATACATATAAAACACGAAATATAAAAAAAAGTAACAGAGAAGAAATAGCATATAAATTGAGATAAATGAAGCGATGACAAAAATAAGGCAAAATAAGCATAAGAGTGAACATTCAAGCCATGGTCTTAGTCAAAGTTTTGGTAGAGGCGTAAAGAATGACGAAAATCATTTAGACTGCTACCAAAAATTTCAAGACCATGGCTTGAGTTAACAAGTATATATCATAGTAATAATATATCACAGTCTCACTGGATCTGGACAGTTGGGAGTTGGGACTTGACATTCACATATATTTATTTTTGAAATGCGTACCTTAACAATCGAAAAGTAACTGTTATTGTTACAATCAAAGCTAATTGTGATTTTAAAAATACATATGTATATATTAATAAATGTGTCACAGGTGTTGCGACCAGTTTCCAACAACAATTAACCCTTTTAACGTGGCGAAACTTGAATCTTTCTGACCCACTTCGCGACTTGCCGAATTTTGAACGTGTCCTAAATATTTGTCAGGTAGTTAAATAGCTCGTCATCCTCCGGGGTTAAATAATCAGTTTTCACAGAAAATCTTCCAAGAGGAAGCTGCTGAAAAGTCGTTTCCATGATTAAGTATTTTGAAATGGAGGCCGCGTAGGCCGGGTAGGCCGGGTAGGCCGGGTAGGTCGTGAAGGTGGGGTCTCTCTCCCAGCCCGCCCCGCTGCAGTCTGCTTATGAATATGCACAGCCTGGTTATTGAATAATTTCTATTCCACTTTGATAGATTTTTACTGCTCCTTTTTTATTCCGAAAGCTCCGTTGTCGGCGAAAGACGCGCTGATTTATTTATTCAAATTGAAGCACCGCTTTTCCCTTATTGGGTGTAAACTCAGTTTGTCATTTACTGGGTCAATCTGGAGCAAAACTTGGGTATAAAAGCCGTGCCAATTTATGTATTTTAAATGCCAACGGTCGTTAGATCTAGTTTTAAACGAATTAACGAAACCCCGTGCTCATCCGCCATCCGGATCCGCACCTTTTACCTGCTGAGGTATTTGCTTCGTGTTTTGATAAACATAATCACACCTTTGAATCGCAAAAATATATATGAATGATTTCATTTATCTCATTCAGTCAGATATTCTGTTAACTTATCCTACCCTTTCTGAATAAATTAGAATTTAGGAAGTTAAAAGGATTCTATAATAGGATTATTTTAACCTTTTAGCCAGATACAAGATTCTATCAAGTTCACTGAGGCAGAATCATGTTGAATTTTTTTATTAGTATTTCACGTAGAATTGAATTAGAATAAGCAAGATTGACATTAACAGTAATCACAAAGGCAATGCTAACACAGAACGGCGATTTCATAATTACATTTACGCTTTTCTGAATTGACGAGAGGATGTATGATGTACTCGTATTCCACATATCTACTCTCGCCATCAAGAGCTTGTGGCGGTAAAGTCAGTGAATCACAGTGTTCAACGAACTTTCCATTAAAAATAACGCTTTTTATTGGGTACTTTAGGAATACTTAGGGGATATCATTGGTCATGGAATGTGCTGAGTTAACGTCTTTTCGAGTACAAAAATGATAAAACGTATTTGCGAGATTTCCTCGAGAAGTCCTCGAAAATTGACTCGTTCAAAAGTAGATAGGCATCAAAAAGACATTTTATAAGCTAGTGTTTCAGTGGGGAAAGACGTTTCATATTGTAATTGCTACAGTACCAAATAAACTGTACTTCTAGCAGGCGCCCGCAAGCTATTGGCAACCTCAGTATTAAACGTACTCCAAAACAGTTTTAAATTTTAAAACAGTGATTAATTGCAAAAATGTTATCAATGGTGCAATTCAACGAACTGCAAAAAATATTTTTACTGTATTTTAATGATGCAGCCCAATGACTTAGCAATATGCTTGTAGAATACCTTAAAGTCTTCAGGCGGTTTTCTTTAGATATGTCTTTTTAAAATATTATTTGTTTATTTTTCAAATATAGTTGTACCATAGATGACATAAACACGGAGATAAAACATTATATTTTAAAATCTTAATATCTAAATGTTCATTACAAAGATGTAACCTCATAAAACAGCTGTGCTTGTGTGTATGTGGGGAGGGTGTTATTTTTGTAGTTGCTCAGAAACTCTGTTGTAATGATTTTTTTAAATATTCATTTTAAGTTTTCAGTGTGTTTTTTTAAATGTATTTTTGAATTTTTGAGGTCCTCACTGACAAATCTTATTTTTTCCGGCAAACTATTGAAAACTTTATTCATAGATAATTGTAACTTTGCTGATCCACTGTTTTTTTACATATCGGAATTGATAACGATAAGTTATGTGTAGGTACCTTTAATTAAAACATACAATATATAATTGTATTGTCATCTACAACAACTACGTGATTTATTTATCATGATGCATTCCAACCGCTAAACATAAAATATGTATTTTCAATGCGACACAATATCTAGACCGGTAGCGCGCACTTGTACAAAAAACTGTTTTGGATTGAATGTTAAACAATTTACTTTCGTTCTAATTATTATTAAAAGTCCTCAATTCTTACCAACGACTCAAGCTTAAAATTTTCTGATAATTTAGACAAAGAAAAGATGGATTGATTCCCAGACTTTTATTTGCTGAACATATATTCTTGCTGGAAAAAAAACTCGTGAATTGTCAGGGGAAAAAGTATTTTTGTAATTCTATTTTGTTTATATTTTCTTGAAGATCAACTTCAGGAAATTTGTTAAAAAGTCTAAGTGAAGATCAAATGATGAACATCAAATGTCTTAAGAAGCTAATAACACAAAGTATCCCTAAATAAACATTTAGGAATAAACTTTTTGCATATACATGTCTCCTTTATTACGTTGTTCGAGAATATCCATATTTCGCATAAAGTGCCATTCTTCCCATACATAAAATCGTTAACTTAATTATTTTGTAAAAGTAATGTGATTAGTTTTAAGCTCTTAAGAAGAACGCACCCAGGAGATTTTTTTTTGTATTAAAGGCTAAAATACTCAACCAAACTCAATGATCTTTTTTAGAGTAAGTATGGAAAATATCTAGCACGCTTGAGAGCTTTTTAAAGTTATCAAATATAACCCATAAAAGAATTCAATTTTCCATGATTTTAGAAGCGCCTTTGCCAATTATTTGTGATATATAATAATCTTTACAGGTACTTTGAAATATGATGGAATATCAAATAAGTTCAAAAACACAATGGTATAAAATCTTTGAAATCGGAAAATAAAAAAATTGAGTCTGGACGTAAAGTGGGAGTGGTATCCTATATTCGCTGGCTAGATTATAATTTAAAATCTGATACGGCCAACTCTTCAGAATTATATACAGCTTAAGAATTTGTCGGTCTCCATCTGACCTTTAATCTAAATATACGCCATTCTGGTCGTGAAATTTTCAGAAATGAAATAATCTCATGGTACGGACATATATCAACGGCTCATCCCCAAATAATAATAAAAATACTTTTATAGAGACAGTTGTATGAAATATCTCCTCGAGGGCGCTGTACAAAGCTAGAAAACTACTTAAAACTAAGTTAAATTACCTTATAAATTCTTATATCTTCACATAGGGTAGAATACGAGTAGATAGATTTTATGTGAATACCGCCCAACATAATTACTTAGATAATTTATATTGCGCCATTTTTTGTGAAATATCACTCCAAGGCGAAACAACGGTCTCAAATGTCCGAAGCCAGTTGGACTTTGGAATCTCAGATTGGGTTATGTTGTGAGGCTGAAGGTAGTCAGGAAGGGAAGGAGATGGGATAGAGGCGGGTTAGAAAGTTCCTTGAAATTCAGACCTGATCGTAAACAAAGCTAAAACGATTTCATGCCAAGTTTTGACTATATATGGTAGTTTTTCATTACGCCGATACGGAGGGTATCAAACACTACATTAATTTTTGCCTATTATAATTATTTCAAAGTTACACAAACTTGTGATATTAAAGCTCCGTGGGCGTAGAAATACAAATGAAACAAGAAGTCGCAAACCTAGCCTTTTTCTACCTGCGATAATTGAAATATCAGATAGATTTGACATACAAATATAAAGATGGTTACGACATGCCATTTGGGGGAAAGGGTGAAGGAGCGAAGCCGCGCTGTGTTGCAAAAATACTCCCTAGAGGTAAATTGGAAGCAATGTTAGCGACGTGGAGTGGAGGCCTTGGATCGATCTTTAAGTCGCTAGAACCCCGTGCCAGGGGTAGCCGCCTCTCTTCTCGCGGTAGGGAAAGCTCGTACGGGTTATTCGGTTGACACAATGTATTCTTATTTGATTATTATTTGCCGTTTTCACGGGATTTTTGAAGGCTGCTAGTCTGTAACTACGCACATAAAATTATTTCCAAAAATTCACCGACATTCGTTAGTTTTCTATCATCTACTATCCGGGGAGAAGCGCACTTTAATTTATCTGGTTGGATCAATTATTGTAATTTCGTAAAAATACCGTTCCCATGTATTTATACTTATGTCGATAGTTATTACACTTGCCGTTTGGCAAAATATTCCTGTTGATTACCAGTTTAATATTTTTCACTGTCGCGACATTAATCGCCGCGCGCTAAAAAAAATTGTATCGTTTGCAACGTAAAAATTCGTATTTCAAGTCTGGTGTTGATTTTTTTAAACCTTCTACAACAATTCCCATACCGGTTTTTACCTTTGCGACAGACATCTTTAAACTGTCGACTTTAAAAATAGATTAATGGTACCCACAAATTAAATTTATATGCGTTATTAACACTATTGGCTTCATTTAATATTGAACATTTGTGTCTTAGTATTTTGGTTTATTGCTAACAGAAACGTCTTTACAATTACTAATTTGAATCTGTATACCAGAAGGGGATTATGTATACGACGATCTATGCATGTGATTGAAGTGAAAGGACATGGGGGAAACAGAGTTGTATGGCCTTTTGTCCTATTACGGGGAAATTACTGAATGTTTAGATAGTTAGTTATCCACTGAAGTTTTTTAGAATATTGCACTATTGCTTTTCTCACTTGTTTATCATTTTCTGGCTCTAGATTGCCCTAGTCGAGAATGCGGAACCGGAAATCGTTCATCCACTGACCAATTTATACGACAGCAAGATTATTAAGAATATCACCAGGCAGCCGGTATATGAACACTTCAAGACTATTTCTAAAATATGTTTCCTGTTCACTTTGTTGATGTTACCAATCGTGCAGTAATACTCTGTGGCAATATTTGGAATGGAATATCAACTACTGGTTTCTTTTATAAGAATTCAGTGCATCAGAAAATAGGTGACATATTTTAGATTATGGAAATTTGGTTTCAATATTTGGTTTGTAAGCAATAGTTTATTTCTAAATGGTCAGATAAACTTTCACGACATATTTCTACTCTGATAAATTCTACTACCGTGAACTTTTAAATATTCCGGTGACCAAATAATTAATGCTTATTCAGTAGTAAGAATTTGTGTTTTTTTTTAATGAAAAAATACTTAGCAAATTTATGTAGCACCATGTTTGTGAAATATCACCTCAAGGACGCTAAAAGATCGAAAAGCAAAAACATTCAAACTGTTTGAGGAAATAAAATGGTTAAATGTTTTGGTTTTACTAGAAATAAAAAATAAACAAGGATAAATACTTTATTTTTTAATTAGACACAATATCATTTTGTTTGCAACACTATTTCTTTATATATTCTGATGGTTTCACTTGAACCCAAGCTTCAAAAAGTCTAAATACATCAATATGTTATTATTAATTTTGTCATTAATTACTAATTAAATTTTTTTTATTCATTTAAAAATTTATGAAACTCGGTTATTTTGTAATTAATCTCAAATATAATTATTTTAATGAGTATTGTCAAATAAATATAAACAAACAACGAAGTGAAAAAAATTCAAAATTATTATTAAATGGTGGTTAAAGATTGAAACATTAAAAAAACTTTCTTTAATTTTACAAAATACTTGTAGTAGGTACCTTATTTTTTTATTGTTTTTAAGGTAAACTTCTACTACCATAATAATAAGCAATTTTTTTTTGCTTGTGCAATGATAGAGGACTTTGTCCAGTCAGTTACCGACCGGTCAAGCGGTTTCTTTCTACGAGAATGTGTTTTTTGTGTACACATAGTAAAAGTGGTGTTGAAGTTTAGGAAACACTAACCTTCTGTTTTTGTGAATTATCTTTAGTAATTAAATGTAGAAACTCTAAACATTTGTGAAACGTACTTTAACATGCTTGTGAAAGCACCGTCGTTTGCGCAGCACATTGCGAACTATTACTGCAGGACTTGGTAAGGACTGTGTTCACACCAATAACTATTGTGTTCAACGACACCAGCTTATTCCAAATATTAACTTATTAACTTATAAACTTCCAAACCGATCGTTCTGTCCATAAATAATTCCCTTTGTTCGCTTCCCGGGGGAGTGGAGCGCGATTTCCTTCGAGCTAAATTATTTTCTGGTTCCAGGCGACGAAGTTTTTAGGGCTCGAATCGCTGAGCTGTCGTCCGAATTCAAGCACCGTAAACTCCTACCCAATACACGGGGAAACTTTTTGTGTTAAATGGACTGTGAACGCGCTAAACCGAGATGCACTAGGTAAAGCATGGTGGTTCAATACCTCTTCTTGTCTGAAACCGGTAGACTCCCAACTTCGATTCTGGGGGCGAGATATCGCTAAACTAGCCTCTGATTTCATGTTACCGGCTACGAAGTTTTTCCAAAATCAATTCAACAAAAGTTCAAATAGACACTTAGATTTTCAAGAAATCCAGTTTTAAGTTTTAATATTTTTTGAAAGACCTTCATATTTTTCCGCGTTTGTTTTCTTATATTAAATTGTTGTACGCATTTGACTTCTCATTATATTATGTCTAAAATATTACAGTTAGCGCTTTTGGATAATTTTGTCAATATTGTCCTATCTTTGGGGCATTCCTGTAAAGACTCTATATTATTATATTTATTCGGTCCGCCAAGGGAACTCTATGTTTTTTTAAATTAGTTTTTTCACGTTCCATACATAATAATTGATAAAATGTAGATTTTAAAATTATTTTTCTGCTGAAAATCACTATTGTATCGATGTGAATCAAATTCTACTCTAACTATTAGTGTTAGTGTTGTTACCCGCGAAAAATCAAAGGACACATAAAAAATCACACTTACGTCAAGCCAGGAAAAAATATGAATTCCGTTTCAAATATAAAATAATGTCAGCTAAAACATATTATAGGTAGGTACTTGAAAGGTTTTTTTTAACTTCGATAAAATCATTTAATATCAGTTTCAAATTTGAAAGGTTCACACTATTTCGCATGTACGTACAAAGGTAATTATTTGTAGGTAGGTAATAACTATTGTCCATTTATTTTAATTCCATTTTTATTTTCGAAGTGATCTTCATTATTATTTTCATCGTGTTAGGGGTTGACCACTGAACAAATAAACCAATAGAAGTGATTTGTGGATATTTTCATCATGCCTGAAGTAAAATCTATTTGACCTTGCTTCGTTAAGATTGGTCTAATTTTTTCAAATATCGATATTCTTTCTTTACTAGATTATTATTTTCATTGCACCATCTGTAGCTCAGGAGTCTAGTAGTCTTATTTAAACTGAAAACATCAGTTTTCTTTTAAATTATTTCACATTAAATATTTAGGATTATCTATTTACTGGTTCAATGTAGACAAATGTTTAAATCGTGTTTGTAATGTTTATTTTTGTCAATATATTGGTTGAGGAAAAAGTAATTTCGTATTTCGCGCCTTTTTTTCAACTAAGTATATCTCGTTCATTATTTGTCACATCGGATCAAACAATACGACGTTGTAAAAGTGTAATTATATACTACAAACGTTTTGTTGAAAGTATTGCGCTTGGTCGGTTCAGTCGTGAACTATCGTGCGTCGAGTATGGAGGTCTCAAAGGAAGAAATTCGCCATATTTTACATTTTTACTACCTGAAAGGGAAAAACGCGTCGAAAGCGACCAAAAAAATTTGCGATGTAAACGGAGCCGATATTTTTTCGGTTCGTGCTACACAACAGTGGTTGGATATTTTTTGGTGTGGGTTTGTCGTCGAAAATGTCGATAAAATCACAATGGCATTGGTTCGAGCGATCCACTCAATTTCGTTCTGGTATGGAGGAGTGGAATGATGCACCACCCACTAGCAGGCCTGTCGTCGCAAATGTCGATAAAATCACGGAAAATATCAAGATATACCGTTATTTTAGCAGTCGTAGCATCGTCCAAGAGCTGAATATTGATTATAAAACCATTTTGAACCATTTGCGGAAGGCTGGATTAAAAAAAGCCCGATGGTTTGGGTGCCGCACGAGCTGACGCAAAAAAAATTCTTGGACCGAATTTCTATCTGCGAATCACTGCTGAATCACAACAAAACCGACCCATTTCTGAAGCGGATGGTGACTGGTGATGAAAAGTGGGTCACTTACAACAATGTCAAGCGACAGAGATCGTGGTCGAAAGCCAACGAAGCGGCCCAGACCGTGGCCAAGCCAGGACTGACGGCCAGTAAGGTGTTGCTGTGTGTTTGGTGGGATTGGCAGGGGATACTCTACTATGAACTACTCCCCTATGGCCAAATGCTCAATTCTGCCCTCTACTGTAAACAACTCGACCGTTTGAAGCTGGCAATCGAACAGAAGCGGCCAGCATTGGTGAATAGGAGAGGAATCGTGTTTCACCAGGCCGCACACATCTTTGATGACGCGCCAGAAGCTCCGCGAGCTTGGATGGGAAGTTCTTATGCATCCACCCTATAGTCCGTACCTGGCACCAAGTGACCATCGGTTCCTGTCTATGGCCAACGCGCTTGTAGGTACAAATTTGGCCTCAATAGAGGCCTGTAAAAAATGGTTTTCTGAGTTTTTTGCCGATAGGGACAAAGGCTTCTACGAGAGGGGCATTATGACATTGAATTCTCGTTGACAACAAGTTGTCAAATAGAACGATGCATTTTTTTTTTTTTTATATAATTCAATTGAATTAAATTTAATATTATTATTATTGAGTTCTGCTATTTTAAGTTTTTTATTTTAGTTTCTAGTGACAGCTGTTTCGGCGTTTAAGGCCATTGTCAAACTGTCTAACAGTTTGACAATGGCGAAAAGGTCACTAAAAACCAAAATAATGGCCTTAAACGCCGAAACAGCTGTCACTAAAAACTAAAATAAAAAACTTAAAATAGCAGAACTCAATAATAATAATATTAAATTTAATTCAATTGAATTATATAAAAATTAAAATGGAGTTCTACAAATTAAACACAAAAACTATAAAAAAAAATAAAAAATAAAAAAAAGAACGATGCATATTTGACCTTAATCGGATGATTATAACACTTTTTATAAAGCAGTGAAATAAAACGAAAAATACGAAATTATTTTGTTCCCCCAACCTATAGCAATCGATAGACTTATAAATTAGAAAAACAACCAATATTTTCATTATTTCAGATGCCAGTCTTTGAACGCCCTTTCCTAAATGTCTACACAAATCGTTTTCAAAGGAAATTGACAAATCAATCTAATTTACTAGTATCACTTTCCTATTGAATTTACCTGCGCAAAGAAAGCATTAGTTGAAAACGATTGACATCATTTCCCAGGGCAGTATATCATTACAAAGAAAAAGTACATGTTGATATTCCAAAGCTTCGTACGAGCCAAATGTATTTTTTTAGGAAATTATAATCACGTGGTTATTCACATGTTGTGTGAATACAGGAAATTTAGTAAAAAAAACTGAATGAATTAGATGCTAAGGAAAAAGTTATTTCAAATGGCGAGACTAGGAATTTTGATACCAACCCAGATTTATGGCAGTGAGATGAATCTGGTAGATAAAGAGATCAAAGGTATTAGAAAAGAGATAGCTAAGGTAAATTTTAAAACAAATGTATAAATAAAATGATGTATAAATGGTTTGAGCATGTAGAGCGAATTAATTTAAAAAATTTAAATATTTGAGGTAAAAGCGAACGGAACAATCCGGGGATGCCCCAGAATGACATTATATGATAATGTGAATCAATACATGAGTCATGTTATGTTAGTTAAAAATATATAAAAATAGATAAAGGACAATTCATGGATATAAATAATACAAATTTGCCTACATCTACTGTCTAACTGTTTTTTTTTTTCTACAATTTTCATCAAAGTCGTTTTACCGCATTCTTGCGCATTGTAGGTTGATAACCGTTGAAAATTATTATTTGGTTACTATTTTCACCTTAGATTCCAAAATAGTTCTTGTTTTCAACAACCGAATAACACGTTTATCTTAATTTTCTAATATAAAACATTTAATTTTTCAATGACAAAAACTAATCAGTTTTCAAAACACCTCTTCGAAGTTTTTTTGGTGTTCATTAATCTGAGATATAAATAAAATATTATGTGATAACCACTAGTTAGACTGGGTGAATGATTCAAAACACTAGTTGGAAGTATTTTTTCTCGTGAAAATTTGCGAAAATTCCCGTGCGTGAAAATGGCGTAATGGTTAGTTAGCATTAGGTTTAAATGTCCCAAAATTGTAAGTACATAAAGTAACATTCTAAAATCACATAATTAGCATTGAATTTCCAGAAAAGTGTCACAATAGGAATACTTGACACAGCCTCGGGGCATAAGATATAAGACCCGGCAGAGTTAACGTTGATTTTCATATTTTAATTAGGCCCGTCCTGACGTTGTGCGGATTCGCCCGGCTTCTCCGACTTCCCCGGCTTCACACGGTCTCGCCCAGAGGGAGTGCTATTGGCACAAGTTTGTACCACATTATTATTAATGAGACGTTAGGTTCACAATGGAAGTTTTCCTGTCTCCGGGTACATTTATCTTGTACCGCCCCCGTTCATCCTCGCCAGATATCCCGAGCAGATAATTCATAAGGCGGAAATACTTTATATACTACGCCGTCTTAAGGTATACTTTATCATTAAAATAGGAGTTAATTTTTATCCCAGAACGCTGGATAAAGTACACGGGAAAATGCATGAGAAAATTCTTGGTGTTAATTGGTTTTGTGGTAGGTATTTATACAAGATAATGTGTGAAAATCCAAAAAAACGTATTTTCGCAAATATGTATATGATTTATATATATGTAAAATCTTAACTGGGCTCATTTTTTTTATAAATAGATACAAAATTCAAAAATATAAAGTAGTGTTCACGTAATATTTGGCCATATAAACTAAATTAAATTTGGTTCAACATAAAATTTCATTGTCATTTTGACAGTTGAGTGTATTTTTCTCAGCAAAAGTAAAAAAATGTATTTGTTTAGTTAAACGTGACATTCGCATACCTTCTGAGAAGTCAAATCGACAATTTAACCTATTATATCGACACCGGAAAGGCAAAAGAGTTGAAGCACTATTTTGGGAAGTTGACACTAGAGAACCTTAAAGTTTTTTGTTTTACAATTGAATTCGTAAGTAGTTCAGTACCTGGTTGGATTTAAAAAAAGTTAACACGACAAAAGGGTGTTAAGCGTTCAAAACTTGTGTCACTTGAGTCAAGCCTTCTCTCAAACGGTATATATATATATATATACCATTTAATATATATATATATACATAAATATATATATATATATATATATATAAATATATATGTATATATATATATATATATATATATATACCATTTAATTGGTATATATATTAAGTTAAATATGCTGTTGTAATAAGTTGTTTTCTCTCGTTTGATTCTGAAGACTTTTGTGGCGCTTCTGCCATTTAAAAATAAATAAATAAATATATAAATATTTATATATATATATATATATATATATATATATATATATATATATATATATATATAAATATATATATATATATATATATATATATATATATTTAAAATTCTTTTAGATGGCAGAAGCGCCACGAAAGTCTTCAGAATCGAACGAGAGAGAAAAAACAACTGATTTCAACAGCATATTTAACTCAATTGATCAAAGTGTCTATTAGATCCGAAACTGCGATTAAACACCGAATGTGTTTCCAGTTTTAGATGAATACATAAAATACCACATTTATTTTATATTTTTAGAAGATCAAACCAGCGAACTAACAAAACGAAGTAGCAACCGCTTTTTTGTCACACAAAAACTCCTCTGTATTCGATAGTCAACTATTTCAAATGGTCGCCGTTTTGAACAAAACACACGTTGAAAATGATTAAAGTAGATAGGGATTTGGATAATAAACATAAAGGTAAGAGCCCAACAAATTATCATTGTGAAATCCAACAGTGTTGCTCAATTTCGTTTTTTGCTTTGCACACGAATTAGTTTTGACTTTTTTTTTATTTGTTTCTAAATAATTTTTAATGTCATGTCTGCATCAAAAAAATATGGTGCAATAATCACGCATTAGAAGTTCCAGTGAGAAAAACAATACAAAAAAATCTAATCAAAATAAAATTTTAAAATGGAACTGAGGAATCCTTCGCTTAATCTTAATCAAAAGTTATTTAACTTAGCTTAGTATTTCGGTTAATTTAATTTATGAAAACATTTATATTTTTTTAATCTTTTGGATTATTCAGAATACATAACTAAATATTTTATTTGATTTCTAAAATTAACAAAGACAGTTCACTCTGTACGCCTACGTAACAGTCGTCAAATTAAAAATAAATTTCTTAAATTGCGCCTTTCTCTGCGGTAAATTAGATGCTCTTTGTTGGGGTGTAGCTAGGCATTTTAGTAGAGTATAGGAAAGGTTCAACTAGCTTATATAATCGCAAGATGCTGGGGATGAGGTATTTTATCAGGCTCGTCACTTAGCATAGCAAAGCCATTATCAAGTGACGTTACGACATTGAATGATAGTCATAAACCAGGGAAATTCTGAGGCACTTCTCGGGAAAGATAATCAATTATTTTAACGCCGTATGCGAACACCACTTTCCAACAACTTGCATTTAACCTTGCTGACGCAGCAGCTGTTAAATGTAAAATATGGCATATTATCTAGAAAACTAAAACAAAATGTAAACCCGAAATGAACAGATATTATTTGGTGAAAAAAGGAATCGTCTGAAAACTCGAACCAATTTCTTTAATTTCTAAAACCGTTAGAATTTTAAATTTAATGATGAATTATTAGTTAAAGGCCTTTAAAATATTTTATAATTAATATAATATAGTACACGCGTGAATAATTTTAACAACATTGCTGTAAGTGATAAGTTACTTGATATTAAATTAACACCCCTCTCTGAGTAATTTTAAGTAAGGATAGCTCCTGGAATGGATTATTTAAGTAGTTTTAATGTTTATGTTAATGACCTCCATGGTCGAATGGTTATGACCCTCAAGTATGAATCCAGAGGTGGCGGGTTTAAATTCCAGCGTGCGCTTATAATTTTTTTTAAAGTAAAATGTTTTTTTATCATATTTTAATTTAATGTTAATTTTATCTAAGAAAGCGATCACTTTGTCGTTGGATATTATACTTAAATGAAAAGATATTTTTTTTTATACGATTTTTTCAACTAATTTTGATTATTAATACCAATACACGGACGGACTAATTTGACGGCCTCCATGGTCGAGTGGTAAGACGCTCGACTACGAAGCCAAAGGTCGCGGGTTCAAACCCGGCGTGCGCCAATAACTTTTATTTAATTAATATGTGTAATAACACATTTAATTCATATGAAAATAATAAAAGTATATTTGCAGCACGTTCCAGAGTGGTAGATACTCTAAGTATCGCCCTGGTGAAAGACCACCATTCAGAATCGAAAATTTGCTTGAAATGGCTTTGGCCGTGTTTGGTGACCAGATCTGAATAGCCAGGTACATCCCAACCTTCATCTTCCCAATCTCCTTCCTCCCCTCACTACCTTTAGCCTCACAACATACACCCTCTTTGGGGATGCCATAGTCTCACTGGCTCTAGACGGTTGGGAGCAGTTGAGACTCATGTGCGGTATTCATATAAAAAAAAAATTAAAAAATACACGGTTACAAGTTTTAGATAAAAACTGAATAGGTTTTTGCAGTTAGAAACATTAAAAATAATGACGAAATCAACTGGCAATACAAAATTTTCAAATATTTAATAAGCAAAAAGGAATTGACCAAAAGTCCGATTTTAAGTGGTTCCCTAACGTAACCCTTACCCGCCCCCTCTACAACTGTGTTCTGTGCCATGATATGCCTATCTCTTTTTTTTTTTTTCTTATAGTGTAAATGTACTGTAGCTAAGTCAGCTTGTAATGATACTGCCCTGAAGAATGTTGGGATATACTGAAAGTAGTTGAAATATATTATTTCTAATAAAGTGGTTCAAAACAAAATATTTGTCCATTTAAATATAAAATATTTTTTGGTATATTTATGACAGCTTCCTGAATTGTAGTTACTCATACCACCGTGGTGAAAGTCCACCATTCAGAATTGAACGTCGCTTGAAAAGACTTAAGCTGTATTTGGTGACCAGATCTTAATATACAGATACCACCAAACCTTAATCTTTCCCATCTCCTTCCCCCTTCTCACTACCTTTAACCTTACAATATATAATACCACATTGGAGGTTTCCATAGCTCCACTGGTTTCAGAGATTTGGGAGCAATTGGGACTTGTGCGGTATTTTTAGGACTTTTTTTTAAATACAATATATTTGTAAAAACTCACCGGGCTGAAATATAATCATTACAATTTCTTTCTTCTTCTAAACGGGCCAGATTTACAGAAGATAGTAAAATACTCTTTGAAATGGCTAAATTATTAATATGTGTTTAATCCACTGTAATTTATTTAGCATCGTGTATAAACAAATAGTGCATTAGTTATTTTTTTTATTTCGATAGTTAAAAAAATGGGCTTGCTGACAGTCAGATTTTTTATTTTTATTTTTTTCTTTCACCTGACACAAAACCCGTATTAATTCATTTTATTGTTTAAACTTGTCACAACAGAGCCATAAATAAATATATTTAAAAAAAAAAACAAATATTTTGCAGTCGTTATTTTTATTCTTTTTTTTTAGTTAGTATACTAATTTGAATTTAAATTCAAACAAGGTGAAGTGTACACAGAAACCAATCCTGATAATAAATAAATATTTTATCTGTAAAAAAGCCGTAAATAAAATATATTTCCACGTAGATGAGTACCAATGGATGATACAAAAATATCATAAGGGAGGTAATTTCCCGGAACCCCACTCGCAGATTACTAGTTCCAACTGTACGCCGTAAGTAAAGTTGAGCCCTTAGGTAGTAAATCAGTATTCAACTATTTGTGGAGAGAACTGTTTTTTTACAAAGTCTTGAAGCACAAAAAAACATAGCAGTTATTTGACTCGTAAAAATGACACTTATTTTATAATGAGACAAAAAAACGTTTTTCATATAGTAAATAGTAATTATTGCGTATTATCCGGTTTCGCCCGAATTTCAACTCCTCTTGTTGAAAATTTTAAAACAAAGTACAACAGCGTCGGGTCCTACTTTTTACATGAAATAGATACTCCAAATATTTGTAGCGCATAATGAAATTTTTGTATATACTCGTATATCATAATTATATTTTTGTAGAAAACATTTTGTATAAGACCACTCTCTTACACAAAGTTATTATTTCATTTTTATTATGGTATTATTATTTCAATAATTATTTATGACATATTAAGCTCCTAATATGTTGGAATAAACTCATAAGCTGAGAGATAGGATCTGAATAGTCTAATACTTTCCGACCTTATTCCGACTTATCTGTTATCTCTTCTATCTTCATTCATTCGCACAAAATATCCAAATTGTGAATGCCATAGCCCCACTGACCCTACGCAGGTATTCAGTCCTGTGCGGTATTTACGTAAAAAAATGTAAAAATATAACCATTGACCTATAAATTCTGACCGGAAATTTTGAAAATTTCATGACGTCAATGCTCGCCGCTCGAGAGTTTGTACAGTTTTAGAAAACGAAAACAGATTTCAGCTTCATAAATAATTTTCAAGGAAGCATGCAGAAAAATTATGCAATTACCAACAAAATTTAAGCTTTATCAGTAGAAAACAGCCTTTTTTACAATTTAAGTTTGCATAATAATAAAGCTCCCTTCCATGCCGTCCCTTTGGGCGGTACAGTGTAGAAGAAAATTGTTAAAATGACAAAGGCATTTTTTTCTGCACGGATAAGTTTATATCGTGTCGTTAATGACCTATGAAGCGCCGCAACCCAAGGCGTCTGGTCATATGGTAATCTGACTAGAGCAGGCTTCCTCCTAATATCTTTTTAACCAAATTCTGGTTGCTTTTACAGCTTTAAAATGTTCAAATAAATGTAATTATTATAAGCACTTTAAGGAAGACAAAAATGTTCAAGATTCATATAATTACATTCATTGAGAAAGGTTTGAAATGAGGGAGTGTTAGGATATTATTATTTAAGGAGTTCATTATTTTTGGAATTTTATCTTAACTAAAGCAGAAAACCCGTGAGTTCTGGCATCATAGAACATAGACAGCTCTTGTGTCTATAATGTTCAGGTTAATGCGTATATTTTCAGATTTGAAATGTCATTTCTATCATGGTCTTTAAGGTGTACATATCCATTTAACGGTCATTAATAAAAAATGTAAATAGTATTTTTGATATTTTTCAATTCGGAAAAAGTTTTGACAACAGCGTGTTGATATTTTAGTGAATCTGAGCAATAAAACTAGTGATTTTAAAATCATTTGATGCTATTTAAAAATTTTGAACGATACATTAATTTTTCTTGAGAGGTTCTTTTATATTACTTTTGACGTAAGCAAGCATGAACATTTCATATAAAATAGACGTGTAGTAGTTTCATGTTAATGATCTCTATACAAACCGCTATTAAATTAATTTCCTTACCGTTTTTTGACGAGTGAGATGCCACCAAAGACCTCAAAAGAAACTGAAAAATAAAGAAAAACAAAGCATGTTTAAAACGTGTTAAAGTATAGATTTCATTTTTGAAAGGGTATTATAAATTAATGTATGTACCACAACATTATCTCCACTGCGGTAGAAAATTACTTATACTTTCAAAAAATCACTTTCTCGACAAATGGCGCAACATCCTCACTAAGATATCAAAATAAACTTTGCGTAGTTCTTGAATGCCAATTGTAATTTGCCTAACTAGGTTTGAATAAATTATTCCCCCGAAAGCACTCTCCGTCGCCAGTATCAATTTATGAATTTCATTTTAGTTTAATGCCGAGGATTCGACCTGTGCCAATTTAATGTTTGCGTCTTTCCAGGAGCAAAGGAAGGACGGGGAGGTGAGTTTAGTTGACTAATCGTTCTGTAATTCGAGGATTAACATTCTAATCCGCCCCATGGTGATCTGGAGTTATGTCTGCAAACATTTGCCTGTCTTATTAAGACGACTGAATGTCTGCGCGAACCGATAGGGTAATGTGGCTCAGACACTCTAGCGGCATCTATCGGCGAGAAGTTCCTCGACTAATAATTATTTTATACCCTCGGCCTGATCCACTGCCGGGATGTCATTCTATTATGTTGACCCTTAAACCTTTTGCATTGTGTAGTTCAAACCGGACTCCCCACGGAGGTGGTTGCTGGCTATCAAACCCGTCGTGTTATTAAATGATATTTTAAAAGATAACGAGATTCAATTTATTTTCAAAGTACTACCGCATATTTATATACGGTCACCTTAAATTTATTAAGTTTCTCAACTAGATCAACAGCTTTCTATTAACCTCCTGAAAGTAGTTCGTTTTAGCGTTCAATATTATGGCGAAATAAAATAATTTCTTTAGTATTTTTTTTATGTTTTAGTAGAAAGCAATCACTTTGTAGTTTAACATATTTAAGGAAATGAAAAAAATAGCTTTATAAAAGACCACGAATATTATTTTATTTTTTATGGCCGACTGGCTTCGCTTAGCCTAAGCATCATTGAGGTACAAAATTAAACTAAACAAAAAATACAAATTGTGCGGTTATGTATGCTTACAGAGGGTGAATAAAATATGAAATTAAAAAATAGAACTTTGAGAAAACAATAGAATAACATTTAAATTATAACAAAAGAACAGAGAGAAAGAGATTTAAAAATAAAAAGTAAATTCAAAATTTCTTAGTAGTAGTAAGTTTAAGTAAGTTTCATAATGAATTGAAATAAACAATGTAGAGAATTGACATTTGAATAGTAAAAATCATATTAATTTTTTAAAATACGCCTAAAAACTTAACACTGATAAAAGTGTCAAAGCACTAAATAAATGCTTTAAAATAGAACAGTTGATTAATTTGATTTATTTATGGCTAGCCACAATATTGCCAACTGCTTTTTACAAACATTTGAAATTGTGATTTTAAAACATTATAACAGGTTGGTTTGAAGGTGACCAAAGCAAAGCGGACTCAATCCAATCAAAAGTAAATCAGCAGGGCAAAGTAATAAACTATTTTAATTTAGGTACAAAACAATGTTATTTCACCATGTACCAACTAACAGTTGTATTTATAGAAAACATCACCATCTTTAAACACAACTTTAACTGTTGGAAAATGGGTATTTCAATATATTTTCAGAATTAAACGACCTTCTAAAAGGTCTTTTTTAAGAAAACGATAAGATTTTAATTTTAATTTTGATTTTGGGAGAATATGTTAAGTTATATTTAATTAGAAAAATCATTCTAACGTCACGACTTGACACTTCGATAAATTTGAATACGACAATTATTATTTTTAAATCTAATCAAATTTCCATTGATGTAGGTCTTTCCGAAATTAATAATCATCCCTTGAAAGTTTCTCAAAATATAAACGATCAAAGAGTGGTCATTCAAAAATGATTACCAGCCCCAGAATGTACAATATCCCCGAATATTACCTGTTTAGATGCTGGGATTTGGAATACGCTTTTTAGCGTCTGCTATGTGAATTGTTCACAAAAGGTTGTATGTTCGCATATAGCCTACATCGTGCAAACAAGCTTTTGTGTGAAACAGTCTTAATCCAAGGAATACATAAATCCTCACGATATGGACTTTTTTCCATTTTTTTCCGTTCCGATGGAATTTTATTTAACAATTGAATAGGATTTTTTTCCGTGCGAATTTTGTTGGAGTTGGTTATTAAGTAGCGTGTACGCACCGCTGTGAGAGAGATAACAAGGTGGAACTATTGACCAACGGCTGCTGGTTTTTTTCCTTTGTGCTTGATGCAAAGCTTAGTTAGATTTTTTCCGGAGAACAAATGAGTGAGGTCGTTCAGAATAATTAAAATAGATTTTTTTCTCTGGTGCTCAAAACAAGTCAGAGTTTTTTTGTTAAATATTATTATTCACAAAAACTCCAACCACCCGAAGCCAGCGGCACATAGTATAGCTAATTTGGGCAATATTGGGCGACTAAATGGAAAAGAAAGCGAAAGAGAACAGGAATGTTGGAAGGTTCCGGATATTCAGATCTGTTCACTAGATTTAGTGAAAACTATTCCAATTAACTTATTCAATCTGAACGACGGTGGTCGCTCACCAAAGCTCAAACGAGTGTATACGAGGGGCTTATAAGCAAAGCAGCAATCTACAATAACGGGTCTGTAGCATTGTCAATGATTATTATAAAGAAAGCATACCACTCTGCCAAGTAGGTTATCAAACACTTTCAACTGACGGATTTGTGCCCCGTGTTTTTATTTTAAATAAAGACTAATATTCCTAGGTTACGAATAACCTTACAGTAGTTAAATTTCTTCTACTACCAAAATTTTACTTGTGCAATGATGGACGACTTAGCTAATAGAGAATTGAATTCGCAACGCCTAGGTAGGAACCCAATACTTCGACCATTTGCCTACTAGCTGGTCACCAACCCAGTAAATAAAAAGGCAAATAAAAATACATTATTACTTATTTTTTTTTAGAAAGTAAGACGAATATTATCCCCCAGATTCCACAACCCAACTGTCAAAACGACTGAACAACGGAAGGAGGTTTCGACACAGGAAGGATGTTTTGACGTCAAAATTGATGTCAAATTACTGGGCTAGGGTCACATTTGCCGCCTTTAGGCACATGGCACATTAATTCTCCAGACACTACAGAGCGGGAGGATTACAAATAATAATTATTTATTTTGCGGTGTTATTTTGCAGACTCGTGTGTACTTTAGCCGGCGCTAGATGTCACTAGGGCCATTTGGCATGGCGGGATTCTGTTCGACAGGTTAATTTCCATATGTTTTGATTAAGCGTCGCTAGAAACATTAATCATTACAGCTACCAGCCACCACCCCACACCTCCTCCCTTATACCAGTTTTCGACATCGGGATAGAACATAGAGCGGACATAGTAAGTTTACTTTGCTTTTGATAAAACATCGAAATTCTACTGGGTTTTTGTGTTTAAGAATCGGATTATTTTAACTGGTATCGTTAGAAATAGTGAAAGATACAAAATTGCATTCCAGCAGATTTATTGAAATATGTTTGTGCACATTTTAAATATATTACATATGACGGGTATAGAACTAAAGGCAGCAATTTTATTAATCCTTAATTATTTCTTGATAAGTTGATAAAGCGTTTTATGGACTTTTATTTCACGAATATGAAAAACACCTTTAGAAGTTATTGTTTCAAATTGTTTAAAATTATCCCTAGTTTAATGTATACAGACATTTTGGTACACAAAATTCTCTGTTTCTTTATAATAGTCATTTAAAGTTGACAATGCTACAGAACTGTTTTTGTAGATTGCTGCCTTTGCTTCTGAACCCCTCACATATAATATGTTACTATGTTTGTTAGTTTTCCATATTCTAGAAGGAGTGAGTTTTTCGAAAAGCTCTTTTATTGCGGTACCTCAGTGTACCGGGCGGACTTTCGTTTGACTGTGGAAGGTACCTTCAATCACCCTGGTAAGACACCAACATTCACAATAGAATGATTTCTTAATTATCGCCTTAGATATATTAAATAATCGTATATGAATAGGCAAGTACTTTTTTACTTTGCTACATCTTTTCATTTCACTCTCCGCCTCCAAAAGCTTAACAAAAATCCTGTATTTTGGGATACAACAATTCCGACCAGCTTTGGCTAATTTTTGTGCGATATCACATTAAAATTATCAGTAAGCGTCTTTGAGGTAATAAAATCACTAAACAGCTCTACATAAAGTTGACCATATATGACAAATAACATGACATCGATCTAATTTGACTTATTACAGTTTTATTACATATTAGACATATTTTTTGCTATTAATATTCGTATATAATTTTACTATTATTTGTATATTTGCATAATATATGATTTAGGGATATGTGAGAATACACTGACCTCTCCCACATTATGAAAGAAACAACAAATAGTTTTTGCTAAAGCCCCAAAATTTCAGAATATCTTTGATCCCTGCATATTCAAATTAAAATTTATATTTTATGCTTAGAAGTCTATTACAAGTTTGAATAATTTATCATTAATAGTAATGTAATTTATGATAATGCATTATTTGATGTAGAAAATGAATTAGGAGGACTTGAACACATCAACATTTTCCTTTTCTAAGGTAAATAACCTCCTTCTATGAGCTCGTCTACAGATGTGCATCCATGGAATTGAGCTATCGTCGGCAGAAAGGTAAAAGGGCTGAAGCGCCATTTCAAGAAGTTTACACCAGACCACTTTATTTTTTTGTTTTGTTTTACAATCAAATTCATAAGTCTTCAGTACCTTGTTGGATTTTGAAAAATAAAGGTAAACTCAGTTAACTCAATGCTCTCACTAAGTTATCTGAAGCGACAGAAAACTAAAAAAACTTGTGTTGCTTTAGTCAGCTTTCTCCCAAATGGCAAATATATTTTAAATGGCTGAAGGACCACAAAATCTTCAGACTCAAACGAGACTCAGAGCATTCGATGCAGGAAAAAAAACTGATTAAAACTGCATTTTTAACTCATTTTTGAGCAAAGTTACCCTTAAAGCCTTTTGCTTTTCCAGCGACGATTTGACTTTATTTTGTGAGCTCGCCTACAAACGTGCATGCATTGAACTGAGATATAGAATGCTTACTTCTTTGTTAGAAAAAGCTTAAGCGATCTACTTATTCAATCAGCTACCTTGTCTATTGAAGTTTATGTCAATAAATTAGTATGTGGCAGGGAGAAATTCAGGCATGCGATTAGTTGTGGTTTCAACAATTAGGTAAGCAGGTTTGCGTGAAATTTACAGCGCTTCAAGAAATATGATTGAACTTGAGAGGTAGCCGAGAGAATGAAATTAAGTTTGGCGATATGCTGATATTTGAATAATTGGTAAATCTGCACCAGATTAATTAGATACACACGCAGAATCCAAACCGAGTGGCTTCGCGTTTCCCCACATTCGAGAAATATTTGACAGCACGACTATTCAATTATTATTTAGCTCTTGATTGGAAATTCCCCCGATCAATGGTGGTTCTTTCATATTCGCAAAACCCCGTTTTAAATAAAATTTGCTTGAATTTCCAGCGAATTTTATTTCGTATAATGGTCGCGAAAATTCCACAACACACAATATGGTACCATGACCGCTCATTATTTGATTTGCGTAAACTATATAAACGTACTTTTAAGTTACACAAATAAAATAGTGTTGGTATACATATTTATGAAATGAAAACGAAAGAATTTTGTTTGAGACCACAGATTTTATTTTAATGTGTTATAATTTAAATGTTATTCTATTGTTTTCTCAATGTTCTTTTATTTTATATTGTGTTCTCTCTCTGTATGTATATATAACCGCAAGCTTTATTTTTTTTTGTTAAGTTTAATTGTGTACTCTGATGATGCTTAGGCTAAACGAAACCGGTCGGTCAGAAAAATTAAAATAAAATATGTAGTCATATACAAAGCTATTATTTCATTTTCATTTAATATGTCAAACCACTAAGTGATTGGTTTCAACGAAAATAAATATATATATTTATTTTTTTTACTAAAGTTTTTAACAGGTGTAAGATGTAAAATAATTTTCAAATAGAATGGTGGAAAAAGTCGGGGAAGCCCGAAGAAGACATGGCACGATTAAGTGAATAAAATACTTCGGGAGTCGGGTTATGTTAAAAGTCAGAGTAATATAAGAGTATGCATAAATTAATGTATTAATGTGAATGATGCTAGAAGGGTGTATTAAGACACATATTTTCTGCCTACCTCTGCGGAGAAACGGCGTGATAGCCAGTTAATTAGTTAGTATTAAAAGTTCTTACCTTGACGGTTGAATGATTCTAGTTGCGATGACGCAGCAACTTATTGCTTTTAACTTTATATTTTTTTAAATATAAAAATGTTTCATTTTTAGTTGAGCATTTGATTTACAAAATGTAGCTGATTCATACAGTTCAAACCAAAAAATATTTTTATTTGTATGATTTTACGGTCATTATAATTTAACAGAAATAGGCATTTTTGTGATTATTGGTTTAATTATTTAAAAAGCTTATTAATTCAGGGAACCGCTGATACGAACCAGCGGAACTGGGTCCTGAATGAGGACTTTTAGATCTTTTATACTTACGCCATGCTGGCTTATTTTGGAGAGCATCTTCGTGTTTGAGGTTCGATAAATAGGAGTGAAACTTGGCCTTCTTTTTGGTAGGGAGGATTACAAATATTATACAAGGAAGAATACAGAAATGAAAAACTCTTTCTCTTTTTGCTTTAAGAAGGTGCCTTCGGTGAAAGGCGTATATTTTAGCAAATGAATTTACGCTACTAGGAAAAGCTTTAATTCTTTGTGGACACCGTGAGCTTAAATGAAGTTAGGGGCACTATTTAAATAAAATTGTAATAACAATACCCTGAGCGATCGTAGTAGACTCGATTTGCGGATGCGGCTTCAAGGCGTCGCGTCGGCTGGATTCGCAGAAATTCTGATGTTAGCGCGGATCAGGGGTCAGCAGTGTCAGCACGTCCGTTCCGTGAAACTGTCTAAACTGTAGAGCGTGGTCACCACGCGCGAGCCCCGGATAGACTTTGAGCCCCCTCCCCTTTTTGGGGTTGCCCGAACGTAATAAAATAGAATGATTTTAATATTAGGTTGAGTACCTTAAAATATTAACAGACGGGGTTTAAAGTTAATGTTTACGAAAATATCGTTACATAACACCGCTTGATAGTCATAACTTCTTGATTTACAAAAACACCGCAATAACGCTAATATAATGCAGACATTCGCAATCCAATTACGTAGAAGCTCAAAAATAACCGAGTAAAATTAAATTCGTAACAAAAACGGCCGGCCAACTCCCGGAGACCATAAAACGGTTACAAGAGTTGAAATTGGGGCGGGTGCGATAGTTATGCGGCATTTAAAATAAACGTTTCCAACTATATTATGATTTTATTATATTACAGCCCCTAAAATACGTCCTACAAATAGGAGATGTTTATTATGGAAATAATGAACATTGTAATAAGTGCTCAGCTAAAGTGAGGAATGGGCGCTGGTGGCTAAAGTTTTACGAATTTCTGCCAAATGCGAAATCTTATTTTTCGAGATAACAAGTTTAATAAAAGAAAAAGTTTAATTGTGAGGTCGTGAAGTACTAAAATGAAGACGCCTCGTTGCCTTGCCAAGCTAAAATCGGAGTGAAAACATGTATGGCTGGTGTCCAAAGGCGTTAGACATAATATTTCTATAATTAATAGCCGATCACCAATAATAGCTTGAGAATAGTATTTTAATTTTTCATAATTCATCATTATTTAAGTTAATTTACTCGCTTGATATGAAACTATATCCAGCTAAATACTTTTTAGTACAAATACTTCCCATTAAAAAGTGATTGTGATGTGTATTGGTATAAGGTAATGAGAAGATTCGGAAAGCTAGGGTGAAATGTCATTGTTACCATATACGATTATTATATAGCTAAAGCCATATCAAGTATTATTTCGATTTCCAATAGTGTTCACTGATCTTTTGAAATAGGGAAAAGGAATTAAGGTACTTTGACTAATAAAATTTGTAATAAAATTGACGCAAATATTTTTATTTATTTAATTACGCCAAGTATTATAACCTTTAGAGGTTAATTGCTTAGTCCCGGCACGCTATAAATGTATTGTGTACTTGAACATGCTATTATAGGTGTGAGAGCTTCCTATGCAAGGAAGAGACAAACTTATGTAACCCCATCAAGCTGAAAAGTAATGTAGCAGTACAGTGTAAGTACACAACGGTTGTTTGCTTAGCAACGTTTGACTAGTACTCCTGGAGTTGCTGTTTTCAGTAATGTTTTAAATTGTAATATGAAGAAAAATACTCAAAATATACCAATGTAGGCAAAACACTGATGTTTAAAATCGTAATTTAATCTAACGAAATTATTGTTTACAACTGTGCAGTGAGAGGTTCCATGACAAAAAAAAACCTTTACCTCCGTGCCTAGAGTCAAGGACTTCACTGCTTTGCCAAGAAACCCGTCAACTTCCTTCATTTAGGGCATAGAACTTGCCTCGAGCGACAAATTTTAATCAATCCATAACATTTGAGTACGTAGGACGTTGGTACACCAACTAATTAAATTTATTGGGAAAGTTTCACTTTAATGGCGTTGGTGTATAATAAATTGAACATTTTTGATAATTTACATTCAAAGTTCTAACCGCAACTTTCGTTTACCGCCAGTATAGCCCCAAACTCAATTTAAAAATCGATGGGAAATGACAAAAAGAGAAAAATATATCGTCGGGCCTGAAGTCTTTAATGCCTTCGTAATGTATTTTTTAATACGTAATACTACTCACAATATTGAGTTAACGCTGTAAGTAAACGGAAAAGTCATTCTAAGAACGAGTGAAACTTTATACATTGGACCAAAATCATGATTTCGTGTAATTAAACTATTTAATATAAATCAAAAAAAATTTTATATTTTCGTAGAAAACAATCACTTTGTGGTTTGACATATTTAATGAAATGAAAAAATAACTTTGCATAAGACCACAGTTTTCATTTTAATTTTGTGACCGACCGGTTTCGCTTAGCATCATCAGGGTACACAATTAAACTGACGATGCTTAAGCTAAGCGAAACCAGTCGGTCATAAAAAAAAATGCTATCTGTGGTCATATACTAAGTTATTTTTACATTTCATTAAATTAAACGTTTATTAAGTCGATGTATTTTCCAAATATCCTCCAAACATTACGCTATCAACCGTCAATTAGCTAACGTGTGCCATGCCATGCAAAAAAACATTCATTTATGAATCCATGCTTCGCGGGTTCAATCTTCTGCTGGCCCTTTACCGGTCGATTTGTTAGGAGGAATTCAAACATTGTCGGATTATTCGTAACCGGCAATTTGATAGGAGGAATTCAAATATTGTCGGATTATTCGTAACCGGCAATTTGGTAGGAGGAATTCAAATATTGTCGAATTATTCGTAACCCGCAATTTGGTAGGAGGAATTCAAATGTTGTCGGATTATTCGTAACCGGCAATTTGGTAGGAGGAATTCAAGTACTGTCGGATTATTCGTAACCGGCAATTTTCGTATTTCCTCAGAAAAACTATTTTTCCCAAAAAAAAACATGTTTCCTCATTATAAACCTCTAAACACATGAAATTTCTGATGATTCGTGAAAAGACTTTTCTTATTGAAAGTCGTTGGTAATCGAAAAGAATCATTGAAATAAAGCCCCTCCGGGATTTTGAACTACATGTAAGGATATCTTGTATCAACAATCCGAACTAATATTACTCTTGTCCCTTACAAATCCGATGGGGATGGTTCACAATTCGTGACACCGTTCCTAACATTTCCAGAGGTACTTATATAATCAAGTCTTGGAATTTAACAATGGGGTGGATAGAAACATCATAAACTGGGATTAGGGCTGCCCGATGTACCTAAGAAACACGGTTTATCAAGTGAACATTTCGGAGCCTAACCTTCAAATGAATGGTACCATTTGGATTATTATTTAGTATAAATATTTTATTACTCCGTAATAAAATATTTATACTAAATAATTACTTGGTACTCTTAAGAGTAAATTCATTTGCTCCTTAAACTTGTTTTTGAGAAATATATTCATAATCTCCTACTGCTTCCCTCTTTTTTTGTAGTTTTTGTAAATACAGTTTTACACACCAATACATTGCAAAAACACACAAAAAATGTCATCATAATTATACAAAGATAAAGATAAAGTAGGTAAAAAGTCATTTAAAAATAATAAAAAAATGGTTTTTGAAAGTACATAACATAGTTAGATCTAAATAGCTAGTTCGTACTTAAACTTGTTATAAGTCATATGAAAAATATCCAAATCTCTTGCGAGGCAGTTAATTAACCTAGTAAATCTTCCCAGGGGCATCACCATTGGTAAGTTAGTTCGATACCTGGGAAGAAACAGAAGCCTGTTGTCATCTGGCCCCCATACCTGAGATCCACTCTCAAGAATGATACACACTAGGCTAAAATAAAGCAGCCTTATCACTGCAAGATTTGTATTATTTCTTTTGTATTTAAAATATACAGTCTTGTGTCTCGTAAAGCACATAGGTGATTGTCAGAAGCTTTATGATATTGTTATTGGTTCCCTTCGTGATGTGGCTTTAATACTTAATTTTGGTTTCTATTTTATACCATATACCAAATCTTTCACCAAATTTCTGATTTAAAAAGGGCAAAGCGACCATACTGTTTTTCACAAGGCTCTATATAATCAATCATCTTCATTCGACGATGAACTTATTAATTAGTCTCTTCGATGTTATTTTTGATGCGTTTAGAGATCCATATTTTTAATATTCCATATCCATACCATATTTAATCCTCGGCACTAAAAATTCAAGTAGGAAAATATTAAATTATATGAAATATATAAACAATATTAATAATTTAAAACACAAATATGAAACAGAAAAAATTCAGAAACTAATAAGAACAATGGTCATGACCGAGACCTCTACTCTATCTAGGAGTAAGACTCTGCCAGTTAAACCATCAAGACCTCGTTAGAAAGCGGCATTTTTAAACGATCTCATACTTGAATTAAAAAATTATTAATATTTGATTTTTTACGATTTTAAGCTGCCATATTTTGATTATATTTTAACATTTTAATAAATATAGAAAATAATAAATACACAATAAATGAGAAAACATGCTTTCAGACTAAGGTTAGTAAACTTTTTCTTCAACTTAATATAGGCGGTCAAAGCAATTTCAATGCAAACCTTTATATCAGGAAAGAGTTGATATTTGTTATTATTCATTATATAATGCCATCCATGCCGTCTCGGTTTATATGTACTATTGGTTCCAACTGAAACAGCTACATGAAAATGCACAGAGAAAGTAGAGATTTCGTTGCTAAAACTTCACTAATTAGTAATTTCTGCCCTCAAAGAGCTTGAATATTCACCTCTAATGTGTTTATAAACACCAAAACGCGAATGTGTTCAAAGTTCAGTCTATTCGAGATAAGGTCCCAGCAATGAAACTGACTACTAAGCGATTTGATCGAACTATTCAGCTTCATCCCACGTAAACTGCAATCGAAAGCCCAGACCCCGGCGAGTTACCTATGTAGGTACCTTGTGTTAGTAAAACTTAGTTCATCTGAAAAGTTAGTCTATGGAATAGGGCCCTACAGTACCATATCGTGTCCACTCAACCTATATATGTGGGCTGATACTAATTAATTCCTCCGCTAACTGCTGCTTGGTAACTGGAATAATTATTACTCGTATACTAGAAATTTATGCACCGTCGAAGAACAAACTAAACCTCCTGATTTTAGATGTCCTCCAACCGCAATTGATCATGACCAATGGCGACAAAAAAATACTTTTAAACTACTGGCCAGTGTCAAATTCGTGAATTATTTAAGCCCTCTGTAGCAGTGTTCATTAGAATATTTCTTGTTATAATTTAAAGTGACATCAGTGGGTGTTACTAATGTGCTTTTTTTGCAAGATCTGCGACAACAAAATATTTACGATGTGTAGGTACCTGAAATCTTTAATAATTTCGATTAATATTATTTCGATTATGTATAGAGTAGGAATCGATGTATAACTTTGCTAAAATTGTATTTTTCTTTTAAAGTGATACTCATCTTTGTTACTATGTACGTTTTACCCGGAAAATAATATTTTTTTCATAAAATTTTAATAAAATTACAAAAATAGTTTATCGTTTTCTAAGGCAGCTTTTAAATAGCAAAAAACTTTGTCGAGAAAAATAGTCACTACTCACAGATATACGGGTATATCAAACCGTATTTAGTTTGTTTTTTGCACGACTCTCTGTTGGAAATTAAAATATCATTACGAGTTTTGGCGAGCATTTATCCTAGAATAATAATTAATATTTTAAGAAATATAAAAAAACTGCACGTAATTTTGTAAAGGTAGGTACCCAAATAAAAAAATGGAATTAAATTGTACTGAGTTTTTCACGCAAACCCCAATAGAATTGTGTTGTCGTTGTTAAAAAAACGTATACTTGTAATTTAAGATATTTGTAGTAAAAACAAGTAGGTATTAAAACAATTATCATGACATATGCATTGTCACCGCGAGGTAAAATCATAAATTGATAGTTAATTATAAATGCGCTTTTTAAATATTGTGTATTATTTTACATCGCGTACGTTTTAAAATCATGTGAAAACATAATTTTAAAACCATCATAAAATTTATAATTTTGCAGAAATAAACAAGATGCCATTGAAAATGTTAAGCCTCGCAAGTTTTTAGTAAATATTAGAAGTTGCGTAGTAAAAAGGGATGCTTAAAACTGCTCATTAGAAGATATTTCTCCATGGCAGGCACAAAGAAAAAGCAAAAGCACATCTTTTAAAATAAAACTCCCGCCTGGGAGCGATGCGGATGTTGTTGGTTTTGAAACAATCGTAAGACGGTATTCAATGTTAATACTTTATATGCGTTATATTGTTCTAACATCACAAGGAGTGGTGGGGCGAGTCACTTTATCCTGGAGTATCCTTGGCGTATCCTTGGCCTATCCTTGGCGTATCCTTGGCTACCTCTCAATGGTACACGGGGCTGGAAAAACACCACTGAGCACCTAATCCCTAAAAGTTTGATCTATACCGATTTGAAAGAATCTCTTCTCTTCTGAACTTCCTCTCCTTTGTCTTAATCGCACCTCCAGGTATTTTTATCTTCGACTACGTCAGCAATCTCCACAGAAGCCCCAGCCTCTTATTTTTTACACCTTCCTTGCTATTGCTGAATTGCTGCTAGTATTTCAAGCGGAACTTGAATAATTTTAAACTTTTCTTTGGTGTAATGATGTATCTGTTGTACATGGTTTAAAGACCTTCTATCTCATGGAGCTCTTATAAACCAATGAAATAGTTTCTTTTCTCAAGAAATATATGTTATATATGTATATATATATTTTTTTTTTTTCTTATGTTATTAGAAATAACAGGTGTTTTTTTCTTTCTTCCTTTTTTAGACCCCCAGACTAGGCACATTCCCGTGTTGTGGGGGTCAGATTATTTTACAGTGCATTTAAAAAAGCATAGAATTTAAGGATGTATATACATGCATAAAATGAAATAACACTTACTATTACTATTATTATTTACGTGCTAGGAAACAGAGGTGAAGAAGTTATTTAAATATAAGACATAAAGAAATTTCACTTCTTTTCAGATATCCAGTTTTGGACACCAGTAGCAAAAATAGCAACTGTTTGTGATGTTTTGATGTGGTTATTTAGTGCGTTAAATATTTTAGGTGGGATGCATGAGTATTATATCTGTGGAAAATAGGTTTTTGTTCTAGGAATTATGCAGTTACGTGTATGTTTTTTTTTCATGTTGTATATGTCAGACTATTTTTCCAAAATATGAATAAGAACTATCTTACTGTACAGTTTGAAAATGTCTAGAATTGCGAATTTCTTAAAAAGCGGTTCTGAAATAATTTCGGTTTGTAAAAATGTTTGATAAATTTCAACGATTAAGGAAAAATTAGCGTACTTCGCACACACGCCCACAGCACATCTCTACCGTCTTACGTGTTCAGTGGCAGATACCAACAGCAGCCAAATAATATATATTTGCTCAGTGTGTTTCAGATATTAGTTCCAGAAAGCCTACAAATTAGTACATCCTAAATGATTTCGATATTGGAAAATATGTCTCGGTGTGGTTAGATTAATGTATACTTGTGTACAAGCACAAAAGTTTCGTGTACGTATAGAAAATAAATTTATATACGTTTAGAGTAAAGGTTTTAGTTAGCATTTGGAGAATATAGCGAAAGGTTTATCGAAAATAATGTATCGCGACTAGTATAAATTTTACATTGATCATCTAGGATTTTTGTTTTTCAATAAAAAAAAATACTTTTATGTTTTTTTTAGGTTTGGGAAAACAAATAATAAATAAAAATAATAATTTTGTGTTGCATGCAACTGTTCAATCTTTCAAACTTTGAGCTCTGGCAAAAAAATTACCTTTCTTTGCGTCATAAATTTATAAATCGGTGTAAAGTGGTAATTTATTATTTCTTTAGTTCACAATTTCCAAATGTTCCATTACAAACAAAATATTAATTCTGATGACCCTGTACAAAGTCGAATAGTTAGTATCTATGATTTTTACATAGTTCATCAGAAATCAGTATTCATCTACACATATATGAAATAGTAAAGGTTTTTTTCTTCAATATTTTGTATGGTACTGGAAACGCTGGCTTTGGTTCACCGTTATGCCTAAAAGAGGTGTTAAATTTTAACCCCATCGGGATGGAGTGTGAATAGTAGCCAACAACCAAATTGTTAAAACCTTCCCAGCTTGTAAATGTTTACGAAGGCTCCCCAATATTTGCCCAACCCCAATTTGAGTCCCTAAGCAATCCCCTAAAGATGTAAGCCAACCCCTTAACGTATTTTCTTTCGGAAGCTTTCAAGTTCATTAAAATGAAAATTAACAATGAGTTTTTAATTAAATTGATACCAGAGAAACACATTATTTGATAATTTGTTGTTTTATCAATTTTCTTGGTCGTGAATTTTCTTTATGGTTTAAATATTTACAAGCAAAAAGTCGTGACCCTAGCCAAGGTCAAAGAAACTTAAATATTGATATAATCAAACCTTCAAGTGTTTAATTATCAAAGTAAAATATTTGAAACACGGTAGAGTCTATTACGATAACTGCTACTCGTGTATTTTAAAGATTCCAAAGTATTTTCCGATGGAATCTTTTTAATAACTGAAAGTGTTATTTTCAAATGTTCAAATTACAAAAGTAATAAATCGTGTCTATGATTAAGATACATGAAAAAAATAATGAACTTGCAAGTTTTAAGTTATCAGTCCACACTTAGATCAGATTATAAATTTAAATTGATGATTTTTAAGATGATACTATGTTAAGTTTTTATCCTCATGTTTCTTATCCAAACTTCTACTTACCTGACCATTTCAGTTTATAACCATTGAAAATAAAACACAAGTGATTTGAAACAATTAAAAACTAAACCTACTTGTTTTTTGTTTTCGTTCGATAGTGAAAAAACCGTGTTTGTTGATTGTTTATTCGCTAGTTGGTTGGTTTTTGTGCTGTGTCGAAGATTATAATAAATGTGGTGTTTCGAGGATACTGCATCGTTTCTTTGATAAAAATTGCGTAAGAAAAATCATCTAACAACAACTTCAAATTTGTCAGTAGGTGAATAGTTTCATTTTCTTGTACAAATCTTTGCACATTTTTAATTAAACATTTCCATCAAGCAATATCATTTTTTTTTTGTTAATTTTATCGTTTTACACTCCATTATTGTATGAAGTGGCCTGCAGCTAGAAACGCATTCGGTATTTCATCGCAACTTCGGATCCAACATCCGGCATCACAACGTACAGAGTGTAAACATTTATAACATCAGCGTCAGATGGAGAAACCTACTTTATTTTTTTATCGGTTTTTCAAACGCGTGCTTAACCTTTTATCACCGTTAAAAGGTCGTTAATATAGAATAAAACTCGTTCTAGTGCAAAAACTTTGCTATAGAATGGTGAATTTCAGCTCTTGTGTTTCCTCCGTTTTATAATAATAATAATATTTGGACGATTTGTATAGCGCCGTTTTTGTGAAAAATCACCTCAAGGGCGCTGTACAGATCTTACTTTCTATCGTTACATACTAATTCCTAGCTTAAATAAGAAAATATACAGGAACATACTTACCTGGCAGGTCCCATCAGATAGACACAATTATGAACTTAAAATTATGATTATTATTTAATTATTATTATAATATTATTATTATAATATATATATTTATATATTTTTTTTTCCGATTTAGGGCATGGGAGCGAAACTAAAAGAATGGACTTTCTGAATTTTTCATACAGTACAGGATTTGGTTAAAATTTGCATATCTAAAGGTGATTCGTCGAGGGACAGATTATGTTGAGATTCTTTTAATGAATTTAAGGATATGAGAGTCTGAAAAGGTAAGTTTTCAGTTTGGACCGAAATTCTGTTGGGCTCGTTATACATCTTAGTTCCGGAGGGAGTTCATTCCAAGCCTTCGGCCCCGAAACTCCGAAAGCGCGATCTCCAAACTTAGTATTTGGATTGCGTTTAGGTTCTATAAGCCTTCCGATAGCCGATGACGTTGCCGATCTAAGAGTCGACTGCTTTAGAAGAATATTTTTTGGAACGCATAGTTCGGTGATGTACAGTGGAGCCATTTTGTTAAGGGATTTAAACACCATCCAGCACAACTTGTACTGGATTCTTTCAGTGCACTTGAGCCAGTGAAGGTTCCGAAGGTGCTCTGAAATATGCGAATATTTAGATACCCCGGTGATAATAACTTTATCATATCGAACACCCCGGTTCACTTTTTTCTTTCCTTAAAAAAGCCTCCACTCAGCATTCCAAACGACAATAATATCTCTAAAGGAAACTTCTCCCTATGTTAGTTTAATATATAATGTATATTGTGCCTACTCATATACGCATAAATAAAATCTTTAGTAAATAGTATTTTCCAAACCTTGAATAGGTATTTTCATAAAACAAGTATGAAAATTACTATGTGATGTCACGGCGTCTAGTGTATAAAATGAAATTAATCAAAATGTTAATCGTTCAATGGCCATTGAATATGACAGCCTGTCTCAATTTTCCCATTAATCACACATAAGCCATAATATTATACGTGTAATATGAATGACGAGCAAATACTTTGATATTAAAATTGAAGTGACATTAATTAATTTCAAATGTCGTCTACTCTAGACATCAATTCACAAGGAAGGGAAATTGTCTTAAGTTGGGAAGCTCAAGTTCAAACAAACAACAAAAAAATCCTTCGAAAAAACCTTCAAATTGTTTAGTCATCCCACTGTAATATAAAATCAAACAATGCTCAATATCTCAACCAGTGTTGATATACTTTATAAGTAGTTATAATTTATATTTTTTTCTGATATTATTTGAATACTGGAAACAATTTGCCATTTTATGTACATAGAAACTAAATAAAAATATCGGGAATATCCAACCTGCAAAAATAAAATTCCCCACCAAAAATAGTGAAACTATACATTTTTAAAACTCAATATTAATGTATGTACCTACTCCTGTTTGAAACGGTTATGAACAATGTTCTAAAAAGGAAATAATTTATGAAAAATATGTACATACCTTAAATAGTGTCAACGTGTTTAACCCTTAACTCGGGAGCTATAAATAACATAGTTTATAACAATTTGTCTGAAAATACACGTTACAGGTTGAAACCGGTCCGGTCCCAAATAAATAAATAGAACAAAGTATCCTAAATACAATATTTTAACACAAACTTAAGCATACTAGATGAGAGGAAGTGCTCTCTAACCGCCAATCTTATTAAAACACGGAGGTATTACATTTAAGGAAGTAAGCATAGGGGATGGTTTTCTACGAAATTGGTATTATTATAATAATTTCACGGCAGTCGTATCTGAATTTGTAATCCTGGTTATATTTGGCAGATAAGCATTCATGTTCAAAAATAAATTTACATCACAGAATATCATTTCTTGTTATCTTATATAATCACTTAAAGTCAGTGAATATCTTTCTAAGATGTTTGCTCTTTTATATTAATATATATTTTTTTTATTTAGAAATACATAATAAATTCGGCTAACATAAACCAAGAATAAGTTATTTCTTTTTCGAGTACGCCCTAAATGTTTTATTTTTATTTACTTGAGTTCCAGTGAAATGGAAACTAACCACGAACATCCAGAGAGATCCTTTTTAAATAAAGGCCATGCTGAAGTAACAGACATTGTTAAATTAAATTAAACATAATTTATAATTCATTACACATGCGAGCAGCTGCCACGGCCCAAGTTTTGTTTTGTGTGATTTTTTTGTTTTTGGCATGTTTACAATTTTGCTGACCACACCATTATACATTTACACGGGCTTTATCAAACCTGAAAATCAGTATTATAAGAAAATGTTCAAAATCCTGTCAATATTTTTTTTTATATTGCGGCAAGTATTGAACTCGTAACTCGAACCAGTCAATTCAAAGTCAAATGGGAAGACAACTACACTACAGAAGTAGCTTTATACAAAATCTGTTTAGAAACATTTAATTATCAATTTAGTTTTGTATGGTGTTTTCAACTACTTGCAAATAAAAGAAATGGAATAAATATTTTTTTAAATTTAATTGAAGGACTCAAATACGAAACGACGTAAGTCTCGTTTTTCAATTTTTTAAATAATAAATAATAATAATATTTTGACGATTTGTATAGCGCCGTTTTTGTGAAAAATCACCTCAAGGGCGCTATAACCTAATATCAATTACCTGTATGATTTCACACACGCTGGGTAAAAAATACTTTATTTCTGCAGAAATTTCATATGCTTTTTGTTAATTTACAAAGGCCTTTTGACGATTTTGTTCCACGTTGGATGATATTTAAAACAGTTTTCCTCAAAGTCATGTTTTATTTATGAAAAAGTGATACATTTAAGGATCCTTATGGCATCGCATAAACTGGGTCAAAGAGACAAAGAATAATTTAAAACTGAAAATTTGGCTGTTATAAAAAAATGGAGACTTTCAAGCCACGAGTAAAAAAAGTAATGATAAGCAGTTCAACATTATGTATTCGGGTTTTCTGTAGAAAGTCGTTGGGGGCCGTTATATTTGGAGTATTACATCATTTAAGCTTTCTCATTATTTTGCATTATTTGATTTAAAATATTGTTCATCAAAGACTTGCGAAATACTTAAGCTGGTGATGCCGAAGAAATTTTTGTGTTTATTTTTTTTTAATTTCCGGCTTTAAAGAATTTTTTTGCGGTTTGATTTTCTGACGACTTTTGTAACATTAGCCATTTATAAAATAACGATAAAATTGCAATCTTATTTATCATTTACAATTTAATGCTTGGTTTTTAGCTATTTACTTCATAATAACGTTTTTGTTTTAAGCGTGTAAAGAGCCAGCACCCAAAAATGACGTTAAACGCCACTTTGTAGCATTTTAATACAAGCAATACTACAAATGATGTATCTGCAAATTTTCTATGGGTAGTTAGAAAAACGTCTAAGATTTCTAGTGAGTACAATTTTTAAGTGTAATCCTTCAAATTCTATGAAAAACATACTGAAATATCAGTAAAAAGTGCAGTTTTAAAAACAGCAAATATGTTTTTGAACGTTGTCCCTAAAATTCCAGTATGCATTTCATAAAGAATTTAAAAGATTACTGCTTAAGAAAAGAATTCACAGAAAACTTTAGACATTTTTCTAAATTACCCGTGTAGAGTCGGCATATAAGGAATTTGTAGTTTTGCTTGTACTAGGAAACCAAAAAGTGTGTATTTTTGGATTCTGACCCATAACATAGCGAAATACTTTCCAAGGGTAAGAATTAAAAAAAAAAACTTTCTGAAAAATCGTTTTTCATTTAAAATAACTAACAACGTTAACGCCGTTTCTTTGCATAGGTATACATAAATTGAAGAGATCCACCACTCTTTCACCCCGTTCTAAGAAACCGAAGGTTTCACCTATCGGCGCGCACGTTAGAACTGTAATTGTTTTGTGAAACAAAGCTACATTTATATATAAACAAATCTAGACCCTTGAGTGTTCCTGCATGGCAAAGTATAACAAAATTGGTTTAAAAAAAATGGTTAGAATAAATAAACTAACTAATAATTATTATGAAGCTAAACTATCAATTAACAAAGACTCTGATAAGTCCTATTGTAAAATTGACATTGAACTGTGATATATTAGTCAGAATCCGGAGCGCCAACAACACAGAGATATCCTTGAAGGAGGTTTACGTGAATGAAGGGTAGAAACTCACGAAGACAATATGAATATAAAGTGGATACTGAGTCGCTAGACAATATCAGCCAACGTTGTCGAGGTCACAGGTATCCATGTCACTTGCAATATATCATACCATCAGGGGAGGCAACCGCGAACTTTAATAAAGACAAATTCGAACAAAGTCACCTGGCTTACAAACAAGGGCCTGTTTACTTTCTAAAGAGAATAAAATATATTAAAACAGTAAAAAATGTATATTTTAGTTCCGTAAAAACCTTCAAATTAAACTATGGTGAATTTCAGTTTTTTTTTTTCTTTATGAGCATTATTACAAATAAGTTATTTATAATCTATCATAGTGTTTATTATAAAATGTATTTTTCTTTTGTTATCCTACACTTTATAATGTTTTTAAACTTCAATTTAAGTCAAATATTTGCAATATGCTTTAGTAAAAAAAATAGTTACCGAAAATCTATTGCATTTGGAGCTTGGATGTTTTCAGCAGATATAAATCTCGTATTTATCTATGACAAAACATGTAAAAATCGATTTTGGAAAACTGTGGGTTGGACTCTTTCTGCATAACTACGTCCTATTATAACTTCGAGTTTTACTTCACTTTTATTTTTTTCTAATCTGTAAGATTCCTGGGAAAGATCTCTAGGAAGAATCCTCGACAAGTGTCGCACATGTTTTTGGTGATGATTTTTCCCAATCAATTATTCTAAAGGAACTAACTTCCCGAGAAGTATTTCAATACTCTCAACATTACCTCCATTGCCTTATAATGTAACACTAGAAAGATAATGGTCAGATCCTTTATTTTTTAACTACACTATAAATTTCCCAAGGGTTTGCATTTCCTATATGTTTAACCCAATTTTGCCATTAGGCTCGTTTTGCTGAACACATACCTAATCAGTGGGCTTTGCGAGAGTTTCTAGGCTTTACCAGAAGGAAGACTACCATTTCAGGATAGCATCCACCCTGTCTTACAATGCCAAAAATTCCCATAAGCCAGAACACAGAAATAATGTAACCCCATACACATGTTCCATGAGACACAACAATTGCTTCACCCAACTAATCTGAGTTTTAATGTCAGCTGGCTTAGTTATTTTACTATTTATCATGCACAGTCTTTCTAGGATGTTTCTGACTTATTTTTCCATTCATTTTCATGTCATTGTTCCCGTAAAATTTTCTCCACGTAATGTAAGCATTCCTTTCTGTATTTTGTTAATTACGCTTGCATTAAGCCTTTTTTATTTTTATATCTCAACATTTGTTTTATAATTCGGTGCCACATAGTTTTACAACACGTACGCCTGAGGCAATCTCATTCCTACTGCATTCAGTCTACTTTCAACCTCCTTTTCCAGCTGCATGCCTAACTCCTGTACATCTGGACTGGTATCTGAATAGTGAAACAAGTTTTACTAGCGTCCCATTTAATTGAATTTCTTGCATTCACCCTTTTTTAATGTCGTTGCGGCCGGCCCGCTTTTGAAATATATAATACAGATGTTTTCTAAATATGTATGCATGCACATTTTGCAATGCGTACCTACTGATATAAAACAACGTACCCCTTTGTTCAATGCAACAGTATTCTAACAGAATTGTTGATTTAAAGTACGATATTTCTCGTTTTCAAGACGAAACCCATCCAGGTGCTCTTATTGGGTACTTATTTTTAAAAATCAATACCCGTCAAAGTCAAAAAATTAAACGAAATTGATGTATTTTTGACTAAATTAGTATTTGAAGAGTCTTGGCAAAGGATTGACAAATAAATCAACTTTATAAATAGATAATAAGATTTAACTTATTATACATTAAACATCAATCATACATCAACTTTAGATTGAACTTTAGATCAAATATAAAATGTTTTCTAAAAAAAAACAGCCCTACAGTGAAAACTAAAAAAATAATTTATATATTCAACATCTCGATTCGTCTATAACCTTCTAGTCGTAACTGACTTCCTTCCTTTTTTAACCCACATCCTACCAAAACAAAGGTAAATTGTAATCATTCAAAGTTTTTCTTTAAAATCAATATTATCTTAATCCCGTTGTTAATGAAGATTTGGGAGATATTATATACCCGGCAATCAATTTACTCTGCCTACAAATAGTAGTTTTTGGTCGCGGTTTTGTCAGCGATTTGAATTGCAGATAAATATAGGATGTTCTGAGAAAAAAATGTATTTTTCGAGAATAATGCAATTGCAAAATGATGGTATGGAATACTAAGGTTAAATAGAAGACAAACCCTTAGGGTTATCTTATTTCAACTATAAAGGGGAAAAAATCATTTTGAGGCAGAAAACTTTTGTTGTTTATGTCAACGCATACATTTCCTCCCCTTGCAACGTTATTTTTTCCAAAGAAGTTTGAAAATATTCAAAAAGACAAAACCTTATATTTTTGTATCTATATTTTAAAATTGTTTAATAATTAATTTTTCTGATGACATGAATTTTGTTGCAAAACATAAATACTTTTAAAGTGTTCTGATGTAAACTTCCCAAAATGGCTTGAGCTCTTTTGCTCTTTTGCCTTTCCGGCGACAATATATATAGTTTAGATCTACTATGTTGTCTTAATCTTATTTCTACTTTTATATTTCATCATGAATTACTATTAAAATTATTACACTACCAACGTACTACTTACTCTAGTATTATATTATATTAAAATCTGCAATGTAATTAAAAAACCGTATGTCTTGTTTTTTTACATCAATAAAAAATATATAATTTTATATATATATAAAAATATATATTTAAATATATATATAAACATATTTATATATATATATATATATATATATACATGTATATGTCATCAGTATAAAAAATATATAAACGGACATATAATTAGTTATACCTCAGTAAACAATAATTCCCTTAATATAATGGTTTATCATCCACATATATCATCTTCTATTAAGCTACAAGCAACTGGTAGCTTAATAGTAGATAATTAAAATCTTTGAAAACGTATTGCCATTTAAAATATCAAATAACGATTAACTAACCAGCTGCTAAATCCATGCTGAAAAAGGGCATTATAGTGTAACGGGTGGTTTGCGTTAGAGAAGCGAGTGACAGGGCGTCGCGGTGCGTCGGCATCGGAATGTCAGTTCCTTATCGAGGAGCCGAGTACGAGTAACAAAGCCGCGGCATTTTGTCGTACTTCATCAGTGGGAACGAGACGGAATTAAAAATTCAACCCCGCACTTCCTGGAACGATCGCACCACATTAGCGCCATGTATCACGATGCCGTTTCATACGGTCGTAAAACTGAAGCACGCTCGAATTTTACTAAAACAGTTTTATTGACCACGAAATTAAAATTGCTGCTTGGAGATATTTTGTTAATTTGAAATTTAAAACAATACCGATTTTGCGGCATAAAATAGTGATGTATTGCACAGAATGAAACCCACGTTATTATAATATTATTTGTGTTTCTTTATTGAGGTTGTCTTTTACACTTTCATTTGTTAGAATTTGAATAATATTTCGGTCGGTAATTTTTTGGATTATCTAATACATTTAAGGTCACCAGATAAATCAATGTTTTAAAAGTATTAGGAATTCGTGTAAAAACTAGTTGTTTCTAGTTGTTAGTGGTTGATTTACATAAAATAATATAATATTTTGCGGCCCGTTCCAGAGTGGTAGATACTAAGTATTGTCCTAGTGAAAACTACCATTCAGAGTCGAAACGTTGCCTAAAATGGCTTTTCCGTGTTTGGTGACCAACTTTGAATAGCCAGGTACTTCACGACCTTCCTTTTCCCTTTATCCTTTCTTTTTCTACTACCGTAAGCCTCACAACATTCCCCGATCGGGGTTGTCATAGTTCCACTGGCTCCAGACGGTTATGAGTAGTTCGCACTTTTGTGCGGTATTCACCATTTAAGAAAATGTACAAATTTTCGAACATCAAATTCGATCAACGTTGTTCATACATACTTGCTGTCTATTTTTCTTTGAATGCAAAGCGTAGGCGCAAGCAATACAAATGCTATTTTTAGTGACGTTTCGAAAGAACGTCTCTGTTGGAATTGTATACATACAGAAATGTGCACCGGTACACACAATCCTAATTGTGCGTTTTTTTGTTGAACTTCGCTCGCGCTACATATGCAACCGTGCAACGCTATAAGCCGGCTCCGTTGCCGCGTCAAGCCGCAGTGGCTGGCAGCGCCGCCGATAGCGGGATACGAGGCGCGGCCATTTATAAATTATAAACTATCAAACAGCCGGGAAGTTTCGCCAAGTCGACAATAAATCTTAATTAAGCGCCAAGCAAAAAGCTCGGCTTTCGTTAAGCACAACACGAGGAGCGAAATGGGGGGGGGGGGTAGAAATCCTTAAACTTTTTTTTTCATCATCTCCGCCCCCTCTCTTCCTTCCTTCCGCGATTGTGCCGCTGTGAAATTTTAATTTGCGCTAACCTTTCGGATAAATATTTTTTGCAGAGAAAATTCATCTTGTTTTTTACAACTTTAATCTGTATTTATGAAGTGAACAAAGAAATCTTGGTATGGTAAAAGTATTTTTAATAATTTGATCAAATTTTTAATAATATAGTATTTTTTATACTTACTCCTACGAAAATCTGAACTGCTTAATATAAAAACATAGCTTAAAAAAAAATACACACAAATATATGCTATATTTGATTAATCTGCATATAAAAACGACTGCCAAAACACATGTATTGTTTTTAACATTAACTTTATACAGGAAGTCATTAGGGAAATAATTTCTCTCAACGTCTCATCTTTAGGGATGCTGTGCGGAAGGTCTTTTTAAGGAAATAAAAGGAGTAAATCTAGGTTCCTGGAGAGCCTCATATCGTAGGAGAGAATTATTTCGCGATTGGTAGAAAAGACTAATGCTAATGTGTCGAAATTTTGGGCGTGTGCTTAGCGTCAGTTTCTTGGACTTTATACAGATGCCGAAAAAATCAGTGACGAAAGTTTCTCGAAGCATCTTCCATTGAAATACCGGTAGAACAAGGACAACATTCCCACCTGACCACTGTGCTCTAAATATTGCATTTTGTTTGTTAAGGTTATGAAATCCATCAAATGGAATCAAGTGCTTATCAGGTATTTTGGGGCTCCAGACCAGAGGTGGCTGCCAAATCAATGATTTGTACAAGATCAGTAGCCATGTACTATAAAAGTATTTGCGCACAAACAGTATGTGCGTATTTTGGTGGTTGTATGTTATAAATACAATAAAACTGTAATTAACTAAATACAGAATAAAGAAGAATAAAAAAACAATTAAAAAGTGGAAAAAATCTATATTTTCAACATCGGGTTCCAAAATCAATCTTGATGATTATCTTAAGATCATCATTATGTTAATAACAGCGGAATGCATATTTAATACACGTATCAAAATGTTATATTTTCTAATGTTGTACGACGCTAATGCTGGAGGTATTTTATGCAAAATATTCTGACATCAATTATATTTTATATTCGATATTCCGATTCAGTGAAATAAATACCTACATGTTACAAAATCCATTAAAAACAACACCTTTTGATTCCTTTATTACTTCTTAGTCTTATGTCTTAAATTCCATCGAATGCTTAAACACTCAATAATAAAACCATAGAAAAATTACTTATCCATATACTAAAAGTATATACGAGAAAAACAATTAAATAAACTACTTGAAAAGATTTCGATAAAAATTAAAAACTTCTTCATCTTAAATAATAAAGTGGATCAGCGTACCCAAAAGTTTTAAAGATTCCATTTCACACAATAAAAATACTTGAATAAACAACCAACCAAAATTCCCTATTTAAAAGTGTGTGTAATTCAATTATAAGAAAAAAGTCGTTGTATCGAAATTTTGTGATATTTTGATAAAGTACAAAATTTACAAATACTCTTTTCAAGGGTGCCCTTTTCACACTAAACTTATTTAACTTTTTTACTTCCTACTATTTGAATTACAATCTCTCGACGAATCACCTTTAGATATACATATTTTAACCAAATCCGACAAATACGACAAATTTAGAAAGTCCATTTTTTAATTTCGCTCCCATGCCCTAAATAGGAAAAAAAAGTAATTATAATTTTGAGTTAATTAGTGTGTCTATCTGATGGGACCTGCCAGATAAGTATGCTCCTGTATATTTTCTTATTTAAACTAGGAATGAATATGTAAAAATAGAAAACAAGATCTTTAGAGCGCCCTTGAGGTGATTTTTCACAAAAACGGCGCTTTACTAATCATTCAAATATTATTATTATCAATTATTTTGGATTTTGAATAGTTTTTAATTTAATTAAAATTAAGAAAAAAATAAGAAGTCAAATATTTTAAACCTAATGAACTTAGAAGGAGCATATAAAGGGGTCAAAATTTCGTCGCCGGAAAGGCAAAAGGGCTGAAGTGTCATTTTTGGGAAGCTTACACCAGAGCAGTTAATTTTTTTTTTTTTGTTTTACAATAAAATTCAAAAGTGTTAAAAATACCCGGTTGGATTATGAAACTGAATGCTCTTACCGAGTTACTTGAAGCGACAAAAGCTAAAAAAACCCCAAACTTGTGTTGTTTGAGTCAAGCCTTCTCCCAAATGGTATATATATGTAAAATGGCTAAAGAGCTACGAAAGTCTTCAGAATCAAACTAGAGTCAAGGCATTCGAAGCAAAAATAAGAACTGATCAAAACTGCATATTTAACCCATTTTTGACCAAAGTGTCGCTTAAGCCCTTTTTCTTTTACAGCGATGATATATTGTATAAAAGACTTAGAAATAAAAGAGTTTTTTTAACAAGACATGAAATAAAAATAATTAATAAAAATAAAACAAGTGATAGTATATGAACATTTTTTTCTACTTTGTGGTTCCTTAATAAAAATATTATAGAAAAATTTAAAAAAAAGGATAAAACCGATTCTTACTCACCACGCAAGCAAACAAACTTTACACAAGCTCGTTTCGCACATCAAATAATGGCCCATCACACTTAAAACATAAAATGGCAGAACTTAAACACAAATGAAAATGAATATTATTTCTACTTTTTGTCCGCTCAAAGCCAGCGGGCCATTTTGATGATCGTTTCACTGCGAAGCTGGAAATCTACTTTGAAAATTACTTTCCATGAATAATTAATTAAGGGGCTCTGAAAATTGGCCACACAGAGAATATGAGAGTGAATCAATGTTGGTGACAGGCCACGTCTCTTGACGACGTAACAAAGACTTTGAAACAGTTTACTTTGTAGAAACTGAACGACGGCCATTATTTCAAATTGATGGTGATCAAAAACTTAACTTTTTTTAGACTAATAAAAATGCTATTATTTTATCCAAATTATTGTATTCGTTAATCTCGTAATATTTTATTGCACTTTGAAAATGGATTTTATGTAATATATATTCAATATTAGATTTTCTGAAATTTATTAGAAATTTAGGAAAAAAAAAATACCCTTAAGTGGGTATGAATAAAAAAACACTGTGATTGGTAAAACGTGTTTGTGTTTAAAATAACACTAAGTAAAAGGTTAAGTTCTTATAATACTGGAATTACTTAATTTTGTAATCAATTTTCAAGTTTCCATCAAACGTCACAATCAACATAATCTAATCACGGACTCTGGCCATTATAATATTGTTTAACTTCTTAATCAAAATAGATAACACGGACTCTTGCTATTATAATATTGTTCAACGTCATAATCAACATAAGACAACACGGACTTTCGCCATTATAATATTGTTCAACGTTATAATCAACATAAGACAATACGGACTCTTGCCATTATACTATTGTTCAACGTCATAATCAACATAAGACAACACGGACTCTTGCCATTATTATATTGTTTAACGTCATAATCATATGTGACAATAAGTACTCTTACAAATTGTAATATTTTTCATCGTCATAATTAACATTAGACAACACGAACTCCTGCCTAATAATATTGCTCAACGTCATAATTTACATAGGATAAAACAGACTCTTGCCATAATAATATTGTCAAATAATTTATAATAATGTACGAAACCGCTCTGTTAAAACTGTTTAAAATATTGCTGGGATCTTAAGTATATTAGTCTATATCTTAAAATCCGATCTAAAGTATAACTGTGCTATTTAAAATTTTACGGTGAAGCTTATCATGGTAAACAATAATATCCTTTTAAGGGAAAAGTCATTATTTTAGGTTATTTTTTTAGATTGAAACGTATAAGGAGTTAAATGCTACTATATTGCGCTCCGAGCCACTTCATTCTACAGCTTTTGTTTCTTCTCCGTCCTTTTTTAGTTGGTGTTTCTGTTACAAGGAGTGTTTATGCATATTTCTCTGCAAAGCCTTCGTGGATAGGTTGAGCGGACTCGCCGTAACATGCATCCGGTCAAACGGCTCGTCGGTACCACGGCGCCGCCATACCACGGTGCTACATCGCTACGGCTAACGATTTATAACGCCCCAGTAACGGGATCGTTAACAACTACAAACAGTTTACTATTTCTCGTTAGTTGCGCTTGTCAGTTTTTCGACAACGTTTAACGTGTAAATTCACAATAAACCGATCAGCTTGGTAATTACAGTTGATTTCACAAAGGAGTAACTTTGCCAAAATAATTTCCTTTGAAATAATAATATTTTAATAAATGCAAATGTTGCTCATTACGGAAACTGAATATCATTATCAGAATCGCAAGTTTATTTGTTGCTGATTAATCACAACTTTTATACTACACTCCGAGCGTACTTTAAATTAATGTGATGATCCTTCTGAGAAACCATTTTTTTATGTAATGGTAAAATACAAATCTGAACATAATAATAATCTTGATGGAAAACATGAGTCCTCCTCTATTCTCTTCAATTTTATAACTCTTGTCAATAAACGTACTTACTTGATATGTAATAAAATACATTGAGAAAAATATTCTAACTAAGCTGAATATTCTACCTGCAGAGGTAATTGCTGTCAACACATGGTACAGTATATTTAATTATGGATTAAATGATTTTTTTTTCATCAACAAATAAAAAAATTAAAATGTGGCAAATAATAACATCACTAATTAAAATCTCATACGTAGAGACGGATGTGCGGTAAAACCATGTATGACCGTATTACAAATGTGGATATCCGGAAAGAATGCAAAGCTGATATGAGCGTAATGGATAGGATCAAGAAAGGGACGCTTAGATGGTTTGGGCATGTAGAGCGAATGAACGAAGAAAGGAGTGTGAAGAGAATATATGATGCGAAAGTGAATGGAAGAAGAAGTCGAGGACGCCCGAGAAAGACATGGCACGATCAAGTAAATCAAATACTTGAATCGGGTCATGTGAAGAGTCAGAATAACAGAAGAGTATGTATGAGACGATGTATGAATGTAAATGAAGCAAGAAGTGTGTGCCAAGACAGAGTTGAATGGCGGTCCGTCCTTCTCTGCCTACCCCTGTTAGTTAGTTAGTTTAGGTATTTATTGTTAAATGCTTATGAAATACCAAAATACGTGCCAGGAAAACTAAGCAACTTTCAAGGCAATGAAATAAAGGAACCGGGCTATAAATTTTAAGCGAGTGTACAAATAAAAAAAGAATGCACGGTTTTATAAAAAAAAAAACATTTTAATGGTCAGTATAAGCAAAGGAAGTGAAATATTATGGGACATAAAACAATGCACACAAGCAGTGCAAAAATATCATTACCGATGAAACGGGTTTCCTGTTTTATGTAAAATAAGACTTTGCCGGCATTTTAACGCTTATAAAAGTCTGTGAAAACATTTTAATCTTAAATAATAAAACAAATAAAATGGGTGAAAGTTATAAAATTAACAAGTTAACTTTTAACTAAATTAGCCTTTTAAACAATGTTGGAGTGAATATTTTAAATTTAGATTTAATTAATAAATAATAAATTATCAGAATAAGCAAACACTTTGTGGAGAGACACGATTAATTAAATAAAAACACGCGCTGTTTTAATCCACTTTATTTTTATATAAGTCTACTAGTTTTGATTCTGCTGAGTCTTTTTTTTTGCGGTTTATAACTGCAAAGATAAAGAAAATAATATAAACCATTCTGGCATTTATAAACTTACGCGTAACAATTGCCCTTCATTTTATATAAGTAAAACCGCCCGTAATTTTATTTTTTTATGAGTCAAAAGAACATATGCGATGTTTGAATAGTGTAGGTTTTTCTGAATTTGCGGAACACCTAATAAGTAATAATCATTCATTCGACCAAAATACGGGAATTAATATTCTACATAAAAATGGAATGCTTAGAAGCCCTAGAAATAACTTAATCAGTAAAACTTACCGATAACCATCTTCTAAATAACCAAAAAAAAAACTTATAGTCCTATCCTAAACATGTTTCCCTTCTCCTCCACCCCTCCTTCCTATCAAACTTCACGTTCTGATACCCTCTCTATGTTCCATGGTTTCCCCCTCGTCCACTTCACTAAATACATTATATGATACGTTCCTTTTGTCATATTATTATATTGTTGTCTCACTCCTAATACTATATCTCTCTTTTCCCCATTCTCACCATTACATATATGGACATTCCTATTATTTCATTAGTATATTTGAAAGTCCCCATGAAGATTCAGCAGAATCGAAACTAGTAGACTTATACAAAAATAAAGTGGATTAAAACAACGTGTGTTTTTATTTAATTAATAAATAATATGCCTCCAACCCAAATCGTTTCAAAAACAAATCTCACGAAGACATTCAGAAACACGCACAAGGCAATAGAAACATGATGCATGATATAGACGTGAAACAATAACAATACATGCATACACAAAACACAAACGTACATATACACTGCTACCTTGAATCTAAAACAAACAAGCTAAATAATATATTTATGTGAAGTTTGCTTCATACACACAAATGCAACTTATGACTAAAATCAGTGAAACATTCTCTTCTGTGAGAGTCATGGCTTTAAAGTTAGCGTGACTCGTAAGCTCGTAGTTCTGTTGAGTTATTCCGAACTGGAGTCTGCGGGTTGAAGTTCGTTTCAATGATACTCATCTTCATGCAAGACAGCGCCCCAATAAAGTAATTGATGAATGACTTGTATTGAGAGTTTACAGTTGTGATGCATTTGTTGAGCTAAGCCTACACATTTCTATAAATGAATATTTACTTTTTTATTTTGTTCCATGGTTCAATAATAAGATTGCGATCGTATCCACGGGCCAAATAAAGGGTAAAATATATTATCAAATTGATATCTTGCAATTGTGGAATCGCAATATTTACGGTCGCCTGAATAATTTTAATAGTTCGAATGCAAAAGAGAATTTTTAACAGAAGGGGTAAGAAAAATGTTTTTAGTATTTCATACAAAAAAAATGTATTAGCACATAAACACTAATTTCGCAAAACAAGAATATTTTAAGATCAATGCAGCCGGCTTTGGTATTTGTAAATTTGTTCGAAGTGGCAACTTTATCAAAATATTTTGTAAGTAATGAAAAAATACCTTTGTACTTTTTTAAATAAATGACCATGAAAATTATTTTCATTTTTATGACCGACCGGTTTCGCTTCATCATTTTCAGCATCATCAGGGTACAAAATTAAACTAAACAAAAAATACAAAGTGGGCGATTATATATACATACATACAGAAAGAGAACAAAATATGAAATAAAATAACAAAACAATGAGAAAACAATTAAATAACATTTAAATTATAACAAAGGAACAGAGAGAAAGAGACAGATACTATGAATTGAAAGAGACAAAACGTCAACTGAGAAGGTGATTAAAGAAGATAAGTTTTATGAGTTTACAGGAAATATACCTAATATTAGACTACTGGACAAATTTACCTGATTATTATGAGAATAATATGACTATTAATTTTAATGGCTTTCTTTATTTTCTGTGGTCTTATACAAAGTTATTTTTTTTTGTAACAAAGTTGTTGTTTTCTACGAATAAAACATCTTTTGTTCAAACGCAAATAAACTGTGATTAATAATTTCCATATAAATCAAATAAAATCAATCAAACGATACGTGCACTCTGAGAGCAAAATTATGAATTCCTTGGTCATCTCACGTATGATTTATTGTGATAGGGTTTATTCTGCCCTCCTCCAGGAACAGTTCATCGGTATCAAGTTCATCTTTATGATTGCGGTTAGTATGATCTATGGTGTAAATAACGAAAAATAAAATATCTCTTAATTACTTATGTGCCTCTAGAATATGGGAATCATAGTACCGCTTTACTTTTAATATAAAACAACAGAACTTCCCTCGTTAAAAACCATTATCTCCATGTTATTCTAATTTACTAAACTTAATTGCCCCTTTAGATATTTTCGTTACACTGTGTAAGCATGAAAAAAGCAATTGTTTTAAAGTTTTTAATACAATTTTCATAATTGTATTTGATTTCATTTCACTCTGCATGGTGATTCGCATTCTGTTTGGTTTCATACAACTTAGTATTCAATATTGATTTAAATTTTTTCACACTCAATAATTGTATGGTTACTGTTAATAAACTCTTATTGAATTTTGATTTCTAAAATTCGCTTAAAATACTTGTATATAAACATACGTCTAAAAAATCCCTACCGTAGCAAAAGTCAACCCGCTCACCGGGTAGAAAAGATTATCTCTTCATTTATGCACCTCTAACCATAGTTGACACAAGAAGAGGGAGAAATATTCCCTCACACTGTTCAAAATTTCTATTATACGATACATATTTATTTAATGAACCATGAATCTCAAAACTTTTAAAATATACAGCGGCCACTACACCACGTAATCTTTTCACTAAGCCCGCATTTGGATGTGTTTTACGGCGTTTCAGTTCGTTATTTCAGGGCCGGAAATGGAGCCTCCGGAAGCGGGGTGTGCAATACTGCGCGAAAATGCGACAACTTTTATAACTAACGAATCCTGGGCCATTAACCATTATTATCTGCGAGCACTGGAACAGTCAGCTCTGGGCACTGGTCCTGGGTAGCCTCCCTAGCGCACTGCCACACTGGCACATCCCTCAGCCGCTAGTGGTTACGTCGGCCAATCATTTCATATGGGAAATACTGGATTTATGGTTTTCAGGAAAGTTACATTAAAAATATTATCATTTAATAGTAATGAAGTACGGGTGTAAGTGTTGTGAAAATACAAGTTATCATAATAGCAGTATACAATTTTAAGATTTTTTTTAATCAGAAAAGTATTCATTTCACAGTCCACTCAATTGTGAAGTATAAATAATTGAAATATACAGAAAAAACGTTTTGTTTTCAATTTAAATGGAATAATACAATAAAGTTTTAAGCGAAACGTGTTTAACTATTAAAATTGCTGGTCGATTTTACTGGCATGGTAATATAGTTTTTAGTTCATACGTTTTACAAATAAATCGTGTAGTTTTCAGAACCCGAATACTTGGATGAATATTTGAAGAGTAAATATATAAGACTACCGTATTAAATTGTTTTTTTTTAATAACCTCTATTTTTTTTTCGTAAGACATTTTTGTTCACATATTCAAAACTTGAACTAGATAATGCTTGAAGAGTATTAATTCAGAAAATATTTTTCATTTGGAAAATTATGAAATTTCTCGATAGATTAAATATATGTGTAGTTACGTGATTATCAAACCTACAACCTTTCAATTCTATTAATTTCTATAAAATACGTAAAGCTAGTTCTACTAAACAATTAGTTTGAGCGATTGAGTAGGTATTGTTGAAACTAAATTATGAAGTTGTAAAGTTAAAAGATGAATCAAATGTCGGTTACAGCTAAAAAAAAACCTAAAACATTTCAGAACAGAGGTTCACGCTAAGCCATTTATCTCAAAGTTGGTTTTTTGCACTTGGCTCTCACGCTTAACCAACCAACTAAGCTCCCTTTGGCAGTTTTCTCGTTTGTCAAAGAAACGTTGTATTATAATTTATACACGTAAAATGTGGATGTCGCTGCGGACCCATAAGTCTTCAGATACGGTGCGTGCTGCGAAGCAATCAATCTTCTGGGACGCTAACCACCGCAAAACTATCGTACAAACTCTGTGAGAATGATATTTAATCTTTGTTTGTAATTAGACTCACAATAATGGCGTATGACATTTTTTTTCATTATAGAAAAAGTATAATATACATATTTGTAAAGTATTAAAAATTTCATGTTTTTGTTGTTTTTATGTTATCATACTTTACATTGTTCTTAAACAATATAAAGTATGATGACATCGCTATAAAATCAAAACGGCTTAAGTACCATTTTGGGAAAATTACACCAGAGCACTTTTAAGTCTTCGGTACCGGGTTGGATTTTGAAAAAAAAGTTAAGGTAATTTAATGCTCTGACTGAGTTATCTGAAGCAAAAAAACCCAAAAAAGTCCCATACTTATATCGCTTGAATCAAGCTTTCTCCCAAATGGTAAATATATTTTAGATGGTTGAAGAACCACAAAAGTCATCAAAATCATACGAGAGTCATTCGAGCCTTCGACGCAGAAAAAACTGCACACCTAACTCATTTTTGACCAAAGTGTCGTTTAAGCCTTTTTGCCTTTCCAGCGACGATATATTGCATTAAAGGCACCTATATTATTGTTTTTTTTTTTATATATAATATATCAACTGTTAAATAAAATATCGTTTTGAGTTATAACTATTTTTTTTACCAAATGACATAATCATGAAGTTTCTTTTAATTTTATTTAAAAATGATACCATTATAATAAAGGCTGTGTTTAGTTCAAAGGCGTTATTTCACATTTTTATAAGCAAACTTATGACTAGTGGTTTAAACTGCTGTCATTTGATCAAATTGTGATCAGGTGTCAAGCAAAACAGCATGACCGGTATGTTATCACTAAAGCCTAAATTTCCTTGCTAAAACATGTGGAATTACGCCTTTCACCAATTTTACCAAGTCAATTTATATGTAATGTACAATTTTGGTAATTGAGAGAATATACTCGTATCTTTCTTTTATTAGACATACAATAAGCAAAATTAAAATTGATGGTGACATTATTGAAAGTGATACGAAATACTTAGGAGTCATATTAGATGCAAAGCCAACCTTTAACAAGCATGGTGAAAATATACAAAAGAGAAAATTGGGAAGAAGATCTCTATTTTTGGGAAGAATTCGTCAAAAAAATTCCAGAAAAACCACAATTACAATATTCAACTTCATTATTGCTCCACATTTTTATTATTGTTTTCAATGATTCTTTAATTTGTGTAATGACAGAGAACACCAAAACAGGTTTCAAATTCTTCCAAAAATAGGAGCAATGAGAATTATACTTAGGCAAAATAGATACTCAAAAGTAATTAAAATGTCAGAGTAACTAAATTGGCTAACATTAAAACAGATGCTTACATTAAACACATTGATGTCTATACTCAAAATGAAAAAAAACTTGTGACCAAAATATTTTTCTGGTAAAATTATCTACATTGTTGATATTCACAAATATAATAGAAGGGCACGAAAAGAAATAGGACTACCAGAAAAGAATAAAGCCAACACACAAATTAGTTTACTATATAAAGGAATGAAATTTTATAATACGCTGCCGGAAATCATCAAAATTATGCCAATCAATAAATTTAAAATAGCCTGTAAAAATTATTCAAAATGCATGTAGATCAAAATTATAACTAGTTTATAAGTTAAAATACTATAAAGCTAAAAAGAAAATTAAATAATTAGCTACTTGTAAACTTGAATGTACAAAGTAACTAACATAAAATAAATAAAATTAATTCATTCATTAATTATTTGAATGGTTAGTGGTATTAAGTACCAATCAATTGCGGTGCTAACGATTGCTAAACCCATTGTACTAAGCTCGGGATCACGAGAAGAAAAATAAAAATAGGGTTGTAATTCTCGCAAAATTAGAGAATATATCCTTTTTGTTATTCATTAGTAAATTATTTATTTTCCGAGAAGCTCAACGTTAGCATTGAATCTATCTCGTTTACAACTAATCGAGCAGGATTGATAAAATTTCAAGACACATTTAAGTGTTCACATCATTAGACTAAAGCCTTTTTCATTAAACTTGAGGTCTACCCGCATCGTTCTGATAAGGTGTGTACAGTATGCCTACTATGTTTGCAGGTTAGTGCAATGACCAGGTTCAAGATAAGTGACAAGCACATTATTTGCAATTTACTTTAAATACCCCTTGTATCAAATATCTGGTCCAGACCCATCTTTGATAAAACACTTTCATCATACCTACTTCAAATAAATATTAGTCCAGTGTTAATTATTGTGACGTACATTATATTTACACCTTATAGTTCACGTGTCACATGAAAATAATCTGATTTTGAAAATGTTGTTGTGAGTAAAAAATCACTAATACTATTTGGTACGTCAAAGCACGCCGGTATATTAAAGTCAACTGAAAAAAGGTTAACGTGATTCTCATTAAGTCACTGTAAAATCACTGATTATGTACGTGATGTGATGATTTGACAACCTCCATGCTCAAGTGGTTGAGACGCTCGACTACGAACCAGAGGTCACGGGTTCAAATCTTTGCGTGGGCTAAAAAAGTGTAAAAAAATAATTTGTGTTTTTTTCACATGTAACTCATTAAAATAATAAATTGTGCGTAGACCACTATTCGGAACCGAAACGTTGCTTGAAATGACTTTAGCCGTGTTTGGTGACTAGATCCCTAAATAGCCTCACAACATACCTTAATTGGGGATGCCATAGTTCCACTGGCTCCAGAGAGTTGAGAGCAGTTGGGTCTCTTGGTATTCACAGTATTTTTGTTAAAAAAAAAAATAATAAACCACCACCCACAAATATACACTATTTGACTTTCTAATAAAAGCAAAACAACAAATTAATAACATGTTCATTCGTTACGAGTAGTTATAAAAATGTCTAAGGTATGCGGTGAATACAATTCTTAAACAGTAATCTTTTAAATTATTTATGAAATGCGTACTAGAGTTTTAGGTAAAACGTTAAAAAATGCCATTGCTGATTTTTAAATTACACCTTTTACTGACATTTTAGTAAATTTTTCATAGAATTTAAAGGATTACAGCAAAAAAACGAATTCACTGGAAACCCCAGACATTGTTTAACTACCCAAAGAAAAATTATATTTGAATCGTTTGTATTGTATGCCATGAAATAACTGTCCGAAGCCAGTTATTTCATGGCATCTCTAATCGGGGTATTTTTTGAGGCTAACAGAAGTGAGGAAGTAAGGAAATTAGGAAGATGAAGGTTCAGTATGCCATTCAGATCTGGTCACCAAACTCGGTTAAAGCCATTTTAAGCAGTGTTTCGATTCTGAAAGATGGTTTTTCACCAGAGCGATACTAAGAGTATCTATCACTCTAGTAGATTTTTCGTTTAAGAGACGAAGGTTAATTAGCTTAACTAAAAAATATTTACTTCTAAAAATTAATAAAAAATAAATAAAATATTTAGTCTCCTCACAATGATAAAGCTGGTAGTTACTTTTGATTTAAATTAAAAATTGAAATATTACATCTTCTGTACAATTACATGAAATTTACATTAGCTACAATATTATCTAGATCAGCATCGGATAAGCTCTCATCAAAACAATATTTGATATTCTTCCATTTTTTCCCCATTTACTCCGGCGTTCATTAAATTATGCGAAATTTCTGGCAAATTTTATTTGTTTTCTGAAAACGGAAATAAATCTGTCTCAGAATAGAACTCTCGTTGATTTATTGAGCGGCAGTGAGACGGACAGTGGCTTCTCAATAGAGCAGTAATGGCGGAAAACTAAACAATACTAATTTATTATTATTGTTCGTATGCTGAACCTTATACGTAAATTAAACACAGTTTGATGTCGCACATTGTGAGCAGTATGCTGGAATGTTTCCGAATTATCGACATAAAGCAGATTCCTTCATAACAACAAAATACCTACATTTTAATGGTAATACGTAAGAAACCGCGTGTAATAATGCTTTGATATTTAGACACATTGTAGTGAAACATCTTTCAAGTAAATAATATCTTGAAATTTTCTTTTAGTTACGTTTAAGTTTTAAATCCATTTTTTCTTCGGGCCAGATATTATTTACATGAGAACACACTATCATGTGATCTAACTTAAGATGAATACATAAATAAATATGTTTTTTTCGTAGAAAGTAATCACTTTGTGTTTAGACATATTAATTATAAGGAGAACACAATATTAAATAAAATAAGAGAACAGTAAGAAAACAAAAAAATATTTAAATTGTAACAAAGGAATAGATAGAAAAAGACAGAAAATATCAATTGTAACTCACCTTCTCAGTTGACGTTTTACCTCTTTAATTTCATATTATCTGTCTCTTTCTCTTTGTTCCTTTGTTACAATTTTAATTTTTTTTCTTACTATTATTTTATTTAATATTGTTTTCACCTTCTATATATACGAGTATATATAAATATATAACCACACACTGTGTATTTTTGTTCAATTTAATTTTACACCCTGATAATGCTTAGGCTAAGCAAAACCGGTCTGTCATAAGAAAAACTGTGGTCTTACACAAAGCTTTTATTTCATTTTCATTAAATAAATGTGTTTAAGATAGCAATAAAAAATCACGAATGCCAATGTAAGGGGAAATGTATCCAAAATGGAAGACTTAAAAGCGAATGATTAAATAATATCTTACTCAAAGAGACGCTGCGAGGTTTGGCTATACACAACAAAATTGGGTATGAACTCTTCTAAATGTGGTGTTTATTATACGGACCAATGTTTGCTGCTGAGAACCAGATAATTTTTTTTTTAAATAATTGACAACGACACCCTGTTCATGCCATGATAATTCCCAGCAAAATGTTCGCCACCTCCTGATATCCCATTCAGAATAGACAGATTTAAATGAGATGCGGAACGCAAACGGCGCAACCGAACATTGGACAATGTTAGTATGCTGATAAACTACAAGGATTGCCACTAGTGGACTTACCCAAAATTACAAGGCCAATCAAAATTATCAGCCAGTGACTACATCAGTCTAAATCAAAGCCTTGTACTTAACCAACAGCGTATTACTCCTGTTCAATACAAAAAAAAAGAACAAGCATTACACATTCTTTTTTCAAGTAAAAAATAAAAAATCAAAAAATAAAAAATCAAAAATCAAAAATCAAAAATAAAAAAAATAAAAAATAAAATGATGGGGCAATCTTCACCTCCTACGTGAGCACACCACTGCTTTTCAAATTCTATGTTTAAACTGCGTTAAAATAATTTCACTTTGAAAACATCCCCCAAAAATAAAACATGATTGCATTACGCCGCATTAAAAACATGCCTCGCCGCAGACATTTTGAAGTTCGTAAGCGGCAAAACAAAAGTTGCACCTTCTCGAGGAAGACGGGGGAGACTCTAGCGGCTTCGGCGTGTTGTGTTCTAAGATTTAAATAATTTTGTTTTTAACGCCTTGATTTCGTTGCATTATTTATGGCAAAGTTGTTTTTTTGCAAAAATTTGGTAAGTAGGTGATGGGGAAAATAGAGCGGAGTTTGCTCTTTACACGAATTGCTGAAAATGTCCTTGTATTCCTTGGAAAATCGTAGAACGTAAGGTACTGTTTTATTAAAAGATGATTTGTCTGGTTTATATAATATATGTTAATTTATTTATATATTTATTATTAAGTATGTGTTTTTGTACATGTTACATAGTAAATATAAATAACGCAGCGACGGTAAAATGTATTTTGTTCAAAACAGATAAAAATACTTTAATAATGTGTGATGCCAAATAATACATTTTAATTTTAAAAACCTTAGTAAGGATGTAGTCAGAATACCATGTGCTGGTTGTTCACAATAGGTTTATTGCCAGGGCAAAAGCTCAGAGGTTTCACCTGCAAGCTAACAGGCGCTTGGTTAGAGCAATGTCCCGCTGTCTCACCTTTCCTAAAGTCCTTGACGTGATTTCAAAATTGCTTTGTGTAATTTAAACATAGTTTTACTTTTTATGTTTTCACACGGCTTAAGTAATATTTTACTACATAATCAATTTTCACAACTGAGTATAAATAATACCCTTGTGGTTAGGTGTAATAATTGCGTGGGTGTTTTGTTTGTGTACACTTTATTGGGTTAGCTCTTTAGGCCTTTAATTTTATCGTTTTGATTTCAATAATAATTATTCGTTATTACCTACCTACCTACTAAAATGTTAAAAAATATTTTGTTTTTTTGATCTGTCTTATATATCTTTTTATTGTCTGTTTATATTTTTTTTCTGCAAAACCTACAATACCCTACGAGTTACATTTTCAACATTAATTTTAAATCATATAAAATGAAGCTAACTAATTTGATACTATAAATTATGTAATATTCTACTGTTATCTATTGTATTTAATAATTAATTTGCATAAACCTAAACTTTTCTTTCTTATAATCATATTAACTCACTTGTTTAGATTAATGGTACGAAAGTTATCTGTTTATCTATTTTTTTTTTATAAAAACCCACACTACGAGATGTAGACATTTTCAACTGTAACTTGAAATCTTATAAAATGAAGCTAACTGAATTGATACTATAAATGATGTTATATTCTCCTGCTATCTATTGTATTTAATAGTATATATGCATAAACCTAAACTTTTTTTTTGCAATCATGTTAACTCACTTGTTTATATTAATAGTACGAAAATTGACTGATATTACAAATTATTTATTTTTTTTTAAATAAATAATCTGTAATATTATGTAGGTATGTACTTTGATTCATTGAATGGAACTTATTTGGTGTAGAATATGTTCATTTTTACTATGTTTACGATTTGTATTTATAACGACGGTTTTTTTTTCATAAATAAAAAAATAAAAACTAAAAAATTAGTGTTCACTATCGGTTTATTTCGTTCGACTTGGTGACAAGCCCAAACTTTAATGAAGTGGCCGTTAAGTCAAAACCAAGTTAGAAGCATTCAGAGGAGGTGTCAAAACTGTGCTTTCACCTCTTCACAATAGTTTACTAACCGTTACAAAACAATTAACACAGCACTTGTAGTAGTAGTTGGCTCAGTGCGGGAACAGCATAGTCACCGCCGTTACAATATCAAGAGTTACCACTTTACTCCAGCGTTGAATAAACTCGTCACGAACAGAATATTCAATGTTGACGTTGGGATTGTTTATGCAATAAAAATGCAGGGTATTTGGAACAGGGTGTTCAATTTTTATATCAATGGAATTGTGTGAAGTTTAATATTCTCTATGTGCATCAATAGAATTGGCGCATGGTGATTTTTTTTTGCTAAAAGTTTTTTTTTTCATAACGTTTTTTGTATGTTTCGAATATTTAAAGATTTCAAACGTTACTACAATTTGTTGGAAACCAATAAACTATTGGATTACGTATGATTTTGGTCTTAGATCAAAACAAGATTAGTGAAAAAATCACATTTTCCAGCTGAGCCATTTGGAACATACCTTTTAATTTGGTCGATTGTTTGTGTATATAGGAGGGGTATCATGGATAAATAAATAAATAATTATTTAATTTGGCGAAAATACACCCTTAGCAAAAAGGTTGCATCATAATTGATTTGCATCTCAGAAAATTTCACTAAATTCTACATACGGTTTAGGGAGTATATTTTCATAAGAGCTTTTTTTGATGAGTATAAAGCATTAGTCTTCACTTAACATTGAATATTTATGATATAAGGAGTCAAAGTCTAGCAATAGAACCTAGTTTTTGTGCTAGATCAATATGAATTATGATGTTATTTTAAATACTTAAGCTTTGCCCTATGGCAATAAAAAAAAGTCACCAGCTGCCATTACTTAGTTAGTAGAAAAGAGGCTCTTTTTCAAATAATTTAATACGTTTATTGTATATTTATGTTTTCAAATAAAGTCACACTTTTGTAACATGTGATAGGGCCGTTTTTAAATGGTATTATAGCCGTTTTAAATCTATTTTTTTTAAATAAATATGTTCTAAACAGACACGCATTCTTATCGAGAAACTTATCTATGGTCTGTATGTTTATATGCTGACAATACGTACTACATAGGAACACCTAAATCTTGACTTAAAACAGGCAAACTGCATGACGATCAATCTCTCACAGTATTCTCTTGGAATGGTCGGCTGGTTAGCTTGTCATTTACTCCGCAATAAAAATGATACAGATTTATTTCTAAACAACAAAGTATATCAGGATTGTCGTTATACCATAGAGAATCATCAATCTCGACTCATTTAAATTTGTCATCATTGTAACCACCAATACCGATAATTTCCGATAAAACATCATTGGTGACTTCGACTATCCCGAGGAATGTGTGTGGGTGCCACATCTAATTATGCTATTGAAAATAAATAGATTAATATTGCAATAACTTCTGTGTTTTAATTTTCAGTTACATTTGATGACTTAAATTTATTTGCCATCGTGTTTTCTTGGATTCTGTTAGAGAATAAATATTTTGTTTTTTTTTTTTCATTTAAAAGCAATAATATTTGGATAATTTGTATAGCCCCGTTTTTGTGAAAAATCACCTCAATATGTATCGCAACCAGATTTGACCTTAATACAGTTATCAGATAAATGTATTTGTTGCACACAACATGTCTCAAACTTTTTATTCGACTTTAGAAAAGAAAGTTCTTGTAAAATTGTAAAAAAGTTGATTTTAAATTAATAAAAATAAAATATTCGCAAAACTTCTCGAATGACTACAGACAACCTCCATGATCGAGTGGTAAGATGCTCGACTACGAATCAAAAGATTGCGGGTTCAAACCCGGTGAGCGCTAATAACTTTTATTTAACTAATATGTGTCATAACACTTATAATTCATATAAAGATAATAAAAAGAATATTTGCGGTACGTTCCAGAGTGGCAGATACTCTTAGTATAGCTCTTGTGAAAGACCACCATTCAGAATCGAAACGTCGCTTGAAATGGCTTTAGCCGTGTTTGGTGACCAGATCTGAATAGCCAGGTACTTCCCAACTTTCCTCTTCCTAAACCCCATCCCCTCTCAACTACCTTTAGGTTCACAACATACCTTATTTGGGGATGCCATAGTCTCACTGGCTTTAGACGGTTAGGAGCAGTTGAGACTCTCATGCGGTATTCATATAAAAAAATATTTATATTTATTATATTATATTTATTTTCGGACAACCAAATTTAAATTTCAATCAACTGATAACAATAAATAATAACATCAAAGGGCTGTTCCTCAGTGACTTTTGGGAAAGACATAAATATCAGAAGTATATACATATTCAACTATACGCACAATCCTAAGTTTTGTTATTTGAGTCTACTCTAATAGCGCGACCTATAGATGGTTAAGACCTCTGAATATTCCTATTGTAACTCGCTCAACTCATTTTACACACTTGTATTGTACTTGTTCTTCCTGTTGGACGATTTTCTTGTTTAGTAAGGCCCGGAATTGCGGTTATAAAATATTTACCTTTATATGGTGCTGAAAAATGTTGCACAATTGAACATTACGTTGTCACTTACTGAACGTTAATGAATATAAGGGCAATAAATAATAATAATAATATAAATAATATTAAGGGCTAAAGCGACAATTTGGTCAAAAAGGAATTTAATATGCAGTTTTAGGCTTTTTTTTCTGCATCGAATACTTTGACTCTCGTTCGATTCTGACAACATTTGTGGCCCTTCAGACATCTGAAATATATTGACCGTTTGGAAAAAGGCTTGACTCAAGCGACACAAGTTTGGGCCTTTTAAAACTTTTGTCGCTTCAGGTAACTCAGTGAGAGCATTCATTTACCTGATTTAATTTTTGTTTTCAAATTCCAACCAGGTAGGTACTGAAGACTTATGAATTTTAATGTAAAATAAAAATAAAGTGAAACTATAAAGTGCTTTAGTGTAAACTTATCTAAATGGTGCTTAAGCCCTTTTTCTTTTCCGGCGACAATATATTTCAATTTTAAAATCTTGCCTCATTTAACACTCCCGGCTTGTTCTGAGATTCAAAAAGGGTAATTCGCATCGTAGAAAACTCCAAGCGTGGAAGACATTATTTGCTTTTTTGAAAAGGAGTTTGTAAAGATTTTATAAAAGATAAGAAATGCGGTTTTGTGCTACCAAAAACCCAACGTGAAAGGGTCTTAAAAATACCTGAAGTATTGTCAGTAACGCATTGAATTTTTCTATCATCCACCCGAGACTAGAAGAAGCAGAGTGCCGAGAAGGTAGCAGCTGCCAGCTTGATTATAGAACACACTGGCGGCATATAATTATCGTGAGACATGCGGAATATGGAAATTTATTCCAACTATTTCCGAAACCGTTACCATCTGTACGCGCAGCTGAGGTTACTTTGTTCATAATGCAAAAATATTATGAAGGAAAACAGAAGCTCTCTTTTTAAAATATACAATATTTTTCACACGTTTTATATTACGGTTTCTTGGAATAAAATAGTCATTTTCAAAGTACATAGAATGTAGAGCAAGCTTAAAATGAAGGTTTGCTTTAGATTAAAATTATTTTTTCTTGTATTTTTCTGCTTTCATTTTACTTGAAAAAAGTGGAATGCCCAAGAGAAAAAACTTGTAAAGCGGATATACACTCGTATAACAAGTTATTGTGCTTCTAAAATATGTAATTAATTTTCTTGCAATTAAATCTAACATGGTTTATTTTACTGAAGGTTTTTTCACTCCTTTCAGACTTATAAATATTTTTTAGTGTAAAATTTTAATTTGACCAGATCGAAATTGAGGTCAGTGCGCATCAAACTTTTGTCACATTTGATGTCGTCACAATTCAATGAGCAGCGTTTTTCAATATTTCAATGTTTCACGTTAAATGTCGATCTTAGACCCGCTTCAGCTTTTAAACCCATTATGATTGACTGATATGTACAACAACGTACTTTTATGTTTTTCAGCTGATAAAAATTTGTTCAAAAGTTGAAACAGACCGATTGCCGGCGTTCGAAAACGGGTCAAATGACAAAAAAATGGCGCTAATCATTGATTAATGACGATTTAAAATGTCACGATGTCAAATTTGAAGATGTCAAATGTGACGATGTAAAATGTTACGATTTCAAATGTGACGATGTCGAGTGTGAGAATGTCAAATTTGACGAAGTCAAATGTAACGATGTCAAATGTGACGATGTCAAGTGTGAGCTGATAAAAATTTGTTCAAAAGTTGAAACAGACCGATTGCTGGCGTTCAGAGACGGGTCAAATGACAAAAAAATAGCGCTAATCATTGATTTATGACGATTTAAAATCTCACGATGTCAAATTTGAAGATGTCAAATGTGACGATGTAAAATGTAACGATTTAAAATGTGAAAATGTCGAGTGTGAGAATGTCAAATGTGACGACGTCAAATGTAACGATGTCAAATGCGACGATGTCAAGTGTGACGATATCAAGTGTGAGGAAGTCAAATGTGACGATGTCAAGTGTGACGATGTCAAGTGTGAGGAAGTCAAATGTGACGATGTCAAATATGACCGAAGTTTAAAATGCACCAACCAATACGATACTTGTTTGAAATTAATTACTTTTGAATGGCCGCTTAATTTTAGCATATTTTTTATTTCATTTCATTAACCAAATAATTAAGCCGAAATTGATGAAGTTTTACTTATTCAAAGTTAAGTTGTATCGTTAAGGGTGATTTTATTGCATGTCAATACATTATTACAACCTTCGTAACGAAATACATAATATTTTAATCGTGACAAGTTTGAAAATGCTGATCCCAGCTCTGTGTGAAAACTGCTATGTGCCCATTTCAGGTAATGAAATTGTTTGGATGGCACATTGTATCTATATCTATATTGCTTACTAGAATGTTGATCTGCGGAAAGTAAGTTACAGCAATCCGCAAGATGTTTTTAAACGTAATAGATGGCACCCAAATATGCCTTTCAGCTTTAAAATTGGGAATTCTATTGTCTTTTTTATATTAGGAATACAATACCAACTAGAACGAACATCATTACAACAACGTAAATATAAAAAAAAATATCCTTGTGGCTATTCCTCAGTCATAGGTAGAGAGGTTGTGGATAAGATTATTCACTGTTACCATTAGATATGCGCCATATATTTTCAAGACCACACGCTGGGCAGGACCTATTAATGGTCAGCACTCAAGAATGACGCTAAACGTTACATTGTAGCATTCCAATACAAACAATACTATAAATATTTTATTCGTTAGAAAAATGTTTTCCAGTTAAAACAATATTTTAACTGTAATCCCTTAAATTCTATGAAAAGCATTACAAAATATCAGTAAAAGGTGCAGTTTGAAAACAAGCTTGGACATTTTTGGACGTTTTACTTAAAATTCCAGTATGCATTTCATAAAGAATTTAATAGATTACTGTTTAAAAATTGTATTCAGTAGAAACCTTAGACATTTTTCTAACTACCCGTATAAAATTAACACATCAAAAATTGTAGTTTTGCTTGTACTAGACAACCAAAAAGTGTTTATTTTTGGGGACTGACCCCTAATTAATACATATTTTTAGGATGGAAGTATTGCGATTCAAAAATAATTTTTTTGGCTCATAACCTAATTTTTTTAATCAATTCTTACATATACAGCTATATTTTCTTTAAAGCTGGAAAACTGCGTTTCCCAAGGAAAGAAAAATAAAATAAAGTTTTTTGGAATTTATTTTCCTTTTTCTTTTTGGGGGCATACGCTACCAATCTCTAGAGACCGAATTAGTTGAACACTGCAGTAAAAACAAAAAATAGACAGAAACATACCGTGGCCGGAAAGAAAAAAGGACTAAAGCACCATTTTGGGAAGTTTACACCAGAGCACTTTAAAGTTTTTTTTTTGTTATACAATATAATTCATAAGTCCTCAGTACCTGGTCGGAATTTGAAAAAAAAAGTTAATTCAGGTAGCTCAGGTGCTTTCATTGAGTTACGTGAAGTGACAAAAAAATTTAAAAGTTCCAAACTTGTGTCGCTTGAGTCAAGCCTCCTTCCAAATGGTAAATATATTTTAGATGGCTGAAGGGCCACAAAAGTTTTTAAAATCAAACAAGAGTCAAAGCATTCGCTGCAGAAAAAAAGCTGACATAAACTGCATATTTAACTCATTTTCGACCAAAGTGTCGCTTACGCCATATTACCTTTCCAGCGACGATATGCATTGTATACTAATGAATAAATAAATAGAAACATATGCACTGTATACCGATGAATAAACGTCATTAAAATGTCACAATATAAAACGACCTCTGTCCAGAACGGGAAGCTTCATGATTCTGCACTCGAATTTCGCGGTAAGTAAATATTGAATTTAATTGCTTGAGCTTTTCAAATGAATAAGTAAACCAAAGCATGTATGCACCTCGAGTTTGTTCCGATGATACGCATAGTACCGCCTGGATGAAAGACGGTAAATAATTACAGATATTTTGACTAGATCTGAATGGCCAGATACTTATTTTCCAGGTAATTTTATTTTTCGGCTTCTGTGGTCGAGTGGTAAGACGCTCGACTAAAAATCCAGGGGTCGCGGGTTCAATTCTGGCGGGCGCAAATAACTTTTCCGTAATTAAAATCATGTGTGTCATAACACATTTAATTCGTATAACAAAATAATATATTGTTTACATGCGGCACGCTCCAGAGTGGAAGATGCTCCAAGCATCGCCCCATCTCCTTCTCCTCCCCCCTACCTTCAGCCTCACAATATACCTTAATTGGAGATGCCATAGTCTCACTGGCTCAAGACGATTGGGAGCAGTTGAGACTCTTGTGCGGTATTCACTGTAAAAAAATATTTGCAAAAATCCTTTCTCTATCCCATATCTAACTCCTTTCATCAACCTCACAATTTTCCCCTAAATGAGGATAAGATTTTCTCACTGGATTCAGTTAGTTAACTAATTGGATGATTAAAAAACGCATTATAAATTAATTTACCGTATTAATATTACGAATGTAAAACAACGAACATCATAATGTTATCGCACTTTTATCTAACGTAATATTGTGACACGATTATCTAATAGTCAGCCAATCCTAAGCAGCGCTCAAAATGAAATTGTATATTCCGATAGAGCGCGTTCCTCCGGCCATAAATATGATTGTATTGTGACCATAACTCCGGTGGGAGTGCGGAACAGCGATGGAATAAACATGGGAATACATCCTCTTTATTATACCCGTGACCCAGATTGTAAAACAAAAGAGCATTTTTCAGCAATATTAAGCACAGAAGTACTGCTTGACACGGAAAGCTTTGCAAGCGGCCAGAACAGGAACTAAAAATGCCATGTTTTTTGTTATTTGACCGTCTAAATATCTTCAATTGAGTTTCTTTAACCTTTTTTTGTTTTTGTTTTGTATGATATGAAACGATACAAATAAGGAAACGTTTGACAAGAAGAAAAAGTTTTCTCAATGTTTCGGCATTCGTGAACTTTGAGAACCCATAAAAACACCCGATACCTCCAGTATTAGCTTAAGTTGTGTTGTGAGCATTGCAGAAAATAATTACCCATGAAAAGAGTTCCTAATTTTTGTTTTTTAAATATTTTTATAGTGAATACCGCACAAAAGTCCCAACTGCTTCCAACCGTCTGGAGTCAGTGAAAATATATCATCCTTAAATTGGGGTATGTTATTAGGTTCAAGGTAGTGAGGAGGGGAAGATGATGGAAAAGAGGAAGGTTAATAAGTATTTGGCTCTTCAGATCTGGTCACCAAACATGGCTAAAGCCATTTCAATCAACGTTTTGATTCTAAATGGTGGTCTTTCATCAAGGCGATACTAGGAGTATCTACCACTCTGTTTGGTTATTTTCATTCCATTTATTTTTAATATTCTTATTAATTGTGAATTGATAAAAACACAGCTATGCGTTTTAAATATAAATCGTATAAATCATTATTTGTAAGAATCTAAATTGGATTAGTATATTCCGATAAAAATGAATTGTTGCAAATAAATCCTACTTCAGGGATTTATTTCCCTCTTGTATCCCATGTGTATAGGCACAATGCAAACGATTGCAAAGTTATCCTTGTCAAGGTTTACTGAGGTTGTCTCCATGGTGACGAGATGGAAAATTTTCTGGTCCCTTGGTTGTTATCATTCTTTCAAGTTCATTTCTGACGCGTTTAAAATAAATTGGGGGAAATGATGCGTCTTTTATCGGCTTTGTTTTATCTGGATACTTTTCAGACTAATGGGGATTGAATATCAATAGATAGCTAACGAAATAAAACACATATACGATGTAGATATTGTCATACGGTAATATAATATGAATGATTTTGAAATAAATTTCGTTGCGTCAAATGTATTGTGAGTTTTATTTATTTATTAAACTCTGCAATGTTTCGTATGTGTTATTGAGAAACCGTACCTAATTTTATTATAAGAATGGTATAATATCACATTTTATCTACGTCCGTGTAAAAGCAGTAAGATTTTTGGCTATGAGCCGATAGTGTATGGATTAACCTTAATGTGACTGAAAGCGTACCCGCTTCGGTTTTCAACATAGATTTTTTTAATGTTTCAGTAAGTCTAACCGGCTGAAACTTCCTGATATCTCCACGATAGTAAAAATAAACAATTGAACATAACCGTTGGATATGTGGAGGGTAGTATGTTAGCGGAAAACGAATAAGTAGAATTTACAACTTTTGATAACTGAAAGAGTACCCGGGTTTTTATTAATCATTTATTAATTTTTCTGTTTTTATTAATCATTTTATCTTATTTTAAATGATAAATATGAAGTACCGTTGTGTTCAAAATAAATCACCTGTATCCTTAATACTATTTTTGATCGCTTATTTAATTAAGAACCCCAAGAAAAGATGGTACTGGGTGAAATTCCTATCCACTTCCCCAAGTATCGAACTGAGTCGAAATATATTACGTCATAAAAGTGGTCCAGCAAACTTCTGCAAATTAATGATATACTGTAAAAGAAACCTTCATGTTAATTTTAAAAAGGTGTAATTTTCTTCAGTCACATAAGGGTTAAAAACATGGCATGAAGCGAAAATATGATAATATGTGAATTTTAAGTACAAATAAAGCAAATTATTTTTTCAAATTAACCTCACTTCAAGCAGACCTCACGTATATTTAGTGATAACAGCATATTATTAAAAAAAAAAAAAATTGGACCGACAACCATCAAAATTTAAGTCTAATGCGTAGACCAATGCAGCGTCCTTGAGGTGATTTTTCACAAAAACGGCGCTATACAAATTATCCAAATATTATTATTATTATTACACAGGTTGTATTCTTCATTTCATGTTTTCAAATTTGTTCAGAATCTCTCTGGTGAGAAAGCTCCCCTAAAAATCGAAACTAGGCAAGAAACAACATGTAGGTACTCTATTTAGCAATTTATAATGATAAGTCAGATTTACCTCAACGTTTTTCTTCCCTCAATTTTTTCAGCCATCACTGATGTCATCAATCTATTTCTTATGCCGTCTTCTTTGTTGAGGGTACAGTTTTAGAACATCATCCATTTTTCTTACAATTTTGCTTGAAGTGGCTTTACCTGTGTTTAGCGACCAAACCCAAAAGGCTAAGTAGGTACTTCGCAACATTCTTTTATACTTCTCCATCTTCACACATCTTTCAATTTTACAATATTTCTTGAATTGAAATTGCATAATTAATAGTATCTACTGACTTCTAGCATTTGTGACTTGTGCAGTATCACATAAAAAAATAAATTTAAAAATAGTTGCCCATCCAGAAAGCAACCCTGGAAACTATGAAACTAGGAAACTATGAAACTATAGCTGGAGGCATTTAGCACTCAAAATAGCCCTATCCGATGGTGAGCGCTATTATGGAAGCAAAATATTGAGGAACCTAAAGTGAACAGTTATCACATTACTATTTTCCATATAATAGTGTAAAAGTGGCACAGGTAAAACACTCTAAAAGAAAATTCCGGATCTGATGTATAACGAAGATGGCTTTTTCTTGACCCAAAAATACCTCATCTTCCATGATCTTTAGGCCGTTTTGGAGTGTCGTAATATTAACGGTATTACTTCACCATTTTTATAAAAACCCAAAAAACAACTCCGCACTCTTATTAAATTACCTTTAAGCTAGTCACGTAGATTAACTGAGGCATTAAAAAATAAACGGAAGCCAGTATTTACATATTTACAGTTGTCTCCGACTGATGTGGGTGGGAAAAGGTTCAGATTTGTGAGATTAACTGTCAAGAATGAAAAAGTGAAAAAGATGGAGAACATCTAAATCTAAACAGAAAATATTGTGCAGTGAAAGGTCAGAGGTAAAACGCGTACATTAAAATTGTAGGTGGTAAAAGTAATTCAACTTTAAAAAAAAAATCTGGCGAATTTACGGTTGAAAAATAATTTTAAAATTAGGTACATTGTTTTTTATGATATGTAAGTATTTATATTTTGCAGTATGATGCTTTTTTAATAAAGTGTTCACACAGCTGTAGAAAGTCTTCACTGGCACTGGTAAAAGGTAGCTTACTCATTATTATTCATGAAAAGTAGCCAAGGCTGTATAACTCATTCTTATTTTAAAATTAACTAAATTTACCCAAACTGGTTTGCTGAACCTACAAAAATGCTGAAAAACAGCATGTAGACAAGAATAAAAATACATCCCTTGCGAAGTTATATCCTATTATTTTCATATTGATTTAAGTTACTATCCAATAACCAATAATATTTCAAATATAGGACGTAAGTGATGGTGTTATATTGGATAATGCAGAACGCAATAAGCATTCTCTGAAAGTAGGTATGAGTAGAAATCATAAAACTATATACCTATAAAGTTTCTCTCTAGAGCAACAATGCATATGAAATGGACCATTTTCGGTGTATCCAGGAAATAGCATATTTCTGATCTGTATCCTTCTCGCAGTTTATTTTCAACATTGTTTAGTATATGGGAGTTTTAAACCTAGATGTGGCTGCCAAATTCAAAAGTCGGCTGCACTTAGGATTTACTGATTCAAAGTCAGCATGCTGTTCGTATTTAAATACAATGCAGATACAATGGTGAAATGTATTAGGATAAGGCTATTCGGCGCCATAACAGTATAATATTCTTTCCATTTTTTTCATTTTTTTTTACAATAACTCCACACAGGAGGCCTTGAGGGAAATAATTTCCCTCGAGGCATATGTCATCATTGTGGATGCTGAGTGGAGATTTGTGTTAAATAATAAAATAATTTCGGGCTTTCATAGCTACGTACAAATTTCTGCTTTCTGCAATACCATGTAATACCTTTCAATAGCTTTTAATAGCTTTCTGTAATACCATGGAAAATATTTAAAAAATGCTTTTATGTAGAAATATTTACATATACTTTTTTGTAGAAAGCAATCGCTTTGAGGTTTTACATACTATAAACAAGGATATATATATTTTTTTTAACGATTCATTTTATTTTGCCATCATAATAAGCGGAATATGTTGCTTGTGCAATGATGGAGGACTTAGCCAGCAGAAGAATTGAACCCACGACGCCCAGGTAGGAATCCGATGCGTGTGTCAACTCAGCTACTAACCGATACATGGGCGATAATAGTGAAGGTTTGTCTTTATTTTTAAAGAAAGAAAAAAAAGTGGCAATGTGGATTTAGTCAAGCTTTATTATGGTGGGATATTAAAAAAGTGTTGATATTCTACCCTGACGAAGCTTAAATAATGCGAAACCGGTCAAAAACAAAGTTGTTGTGCCATTTATATTATTGTAATATTATGTTTTAAAAGGTTTTTTTTTTCAATTTTTTTAAATGAAACAAATTAATTACAAAGCCGGTCATATGATAAATTTGTTTGCTTTATTGATCCAAGTACGTGATTACGATAGTGCAATTAGAACACAAACACGGGCAGTGGCGGATTAACACCAGATGATCGCATAACCGCATTCACGTTACTAATTTTACGTGGCGGGGCCTATTTCATCCTGACACATTGTTAAAACACAACATACAACTGCTCTTAGTTACACATCGGCAATATTTAGACCCCAACGTTAACGAGCATTGATTGGTATTGGATATAACACGCTTCACGTTCTTGGTTACTAGAATACGTGATGCTTACGTGGTGAATATTCAATTTCAAATCGGAACATAATAACGAGGAGAAAACACTGATACTTGACTGATTTAGATGGTTTTCAAAAACCATTTTCAATAATGAATTATAAATTGATAATATGGTATTAAGTCAAATAAAAAATAAAATACAAATCATCGTTTCGTTTTATTCCTGTCTAAGAAGGAGATTGCGTATGGGTCACACAATTAAAGTTTAGGTGTTGTGTGTATTGGTGCATATGTATATACCTACGACAGTGACGTTAGATCTCGAATCTCTTAAAAGTTTTTTACAATGCGCTCTTATTTTTATTTTTTTTTTCGAAAAAACGACAATCAACACTTTTTAAAAACTGAACTTTTATTAAATTTCACTGGAATTTTGTTTTCTGAAGTCAAAAAACAAGTTTGAAATATTTAGTATGCAGGCAATGCATATTTGTGAATACAGTATTTGATCCAAAATTCAAACTCAACAAAAGATAAATAAAAATGCTTTTTTTTTTTTTTTTACATATATATACGAGTTATATATATTTTTCGTACAGTGGATAACCTTTCCTTGAAAAAATTAGGGGTTAGGTCAATATAAACGAGTTTTGCAGAAATGTGACCTAATATCCTCCATTAATATTTCAATTTAATATTTTATTCTTATGAATTTATGTTTATTTTCCTTTATTATTATTATTGTGTGTATTACAACTTTTATGTCAATATTACTATTACTATGTATTATTATTAATTATGGAAGGTATTGCATTGCACTACTTTTGCAGACCTTCTAAAATAAAACTTATTCTTATTATAATATTTGAAAAAAAAATGAAGTTAAAAACAATAACAAAAAACTTTTAATAATGTCCCATAATTTTATTGCTAATTAAATATGATCTATGTTAGTTCTATTTTTGTACTTGTATGTCAGTAAACTTAACTAAAGTAGAGGGGAGTGCGAAAGGGCAAACCCAAACATCCCTCAAGTAATCTAAATCAATTTTTATCACATAGAATAAGTATGTTTTACGTTAAACGCAATTACAACGGAATCTTTCTATCTTCTTGTTTCTCGCGCAAGAAAATTAATAGTCAATTCAATCTGATATCGTAAATTTAATTTATGATATTTATGTGGTACCCCGAGGGTAATTGACATTCACGTTCTAAGAAAGAGCCAAGTACGGTATTTGATTGGAAATCAATAATTATCAAACACTAACTAAACCGAGATTGTGAATAATCAAGGAACAATTTGTAACGTTATCAGACAGCCACGTTAACCTGTAGCGTTGGGCATAATAAATAATGATATTGGTTGGCAATGATACGAGTACATAGCAAATACTTTCTTATCGGGTGACAGTGGATTTAATGTATTTAGAATCATAAATGTAAAGTTTATTGAATCAAATCAGGTTTCAGACTTTGAAACAAAAATAATAAAGAGAATTAAGAAAATTGTGTATGCAAAAGATTTTTGAGAATGAAGGAAATAAAGTGGGAGGTAGCAGCACCGGTAACTGAACAGCACATTCCGTTTCTTTTTAATTTGTTAAATAATTGTTTTTGTCAATTCACTAATTGATTAAAATTGTTAATCCATATTTGTCTTCGTTGCTCCTAAAATATCTAGAGCTAAAGAGACTATGGCATCCCCAACCGTGGTATGTTGTGAGGTTGAAAGTAGTAAGGAGGGAAAAAGGATGGGGAAGAGGAAGATTCCTAAATAATTATGAATGGTGGCTTTCCTGGGGGCGATGTATCTACCACTTTGAACGCAAATACCATATATTTTAAATGAGTTAAATAAATTTTGTTTGAATTGTTGATTCGTGGAGACAGGCTGTCAAACCTTAAACGCATAGTTCATTTTTTTATATATAACCAGCCCAGTGAATACCGCGAGTTGCTCCCAACTGTCTAGAGCCATTGTGTTGTACAATAGAGGTGTGTAAAATAGTTGAACACAATAGGAATATTCAGAAACCCTATACTATTAGAGTAGACAATAACTCACTGAGAAACAGCCCTTTGATTTAATTATTTTTTGTTATCAGTTGATTGAAATTTAAAATTGGTTGTCCGAAAATAAATATTGTATAATATTTATAAATATATATTTTATATGAATACCGCATGAGAGTCTCAACTGCTTCCAAGGTATGAGTATGGCACCCCTTTGTTTGAGGTGAAGGTAGGATAGGGGAAGCAATGAGAAAGAGGGAGGTTGGAAACCCTCGCCATTCAGATCTCATCACTAAACACGTCTAAAGTTAATTCAAGCAACGTTTTGATTTTGAATGGTGGTCTTTCACCAAGGCGATATTTACAGTATATACCACTCTGGAACGTACCGCAAATATACTATATATTACTTTATATGAATTAAATGTGTTGTGACATATCTAAATCCCCGTGCAACTTCTGGATTCATATTCAAGCGTTAAGCCACTCGAATATGCAGGCCATCAAACCTCAAGCCCTTATACCCATTTTACATAGGTGTATTCATCATACTTCAGGGCACCAAAAGGTCGATTCAACTTTTCTAGACCAGGCACTGAAATAGTATAAACGTAAATAAATTCCAGTCACCTTTAATAAATATGCCTAAGTTTCTAAAAATAACATTGTCTCGTTCACTAAACAAACTGAAAAACTTGTCTAGCTTCACAAACTTCGTGTTTATTTTTTTACTGAATTTAGCACTTTCAAAGTTTGATATGACTGTAGTACTGTCACGGGAAAAATTGTGCACCTCCGAGTTTCCAGAGCACTCATGAAAATAAGCCAACAACTATGATACTCTCGACCAACTTTGTTTCGGAAACAATTCCAGCAGATGTTGTGCTTAATGAAAGTTTCGTTGAATTTCGACATGATTTAATATTTAAAAAAATGGTAATTATGAAAGGCGCGGACGAACGGAAAATTTTTTTATCTGCAAAAATTGTTCATATCGTTACAAAAATATCTAAATTCCATCGCTACATACTTCCGTTGGGGGCGTTGTACAACTCACCTAGGATTTGTGTGTATTGTTGATACGGAGACAGTACGCATAGTTCCTTTTTTATATATCCCATGGTTTCCTCATTGCCATCCGTTGACAGTAGCACAAACCCTAACAAAAATAACCAGATTCCTGAATTCACAATCTTGATTCCCAGGTATGTATGCCCTTTTCTCGTCAAGGTAGGATATTGGCGCAATAGACGAATCTGTATTTCTTCATTCCCCTTTCTGTTGCTTTCCATTCCAAATAGCTGCACGTGTCTCCCTGAGGCGGCAGTATCCTATTTCGGTCGGAGCATTGAGAAGAGGTTTTGTTCGTCGTTTCGTTGGTTTTTCGCTCTGAAAAGAACTATAGTTTTGAACGTATACCTAGTTTTGGTTCTAATTATTTAGTTGGAAAGTGAATTATGTCGGTGAGTGAATGGTTTTCCCTTTCCTAAAAAAAAATATTTATTATTACACATATGTTTTCACACAGTTCCGTCAAGCAATATGGTTATTTAAAAGTTTTAAGTTTTACAGTCCACTATTTAATTCTCAATTACGAATCCAGAAGTACGAAATTAGATTTTTTTGATTGAATGAATTTAAATAATAATAATATCGCCCTGTGACCAAAATTTAAAAATAATTTTAAAAACAGCTTTAGGCATGTTTGGTGACAGGTATTTCCCAACCTTCCCCTTTCCCATCACTATTATCTCTTCACGCCATTTAGTCTCACAACATACTCCATTGCGAATACCATATTCCCACTGGCTCCAGGTGGTTGGGATCCCTTTGGACTCTAATCTATTAAAATAATATTCTTACTAGTTGATTCAGTGTTTTTCTATCCTCAGTAATTATTTGCACTTTTACGGCTTGGACCGTTGATGAACACCATCGATTGTTAACTCCAAATTGTACGTAATAATAAACACGTTAATAATACTGGATATAAATTTTACTTCTATTTCCTCGTACCTACGGTACCTATGTATGTTGTATTAGTTATATAGTTTCTTATCCAATATGAAAAAAATACTGAAAAGAAATTAAACTATTTCCTTATTTTAAAAATAAAAATACATAGTTTACATCCAAACGAAATGGAAAAATCTTTGTCATCAATTTTTATTTAAAAAGTCTAACCAAAAGCATTTGATTTTATCCAGTTACCCGGAGAGTGCTTCGAAAGATTTTTAGCGCGCTTTTTCAGCGATCGAATAAATAAGAATGGCCATATTGCTCAGCTCTACTTAAAAATTTCCACATTTCAAGAAGAAATTTTCTCGTTGAAAACATACAAAAGTTTTATCTCAATTGGGTTATTGGAAAATTCTTTAATTTCTCCGCGAGAATCGTAGCCGCCGGGAGTCTTAAACGCTCCTAAGTGTCTCCCCCCGAGAGCGTATCGCGGCCCGTTTTAATACCGCATTTTACAAGGGAGAACCACAGCCCATTGTAATGTTAAATATCGTTTGAGAAATGCAAGATCAAAACCCACACCTACATTATACCTGGTAGCTACTGGAACTCTCCCCTGAGTCGCATTATTAAGGATGGAATGAAATTGCAGATTTTCGAGGTATTCGGATTCCATGTTGGCTGCCTCAAAAGCTGTGCCTCTTCAAAGGGTGAGCATTCTGTAAGGTTATTAAAAAAAAATCTCTGGTTTTAATTTTGAATAACCACAGTAGTTGACCAAGATATTTATTTATTTTATATAGGTATATCTAATCATGTTAATTTATAAACTAGCATACCTTTATTGTCCCCTACTCAAAAATTTTACCTATTCAGTAGTGAACCAACACAGGTGAAGAGTTCATTTACACCAAATAAACTTGCCATGTACGTTGAAGTGTTACATAACTATATAAAAACAGTTTAATACGTTAAAAAGGGAAGGTTAGAAATAAGACAAATAAATTTGATAAAATGAAATAGAACAAACTTTGTGAGGTAGTTTTGAACAATTTAAATAAAGAGTTAGTTATTTATTTCTGTTCATCTGATACTTATGTTTCTTGTTCAAGTAATTGGTATTTGTATTGTAATATAAATTAATGATTTAAAAACCTTTGTAACTTATTTCCACTTATTTATGTTTGACCGGATCGGTTTTACCTTGCAACAGGCATCTTCAAACTAGGTTACCTGTTATATAGTAAAACCGGTCAGGTCAAAACTAAATAAGCGAAAATTATTTACAAAGGTATTTTAATCATAATTTTTTACTACATTGGAATTCCTTTACAATTTACTAGTTTCAAAATTACAAATATTTTTTGTATTCCAATAATACATATTTTAAGTTCGTCGTAATTATGATTACTTTTAAAAAACGTTTGAGTTTGCGGTACACTCCAACTTTAAAAGCTTTATAATTATGCTAATTATACTTATTTATAAACTGTATGCGTAAGAACTCGCAGATAACAGAAGTAAATTTAAATTCATTCTAAATTTATTACAAAAATTATTCAATTATTCTCTTCTTCGCGTTTTTTTTCGATGGAACCCAGAGCTGATTAAATAAATATAGAATTGATTCATGTCCTGGCTTTGAATTTGGGAACAGCGTTTGCGCGTTCTTTATTTTAAAATACGCCTGTTCTCCGAATTCAGAGTGGGGGGTGGCATCTCCCGGGTAACTAATTAGATTGAATATTAAAGGCACGATTTGAATATATTACCAGGCAAGATTGCGATTGAGTAGTGAGTATATGCAGCTTTCTTTCCCTTAAAAGCGTACATATTTAGATTACGAGCAAATTTAATTTACTGGCTTATTCATAAATGGCGACAAAATTCCATCCGAGGGAGGCTGTTTCGGAAAAGCTGTTACCCGAGCAGGTGTTAATTTTTGACGTTCTTCGCCCCGTCTTATTAGCCTCAAATTAAACAACCCTTTACCAGTTTATTTCAGAGATGAAAATAGGAAAATTCACTTTACTTTTTTCCCCCTTCAGACCCGTTTCAAACATTTTTTTATGTTTTTACTTAATTAAAATAAACTTTTTTCTTACTATAACGATGATTTTTAGTTCCTGTAAAATTTTGGTTCTATCATATTTGAACGTAACTTAATTAATTATTTACTAATATTCATAAATCTAATAAACATAAATTGTAAAATAACCTCCCACATCTAGAATAATTATTTCGGAAAAAGGTTTATAACGATCAACGTCCAAGGATGAATAAACATTAACCTTGAACCCAGTATTTCTTTTTTCTTCATTTTCCAACGTTCTTCAGATGGTAATCTCATTAAAAATAATATTTAGATCATAACGTAGGTACCTCGTAAACGTATTATCATTTAATAATGCCTTAGATTTTCTGTAGCAGGCATTCATTATCTTCTCCTTTCTGCCGACAAACCTAAGCTAAGCAGTCATTACGCCACCTCGGTAGAGATTAAGGCTTTGAATTTTCCAGGTAGGTATTAAATTATTTTGCGGTGTGGTTATTTGCCCCGCGTGCTTCGGTGCGGCTATTCCGGCATACCGCACGGCCTGCACTCCCCGCATCCGCACTCCCCTCCCGGCAGCACTTCCCGTTCCCGCGCCCGCACGCCCGCACGCTCTGCACTCTTCGGGAGGGGTGGGGCAAGGCCGTACCACGCAGCAAACATTGTAGGTGAAGTGGTGGATTATAAATCTTAGTCGTATTGGAAGGTTTTCTCACTATTGGAGTCATTTTACACAAGTTTCTAATTATTTATTTCGTCGGTGGTTGCCAAAATATGGTCCATAAACTTAAAATGTTAAAGTAAGGGAAATGAATTTTTTTATTTTTAAGACTTACTGAAATTGTATTTTCCTTCAGTCGTATGCATAGTTATTAAAGTGGAAATTCCCCCAATTCATCACCATTATTAGGAAAAAATAAACAATTTAGTTTTCCCACGACGTCTTTTGGGTACAACATTTATTTTGTACTATCATCAAACAAAAACTCCTTTATTGAGCTGGTTTACATATTAAACAATATTCTAGCAGAAATTTTGAAACTCTGACGTCATAGAATTTGTACAGTATGTTTTTTCAGCTTTTTTATGGTTCCAAAGGACAAGACACCATTTTTTACCAATCTTTTTCAATTATTGATAAAATTGGTTGAAACACGTGTAAATTTACTAAAAAATCAGATTTTTGCTTTTAAGTACTATTATTTATGGTTATTACAAAAAAAAACCCTTTTACATTTTTATCGATCTTTTGACATATGATTTTTTCTCTTTTTAATAAAAATAGTAGAATAATTTAATGTTTTGCGTTGTTTACAGTAAAAATTATTCGCGGAAATATTTTTCTCCGTTTGAAGCAGTGTTCTGTTTTGTGGTAGTAATATTTAGTTCATTATACGAAGCAAGCACGCGAATTCACCTTGTTTTTGTCTCCACTCTGAAAAATAATAAACTACGAACACAGGATTCGTAATCGAATTTCCCGCCGCTAGAAGTAATAAATTTTAAATTGAAAGTCCGCACTTCCCAAAAATAGAACTTTCGCAAGAATTTATCTGAGACTGCCAAAGTTTAGGCAAGTTATGTTATATACTGTTATCAGGGGAAATCTACATCTTTCACAATAATTTAATGAAAGTTACCCTTTTCACTTTGAAAAATGATTCCAAGAACGACATACCAATGAACGAAAAAATTAACAGGGGAATTATTTTAATGTTCAAAAAGTCGGTAAAAAATCTCTGTTGAGTTTGGTTGGACATCTGGTCAAGCTTCTAGATACCTGATGCCTAATAAAAAAAACTATTGATTTTGTGCATAAAAAGGCATTTTGTTCTATATATTCCTTTCTCTCAATAGACGGATTAGAATCTTTAGATCTTAGAAGTCAATTATATCTAGACCAAGGCCTTACTCCCTCCTTCTAGTTAATGTACTCCGCAAAACAATCACTAATTTAGAAAAATTTTTTTTGAGTTAATATAAAAAAAACACATTTTTGTAAAACGCACATGCGGTGAGAATTATTTGGTTCTTAATAATTACTTCCAGTAAATTATTTTCAGATGTTAATTTTTTTTTTTTTTGATATTTCAGTTAAATATTTCGGTCACATACCAAGCTAATTATTTGAAACATCATTCGATTATTGTCACTACCGATTGAAGTAATTTATTCAAATCAATTTTCGATTACTAATTCGTTTTATTATTTTATGTGGGAATCTAAATGCGGTAAAAACAAATAGGTTTAATTTCTAATTCAACCATTAAAGTTAGTGATATCATTTTTTTCTCATTTATTATCTAGTTCAAACGAAACGCAGAATGAAATAATGAAAAAATGCAGGCAATTGTATTAAGAGCTAAATTCAGGAGAGTGGTACAATAATGAAGTCAATATGAAACCCGAAGCAAACGCTTGAAATCTAACACTTTAGGAATATTCTCGCTGTGAAGGTTGGTAAGCAATCGTCAGATTACGTAAAAAGGTTGAAGGGAGGTATCTACGTAACAGATAATATAAAATCTGTCGAGCTGAATCTTTCGGGTAATATTTAGAAAGACGTTATATTTGTCCAACGTTATTAAATATCCGAGTTTTGTAATATCACTTACTTACTTAGTTATGTCATTATGTTATCTAATTGTTATCTCTAGTTCATAAGTCTTAAGTTATTAGTTGAAAACATTGAGGTGTAAGTTTTTAATTATAAATGTTTAGTTGTTAGCTAAAGCCTATGAGATAATTCAAAAGTTGATTAATTTTTAATAGAAAAAATATGTATTATATACTTGAGTAGTGCTTTTAAAAAGATTTTTAAGATAAAGTAGGTATCCCTTATTAGGCATTGACCTGTCAAGAAGATTAAAAAATATCTAGTAGATATATAAAAAAGGCAAAATGTTTTATACAATAATATTTATTGTAAATGCAAGTACCACCTAAACGTCTGAAAACATAGAAGTCACAGTTCAGAGATAATTCGTTCATTGTTCATCGAATCTCTTTAGTAAATTGGTGAATTTCTGTCTTCTGTACTTGCTTTACTCTTTTTTGCGTTAATTTTGATGGTGGATAAAGTAACACAGTTACACTTTATTAGAGTTCGTACATTAACTAATACGTCACAAGTTTTAAGTTTAAAACAACACCACACATTTATATTTTTGTACAAAAATTTTCATTTATTCAAACACACTTTTTTTTTATTACGAAATTTTTTGATAATATTCGCATTTACCAATCATTATTATCTTAAGAGGTGATTTTTCACAAAAATGGTGGTATGTAAATTTATAAATGTATCACAGACGGGGAAAAACTGATGTGAAAAAAACACAGGAAGTTACTATTACTATTCAGACTGTGCTTTTGAAACTTCAATAATTTTACCGTAACATAAATACTGATATATGCCAAATAATGCAAGCATTCATTCAGGTCAATTCTTCCTCTTCTTAATCTCCTTCCCTCCCCACTACCTTCAGCCTCACAACCTACCCTTATTTAGGGATGCCATAGTCTCACTGGCTCTAGATGGTTGGGAGCAGTCGAGACTCTTGTGCGGTATTCACATTTAAAAACATATTTAAGTTATTAAAGTGACAACAGTGGAATAAACTTCTAGATTTTAAAAAAAATATCGTAATGGTCTTGCCTTGCAAGCGTCAAATTTTGACAGAAGTATTGCGAAGCCTGAGATTCCCTCGAAAATCAAAGCTTTAGATTGCAAAGAAATTAAAATGCATTTCTGCTACCCCAAAGTTGGCACATATTTTTTTTTGTTATCTATTTCTGTGTTTTCGGTCTCTTGTCGATTTAAATAATACATTATCATTAACATCTTAACATCTCGGCTACCTCAACTAAATAACAGTGCTCAATTTTTTTTATATTTTTTTTATTCCAGATCTTTGGGAGGGTGGTGCAATCCCATAAGTTCCATATAATAAATAGAAAAACAAATAAATATAATGATTATGAAAATAATATACAAAATTGATTAATAATAATTAAAAAAATTATAAATACAAAAAATTATAATTTCAAGGCGGTTAAGAACAATTTCATGAAAAATACCGAACTTATTTGCGTATAACCTTGGAGAAACAATGTATGGAGAGACAGCTAATTATTTTTACCCAACCTATACAAACTAACGATAAATCACTTTCTCCGGGTTTTCACGTCGTACACCATGAGAGAGAAAGAGACAACACATTTCATAGATCGTTTCTATATACTGTCGCAATGATCTTAAGCTCCTGGTTCACTGCGGAACTCCACCCACATTTTTTATTATGCCACTAAACTTGACACAACTAAACGGTTTTTTAGATTATATGCTATATTTTTGTTGATAAAAATACTGTGAAAAAGTGGTTATACGAATAAACAAAAACATTCTGTCGATATGTGATATGAATGGGTGTATAAATACCGTAGCCTGAGTCTTAGCCACGCCCAGGTGCGCCGAGACAGGTTAAAATCATCAAAAACAAGTCAAAAACTGACTTCACTGCTTTGGATAAATACTATTATATGTACTCTAAGCGTATAACATTAATAATTTCTACACAAAATTAGAAAATGAAAATAATGTAAACAAAAAGATTAACTAACTTTAACGTATTTCAACAAAACTTTCGCAATTCTCTCACCTTCAATATCATAAAATGAACACGATTACAATTACGTAAAACTAGCCTGCAGCAAGCACAATGGGATTCACGTTTAAAAAAATGACAAACTTTGTAGTACTAATTTCGTTGAGAACCTACAATAAGTATTACCCTCTTTTTCAAGGACACATTACCAAGTTATAAAGAAAACAGAATTTCAAAAACTGTGTTAGTGAAGTGAAGTTTATAACTCCAATCATACATTATGTAAATCTAATTAGTACGGTTAAAAAAAGGGTAAATATATTCGATAATTCTGACTGTTGAAATAAGATTCTCGAGAGACGTAGCAAATAGTAGGAGAAACACTTTGAAAACACACAAAGCAGTCGAAAAACCCTCGATTCCATTGCTCTTTAAAATCAGATGTAAAAACCCCAGACATATTGGATTGAGATCGTATTCGGTATGGGCAGCAGATTCACCACAGCATAGAATTGCATCGGCAATCTCAGAGGAAAACTACTGGTTCATTTTTTTGACATAATACCACGTCGGAGTCCCAGCTGCGCAGAGCCAGTAAGACCACGGCATTCTCAAATTGAAAACGTTTGTAAAGCTGAACGATGCACGGCAAAGGAAGTGATAGACAGGACGGCCTCCATAGTTGAGTGGTAACACGCTCGACTACGAATCCAAAGGTCGCGGGTTCAAACCCGGCGTGCGCTAACAACTTTTATTTTATTGATATGTGTCATAATACATTTAATTCAGATAAAAATAATAAAAAAGTATATTTACAGCACATTCCAGAGTGGTAGATACTCTAAGTATTGCCCTGGTGAAAGACCACCATTCAGAATCGAAACGTTGCTTGAAATGGCTTTAACCGTATTTAATGTCCAGATCTGAATAGCCAGGTACTTCCCAACTTTTTCTTCCAAATCTCCTTCCATCCCCACTACCTTCAGCCTCACAACGTACCCTATTTGGGAATGCCATAGTCTCACTGGCTCTAGACGGTTGGAAGCAGTTGAGACTCTTGTGCGGTATTCAAATACAAAAAAAAAAAAAACAAACAAAAAAATTAAGAAGAATCTAGATATTTAGAATTCTCAAAACAAAGGCCACTGTTGGAGTAAAGGCTGGAATTTGAACCCATGACCTCATAGTTCAGAACCACATAGCTAACCGCTTTGCCACGTTTACTTCCCAACCTTCCTCTTCCCCATCTCCTTTCCCTTCCCACTACCTTCAGCCTCACTACATACCCCAATTGGGGATGAGATATTTCTACTGGCTCTAGACGATTGGGAGCAATTGGAACTCGTGTGCGGTATTTACTACAAAAATAAATATTTATAAATATTTTTTTTTTTAAAGTGGATTGCCAATTTAAACGTCTGGCTTCCAATTAACTTAGGCTATCGATGTGCGCAAGATAAGAATATCTGGTTACACCGTGCCAAAGCAATGATTCGGAAAATTATATGAAATTAGATTAAGCAGTCACATGACTGAAATTAGTTAAATTACCTCCACTTTTAGTTTAGTTCGTGGTGTTTTCCACATGTCTTGTATTCTACCGGTGTTCGCGATTCTCCGTTGTGTTCTCTAAAGTTGCGATAAGAATATGTAGGCAACACAATTCCCTAGCCCGAATTACCAACGAGATCCGTATCAGCCTAAACCGTAATGCCGGGCCAGACTCGCAAGTTTTACATTAGATAAATATAAAGGCCCGAGCGTTGCTGGGCGGGAACGCGAATGAGCCTAGAGAGGAAACCTCCCACACAAAGGCAATGATAACATTATTAGTTGTGGAAATAAAGTATTTACCCAGTTGGGGTACTTAGTGCTTACCCAAGTCTGAATAATAAGCTACAGTACGTTTTTCATGGAAGACATAAACTTATCGAAAATTTATTCATGAGACGTAGGCCCTAGATGATTTGATAAATGTTATTCAAAAATATGTGTTCATCTTATGATTCCTCTCCGGGAAGAAAGCATATTTTCTCAATTTTTTTGTAATTTTCAAACTTTAGTTTTCAGCGTGGGGTGGAAAGGGGGTGATCTGATGTTGAAGTTTGGCACGTTACACTTGTTTGCTTAGGCAATTCTATTAATTATTTTCAACAAACTAATGGATTTCCAGTGCTATTTTTGACGATATTAATAAAAACTCCTATTGCAGAAGCAATTGTTGTATTTTACAGTATTGAAATACAGCGTCTTGATACTTATATTATATGTAAAATGACTTTTTTCAAGTCAATACTGCACAAAAGTCCCAACTGCTCTCAACCGTCTGGAGCTAGTAGAACTATGGCTTCACCGGCTAGGGTATGTTGTAAGGCTAGAGGTAGAAAGGGAAAAGTTGGGAAGTACCTGTCTGTTCAGATCTGGTCACCAAACACGATTAAAGCCATTTCAATCAACGTTTCAATTCCAAATGGTAGTCTTTCGCCAGGGTGATTCTTATCTAGATAAGTATCTACCACTCTGTTATGTATTGCAAATATACTACATATTATTTTGTATAAATTAAAAATTAAATAACACATATTTATTAAATAAAATGTATTTTCATACGCTGGGATTCAAACCCCTAACCTCTACCCTTTTACTAGTACAAAATACTTGGGCATTCGGTTACTCCAAATTTTATAACTAATTAAACTCTTCTCTCCTATGATTTACTTTTGAATATTTGCTTTTCCTTAGAATGTATCTCATTGCTCTGTTTTAAATAATTAATAACTAGTTCATGTATCCTTTACTGACCAAATATAATATCACAGAGCAGTAGTCTAAATGTGGACCCACCATAGTTTAATAAATGAGCTCAGCACTGTTTTCTTTTTTTTATCATTTTGTTTCTCAGACTTCAATAAAATATACTTTTTTGATACCTTTTTTTACAAACATTAAAAATTGACCTTGAAAATTATGACACAAATTTGATATTATTTACAATTTCGCTATATGTTTTCAAATTAAGACTATGTTAGGTGTTGTATTACCTATTTCCGTATAATATCTTTTGTTTACAGTTTTGATTTGATTACTTTCAGCCAAACTTCTATATTTTGTAGGTCTACTTTTACCACTGCACCTGTGTATTCTTGACATGAGATGTAAATTAACGCGTGTAAATTAATATATTATGTATATTTTTTTAACATATATTTTTATATTTTTGAGGTTTAATTAGTGTCACTAATCAATCAAGTTGTCATATGATTTTAATTAAAATAGACCTTTGATCATTCGATAAGTGCTCAAGTTAAACTAATGATATCCTCGTCAAATGCGATGGTGGCAATTCACAATAACTAACTATACCAAACGTTCAACCTACCTCCAGCAATGACACGCACTTAGCAACCTAGATTTCAGCTATAAATCCTTCAGCCACGAGAGTGTAAGGCTTTTTTGCCTGGTCACCAATCTTTCATTTCCGCCACAAAACACATCGAGCAATATGTCAGACGTATTGGTCGTTTAGAAGCCTTGGAGCATGTAAGACTCTCCAACGTGTCAAAAATTACAATTCTGTTATAATTATTGAGATTTACTGCAATATGACGCAAATAAAAACTTGTGTTGTTATTAGTTAATAATTCAAAGTTTTTTTGACCATTTATTGTATCTCATTAAAGTATTTTTCTATAATATTTAATTCACTTATCGTTTTTTTTTTTTTTGGTTTCATACATTTATTGTGTGTTTATTTATTTACTGTATTTTTTTATTTATTGTGTTTAATCTTAAAATTTTTGTTTAATGTGTCAAATAATTTACTGTATTTTTTATAGTGACTTTTTTGTTGTATTCATTTACCGTATTTTATCGCACTTACGTTTTCAATTTTAATACTAACCAAAGCAGTCTTAAGGAAAATTGGAGTTATTGTTTCAAAAGTTATTACGGTGTTAATTAATTATCAATGATCCTATAGTTGCTGTTATTCCTGCAAAACATTATACACAATGTACAGTTATCTTAACAGGTGGGTATTTTGGTAAAGGTGCTATAAAGCCTTATTTATAGAAAACTGAGCGCAAGTTTTCAAACCCATTAAATGTATTTTAATAGAATAATCCTTCTTTGTATAAGTTTCGCTTATAGGCAGGATTAGCATTGTATTCCACACAAGAATTTGTATCAAACAGTGCGCAACCAAAGGCAAAGTTCTGTAACCACTTCCCGTGTTTTGTTCCGCGATGAAAATCTAAGTAATGGCGGATATAATGCTGTGAAGGTACGCAGAAGTAAGAGATTTAACTTTAATTTCGCTAGTTTTGGTTCGGCAAGAAATTTCATTATTAGAAACTCATTCTCCTGCTCTCAAATTACGCGGGAACAAAATTAAACGCCGCTCCTGAAATAGGTCAGAAAGAAGATAATTTTACCGTTTCATATTACCCCTGTCAAGAATATAAATTGTTTGAATAAAGTTTTGCCACTGCAAAGAGAACGATACGCGTTGAAAAAATGACGATTATGTTCAAAGAAACACTTTCATAACCGAAATCGTTTGGCCCTTAACGCGAGACAAAGGCTGAGAATGATCGTTAGGCGAAAGTTTTTTGTGCGACGTTATTGAACAGATAATGATTCTTTATGAGGAAAATTAATTACTTTGTAATTATTAATTTTAGAGCGGCTCAACACGCTCACAGTAAAAAATTGAAGAAAAAATAAGCTTTGTACATTGGATAAAGTGCGTTCATGTTTTATTTGTACTAAGAAATTACACAAATAAATGTTTCAAATATTATTTGGAGAACTAAAGATTATGAATGACAAACATTTGTAATATAACGCTAACTGGAAAATTTTCTAATACTCTAACTAACTAACTAACCATCACGCCGTTTCCCCTCAGGGGTAGGCAGAGAGGACAGACCGCCATTTATGGTAACTCTGTCTTGGCACACACTCCTTGCTTCATTCACATTCATACACTGTCTTATACATACTCTTCTGTTATTCTGACTCTTCACATGACCCGATTCGAGTATTTGATTTATTTGATCATGCCATGTCTTTCTCGGACGTCCTCGACTTCTTCTTCTATTCACTTTCTCATCATATATTCTTTGCACACTCCTTTCTTCGTTCATTCACTCTACATACCCAAAACACTTAAGCGTCCCTTTCTTGATCCTATTCATTACGCTCACATCAGCCTTGCATTCTTTCCGGATATCCACATTTTAATACTCGATAATATTTAATAGAATTTATAGAGTAACAATATTTATTGAAAAATTTATTTAGTTTTATCACACCATTAATCTTGTAAAATGTTGATAGTAACTTGAAATTAATAACTAGCGATCGTTTATTAACGTATTACACATTTGAAATCGATTTATTTAAAGTAATTAAATATTTATATAATTAAGAAACATAAATTTCAACAGAATCTCACAGAGTGAATGTTTGATTAAAACCCCGTTTAACTGAGCCGTCTGATAATTAATTTATCTTCTAATTTTACAATATGTACATATTTTATCAAAACTTCACCAGATTAAAACAAAACTCACGGATTACTACGAACACAAACAGAACAAAAAAGTGACGTCATCTCTTCCGCACCACTACCGCTGGATTATACCGTGTTCTGGCCGATTTCAAATGAAGCATGTATGATTTTTTCATTGTTTAGCTGATCAATCTTAAGAATTCAGACAAATTCAATGACGAACCATGATATGAGTTATTATTTTTTCCCTTTTTCTTTATCTTTAAATATTTGAACAACCTGTCAACTAACATTTTGATCAAAAATGAGTAAGTATTCTCACTTAACTAATTCTGGTGTGCTCTACTCAATGATTACACTTTCAGATCATGAAAATGGTACGAACATGGAACATTAAATAGTTGAACATGTTAACTGTAAATTTATTTACTACTGAAATATTTTTTAATGGCATGAACATGCTATCTACAATAATAAAATTGTATTGCATAAATAAATTAAAATGCTAAATTGTACTCGTATATTAAATTAAGTATGTTAGTTATAAAATTCATGAAAAATAAAAAAATAAATAAAAAATTTTTTAACAAAAAGCAATACTAAATATTTCAGAATGAATCGACAGTTAGTTAACAGGTTCTTGCCGTGGAGTCTTCGTTTTACTGCAATAATATGAAACTATTAAATCTGTCTTATAGAAAAGTTTTCAATATGGATAACTCCGATTTAAAAATATTTTGATAATTTAACGACTTTGAACGTTCTCTTCCATCGAATCTCCCCCACAGACGCTAACAGGGTCGTTAGATCGGAATACGAGCTCTTCGGGAGCGAATAAACGGTCCCGGTTATATGGACTACGAAATCGGAAAGCGTCATTTCTGGATTTCATCTCGCGATTCTAAATGTAAAATTCCCATCAGCTAAAGTTATCTTTAATGCTCCAATGTTATGATATCAGAAATATATTACCGTGCGGAAAATCGGCACTAAACATATAAATAGAATGTTATACGTTAAGCCTTACAAAATGTAATCTAACTGTACTATGGTAACAGTACGGTTAATAGCTGAGTGGACAAACGCGTCGGATACCCAACTGGAGGTCGTGAGTTCAATTCCTCTGCTAGTTAAGTATTATATCATTGCACAAGCAACATTTTCCCCCTATTTTGGATGGCAGTAAGAGTTTTTAAAATATTTTCAGGTTATTTCGTAACCAAGGGACAGTTTGTCTTTCTTTTAAAAAAATGAAACATTGGTCTTTATTATATGCAAGCCGTGTTAGAGACAGAACCGTTGATAGCTCCATTATAATATTTTCCTCTTTCTCATAAGAAACGCATGTAACAAAAAGATAGATTGCAACTGAATTCTCAACAGAGCCCTTGAGGTGATTTTCCCACGAAAACGGCGCTTTAAAAGTTATCCATGTATTATTATTAATATTAACTGTATTATCAGGGCCCCTAGGCGTACCGCTTAAAATGATTTATAAATTGGCTAACTAATGAACGATGGTTTTTTGAACAGTTGTCATATGCAACAACTGCTTAAAGTGTCTATTACCAAGCTATTCCAATCCGTTAGAGTCAATTTTAAAAGCTATTTTTAAATGGTGTTTGAATTTTTTTTCCCTCGTAGAACATATTTCACATTTTAAGAAGTCTGTCTACACAGAATCTTAAAATATGCAAAATCAAAGCCTCTTAAAATTACAAAAATGTTTTTTGTGACATAGGTAGACACACGACTAGATACTTCAAAAGGGTAATACGTAACCAAGCGTAAAATATTTTCATAAAAACAACAACTATGTCTTAATTTATTTTGTATATTTATTATTTACGGAAACTAACAAAGAGGAATTTTATTTTCCAGGACAGTTCCAAGAAATAATCAATCTATCCTTGGTTTTATTCTAGGGAAAAAAAATGTTTCTTTTTGGGAATGACCGAGGTACATAAACGAAATCCAATTGCTCGACTTAAGGGAATAAAAATATACGGAGTTGACTTGAATTGGAATGACGAAATGCTTTTTCGTAACATAATAAAAGTCAGAACCGCAAACTCCCTCAAAGTTAAATGCGTAGTAGTCTACGCTATAAATAACGTATGGATTCTGTTAAATTTAGAGAGCTTTAACGCCATTTCGCAAAAACAATAAAACGCTCAACAAAACAAACTCTGCCGGATTGCAGAAAAATATCGCTATCTCTCTGGTCGTGGGCTCTCTCTTCGCATAAGTGGTGAGAAAACTCTTAATATCCCGATCCACCAATTATTCACAATTACCTTAACGGGACATACATCTTTTCTGTAGAAATGCAGCCCACTGATATAACGAGTGCCATTTCACGTGGTGTGGGGCGTTCCAAGGTATTTTAAAGAAACTTTCTTATTTTTAAGCTTTCACGCTTTCGTTGTACTCTCACTCAATGGAAATTTGAAATCACTCTAATAAAAGCGTATTCAATAATATAATTGTAAATTTATGTTTAACTGAAAGATTTTGCCTTAGGACAATAAGCCTACCTGTATACAATCATTAAAAGTATAAATGATACAATACTATTATACCACCTTTGGCAAAAGTCCTTCACATCCGACCGGTACATAACGTGGCAGGTGCTTTTGAGGGTGGGAAAAATACAGAGTTTAAATCAATCCATATACTAAGGAACTTAGAACTAATATAAAAATATAAGATAAACAGGGATCAGGAGGTCTTATTTTATTATTATTTTTCCTTCTTTATCCCTTCTTTATCCATTTTTATATATTTTGATGATTCGCAGATTTCAGATTTTTTTTCGTTCACAATGCATATATTTTTGGTCGATTCTCAAAGTTTGCCAACTTGCCGAACCTTTTTTCATCGTAGTGTCTACTTCACGTTTTGGTGAGCCTTTCGACGTAATGATAGGTGTACTCATTTAAATATAAAGTGTCAAATCAGCAAATAGAATAATTAACAAATCATTTCATTACACATTGTTTTAAGAAGTTCTCATCTAGAGAATACGGTGCCAATGGAACTCCGCTATTCTCTTTGCGGATTGATGTGTAACCATCGGGCATTCATTTGCATAGATATCAAAAGAGCAACGTTATTCATCTTTGGTTTCTCAGTGAAAAGATGGGAAATATCTTTGATGGTGGAAACGGGTGGCAAACATCAAAACATTTCTTGAAGTAAAACAGAAATGGGCGATTTACTTTGGCATCTGTGTTATTTTCGTCTATGTGGTGAGCTTTAGCATATGCCCGTCAAATTTATTAAACTGAATAATCGAATACAAAATGTATATCCAAATAAAGAATCTATGTAACATTTTACCGAAGACTCAATTTCTGCTATTATTACATTAAATACTTTTTTTATTCAATATCTGATATTAAATCAACGAAATTAATTGATTTCTGCGTTGTGATTTCTCTTTCACTAATATTTGTGTTTTGATTCAAATGCTTATAAAATGTAAAATATAGGCAGGGAATTGGTAAAGGAAACACGACATCAGACTTAATTCAGTAAGAATAAGATTTCAGTGATGCATACAGGTATGTAATATAAAAGTCTTCGACGGAATTCTGAAACTTGGAAAATCAGTAGATCAATACGAGGCCTGTTCAAAAGAAAAGGTAAATTTTGAATTTTCGCGGGCTGTGTACATTCGATTATCGATCTTTAGATTTTCGTCCATGATTTTTTTTTCAAAACGACTCAAAACGCTCATCGTCATTAACATCTTCTCGGCCTTCTGTAAAGCGCTTGTACTACTTATAAACACTTTTTTGAGACAAAGTAGACTCGCCGAATCTCACAGTCAACATTTTAAGTGCGTTGGAGCACTTTATTTCATTTTTAACGCTGACTTTGATACATTTTCTTTGATCCATTTTTTTTTTCAAAAGTAAAAAATCGAAAAACACACAAAAACGTGACTAACCTTTCCAATTGTCAAAAACAAACCACTTAATTCAAAATGGCTGATAATGTTAACATATGATTAACATATGTGTGCTAACATAACAAAACAAAAACAAAAAACGATAATCGAATATACACAGCCCGCAAAAATTCAAAATACACCTTTTCTTTTGAACAAGCCATGTTTATAACGCGCAAGTGAAAGTATGGACCCCTCATTGAGTTTCGGCACAGAAAAGAGAATCAACTATTTCAATTAACAGTCGGAATATTAGAATAGTGTTGATTAGATGATTTGCCAATATAAATTAAACAAGCCGCGTGTGTCAAGAAGAGACATGAGTTGGGTGACATTCCGTCTTTTACTTACCAGTCTGGAGTTAAGGGCGTTATCAAAATAATAAATAAATTAAATCCAAATATTTTTCTCAAAAAGGTTTGTCATCAATGTCAAATTACGATGCCTACGTACCTAGGCACAAAATATTTTATTTTATTTCTTATTTTTCTGAAATAAATTCAACATGCCTACTTAAGTAAATAAGTTAATTATGTTAAGAATATTCTGAAAACAAGTTTATTTTATAATTAGAAGAATTGAGGTTTTTAAACAAAATAATTTTCTGAAATGTTTCAAAGATAATTTAGTTTTGTAAAATACTGCAATCTTATTTCAATTTAGACATCTAATAAAAAAAGTTATCGAAATGAATTTCAAACAATTGATTGAAAACTTCACCCAAAAAATTCATGTTTTCTTAAATATAATCCGGTTTTACCATTTTGTTATTGGAAATCGAGGGAAGTTGGTGGGTTCGCTTTAGTGATTACAATTTTCATTCTTCATTCAAATCTTATATCTCTCAATTTAATACGAAAAAGAGTCTCTGAAAACATATTAAGTGAAAAAATGTTTTCTGAGGTTGCGCAACAACTAAACCTAAATGAACTTATTTCGTTCACTCAATCTAACGCTTATAGGTCAGCACACTATAATATATTTATTTGTAAATTTTGAATTGATAGCAAGAAAAATATCTTGAGGTTTGCAGTGAATAATATTTATTAAATGTTATCCTTTGAATTTCATAAAAAACATATTGACATGTCAGTAAAGGGTACAGTTTGAAAAACAAGCAAAGGCATTTTTGAACGTTTTGTTTGAAATTCCAGTATGCATTACGTATGGAAAAAAAAATCTGTTTAACAATTGTATTTCCTGAAAACGTTAGATATTTTTCCAACTACCCGTTTAGAATTGACAGATTAATAATTTGCAATTTTGCTTGTACGAGAAAGTCAAAATGTGTGTATTTTTGGGTTCTGACCCTCGAAAAAAGATATGATATTAAAACAATAATACACCAGTTATATATCAATTTTATTCATGTGCGGGTTCAATATTTAAAAAAAACACTTTTTGTAAGATTTTTGTCTACAGTTCTTAGGTTAGAGTTCTGATGAAAAGAGACTGTTTAAAGATACCGGTGAGTAGTCGAGTTCAGATATCTTCGGATTTTTTATTTTTTTATGTTTTATTATTTATTCTTGTTAAAATATTCTCACTTTGGCGTCATGGGTTCAATTCCCCTGCTATTTAAACTCTTCATCATTTCAAAAGTATCATTTTTTGCGTATTATGATGGTATTAAGAGTTTTCAAATATTTTCAAATAATTTGTAACACTCGAGTAAAAAGAAAGTAAAATAAAATTTAAATAAAGACCCCTAGTTTTACTATTGCAGCATTATTTTTAACATTATACATTTTCGGCCTATTTAATTAATGCAAATAAAATATTGACTTACTTCTTAACATTACAGCAAATGCATCAGTGAACCTGAAACAAACAAACAAAACAAATGTAGAAAACATGAAAATATACGATTTTATGAAAAAAGTATGAAACCATTTTATGGTGTTACAATGTTTTTATTATTATTTGTCACAACGCTTCCTACAACTGTACAAAGAGCTTCATCAGTCCATGAACATTGAACATCTTAAAAGACCTTTCAAAGTGAGCGGAATACGAACCTAAAGAGCTTAGGCAAACAGTAATAATATAATTGATGATTCAGTGCGTCCAAAATTAATAAATGAGCTATCGCCCGTGTTTCTGGAAGTTTTATTCGTCGAATTAAGCGAAGTTGTTTCAAGAATGTGTAACAGGGAAGCACCTCAGCTGGGCCAAATTCCCCTAAAGTATTCAAAGGCCTCAAACAAACTTCCCGGAAGGAGATTCGTAGTTGATTTAGATCAAAATATCGTAGGCTATTTTCTCTAGAAAAACGCGCTTAACTTTTTGCGTGAGTTTGAGCTAAACTTTTGACATTCATTCCTGTTTTTTTTAAGTTTTATTAGTTTAAATTAAACTTTATTTTTATTACGAAAATGCGATAATCTTTACACTTTTACATTAGAAGTGGAAATTTAAAAAAATAAATCACTCGGCCCTTTGGTACTTGTACAGATGAAATTAAATCTAATTTTTTTTGGCACCCTATTTTGAGCATCAACATTACTGTTGCATCATATAAAACTTGTGAATCACAGAGCCAACTATTAATAATGTCTACTACGCCAGTTCTCTATGGACAATATTGTGGAGCATGAAAATGTGCTCGATACTCCCCGATGGATGACAATTCTCAGCGTCCTGATTAATCCATTGAACTCTTTCAAACTATAACACTCACAAAAATTACTTTGTGAGTGTTAAATATGACCCAAAAAGTATCTCACAGAAATTAAAAGGCAAAGAGTGCTAAAATTATTAAAAAAAACAATAGACAATACCTCCGAAAAACGCAAAGAATACGAAACTTATTTTTAAAATTATGTGGGTTGGTTGATTACCAGCGGAAAAGTTTCCAATGGTGTCTACTAATAAGTTTATTTCCCAGGAAATACTATAATTGCTTACTAAATTTGATTGCTCTTAAAAAAATACCAATCTTACGGATGAGTACCGACCTGGTTAAAAAATAATACCACACACCGATTTTTTTTCAGGGTTTCAAAATTGTACAGCGGCCAAATTGTTAAAAGCATATTTTTAGTTATCCTTCCATTGTCCACTGTGTTATATTATGAAAGTTTATTAAACGAAAGCTTACCAAGTGGATTTAAAGTATGAAAAGAGCAAGCCCAGAGAAATATTAAGATTTGAGGCTTTGAGTAATTTTCTTTGGAAATGAGATAATAATTATATACTAAGGAAAATAAATAAAACAGAAAGAACAGTGTACAACAAACACGCAACAATATTTAGCGTGTTTCTTAGTTTTCATGGAAAATCATCGCCTGAAGTTTTGCGTTAAGGGCGTGAAACGGGGCGTATAGTTTAATCCCTATGTTTCATAGATATTCTTCTTTGATCTGGTGTACTTGTCATAATAAATTTTTGATTCAACATATTGTGCTGATTCAGCAAAATTTCAGATAATGTAAATATAGTTTCCTAGCAAAATTCAGAAAGCAATACCCAGCAAAACTTACGGCAAAGGTTGGGTTAGGTTAGGTTATTGTGAGGTTATTTTAAAATCCATCTGCCGTGCCGTTCGGGAGGATTATCCTTGTTTCTGGGCCAGTTGGTTCGGGGGCAATAATTTACATATTTTAACATACAGCCTCCGCTGTCCGTATGTCGCGACAGTTTACTTAGACAACCCCAACCTCAACCCTCCACGTCCCTTTGTACCCCTGGTGGCTTCTCGCGGGGTGACCGAAGCTTTTTATATATGCAAATGTTTGTACTGAATCAAAAATTTTATTCAAGGTAATGACATTTTTGATCAAGTGCATTAAAAAAATCTATCTGAAGATTATGGAACTTCAATGTTTTTATAAATAGAACACATACACTTTGTTTTTAACCACTTTTTTATTTAATATTTTGTCTACCGGTTTCGGAAGCACCCTTCCATCATCAGGACAATATTAAATTAATCTGAAATACAAAATACTGAGATTGCTGTACATGCATTACCATTTAATTATATAAAGTTATTAATGTTTACTAAATGTTTTATGTGTTGTTTTTTTCATATAACAACAATTAGCTAGTATACGATCGTATCACTTTTTTGCACAATTATCTCAAGAGGTAGTAGCGGTATATGAAGGGAAACAATATTTTTGTTAAAAAATTGTGTTATTTTTCCTTTTTTTCATCTGCCCATCAGGACTTTTATTTATCATATTTTATAATGCCATCAAATTAACTTACAAAACGATGATTAAAGTCTGTCTGTCGCGAAACACTCTGTGTACATACATATACAACCCAGCACGACCACGCAAAGCAATATAGCCTTTGTTTGTATTTTCTTTGCGACCACCCACAATATACCCCCCTCCTTCCCTCGATACCTCACGGCCTCGTGTTGAGACTTCGTGGTTCACGTGCCATTCCAGAGTTTATCATAAAAAATAAATAAAATACTATGATCAGTGTTATTTGTGTTATTTATTGCATACATGTGGGTAAATGATGTCAAAGCTTACGAATATGCGCATTTCGTACGAGTTTTTCACTGATACTGTCACAACATCGAATTATTCAGTGTTTATCGTATGAAGCATTTAAGCGTGTAAACATTTGTTTCTTAATCCTAGAAAGATAATCTACGTCGCTGAGACGTACTTAGAATAAAAATGTCGCTCTTCTTTAATAAACAAAATACTCAGCGGGTTGTTCTTCTCAGCCAATCCAGGTACTGGGTGGGACTCTCTCGGGACTCGGGACTCGGGACGCGTGTTTTGTCGAGGTAAGTACCTAAATACTAAGAATAAAGCTTTTTGTTAGGTACTTAAGGAATAATAAGTCCATAATAAAAGAATCTGTCATTTTTTTAGATTTTTTACGAAAGTAAGAAAATTACGTTCTGAATATTAAATATACGTAATTATATTAAACTTACATATAAATAAATATATTATCTTAATATTGGATATTACCTACATGCAAATTAATATATAAAAATTAGGTACCTCCTAAAAATACTAAATAATGTGATTTTAAAATCGTACGTCGTTCAATCATATATTTACCCGAGGGGCGAGTTTCCGGATTTGCAGTCCTTGTGAGAACCAGGGTGGCGGGAATGAGGGAAAGGATCAACAACTCTGAAAACGACCGCATCATGGAATCTCGTCAGATCATGTATTCCAACATATAAGCTCATTGGACTAAGATACTGACCCCATCAATCTTAATGCTGCCAGGGTGGACTCCTTCTTGATGATCTTCTGTAGACGTGAGCTCTAATATCCTCCATTAACAATTTTTGCATTTATTATTTTATTTTTTTCTTGTGAATTTATGTTTTTTCTTGATTATTTTGTAAATGTATATTACAACATTTATTTTATTTTATGTTTTATTATCAATTGTGGAATGTATTGCATTTCACTACTCCAGCAAACCTTCTGGAATAAACCTTTTTTTATAAATAAATACTTTTTATTATCTTTAAGGTATCAAAAAGCATTTTAAATAGAATAATAGGAGAACCACGTCAACTGTGACATTTTACTTGCACATAATTCACTGACTTTGACTCTTCAGTAATATATAACAAAAAATTGGGTCAGTAGTCCTAAAATTTGTTTTTTCCGTTAGAAAGATTAGTATACCTATCCCCAGAAAATAAATTGATCATTATATGTTAATAAGTATGCTACTGCCCGAGTAGAAACACAAAGCAGTAAGATTTTTTTTTTATATTAAAACATAGAAATCGATAGAAAAATAAATCAATATTGGGGTGGTTTATTTGTATTTGTGGCTTAAATCTTCGATCATTTCATATGTTGAGCAATAATTTAAAGTTAGTTTCACGTCTAAAGAAAAGCCGTCGAAATGAACTCTCAGTTTTACCAACGATTAAAAAATATATATTTTAGTTAAGTTTGTGTTAAATATATATAAATAAATTGTAATTTTGTATTTATATTACTTTTTATTTACATATTTTTATCTCATGAACATGTGATGAAACAAATATGAAACCAAAAAAAATTAGCAACTAAAAAATGTAATAAATAAAGTGAACGAAAATTTTTCAGTATTCAAACAAATTAATTTCTTCTCGGAAAAAAATTGTTTGATCAAACACATTTATTTACAAAATTGAAAAATAAATATATGACAACATTTGATATTGCTATATATATAACAAGATACTTCTCTGAAAAATACTAACCTTTTCCCATTGAACTACTCACGTACACCATTTTCACGAAAACATAAATGGGTTCTACCTAAATTTTAACATTTTCATTTGGGATTTCGATATAATTGAAAATTTATCGAACAAGTATTATATTGGAAACCAATAAAATCCAACTCCCTCGTTTTTTACACAGCCTACTGGCGCTCTTAGTTCTAATAAATATCGTTTTATATGCCATATTATATTTACAGACTCAAGATCTGAGGAAAAAACAATCAACCAGATAATGCGAATTTTAAGACAAATGTTTTAAAAATAGTAGTCCTGATTAGTTTGTTAAAATTGTTCTTAAAATAAAATAAATTACAAGTAAAATGTTTTGTGTTTTATACAAAAAAAATGCCGCATTATATATGTTATTAAACAACAGCCGCGTTGTCATTAATTTAGTACACATCACAATTGCATTGCTAATTATTTAGAAATAAATAATGCAAATACAGTTTCCTGTTACCAACAATAAAGTATACTCTTATGTCACACGACTAATAGGTTAAACGTACAAAAAGAGTTAAACAAAACAAAAACCTGTTTTTAGTGTTTTGTCGCCGTTCTTTATTTGACATTAGTTTTCTCTGAAGGAAACCAAATAACATTATTTTGGGGTTACAACAAAATCAACAATGAACAATGTAAAAAAAGGATTTACGTAATATTTGCTTTAATTTATTTTATTTGCGGGGCCTCCGTGCGAAATTACCCTTGTTTACGGTAAGAATGTCCTTAACCTTTGCCACAAACAAGTTGTTTTTTCACTAAGTATATTTTTCGGTATGCGCCTGTGTACCTTAGCTAAAAGTATTTTTCTGGATTACCGCCATTTTGAATGAAAAAACTTGATCGAATAATAAAAGCAGACGCCACCGGCTCGATATTGAGGAAGTTTGCCCTAATAAAACATGGCACAAGTTGATTGTTTTCCTTCGCAGTTCAACTTTCCTTTATCCCCTCCCACCCACCCGCCCAACCCCTCCCCCACTCCCACCCAGCTGGTCTTAATGCCTAATGCATTTCCCGAAGTAACTCTTTTATGCAGCATTACATAAAAAACGGCTCTGCTAATGTTACTGAAGCAGCGCCGTTCTGAAGTTTTTAACTCCAACTTCTAATTAAATTAAGTGGCTAACTTGTCCCTCCGACTTCTTCGGTACCTAAGCTGCCGATATAATTTCAGATTTATTTAAGTAAACTCCTTCCGATTTCATTATTAATATTTGACAATATCCAGTGCAAATAATATTTCACTATGCGGTACGCCATTATGAATTGTTTTTGTCGAATGAATATTTTTGCATTAAATCAAGATTTTCTTTTATAATCATACAATTACAGTGTATTTTTTTCGTAACAAAGTATATTGGGATAATATTGTTGTTTCTTTATAATACCTTTTACGGTTAAGTTTTATATAACATCATAAAACAGTTTAATTTGGTATAGGTTTTTAAGTTAATGGATCGAGTTCATACCGACAATGAAGTTAATGATTACTCTCATACTCTTTCTCGGGCCTTTAAATTGAAATTCTCGTTTTAAGAACTGTATAAAAACGGCGTTCCCATCATATTGAATGTATCTTAAAAATATTACTTAGTCAAAGAAAAAAAAAGATTTCTGATTCCGACAATAACAAATAATAAATTCACGTAGTAAAAAAACAATAACTTTCAAAATATTGTATCAGTAGCGGCAAGGTACCAAAACTTCGCCAACTTAAACTCTAAGGCAGGTCCATTATCACAAAGATAAATCTCGAAATGGACGCTTTATATTCTGAACTTTAGTACATAAATTTTCTTGAAATTCAAAGAAGAAGGCTGCCCGTGAAAACCGTTTTGCTATAATTAATGGGGTATAATTTATCGTTATCGAATTGATTTAGTGATTTATTTTATAATTACCGGTAATAGCTTCACTTGCTCTTCGACTCACCTCCTTGCCTTATTACTGAGTCTACTAATCAGCCATCATAAATTACTCAACCTAAACAACTCTAGAACAAATCTCCACCCTGTCTTGAGATTAAAGTCAGTTTTTAAAATGGTTTTTCGGTAGTTGTGGGATAAGGGTATGTTTCTCCTCAACTTGTGACCAACAATGCCAAAATATTTTTATATTAATAATTACACTGCGTTGTTTGCTATAAAGGACAAGAAATACTTTCGGTTAATACTCCAGTTGTATTGTTTGAGTATATGTAGGTAGAAACTAATAATGTTTTTCATAAAACTAATCAACTTTTATCGATGCTCAAAGTTTTTTGTTGTCAAATATTGACTTATGAGCCCAGTCCCGAATTTATCAACTATAAGGTATATACTTGTACATTGCTTAATCAAATATTATAATGTGATTTTCTGTAACCAATTATGGCAGCATTGTAATTGCAAATAAAGCCATAAAATGAAAGCTCCCAAAGCTAATTTGATTTGTGTTCCGAAGCACAAATAAAACTCTCTTAATAGGAGCGTTGCTCCTAACTAAGCTGGAGTCGAGCGATTGATAGAAATCATGTTTCCAAGGTTTCCCTTTCATCGTAAAAAGAAGTATTTTTTTGGAAAGATTGTATTTCTTTTCAAGAAGGCGTTTTTGTGTATTGAGAAATATTTCTAGGTATTTGCCAACTAAAGATTCAAGGCTCGAGCCTATAAGTATCTCAAATTTTGTATACAAGCTGAATCAGAGTATAATTACACTAATGAAACAAGCTAGGTATACAACAGTAATTTATTAGTAGGGGGGGTCACGTGAATACGTCACGTGGATGTCTCAAGTATGTTCGCCTTTAGCACAAATAAACTCCCGAATCGCGAATTTCTATGACGACTACGCAGGGCGAAAGGGCAAAAGACGAACGGAAAAGCCAAGTAGTGTCACCCTGTTCATCGCATCACGTGACTGAATCTGTTTTCTCTCAGTCAGTTTTCACGGCGCGAACTTGTGTATTTGGAGTGCCCCGCTGTATCTCGCGTTCGGTTATTACGCCAACATTCCTCGAAGACGAGAGATTTCCTCGGAGAGCGTTGCACGTAAAGCATTGACCCAGGTTCGAAACACAAATTGGTATTCTGCGCCAGGATCTTTTGCTTTGCTCCGCAGGCAGGGGCGTGCCGTGATTTTCAGATCGACATTTTTCAAAACAAAAATTTGTGAGTTGATATTTTCATTTATTATAAAAACACATACTTAATCATAGATATATTTCCTTCTTGAAAGTGCAATCTGCTTCTCCGCATTGTTTTTATCGTACAAAAATTAGTGTTCTTGTAAAAAAAGCTTTTAAATATATATATGGCAGAAAAAAATGGTCGTAGCACGCCACTGCGTTACAGCTTTCGAAGTTCGGACGATGATTGAATAAATAAATGTACTATTCGTGCGATGTAATGACAGTTTATAGTGCCTAGAGCTTACAGTATTGACACTGAAATAAAATGCAATGTAAATGTCAAATTTGTTTACATTTTGAATACATGTTCTCATTTCAAACCTATGTAATTTTTGACTAGCTACATTTAATATTCTATCTACCAAACAAAGGCATCATAAAGCCTATTTTTTAATTTTTCAAGGGCACTTGCTTTTGGCATTATTGTATTTGTTTTTTGTATGTGCTATTTTACTACGTTTCCAAATCTATAAAACATATTTATACATACCCTTTAAATTCGGTAGCTATAAATACGTATTTACGTTAAACTATCCTTTCAGGATATTTTCCCAGAAGTAATTGTATACTTTAGCAAGATATTTTAGAGGTAAGTTAATATTCTTAAAATGCAAATTCATAAATTTTCTACTGATTTTCAATATTGAAACTTACAAATTCAAGTTTTAAACAAATAAATAACACTTGTGTTCTGAATTTTCAAATCACTTACATTTTGGACAACAATCATTTTCAAATTAATATAGGAGAAACTTGAAAGAACAACAGTATTAATTTAAGAATCGAAATCAAAATCAAACTAGTTCCATCAGAATATAATATATTATGTCCCTACTTTGAAGATTTAAACGTTATTTATATGTACGATAATTAATTATCCCTACACGTTTTTTACATATTTTGCTGTTTCGTACAAAGAATTCAAATCTCAAATTTAATAAAATTCCTTACGTGTGTCCATTTCAAGATGGCATTGTTACCTTTTACCTTACAATTTTATTAAAAATGAGTTCATATAATTACCAAAAATTTTAATAATTACTTTGTTTAAGACCACGGATATTATTTTATTTTTGATGACCGACCGGTTCCGCTCTGCCTAAGCATCATCAGGGTACAAAATTAAACCAAACAAAAAATATTACGTGTGCGCTTATATATACATACAGAGGGAGAAGAAAATAGAAAATAAAAAAACAGAACAAAGAAAAAAGAAGAATGACATTCAAATTATAACAAAAGAACATAAAGAAAGAGACAGATTATATGATAATGTTAAATTTAATGAGTTTACGGGAAATATACCTAATATTGGACGACTGGACAAATATACCTGATTATTAAGAATATGACTATGAATTTTAATGATTTTTCTTATTTCTAGTGCTGATGATGCTTATACTAAGCGAAACCGGTCGGCAAGAAAAAATTATTTTTTTCATTTCTTTAAATATGTCAAACCACAAAGTTATTGCTTTCTACGAAAATATATCATATTATTATACTGTAAACTAATATAAATGCAGGGATCGCTCTTTCAAAGTATAAAATATTATTTTCCTATGGATCTAACAAAACTTTAACCTGACCGGTTTCGCTTTATGATGAGCATCTTCAGACTTATCAGGTCTTAAATAAAAAAATAGTAGAATAAAGTTTAAAATTTGGTATTACTAAAATCATTAAAACTTGACTCTATTGAACAATGAATCTTAATAACCTTTTAAAGAAAGCCTACGATCTTCCGCGCAAAAAAGTATTTTTAAATTACTTTTCAATATCAATAAACAAAATACCATCGGAAAACACAGAGTGAACGCCGTCATTTAATATTTACAATTCTCTATCAACGTTTGAAAGAAACGGCAAACAATTTCTTGCAGTTCATTTCACTTTTATTTACCCGTCTTCATTTCCAATCCCAAGTCCAAATAATTTTTATTTCAAAGGTACTAAAAGTCTACGGGCTTTTCGTCCATTCCATTCTTCCTGCGAATAATTGAAAGCGTAGAAACGTTTATAGAGGACGCTGTGCAGTAGACTTTTTATTTCGATTTATCTAATTTCCGTCGGGTTCAAGTAACGAACATTCATCGAACGATTTTCCTTAATTCACATTTGCTACGCGTCCAATTTCACAGTGTTGCCTCCGAGTACTGCTCACCCTGATTTTTTAACGCTATCATCATTAAGATTTATCGTTTATTAGAAAAAACCTGTAATGGCTAAAAATTTTCTTCACTTGCCCATTTAATTAATTTTTCAACATCCTAGACCGTTTTTAAAATCTCACGAAATCGATCTGCTCGCTTCCTACAGCGAGGTACGCAGAAAGCATTGTCATTATTTACGCGTCAGTTGGAACGTATTTCTATGTGAGACATTATTTCAGAATCGGTTCAACCAATCTGTTTGAACATTTCACAAACTCAATACCTTGTCATATAGTTTAAAGTATAAACTCAAAGCGATAAAGAGAGAGTGAGCATTCCAAGGGGATCTTGATAATCAATGCTCGTAGGTGTTCGCAGCGTGTATTGATTTCCATTCAAACGTACATGTTACCACATTGTGAACGAAAATGGGAAAACTCGGATCATTAAACATCAAAGGCTTCAGTCGACTGACATTGAGGATGAACGTCCTGTTGAATGGTGGGGTTGGTAGGGTTGGTAAGGCTGTTTGTTTGGTAAGGTTTCTAGAGGTCTACGCCTCCGTCAGCGTTACCAATTGCGCCATCTCTCGGATCACGTGACATGAATACTCAACGCGATCGGTTGAGATTATTAGTCCAAATGAATGATCAAAAAAACCTGAAACCTTTTAATAGCAGCCATTTTCTCATATCACTCTGGTCACCATGAGGGCTTATGTAATTATTGTACTCACGATTAAAAGAATAATTAACACCGTATTGCATTTCGAAATACCTGTATTTAGCTTTAATCAATAAATTCTTTGCAGAACTTTCCCGAATTAAGTGATCTTAACAGATTGGTCGTTTTGTTTGGTCTTTAACGGAGAACCTTTTTGTGGCCGTAGAATTCTGTTTTGCTGTTGCAAATTTAAAAAAGAATATAACTTTCCTCCACTTTACCTCTTCCGTGACTTTTGTGTCACTTCTCTTCCATTTCGCCACTTATTGCATTGACTTGGGGACAAACAAGTTAAGTCATACATGGTTATAATTTATCTACGTAGACAGCTACTTTATTAACATTATCCGTCAGGGATGGACTGAAAAATGTCTCAATAACACTTAAATTCAACGCATAACTCAAAGACACTTGTATTTTAGTGTGGGGTTGCTTCCCTTATGTTTGTCTCATCAATGTCTATATTGTCACTTCATCAATCGCACTATGTAGCTAATTTTCGTTAATTTACTGGCGTACTCTTACGCAGCTACGCAGAGATACACATTTGAGGTGAACCACCTGCTAACTATTATCAAAGTCTATCGGCCTAGATATATTTGAACCAGTAGAAACTGACGTCATTTTAAGCCCGCACTTTTGTACGCTTCCACTATATCATCTTGTCCCTTATCAACCAACACTTACGCAATTCTCGAAAAATTGTAATAATATATTTTTAATGAAATTTGATGCGTCACAACCAATTTAATTTAACTTTTACGTATAAAATACTGTTTTGTACCAACAGTACACTTTTTTCAATTAAAATAAAACATTTTCAAAAATGTATTCTCTACTGCTCATTTTCAAATTACATTTATTACATAATTTCCACAGCACATTTCTAACCTCTTATTATTTAATTTCAAATTCTCTTCAATCCTGATGCGCACATTTTTCTTACTAATTTCTTCTACAATCCTTGTTTTTCCTCCAGTGATTCATTAGTCAAAAGAAATCCTATTTCTTGGTTTATTACACTTTAAAAATAGGACATGAAAATATTCAAATACTGAGGAAAATCTGCCAAGAAATTAACTAACCCGATTTTATTACAATTTGATTAGTTATATTTTGTTGCTGCCTAGTTCACGAGAAAACAAGCTCTTCACGGGGTAATAAAGTCATTAGTTTACATCGTATATTGAAATATAAATGAGAAAAACAATAAGATAAATTCGGTTTTTATCTTGTAAGAACAAGCTTTCGTGGCAGGCTTTGCTCTCTATATTCCTTGCTATTTCAGATCCTCCATCCGTTGACCATTAGCGAAATATTTTTGTAAATAATTTTATCTGACAGCCTGACATGATATTGACCCTTAAAATAGGATTTTCTGCCACATATCGACATGTTGTATTATCGAAGATTCAAAAAATATTTATTCAACGTGGATATATTTACACTCAAATTAAATTTAATGTACCAAATTTTGTCGGCTTGGAAAATCTTTTAACTCTAATTTCAGGTACTTTGATTATTCTATCTTATTTTTTTCTAGAATAACATTGAATTATTACCTTAGTTAATTTATATATATACATATATATATATCTATTTAAAAAATATTTTGACTTTTTTTTCGACTATAGCGAAATAACTATGAATAATTTGTTCTTCATATTTTTCAAATGTGTACTACCCCTATTAGAATGGTTAATATGATCAACATTCTAATTAAACCGATTATTATTCTATCACATTGAACAAATTATCGTATTATTAGCACTAGCATGCTGAAAATACGATGACTTTTAAATAAATATTAAACTGTCTCTTTTTGATCATAATTAAAAATATAATGAATATTTTTTTATTAAGAAAGAGAAACATTTCCGGATTACGAATGTTTCAAAAAGATCAAAATCAGAAAAGCACACAGGTACGAAAAAATATAAGGGTGCATTAAAAAATCTTCTGTTTGCTGAACGGGTGGGTCACTTATTCCACCACTTTGCTAATGTGAACTTTTTTTTTAATTTGAAGTTATTTTGTTTAATATTTTTGATCTTTTTGGAGGATATGGTTATTTCAGGTTTCTCTTAGAACTTAATACTTGTCGTTTATGATGTACTTTACTAATGAACAATGTTTTAGGAAATATGTATTTTCTGTATTAATTCACTCCACCTAGGATCAAAAAGCGGTGTAAATATTTACCAAGCATAACATGGTTAACGTCGATCAAGATGATTCCAACCCAACAGCGGTGTTTTCCCCCGAGAGTCGAACCCCAAGACTGTAACATTAATCAATCTAGAAGACCCAAACAGCCTTCGGGTACAATTAACACCAAACAAAGGGCGAGGAAAAAGTCTTGGAAGAAACACAAAGACCAAAGCACAAAAGATGACAAATGAACGGGACGAACACTATCTCGGACTCTCTACATTTTTGTCAGGAGAGAATATAATGAAATAAAAGTATTTTAATATTCTCGTATGTGTCGTTTTCAATATGATATATGAAAACCATTATTTCAAGCAAATGTTCAAGTTTTTTACTCTCGGATTATTAAAAGGCATTTAATCGTTGAGATAATTAATAAATCCTTTTAAGTTATTTTATCTTGCATTCCCACTAGCTAGTAGGAACCTTGGCAATTGTGAAATACATCTAGATCGATATTGTTCATTTCCCATGTCAAAACATGACGTTGAGCAGAAAGCAATAAATTAGTTTTTCTGAAGCAGCAATAACTCGTAAACTGTAATTAGTGACATTAAATTTAAATAGTTTTATGTTGTGCTTTGACGGTCAAAGCATCTACTGTTGGTAGTAACGTCACTTTCATCATAAGCCATGGAGTTTTGAATACATATCAATTTAAGTTTAAAAAATAATACGCCATACCGATTGGTTCATATTTTGTTCCAAATCTCGGGAGAAACCGGATATTAATTGATTAGTAGGATAGTAAAATGCAAGGCGTTATTGGAAAGTTCTATAAAGCGGGCATAACGTGGTTGAGCTATATAGGAATATTTATGGTAAGGTTTTTTCAAAGACCTGGTCCTTTTATTTCCTACCCAGGCTAAAATTGTTATTTCATCCAGTGCCTATTTTACACAATACAGGAAAGAATATAATTTTGAAACCATAAATTGAACTTGACTCTTCAAGTCCAGACACCGCTCAATTAATAATTTTATAAAATCTAATATTGAAATGAGCTCCGTTAAAAATCGTGTGAATTCACTTTAGTGTGGAAGTCACCAGCAGGATGAGATCACTTCGTCGTAACAGCGAAAGGAAGGTTTCACATTCCGTCTGCCTGCCTCTTACTTTTTTTCTATTCTCAATAGTCCCAATATACCTCCAGTGATGGACCCAAATAACATTCTACTGCACATTAAAAACGACTACGTAAATTGGTCCTTCGAGCCGGATTAAACCGTGTGTGCGTCGTTATGGGTGTGATATATCCCATTACTCCAAGCATTGCTTACGGAATGTGAAAATGGGTGAATTTAGGTTAAACAAGCAAAAAATATTAACATTAGTTAACGGATTTTCTAGGCGTCCATACAATAGAATCTCATACGAGTACATTATCTCATACAATTGTCGTTAATTTTTCAAAATACATAAATACACAAAAATTAGATTATTCATTTAATTGTATTTACTTTATTTTACTAATCAATATATTTATATACTCGTTAGCTACTTATGAAAATAATAAAGTGCGATATCAGTAGTTATGTTTTCCACAAAACAAATATTCATGTTCACTTTATTTATTAAAATGTTTGGTATTACAATTATGTTGGTGAAAAATAATTTTAATTTATTACTAAATAACTTAGTTTAAAAACCATAATTTATTTATTTTTTGCTAATTATTTTGTCACACATAATTCATGACATATTCAGGATAAATAGAGGAAAACTTTTGGTATTATTAGTTTAAATTTACAAGGTATTATAACGTGTAAAACAATACAATTCATAAAATAATACGATTTTTGTATAGCTTCAACGTTTTTGTTTTGGTGTTTCATTAATTTCATTGTTTTTAACTGGAAATTATTCAATGCAATAATTTTGAAAAAATACCTACCATAAAACCCTTGTACAAAATATGTTTTTAAAATTTATTATTATACCGGCTGGTAAAAATTTCACAAATATTAAAGCTTAATAGCGGTACATATAATCGTGATGCAAACTGATTATGAGCTGTATGAAATTAAAATGCTATTCCCTTTCAGTCAGTAAATCGACTTTTCCCATTTCCAAACAATAAATATAAGCCATTTTCTTTTATTGATCCCAAATCCACAATTAGAGAATCGGAACATTTGGAATCAAAAAAGGCCATTATAATACCATTGAAGACGATTAAACATTTTACGGATACCTGTAAAAAAACAGGAAACGTTAATTATATATTATATTCAAATTGGGCTTATTGGTAGACAAACACAAATTACTTTCAGAAAAGGAGGTAAAAAGGTAATGTGTTTTTATAATTTTAATTTTAATTTATAAATTTAGGTCCAAACTGAAAACTTACCATTTCAAACTCTCATATCCTTAAATTCATGAGAAGAATCTCAACATAATCTGATTCCCGACGAATCACCTTTGGAAACACAATTTTTTACCAAATTCTGTACTGTATGACAGAAAGTTGCCCAAAAATCGGAAAAAAATACATTAAATTAAATTAAATAAAGATTAAAATCATAATGATAATTTTACGTTTAAAGGTGTCTATTTAAGGGAACCTGCCAGGCAAGTATGTTCCTATATATTTTCTCTGAAATGAATATTATTATCAACTAGAAAATAAGATTTGTACAGCGCCCTTGAGGTGATTTTTCACAAAAACGGCGCTACACAAATCATCCAAATATTATTATTATTATTATGTGAATGAAATAATGACCGGTTGGTAAACAAGTTGGCAAATACATCAGGTTCCCATCCAGGCATCAGGCATGGTGGGTTCACTTCCTCAGCTGGAAAAGTTCTCCATCATCACAGAAGAATCACTTTCCAGTTATTATGATGGTAGTAGGAGTTTTTCAAATATTGTCAGGTTGTTCATAACCCGGGAATGGAAAAAAGCGAATTTAATTAGTCTGTATTTTTACTGGTATAATATTCGAGATGTTCTTTGAGAAGCTTTGGCAGGTATTAATTTGATGCTTTTTTTTAAATCAACCCTTTTTTCAGTGCATTATTCTAACCTTCAAGCAAAGCTCAAACTTCACATAATTTTCTCTATCTTTACTGATTTTTCACTCGAATTATTATTTTTTTTTAATTATCCATCCACCTAGTGATTTACAAGAAATTAGGAAGGATGTTGACGATTTCTTCACTTTCAGTCTATTGTTTTATTATTGTATAAATAAAATGTTTTAAATTTAAAAAAAAACATATAAAAATGACATCGTCAATTTTTATGAGTACTTACACTCTGCTTCTTATAATTTTCTCTATTATCGAAGGTTGGATATCATCAGGAAAAATTCACCCTCAAACATGTAGCCTGGAACATTACAGTAAAAGAGCACTCCTTTTTCTAACACGTGTTTTTATTAAACAAAACCTGATGAGTAACTCAATAAATATTAATTATAAATATTGTAATCATAGCACTTTTAAACTCCGTGGAAAGGTCAAATGAAAATTTTAAGTATTTTTTTTTTTCTTTTTGAAAACGGGTTTTTTATATTTTTTCTTGGTACCATTTTTTTAATTACGAGCATCGAATGGAAATTCATACGTCAAACCACATCTTCATGATTGTCGATAGTTATTTGTTTGTCAAGCAATTGTGTTAATCTTTTGTGGGACTTGTTTGTAATACTGACAATTTACATTTACCTCCCTTCTCATTATAAAGATGGGAACATATTTGGAATGAAGCAATAGCAATTTTTTTTTCAGAAATGGTGTTATGCTAAACAAAAAACGCGTCGCTTTTGCATGGTATATTTATAAATATCTTCCTTGTATTTCGTTTTAAAACATCACATTTTGACTCATAACATTCATAATGTATTACTTTCTGATCAAAATCTCATACTATCAAATAAAATAAAATCAAAACCTCAATGTCTGATGTGTTAAACCTTCAAATAGCAACTGTAGTGAAAGTTCGATCCCACAAACAGTACTTTCTTTTTTCCGCTACTACGCAAACTTTACTTTTCGGAGATATCGTCAATAATTAATTAAACGCAAGGCACGATTTTATTTATTTCAGATTTATACTTATTAATACATAAAAAGGAGGTTTTTTACCAATCACACTTAATCTACTGCTGGATGGATGGCCTTCGGATGTTTCTTTTCCTCTCTTTGTTTTGGAGTACTTGACCTTTCTCACCCTACCTTACAGATTTTTTGCGTGTGATAATTAAAATGAAATTCTTTGTGTTACGTTACTTTCTTTGAAATTGAAACCAAACAGTGAAAGACTCAACCATTTTCCCTATCAGGCGTTATAATAAGTTGATAAATAATGCTTCACCGAAAAGTGACGATTTTTCTAAACAATAATGTTTAATGGTAGAAAATCACTTTGTATTATTCACGTTTTTTTTATTGCCTACTAGTTTTTGATATCTTCGGGGTTCTTTAAAAAAATATAAATTAAATTTCCAACAACACTTTATTATTTTACATAGTATAAAAGAGTTTAATATTACAAAATAATTTCTTTATGCAGTGTAAAAGATTAGAACTTGGTTTTAAATACTCAATTAAATTTGTATTTTTTGGGTCCTTTGGGTGTTGGAAAATAATGTCTAAATAAGTGTCACGAAACAAATAGTTAACAAATCTGGTTTTTATAAAATAGAATGAAAAACGTCACAAAGCATATAGTGATTTCTTACCAAAATGAGGTTTTATACTAAACAATTTAATTCAGTTTTTAGTGTGTATTTCTGTTTCCAATTATAAATATTTATGGACTTCGGGATACAAACCTATAACACTCAGCTCTTTGCTCAAGTCTGTCTTTGTAATGGTTTATAGTTTACATAACCAAATGAAGGAAAACATTTATTTAATTTATGTAAAAAAATTACGAGGCCTACGAGGGAGTAGAAACTAGAAACAAACGCAACGGTGCTTGGTTAATTCCAAAAAAAATTCACATATACGAGTAGGTAGCTACAATGTTAGCATCCATCTCTCCTTTATATTCGTATCTCAGTTGCAAAACATAGAGCAAAGCACACGTCAGCCGCACATATAATGGCAAAAACGAGCATCCCTCAAACGCGCGTCTGGGGCGGCCGCGATAGGATGGGTGTTCCAGCCCTTTCAGCCATTTCAGCCATCCCCCCGAATTGCGGTACATTACTGAACTTTTTCAGGTTTAAGGAAATGGTTAGAAGCTCATTCGCTCACAGGGCTTGATTTATCTCACTATCTGAGAATATAAATAACTAGAAATAATATTCTTAATGGGCATATAAACTTAAGACCTGGGAATTTTTCGGACTTGGTATTTGCTTTGGAAATATTCCTGGAATGAAGTTCGGAAGTATTCAAAAGACGTAGTTATTCATGATATTTGTTTTTCCAAGTCGTAACTTCTCATTTTTTTGGCATGTTTCAGGATAAAAAGCCGTATTAATGCTCTTTTTATTCTATGATTTCATGAAAATGGCTCTCAAACGTTAAAGTGCTTACGTATATTAAATTCTTTGATCCAAATTTAATGTCAGTATTGATACGATAAAAAATAATCGCTTTAGCTATATTTTATCAGTTCGATCAGCGTCAGGTATCTGCTTATTTTCTTCTGTTTTCAAGTACCTGTTCCGGGGGCAGTATTTTCCACGTGTTTTTATACATTTTAAACTTTCAAAGTAGGTACCTTCTTATAGCGGATAATGGCAACTATTTTGCAACCTGGACCGGAGCACGTAGATGCCCTAAAAGTGCGGCGGGTCGAAAGATGTTTTTTGTTGATAAAATATGAATAATCATTTTTATCACGTAATCCCTATTGTTACCTGTAAGCTGTGAGTTTTAAGTCGCACTATGCTTGAAAACTGAGTTTTACAAGAAATCATAATTTTAAATCCATATTTCTTTTAAATTATTCACGTTGTTTCTGCAGAAAAAAAACTAGTTGAAATTGTTTGTTAGTATATTAACTACAAGACAGAATAACTATTTGTGTTACTTGAAGTAATACGAACAATGCAACAAAAAACACTGATGTAGCAAAATGTACACAGCTTCTAAATGATCAGTTCTAAAGATGCCAAAAAAGACTTTTGAATCTCAAGGTAAGCAGGTTATTTCATTTTTTCTTATAAAATCCAAATAAGCATAAAGTAATGTATTTTTAAAGAGCACCAAAAGGTTATGTTTATGGCAGCCTCACACGCTGTCCAGTATTATATTAACAGCAGGAATAGAATCGTACTATTCCGAACTTCAACAGTACTTCCACCAATCACACATGCACACGCAATATTATCATTGAGAGAGTGCAGGCGACCTAAAGCTTTTGTTAAAATGTCAAACAACCATAAAATTCAAAAGCGTCCAGTCTCCTAATTTATCGGTCTGTTTTATAATTGGTCCGCATAACTCCGGCGCGGCAGGCTCCCTCAGAGGCCATAATCGTATTTTTACCCGAAGTTGTGAGTAACTTATGACAAAGGCCATCCATTATTATTCATGGCAGTTTCTTCCTACCTGCCTGCCTGCCTACCTGCCTACCTGTCTACCAGTGGCGGCTCGTAACTACTTAGTGTGCTAGAGTGGTAAAATTGAAAAAAAAACGTCATCATTGATGTTGTTGTAGTCGAAAACATTGTTTATTTTTTTTCAAAATTTCAACTTTTTGTATGAAGATTTTTCAGAAATCCGTGCAGTGCACCACCAAAACTGAAAAATCCTGAAAATCTTCATACAAAAAATAAAATCTTGAAAAAAAACAAAAATCATTTTCGGCTACAACAATACTAAGAACGTCGTATTTTTCAATCTTAGCACTCTAGCACACTAAAAACTCACGAGCCGCCACTGCTGTCTACCTGCCCTTTTCCCGCACTAAGCTAAACCCACTTAAACCCAAACGCGATAAATGATATCAAGCCGAGTGTGGTAGGTACCGAAAGTAGCACGGAGCAGAAAAGAATGCTCTAAATCACTTTTATTATATGGCTGGCAATTATATACAAGGCCCTTTTATTCATTTAACACCTTTAATCGCGTAGGCCGGAGGTTTTCTCGCAGATGGGGATATAACGTGTGTACCTAGGTCGTATGTACAGGATTTCACGTCTCAGCAGAATAAAGCTTTCAATCACTATTTTCAGAAATTACTATTAAACCTTTACTTATGAACAGCAATTCATTAATCATTTGGTATATTTTATTTTTATTTTAAGGAAAAATGTAAGCGCACCGTAAATTAATATTGTAATAATTTAAATTAGGATTATGCACAATTCCTTAATTTTCAATACAACAAATAGACAGATATTGTATTTTCAAAGGGATAAAAACAATTATATATATTTCCCAACAAATCCCCCTACTAAAGAAAAAATGCCACCATATGAAGGGCCTAAGATTCTTACGATTTCCCGGTAAAATTTAACATACCCTTTCCACCATACAAGAAGACGTTAAGAAGCTACTAATATTTTTTCATTGACTGTTTCGGCAATATTGCTTTCCTGCGACAATATTATCGTTGTTGTTTTTACTTTAAATCATCTTTCGTACGGTGTTAATTTCAATGGCCTTGCTAACTTCCGCACTGTCTTCCTCGCTCAACGAAGTTCTTGAAATCATCAGGGGAATATACTTGTACTATACCAATACCCTTACAGTCAAATTGGGTCTTCATGAACTTCCCAAAAAACTTTAAAGATGCCTTTAGGCAAATATTTAAAATACAATATATTGCGCACCTTTTATTATTACTTCGAAATTAGTTGATCAAACAAAACCAGAAAAAAAAAACGTACAACCTTATATAGGGATTTTTCTCAATCGTCCGGAAATAAAATTTGATAAAATTTTCACAATTCTTCTCTTTTACAGCCGAATGCAAAGCATTATCATAAAATTAAGAAGATTTATAATTTCTATTGTTTTTATTTAAAAACATCAAAGTGATCTGTTCCTTTCAAATGGTTCTATCATTCACTGTAACTTGTACAATATATTAGTACTAGCTCTTAGTTTTGTAGCTTCCAAGTGCGAATTTTATTCATACTGTACGAAGTGTTTACTTTTTTAAGCGCTCATCAAGAAATATCCACATCAATCAACAAGCGTTTTCCATTTAACGTGTTTAACATTCGTCGTAATGAGATCGTGTCATTTAGGTCGTCGTCGCCTCGATGTTGTTTAACGCAATTTTGTGGCCATGATGGTACATCGTTTTTCGCTTAACAACTCCTTAAATTCCAGCTTCAGCGGTGGTTCCTTCTGACAACTGTGACAGGTGTTACTCGGAGGGTGATTTGTAATTATGCTTTAAAGGGGAGTTTTCTTGGTATTTATACGGAGATTCTCCCAAATCTATTAATTATTATACAGCCTCCCTGCTCCGGCGGAAGCACGTTCTCCGCCTCTCCGCACCCGTCACATGCAAGCGGCTTGAGCCTGTTTAACTTGATGTTAGAAAATTGAAATATATTTACATTGTGCGAATTAACATGGAAACTTTGACGATGCTCGGTGTGACACCCTGTCACAGTGAAGAAATGTAGAACAAACTTTAAGGAGTTTGCTTACTTCATCCGGCGAACTCCTTCCGGCGGAACAGCGGGAAGCAGTATTGAACTGTAGTGAACGTTATTCCAGTTGTGAGATGTTACTAAATGGCTTTGGGTCTTGTGATAAGACGACATTGGATTTTCCTAACTTTCATTGAACTCGAATAAAACATCTCTTAATTTATATTTTAAACATAATGTTGTTGTTTAAACTAAATAAAATAGACCTTGTGAACCTCCGAGTGCTAATCAGTATGTTGAACGTTGAACCACATTGCTCAAACTTCCTCGCGTAATTCAAATTAATGATCACAATTACACAAATGTCTCAGATTTTGCCAAACATAAAATTTTATCGCTTCAATTTGCGAGATGAACCGACTGGTATTGTAACTACCTCAAACATTCGTACTTCAATTTGTTTAATGGCCACAAACAACTTTGTAGACTAATTGCTAATAATACAGGTATTTAAGGTGCTAGGTCTACCGGGGAAAATTATAATTGTGGAAGTTAAAATGTATTTACATTTTGTTTTAAACGTCATCTACGTTTTACGTAAAATAAGCCGTTTATCACCAATAATCGCTTTCTCCAACTTTGGTGCTATTAGATATTGAAATATCCCTTTACTGGTTAAAATTATTGATTTTAGAAACCGAATTTATTGAAAAAGGGTATCAACAAGGTATGATAACATGTTGTGTTCACAGTATTAAGTATAATATATAACATCTAATAGATTTTTCATTTGAACATCTAGCAAATTTTCCTTTGAAATAATGTAAAGCCTTCAAAACGTCACTCACACGTCGCCATTTCTAAACTTTTAAATTGCAAAATCGTACATGAATTCTAAAACAGTATAAACATTTTGCAAAGGCTTAGACTTTGCCACTTTTTCAATAAAAAGAAATTCGGGCGGTGTAAATTGATACCACAAACAGAAGTGTGTGCAAAAAGAAATAAACCCACCAGTAAAAAAATCCGTTTTACGTGTTCGAAATTCGAATTGGAACACAGGGTTTGAAAATGGCGAGAATCCCTGAAAAGGGACAAAAGCGGGTGGCCCGAAAACGTTTTTATTTTCATTTGTTTGATTGAAATGGGATTTGATCTGTACAGCTATTGGGAATACTTCAAGATGAATGTGAAAGGATACCCTCCAGGCGTGAGCAGAGAAGGACACTGAAAGAATGATATCTTTTCTTGCATTCTAAACAGATAGATAATAACATAAGTGTACAATATACATATTATATAATACACCTACACAGATGCTTCAAATGTGTTGAAAGTCGCACGTTCCGTTTTGACCGGTTTTCTCGGTAAAGCTCATTATTTTATTGCTTTATTTACTCTTATCAAGACGCATAAAAAGTTAACTCCTTGTTAAACTTGGGTTCTTCAGCACTGTTGTAAAAAGGTACTACAATCATTTTATATTGTATGTTGTTTGTGTGCGTTGAATTCGGATGAGTTGATTTATGGGCACTTTTATTGATTTAAACCTGAATAACGATTCACACAAAGGAACACATTTTTTAAATCAAGTTTATGTTACACAAATAAAAGAAGTAATGTGGCGAGTGATAAAAAAATACACGATTATTATATAGTAAAAATAAAATCTCCATTTCTGCTACGTAGGAGTTTCTGTAAAAGATGAGCCCCTTTGACCTCTATTATACGAACAACTGACCCATTAAGTGTTTTTTTTTTTAAGTAAACTGTGAGGACAGAATGCTGCATTCATTATATTTTTTTATGGCGGAAAGTACGACACGATATTAAAGCCACTAATTTACTGGCGGTCATTTACGGCGGGTTGAGGCTTAATTTGCTACACGGCAAATGGGAAAATTAGGGCTTGGGATGAATTTGGGAGAAAAGGCTGATTTTGCAGGCGAAACAAACTTTATCGCGGTGAAAGTTAAACGAATTAAATAGATTTATTGGTGAGGAAATCACTTTTCCCCGCTGCTGGTGTTTTACATAAAACCGTTTGGTGAATTTTAATTTTATTTCTCGATCTTAGAAAATCAGTAAAAGCTGGGTTTTAATGCAATACACACTTAGTAATTGAGTCGCCAATATTCAATTGATTTAAACAGACTAGTTCTCCGCCGCAAGGCTTATTATCTAAACCAACCGTTTCTTAATCTTGTTCATGGCACTTAAATCTTTTCTGACCTCTTCACTTATAAATCGTCTGTACTTGGTTGTACCTCACAGGAACCTTAGTTCTACTAAATTTAGTCTACTTTCATCCTTCCTGTACCAGTTTCATGCCTCGCTGTAACATGTTGGAACAATTCAAAACTTTATTCTGAATTGTTTACCTCACTTTCACCGACAATTTTGCGTAAGCGAGTTCTAAATTTGGTCCTTAATTAATCGAACTACCAGCATTCACATGAACACTTGTGACCACATTCTCTGAATAGGAGAAATATAATAAACCATGAATTTGAAATATATAAAAAATATTAAATACATAATCGGAAAGAGGCTTAGTTATTGCTTTGGCTGAGAATCTGAGACGATTCTTCTCTTCTTCGTGTTGTATAAAAATAATTTTTGGTTATTAAAAACCTCCGCTAAGATATGGCGGCAATATAAAAATATTTCAAACGGTATAACAATAATATTCGGATAATATTTATAGCGCCGTTTTTGTGAAAAATCACCTTGAGTGGGTTTAAGTGTACAATTTAACAATGTTGTAAATGAAAAAAGATCTTTTTTACCGAACGTCATGGGCCATCTGGTTTCAATTTTCGCTCCGCTGGTTACGAGAAGCTGTGATAAACAGCATATAAGAAAGCCATGTTTCGGCTTTTTAAGCTAGACAAATGACGAACTGGTAAGATTCAACTAAGCACCGGACAGTTCACAGAATTCAAAATACCTCACTAGCTAATCCAGATAAGAGCAAAAAGGGATGTACATAGGCAGATTTTCTCTAAAACTCTAGTTCAAATATTCGAATCCTTTTGGTAAGATGGTGGAATTTGATTGTGCCTTGTAACCTAGAAGGAGGTGTTCTTAGGAGATTTCTTCCTTACAGAATTATATTGCCTAAGTATTGGGAGGGATGGCTTATCTTTTTCCTTCGAGCTTAAGTAAAAAGGCCTTTGAAAATAAGATCCCTGCTAGATTCATGGGTCTCCGTTGGAAGGGCTGAGGTTAATAATGCTGTGCCAATCTTGAACGAGATAAAGTTATCAACTAAATTGGCAAATATTACTTAACAAGATTAAAGCTGGATGGCGTTAAAGATTCTGCAGAATCCCAGACGTGCTCCCACTTATTGATTCGGCTAATAAGATCAAAAAAATTACTGCCACAATTCCGTCTTATGACTTTTAAAAATTAGAAACGTTATAAGAAAAGTAACTGACATTAGGTAGTGACTTTTAATCTAGAGGGTTAGTGTTAAAAATACATACCCCTTTATATTGTTTCAGCTAAAACTATTTTTATAGTTTGAAATCAATTGCAGCGCTCAAATAGGTAATATCGATAATTGTGCATTTAATTTAATCATTTTAAATCTCTCTTTATGAGTAAAAATGACTGTTTTTTTGTCCCACTTAAAACTCTTGAAAGATAGCTTTAAAAATGGTTTTCATCATGAGCCATGAAAAGAGATATATATATATATATATATATATATATATATATATATATATATATATATATATATATATATATATTTCCACCTATTTTCTGACTGCTTGATAAGAAAATTTATTTTAAAAAATGAGTATTGAAACTAAAGTCTGATATAAAAAATAGTTAGAATTAAAAGAACAAATGCTGTTTCAATATGTATTAGTTAAATCATCAGCTGTCTCATGTCTAGAAATAATCGTGTTAGACAGGATTTTTTTCTAGGATAAAGTTAAGATATGTATCAAGGTATTTTTAAAAATATTTTTCAGAATTCTAAAATCCACCGAATTTCTTATTGTGAGGCCCAGTCTTTAACAGTTTCATCCAATTTTTATAATTTGCTGAATAGCGTAACAATAAGTGCTTTTCTTTTTGATCTGATTTTCAAATATAAAATATTTGAATTAAACTCGCTTTAAAATGTGGGTACCTATATACCTGCCTATTATATGTACTACCTCTGTGGAAGATTGTCCGCCTAAAACCTCAAACTTTTATAGTGATCTATTTTAAAATTAGTTTTTCAACCTTATATTGTAATATAATAATCAAATAATAAATGGATAACTTTTATAGCGCCATTTTTGTGGAAAAATCACCTCAGGGACGTTTTACAAATTAAATTATTTAATCTTTAACTCATCACTTAAGCTTATAACTAATAACTTACAGTTAAGATTTATTACTAATGGCTTACAACATTTAATAATATGTAATATTTTCAACTAGTGTCTTGCAATTAAGACTTATAGCTTGTAACTTACTACTGAGTATAACTTATAACTAGTGACTTACATCTAAGATTTCATTAGTATTACTTCATTACCTATTCATTATTGCTCCACATTTGCATTACTGTTCAACGATTATTTTTTTGTGTAACGATATATAATAGAACATGTTTCAAATTCTCCAAAAAAGAGCAATGATAATTATACTTAGGCGAAATAGATTTTCAAAAGTAGTAAAAATGACAGTCAAACTAAATTGGCTAACAGTGAAACAGATGCCAACATTAATATTTACACATACAATAAAAACAAAACCTATTACCAACTTATTACCAAATTATTTACAACGTGGATATTCACAGACATAATACAAGGAATAATAAATCAATTTCGGAGACCGAGCCTTTGCCGTAGCAGACCCCATAGCTTGAAATAACTTCCCTTCACATTTGCAAAAGATCGACAGCCAACTAAGTTCAGAGCAAAACTAAAGACAATATATTATAAAATTGTAACGTTTTTTTTATCGCAAAGCCGGTGGGGAAAAATGCTTTTTTTCTTTAAGTAATTTTTTTGAGAGGAGATACCTTTACATTTGAGTGTCAAAGAGCCACTCGTATCAAAGACTTGAACAATATGACATTACCGAGACTTAAAAAATCAAAGTTAACGTCAGTATATTTTCACGTTACAACGTGAATCGAACCCATTTTACTAGAAACCGCAAATGCTATATTTGATCATCTTCAAATATCTTAACTATTAAGTTTCTTCGAATAAAATTGTGGAAACTCTTTCAGATCGCCAAGTAATATCTACCATAAGTTATAGAGCTTTGGAATGTTTTAGTTTTTTACTGATAACCTGACATTGTTAGAATTCTTCCTACTACCATCATTATTAAGAGAAAATATTGCATGTGCCATGATGAAGAACTTTGCCACTACAGGATTGAATCTGACATGTCCGAGTGGGAACCCGATGCTTTAGTTCGCTCAGTCATTAACCGTAAGGCAAGACGACATATTGTTGTGCGTTTCATATTTTTAATGTGCGTGCTTAGAAAAAATAGTTTTTTATAACTAATGACATAAAATAAAAGAATTCCTCGGTGAAGAGTGGTAATGCTAGCGTAACACGAGTAAAGGTGGTATAATTACGTAACAAAGGGAGCCAGATAAATCTTAAGACTTATTAGGCCTATTTATGGAAACAGTGATAAAATAATGTCAGCGAATATCTCTGCGACCACAATAGGTGCCAACTCCTTGTAAGTAATAACTATCGTGACAGGAGATTGAACGGATTTGTAACGGGAGCCAAAGACTTTACAGTGGTTTGCTAGGGTGATAAATATTAACAATTTGTATTTGAATAAAGGTGAGAATGTTAGAACGATTACTATTAAAGCCTTTGAAAATGTTTTGTTAAGCCGCTATGAATATCAAAGAGACATAATTTTGATTTAACATAATTCTAAATTCTAAAGAAAAACCTAATTTTTAACATATTTTTCATTTTTATACTGGCTTCAATCAGTAGGATTGTAGCACCCACAATTCAGTAGAACTAAGAAAGAACGGTACCTACCTAACTATTCAGGTCTGGTAAAAAAAACTTTGTTTTTTTACATTTCAAGGAACAATATGTTTCTAAATAATTAAGTCTCACCGAGACAACACCGAAAGTAACCACTTTTGTAGTAAAATGAGTGATGAGAAAAAATACAAAAAAATATTGATCATTTACTGCACGCAAAAAAAACATAGATTTTTTACAACTATTTATTATTCCACTCCGGGATTTAAATTTTCAGAGTCAATATTTTCAACAAAACGTTAAAACATAGAACAACAGTTGGCAGCTTCTAATTGTAGTGAATGCATGAATCTCTTCTGTGTATATTATGTGTAAATGTTTTTCTATTCAATTTAATCTAATTAATTTTTAGCTCTTATGGCTAAGGGAGCTAAATATTGTCTTTATCAAAACATAACCACGCATTTCTCTGGTTTCTACGCTTACAATTTTATTGAGGTAATGTGTTCCAAGAGTCTTCGATAACTCAAATTCAAATTAAACGTTAAAAACCCACGCAAGTACGAAATACGAAACATGCTGCTGTGCAAAAATCTATACGCGTTCTAGAAACTCACGAAGCCGTGATAAATAATGTAGTATTATGGAAACTGCTAGGCTGGAACGACCGTCGACAGCAAGAAATATCTAGGTGGAAAGCAATTAAATTCATCGCAGAACGAGCTTAGTGGCAACTAATTAGATTTTTTATAGAACTTTATCCAGGAGGCCCGGAGGCTTCCTTGACGGCTTATGTCATCGTTGGACATATATTGTAAGGAGGATATTTTAAAAGGAGGAGTAAACCTAGATCTTGAAAGGACCTATTTTAAAACAGTGAGAGAATGCAAAACCTGGAAAATTCTACCACAGCTGAGTTGCTAAACACTTTCTTCACGAGTCCTTAAAACTTTCCATTCTCTTGCAGCGAATATCAATTAGGTTCAAACGTGGGGTGCGTATTTTGCATCTCCCGATGTGAAGTGGTGCAAGATGGATCAATGATTCTACTTCTACGGAGTACCGTCCATTGAAATACTGGGAAATCAGACACAGTTTTACCAAGTGACGTTTGGTTTCTAAAGATTGCAATCCGTTATAATAATAATAATAATCTTTATTTAATTTTAGTTTACAGTAATAACGATAAAAAAGGATAAACATAATATAAGGTTGTGTAAAGGTGTATGTACAATGATGAATATATTTGAACTAGAGATCGATACATTGGAAACATAATATATATAATAAGCACAGTGATCAAAAAGAAGTATAGACTAGTCTCGTTTATTAGATATGGAAAAGTATTGAAAAGGATTGCACGTTTTTACACAGTCAAGAGATTTTTTCAGGTAGTCGAACCACTATAGGGCCCATAGGATAAGTTTTGTTTACATGTATGCTGAAAAGATATAATAAATCGTAAATTTATATTTCTTCCTACTTAAGTCAATTGAGTCTTTTTTTACTATTTATAGTTTTTGTGTTTAATTTGTAGAACTCCATTTTAATTTTTATATAATTCAATTGAATTAAATTTAATATTATTATTATTGAGTTCTGCTATTTAAAGTTTTTTATTTTAGTTTTTAGTGACAGCTGTTTCGGCGTTTAAGGCCATTGTCAAACTGTCTTTTGTCTTTTTTTACTCTATTTTATAAACGCTTCCCAACCAAACAACTTTACTCTACCAACATAACATTTGCTATATATTATTGTAACTAGCTCTTGGTGCAATTTTGACGATGGCTCAGCTGAGAATAACCTATTTCCTTAAAATACGCGATTTATAAAATAAACACGTACACGGAAAAGGGGTTGGAAATGATGAAGATGACAAAGAAATTTTCTAAATATGTAATACCTCTCGGAGACGTGCCGTGTCAATTCGTGCTGGTAACCGGCAGTAGTTTCTAAACTCTTTAGGGAAGAACGACCTGAGCTCACGCAGGTTAAGGTAAGACATAAACTACGGACTGCGGAACTCATTCACGGTTGAGTAGAATTAAAATTGGAGACGGTTTTCTCAGATGGAGATGTTTCGAAATCCATCACATTTGATAACCATCTAATCTACAATCGGCGACATTTATAATATTCGACATATAAATAGTTCCCGCCAAACGCCGATTCTCGGTCCACTTTATAACGATCATGCTTGTTAACAATAAAAAGCTGGAACGGGCCGAGGCAGTTTATCCGGGGCCAATTTAAAATGGCGCTGATTGTTGATTGTAAGGTTATCAAATGTTATGGTATTTTAACCATCCCAGCTTAATATTTTATATGCTAGGACTTGCCAATAAAAATATTGATACCTTTTATCTATCCATTTCAAATATAGAATAATGTTTTTAGGTAGGTAGGGATTGAAAAATTTTTTTTTAATATTTTGTAATTTAAATTAACATCAGTTCCAAATTTGATAAGTTCACACTCGTACATACGTGCGTATGTACTCACAAAGTTATAGTTAATATTAAAACAAAATAGCAATTCAGTTTTATGTTGTACCTTCGCGAACTTACATCAACCTGACTGATCATTTAAATGTACTTATACTTTATAAGCCAGGTCGATGTAAGTTCCTGTCTACGCGGCTTGCCTGTTTGAATGAACTTAATGTGGCGAGAACGATCTTTAAATATTATACCATTATTTTTTTTATCAAAAGAACAAATTGTTTACCTCGAAAGGCAACTTTTTTTAATTTTTTATTGGACTTAATGAATTGTATTCTCTTATTTCTTGTTTTTTACATCTTGAACGGATTTTTTTACTGAATTATGTATTAGGTTTGTTTGATTCGTTGTTTGTTGAATCTGTAGATTTAAAAAAATGGGAATATTAATTATTAATAATGATTGGCCGTTACGACCGCTTTCATCTAAAAGAAACAAGTTAGAAATTGAATAGTAATATGAACAGTATTTACATCAAATCAAATGATAATTTTTTTAAATTTCAATGGCGAGGCTTGAATAAAATGCACGTCGAAAAATTAAACATTTTCAATATTAACTTTTTTCTTATTTTATCTGCAAGAGTGCTAGAGATTTTTTTCTTTAATTTTACCCGCGCATGAACCTTCTTTTATCAGACTAAGGAATGAAGGAATGCCGTCATTAGCAAGGTATTGGCAACGCTAAATAAAATAGTTCGGGAACGAAATTAATCCTCCCCAGTAAAAAACACAATCATCCTGCCTACTGTCTGTCGGCCTGCGGTAAAAACTACCCCAAATTAACGCCTAAAGGAATGGACGGCCATGATGCCGCCCACCCTTCCTTGCCTACGGACCTAAGCGGTCGAGCATTGCTAGAATGACAGACGAAAACACTGTGGCCTTAACTGGCTGCGTTCGTTTATGTACTATTTCAGTTTGATTTTTTTGTATTCTTTCAATATTGCGGATAATTTAAAAGGAAATAAAAAGCTCAATCAATTATTGCCAATCTATTTATTTTCATTTTTTTAGATTTGTCAGATAATCGTGAAATATTATATTTCAAATAATATCCTCATTCAAGTTATTGACGATGAAAATACTCATTTGTCAAAGTATATTTGATATTTTGGGCTGAATCAAACGACTGTGAAATTATAAAAAAAGAGTTATTTTAACGTACAATATTTACTTGATGTATACATTTCCTCTTATTGTACGGTAATTTCAATACAATACCCTTAAAAAGCTATCTGATATTTTCCTGTTATTTCAATAAGTTATAATATTTAGTCGACGTTTACAAAATCATTGGGGCTTAGTGATAATAAAAATTACAGGTTTAAAACGTATTGAGCTGTCACCCAAATAAGTCATGGTCTGGTTATATTTTTGTAGAAAATTTATAACTTTTTATGATTACACCCTTGTACCCTTTTAAATTTAAGTGTGATTGATATCATTTTCAAGAAATTCGATAAGATTCAATTTATGTCGTAAAATCTTAGCTTGTATTGCAATTACGTATTCTACTTTCTAATAATAGTGTTTTTAATCATAATATTCCTGTTATAGATATCTAATACTTTTTGGATATTTCTCATTTCTGGGATGTAATCTCCAACTAGATTTATTTGCGAGACTTTACCATTCTATTCAGTCCGGTGGAACGTGTTTCAATAACTTCTTGTTCTTACCATCCCCGATATCTGACGGTTAGAGCCCAGCTTAAGTTACCCTCCGGGTGGATAGCGTTCTATGGCAAGTTGAATAAGGAAATGAGAGGAGGGATTGCTTTATCTGGGTCTTGAAGAGACCCAGATTGTATTAGCGTTGATTGGTATAAAAATGTGTGCCCCTGCATTTTAATATAAAGAGATAATGTGCCAATAAAAAGAATGTTTTAAGCAATTTAACTGCAAATCGTCCTTCTGGTGTATTTAAATAAACCTTATTGAGATATTATGTAATAATTACAATAAAAATAATTATAAAATTTGAATAATTTATAGTGCGCCGTTTTTGTGAAAAATCACCTCAACGGCGCTGTATTAGTGTTAATTTCTAGTTAATATTATTGTTTAGTTTATATAAATATACAGAAACAAACTTACTTGGCAAGTCACTTCTGGCAGGATACAATCACTTGATTATAATAACTTAAAATAAGCTGATTTATGTTTTTCATTTACAGGATGGGTACAAACTACGTTACTTCTTACAGTGTGACCATTTATTTTGGTTCTAATATCAAGCAGAGCTCAATCTTTTAATTATAATGTTTTTATTTCATATATACTTATATTTCACTTTTATTTCGGATGTCATATTTCAGTAACATTATAAGCATTGCAACATAGCAAAGATGTTGACATTTTTTGCAAAATACGTTTACATTTTGATCATCAATTTCGTACTAAAAGCCTTTAAAAATGCTTTCACTCTTACCGATCCTTAAATCCTTACGTCTGTAACATTCACATTTACATTAAGAGAAGCAGGACCAATAATTTTGTTTTTAAGTTCTTGCGGCATTAACAGGTATACGGCCTGAACTCTTAGTAAAACTTATTTTTTTATTTAAAAAACATAAAGTTTTAAACATATTTTGAAAAATAAAGTTATGAATATGTTGCATTCGTCAGTGAAGTTTCCGCTCACAATATATATTTTCAACAAAAATAAAATAATAATAAATTAAACAATATATTAACTGCAAACTACATAAAAATAATACATCATAAAATATTGTAAGCAAAGTTATAAATACGTACGAAACAAAAGAAAGGATCACAACATAATGCAAATAAGATAATAATAATTAACAAAGCTTATATCTATAACGCACAACAGAGTTAGGGATTATTATAAAAAGCTCGCATTCAATAATTATTATTAAAAGCTTCCATGCAACTGTTAGAACAAGGCTGTCATTTGTCACTAACAGAATACCAACAATATTTTCTAAATTAAAATATGTAATAGGATTCACGTAAAAATGCTTATAGTAGCGTAGTATATATTTTAAGTACCTACCTAAAGTGATTCACACATGGTACCGGTGGAAAAAGGGGACAACATAACACAGTTTTCTCTCTTTTCTCGTCAGCACGGACCGGGTGGGTAGGGGTGCTTGATTGGTCAGCTAGCCTAAGCAATCGGAGCGGGCTCTGTTTCAAATTTTTTTTGTTTACTTCGCACCATGTTAATTATGTGTTTTTGTAACACTTAATGATTCAAATTGGAGCTTTGAATAAACACCCGACGTATTAGTAATGGTCTGATTCTGTGAAAGCTTTTTTTATGTAGTGTTCTGGCGTAAGATTTATATATTGATGTAAGCACATTTTTATTTTAAATAACTGTACCAATTTTTTTTCGTCCATTAAAAAAAAGTATTCTTCAAATAACTATGTTATTTTACGTAGTTTAATCCTTATTATAGAATTCCGACACAGTTTATTTCAACCAAGATCTACTAAAATCCGATGTCTCCTTTGCACATACAGAGGACATTGAAATTTAGTCAACAAAGGACATTTTTTTGGTGAATTTCGGAATTCACATATATTTTTGTCTATTTTTTCTAATAAGATATAATGTTATGGCGCTGAATGCATATTTTTTTGAAAAAATTAAATTGTTTAAAAATTGAGTTTACATATTAAGTGAGTTTCGATCATTGTTATGTTCAAACAATATAAATATGAATAGTTAATTGGTAAGGTAGGAATGAATGGAAATTATTTATAATAAAAATATAAATTTAAAAAAAATAACTTTCAGAAATTCCCACTGTGCTCTTATAAGAGAATTAACTAAAATATTAATGAAAACTTAGCATTTCTTGAATAATATTTTGACGGCCTCCATGGTCGAGTGGTAAGACGCTCGACTACGAATCCAAAGGTCGCGGGTTCAAACACGGCGTGCGCTAATAACTTTTATTTAAATTATATGTGTCATAACACATTTAATTCATACGAAAATAATAAAAAGTATATTTGCGGCACGTTCCAGAGTGGTAGATACTCTAAGTATCGCCCTGGTGAAAGACCACCATTCAGAATTAAAACGTTGCTTGAAATGGCTTTAGCCGTGTTTGGTGACCAGATCTGAATAGCCAGGTACTTCCCAACCTACCTCATCTCCTTCCCCTCACGACTACCTTCAGCCTCACAACATACCCCAATCGGGGATGCCATAGTCTCACTGGCTTTAGACGGTTGGGAGCAGTTGAGACTCTTGTGCGGTATTCACGTAAAAAAAATTAAAAAAAGTTGGCAACACTGAGATTTAAATTCACAAAGATTTTTAATAATTAATAATCTCTTGAGAAGTGAAAGGAGATTTTGTTCAAATACTCGAACACACGAGCATGTGAGTGACTTTTCAAAAATGCATATAAGTGTAAAAACTTACATTTTAAGCTTGCTCACGAGTAGTGAATAAAGCATTTAATCCCAATATTAAAGGTTATTTGACACTTTTTTGCTACTTAAAAATGAAGTGAAATTGTAAAGTTGCAACCTTTTGCAACCATTAACAAGAACTGAGGGATATGAAAAACCTTCAATAAATATACTCGCCAATTTCGTAGAGTTTGTAGGTAGGTACTTAAATTAGATTGTTGAGATTCTCTCCCATCCGATAAAAGAAAAGATTTTCAATTTGCTGTCCATCATTTGACATTTTTTGTTGTACCCTTGGATTGACGTCTTCCCTCGACCGCCGATCGCTAACAAACTAGCTTGATATATTTATATCGACTTTATCTACGCAAAAGGTTTTTTTCCACCGAATGATTCATTACGACATTATTTTTCTTCTTTTTGCCAGGTTTCAACCACTATTTCTTGCTACGTGATTTGCTTTCAAAGTATTTCCCCTTTTTCGTGGGTAACGAATATACTAGTGCCCTCATCACATATTTTACAGTTGATGTAAAATTTGGTTCTAATGGACTGTCACTCACTTCCCATTTTATTACCTAGGCAAGGCATCAGCAAAATTTTAAGTGTATTTTAAGACGACTCGTTAAAAACGACTTTGGGAGCAATCAAATCCGTATCCAGAGGGTAAAATCATTGAGATGTCTCATAAAGTCGCACAATTTATTACGGCATTAAAACCTGAATCCGATAAATTGACAAACCGAGTCATGTGCCCGTTTTGTTCCGGCGAGTCTCCTTTACTAGTGTACCTATCTGCTTAACGTATTAACTCTTAATTCCTTAGGATCCAAGATCATTTTTCCAATACTCTTTTAAGAAGAATAACAGTGTAATTTGTGATCAAATGCGTAATCTATGTAAATTTTCATGATTTTTGGAGAGCATCATCTTACTCCAAGCCACTGTATGGCTACGATGGTATTGGCTTATACGATATTTGCCAAGATACCTCTTTATTTTACAAATAATTTAACAGCTTCTTAACCACTTTTTACAAATACAATAATTATATTAAATAAAAGAATACTTTGTTTTAAAACCAGAAAATTTATTATGATGAAGGCCAACCGGTTTAGCTTGGATCAAGCTTCGTCAGGGCACATATAATAACAGTTATTATATGTGCCCTGACGAAGCTTGATCCAAGCAAAACCGGTCGGCCTTCATCATAATAAATTCTGTGGTTTTAAAACAAAGTATTCTTTTATTTAATATAATGTCCAACCACCATGTGATTGCTTCTTACGAAAAAAAATAAATAAATAAAAAATAATTATATTGTTTGAAATGGTAAAAGCTGTGAATATTGAGTGACTAGATTAGAATATTCAGGTCCTACAAGTTCCCCCATTTTCTCTTAATCCTGCTTAATTATTTTTCAAAACGATTATTTCCTATAATTTTGCTGATTTTGGGTAGAATTCTTGTGGGTCGCGGCATAAAAAAAATGATAAAATCTCATATTATATTAGTATAGAAAATAACTAAATCAGTCATTTATAAATAAAATTCGACAAGGCATTTTTCTTTACTATATCTATATCTTTTGATTCCCTGTTGATTAATTAGGGTGATCTTTGTAACTACGTGCTACCTGGAGGTAGCATGTTAAAATACACCCTTGACGAATCTAGTAAAGTGCGTAAGTCTCTTAAACTACCGTGGCAAATCTTACTTGAATAAAATATTGTCTCCCTGAAACTTTCCAACGTCGTAAAGTAGTAACCTTGGCTTTAAAGGCTCTGCATAAGGGTTATGAAAAGGCTGAGTAGATTATTGATCGATAATATATCAAGGTAAAGATCAAACTGTTGAAATGTGAACTGCATATACTTTTATACCTTTTATAAAAATCTTCATTATATTACTTACAGTTATTTCCTAAAAAAATACTTTTGTATTCGATTATTTCCAACGTGAATAGATACTTTTTCAAAATAACTTAACATACTACATAATTTCCTTTAATATTTCAACAAAATACAAAATATAGTGTTTATTATTCTGTTTCCCCTCTCCCTAAAAGCTACCGTTCATCAGCGGCAGAATAAATATGGTAATTTAATTTATGTTTTCGACTTATTCCACACAAACAACAGTTTGAATTACTTTCAAGAGAGTTCCAGCAAATAATTTTTGTGACAATCCTATTCGATCGGAACCCCTATTTTCTTAGTAAAAATAAAAATTATGCAAAAAAATACAGAGACTCGTCCTAGTTGTTGACAGTTGTACGTAAATATTTGAATTAAAGTTTTGTTGTGATTTCTAACTAGATTGTAGAGATTTCACAGTTCGTAGTATCGTATTTAACATAAACAATAAGCTCTTCTCCACAATTTTGCTAAAGCACTATTTTCCGGAAATATTTAGATCACCTGTCTACATATAGTCATAGAGTGATTAATTGCTTAAGGCCCTTTATAATATACACGAATTGTCTTTATCCGACCTTTATATCACATGTACGGCCTTTCAATATTCTTAAGGCAATACAGGCACAGGCAGAAGGATTCAAATTTAATTCTCATCATATTGAATCAAAATTATGATTCTGATGTGGTTCAAATTATCTGAAATGTACGGAAAAATCTCTATTTGGGCCACTAATGTAGAAAGGATATCTTATTATTCCGGAACCTATTTGAAAAGATCATTTATGCAAAACAAATTTACTGAGAGCGATAATATTAAGTTGTGGAAGATAATCCTACCTTTCAGTTTGAGCATTATTAATATCACACTAATATGTGGGTTAATAATAGTATTCTTCATATGGATATACAACATATGATTCCTTGGGAGGTATCATAATTAAATTAAATAAATGATTAAGCCTTTTTTTTAGAATCGTTTTTATCATTTTGTTTTGTACGTACACAATGGTTTATGTAACTGACAAACAGAAGAAAAACAACGTATTTTTTTTACTTCTATGTTTCAGAAACATCAGTTAAACACGAGTGTTGTAAAATATTATATAAAAGCCTAATATTTACATGTTTTAAATTAATAATACACCTAAAGTATCATTCATATTCTGAACGAACACATGTCACTCAATCCAATGAATATTTAAAAATAATAAAAATAAAATCGCATTTTACAATTAGAAGTCATCCAAATCCAGCCCTTTTTGTAGGTGGGTATTAGGTACGAGGTACCTAATAGATCTGATAAACAAATAATGAAAAATTTCCGTGCTTTTCTGAAAGGTTTTTTCGTCAGCGCACCGCGTTGTGTTTGACAAGAGTTCCGTGTTCAAAATTTCGCCTGTCCAAATTGGTGCTGAGTTCTATAACTTCTGTAATTTTTTATATTTTCGAATCCACTGAATTTAGTTCATTCCATTTTCTGCCAAGTCAAAATGGCTTTATTATTTCACGGGATTTTCCCATTTTATAAATACGGTTATGTGTGAATAATATTTAAGATATAAATGTTGTCTTAATGGTTATTCCGATTTTTGTATGTTTTCGTAAACACGTTTATGCAGATTCCTAGTATTTCACGGGTTAAGGTTCAAAGCATTTTTTTATCTGATAAAAGAAAACTTGTTTACCAAATTTAAATGTTGTATTTGTTAGAGAAAATTCTAGATTTATTTTCTTAACGTTGAACCATTTTATTTTACACTTAAAATAACGTTTATTTAAGTATGACGTAAAATAAACATCGTATTTTTTTAACAAAGCATGGAAAAAATATAAAATGGTAATAATCCCGTAAAGTGAATTTTCGGAATCTTCTATTTTTATTGTAAATCAGCATTCAGGTTCACCTTGATTCAGTAAGTGCCTGAAATGGATAGCGTACCCTGCTCTCACTCTTAAACTGAATGTCTCTTCGGATTCCTAAAACAATGTTTTAATTAAAATACCTTTCTGCTCCACTAAAGGTTACCCCTCCTGCCTGAGAATTCCTCCCTTAACCCGTCAACCCCTTAAAGGCTTTTTATATGTATAAATAAGCGACCGCAAGTCTGTTTTCGCTCCTAATGAACTACCCTCATTTCAGATTCTCCTCGTGTTCCCCTGTCAATCCGCGGTACACATGCTATCCTCCCCCTCACTCTCCCTTCTCTCACCTCCTCGTGCCGCCCCAAACCACCCCCGCTTTTTACTCCCCCTTGGCAAAGAGGTAAACGTACGCACCAAGAAATGTTAAAAGATGTCAAAAATATGATCAAGCGGTATGAAGATATGACGACATCTATCATAAAAATATTATTTACAAACGATTCTCACAAAATATATGTGGATATCATAAAATGTTATATTTTGATACTTCTTCTTTATATACTACTTCCTGACTTGGTACTACGACTCAGCCTCTCTCAAACTTCTCTTATGTATCCGTTTTGGTGGGGTCGTCTAGAACTCGAAACCGACAACTATTTCCAGATGATCAGCCAATCTTATCTGTGAGCGACGTCTGCGTCTCTTTCCTAACCGAGGACTCCACCCGACAATATTGTAATTCTAACGAGCAACTTATATTCATGCCACATGCCCAGCATAATTCCACATTGTTCATGATGACCCGAAATATATAATTTATTGTTCAAATCGTAAAACCTTCACAACTTAACATGCTTACTTCAAACACTCAAAGAAAGTTTGTTTTTCTACCCATTCATCCACTTTTTTCGGGGAGATTTGTATTAAACTTTCCTTCGAGGCTGTCTAAGATATGAAATTTCATATACTTGCACAACACAGTGTTCTGCGCACCGCCCGCGCCCGGCCGGCTGAAGTGAATCTATCACGGCGGGGATAGGAAATCTTCTTAGTTTACAAAACCACTTATTTCCGCTGAAATATGACTAGGGAGAAGTGACGCGCTGAAACACTTGAAAATTACGCTGCCAAAACGAGAAAACAGTGAAGCTATTTATCAAATGGTAACTCGTGTCAAATGGGCTGGATTCTGGTGGCACGGAATTCTCGTAGTACGTGTCACAACGTGGACAATTTATGTTAGAACTTCCTGATTTTTTTGAAAATGATGAATAATGAGCAGCATGTGTCATCTTTTTGATTTTTGAGAAAGTTTTCGCTTACGCTTTATATATAATGCATAGTAAAGAAACCTCTTGTTTCGGGAGAGTCTTTAGAGAGATTAGAAAACTTTCAAGCGTAGGAAATACACATTTAAAATTGAATATCTCATTTAAATTAAAACCGTTATATTCGTATACCATTTTGCAAATCATATTTATAGATGACAGCCAAATTGGAAGAAATTGAAAAAATAATAATTTAACGTAGTATGAAATCGATTAAAATGTCGTTTTCAACCGGTTATTTTTTTTTTCTAGCCTTTTCGGTTTCAAATCTACGTTGAAGATTATTGATATTATTTCAGTAATTAATATAAAAAATAATCCTTTCACTTGAAGTACGCTAACGAAAAAATCAATAAAAATCAATGACATTTGTCAATTTATCTGGCAAAAAGAAAATGTTAATCTATCTAGAAACGCCTAAGAATGTTAGTAAAAAATGTGAAGTGTTTGCTTAGTGCTTTAAAAAACGAATAGTTTCATCATCAACTTTCATCGTGCACAAACATCAGATTCTAGCTACCGTAAAATTAATTATGAGCATACCAATATGATTTTATGGAACGAATTCCGAATTTTGTGTGGGGGAGCGTTGGTGGTTAATGCAGAAAGAACTGCTGGAATTATTTCCAGGAATGGATTTATTATAAGTAGGGCACAAACATATCTCATCATGCAACCGTCATAATGTTGAAAATATCTTCCCAGAAACCCAGTTTAGTTATTTCCCGAGATGTATTTAGATTAATATCCATCCCATTTTTTTCTGGAAATAATTTGAATTTAACTTAAAAGTTCTGAAAAAACTTTTTTTTTTTAATTGTATTTTAAGAAGTTATAAACAGTTGTTTCAGTAGAGTAAGTGCATAATTTTGTTTTTAAGTACTTTGTTTTATAGAACTAAAGTAATATCAAGAACATTCTCCAGCTTTTTTTTAAAGAAATCATATTTCAATTTTATCAGTTTCTAGTCAGTAAGGGATTAAAATATTATTTTTATTTATATTCTTTTAAAGAGCCCTGAATATTTCGTAATTATAAAATGAAAATATAATTTAACTGCATCCGTTTATAATCTGTAAGAGATTAAAATATTACGTATATTGGCATTACTTTAAAGTTCTCATAATATTTAATAAAACTAGAAGGCAATAATAAAAACTATATAAAATGCAAAACTGGTACGTAAATCAAGAAAATAATTACTACTATCTGGAAGATGTGTAGGTTTTTAAAGTCTTTAATACAGAAAACCTCTTCTATAAAGTTTCCATAACTATTGAACGGAGAGTTCTGGGGTAATAAAATTCACATCCTTTTTTATCATGAAACTTCAAGGGTAGGTAGGTACATTTAATTATTTTTTGTTAAAAAAATATTTTCATTTTCAGCTAGGAAGCTTTGAAATATTTTTTTTTTTTTGATTCGAAGGAAGGTTTTGACAAATGGTGTGTGGTGAAGAATTATGAAAACATCATTACTTTTTTGTCATTTTACCATTCTTGCATTCTTTCGTCGATTTTATTTAACGTTTTTCTGTGAAATGCGTGAAATAATCAAATACGTGACTCCACATGCGAACAAAACTGTTTACGTAAGCTATTTTAACTTATCTTGGAAAGAGAAAATAAAGATTTAAATATGATACGTTAATAACCAGTTTCCTAGAAACATGTTTCCTAAAATTTGGTAATATTTTTATTGCGTGTTACGGATTTCTCCATTTACAATACACGTGTAACATAATTTATAAAAGTGTAAACAATTTGACAGAAAATAATGACATTTAAATTGAAAAAATGTATTAAAATTAGAAAAAACTTTAAATTACTAATGCTTAGGTTTTTTTATATTTAAATTATATCAATAATCTACTCGTTAACCACGAATATGATACAGAATAAACTAGAAGATATAAAAACAATCGTCACAACAGAGACTCGAACTCGGATCTTCTACTCTATCCGGGAGTAAAGACATAGTAGAGGATCCGAGTTCGATTCTCGATTGTGACCATTGTCTTCTTATTTTCTGGCTTTTTCTGTTTCATATTTGTGTTTTAGATTATTGATATTATTTCAATATTTGTAAAAATATATTGTAGAGTTACCTAATGCGACCTTTGAACCCTTCAAGACTAATGTTGGAAATGTCAGAAGACCCAGAAATATAATTTGGCAGTGTCATACTATGCTGGCCCAGCACGTCCGTCATGCCATGTGGAATACATAGCAGATCGCGGTGTCCATATCCTGGTGGTAGTTCAATTGATAGCATTTCAGGAGGCATGTACTGTCAATCAAATAATGTAATATTTTAAACACAGTTTCTGTAGGAGCCCCATTCCTCCTGGATTGGATACTTCAGTAGCGCGTCTCGGCAAGTATTGTTGTTTATTGTAGTAAACTAGTAAGTGGGTATTCACTATGCAGTCTCATATAAACATAGCTTAGGCTCTTTTTTTACATTTGTTCAGATAAACCTATAAATATATTTGTGGAAAGCAATCACTTTGTGGTTTAACATATTTGGAGAAATTAAAAAATAACCTTCTATAAGACAACGGATGTTATTTTAATTTTTATGACCGACCGGTTTCGCTCTCCCAAAGCTTCGTCATATTATTTATAATCAGTTAAATTTGTCCAGTACTCCAATATTAGGTTTATTTCCTGTAAACTCATTGATGTATCATTATTCGTTAATCACATTCTTCGTTGACGTTTGGTCTCTTTCAATTTATATTATCTGTCTCTTTGTTCCTTTGTTATAATTTAAATGTTATTCTTGTGTTTTCTCATTGCTCTATTATTTTATATTATGTTTTATTTTTCTTTTGTACGTATATAGTTTAATTTTTGGGCTAAACGAAACCGGTCGGTCATAAAAATTTTAATAATAGCCGTGGTCTTGTCCAAAGTTATTTCTTCATTTCATTAATACTTTTGCTTGGAGAAAAGACGGGTTGTAATCTTTAGTAAGTATGTATCTCTAATAAAAAAATCACATTTTTTATACAAAAAAAATAAATAGTGTTAGAAATTAATGTATCTATCAATAAATAAAAGTTTTTTTTCCGTTTGGCAACCGAAAACGGTAGTTATTTTTAACCATTGAACTATTTATGAAATACCTAATGCTTTATGAAAAAATTGTGTTGACCTGTTTTCACAAGACTACCAAAGCTCTTACTTGTTTATGTGTCTCACGGAAGATTTATCAGATGCTCGTTCACTATTGGGGTCAGAACATTGGGCGACAACTGGAAATGCAAAAGTTTTAACACCCTGAAGACAGCCTTGTTGTTGATTTAGGCAAATTTGTTACTGAGATATTAAGACGACCCAAGGCTTGAGAGGCAGCAAAAAGCTACTAGAACTTTTAACTGAAAGTCTAAATTTCAAAGCCAAAACAATTTTATTTATATATTCATAATTAAATAATCCGAGAATTTATAAGAACGTACCATTAAACACTAATGATTTTTTTTTCTTGACTATAATTTCTTCTTTGACATGTTGAATTCGCCAATAAAATAAAACTTAATATTTTTTAAGTGACGTAACTAACAAACCATAACGCTGTTTCCCGCAGGGGTAGGCATAGAGGGCGGACCGCCATACAACTCTGTCTTGTCACGCAATCCTTGCTTCATTTATATTCATACATACTCTTCTGTTATTCTAACTCTTCACATGGCCCGATTCAAGTAATTGATTCACTTGATCGTGCCATGTCTTCCTCGGGTGTCTCCGACTTCTTTTTCTATTCACTGTTGCATAATATATTTTTTTCACACTCCTTTCTTCGTTCATTTGCTCTGCATGCCCAAACCGTCCCTTTTTTAATCCTATTTATTACGTTTACATCAGCCTTGCATTCTTTACGGATATCAACATTTTTAATACGGTCGTACATGGTTTAACCATACATACGCCTCAGGGATCTCATTTCCACAGAATTTAGTCTACTTTCTTCTTTCCTCTGCCAGTTCCATGCTCACTGCCATAGGGTTGGTATAAGAACTCCATTGTGGACTACTGGCTTCGCTTCTTTCGACATTTTATTTTTATTTGCGTTAACAACTTGCAATCCTCCATTAATGGAGTTTTCTGAATTCACCCTTCTTTCAATATCCTTATCAGCCTTTCCGTCTTTCGTAAACATACTTCAAAAATACACAAACTCATCCACTTGCTTCAAGTATTCGTCATTCACAACTATTTTGCACACTGTTTTTATAATCTTTCTTTCAAACACCATGACTTTGGACTTATTTACATTCATCATCAACTCATGTTTTGCATACATACTTGGATCATCCTAGACTCGTTTTAGGTGACGTAACGATAATATGGTATACCAATATATGTGATTAAGTTATTTGAATTACTACAAGGTAATTATAAACAGCAAACTCGTGTAGGGGATTAACAATGTTAGCAAAAGTCATAAAGTTACCATTAAAATATGACTAGTTAGTAGCCGAGTGGACGAATGCGTCGGGTTCCCACACAGACGTCACGGGTTCAATCCTCAGCTACTCCGTTATTGCACAAGCAACAATTTTCGTTTGTAATTACAGTAGCAGGAGGTTTTCAAATATTGACAGGTTATTCGAGTATTTAACTATTTTTATAAAATAAAATATATATTTTCCAAAAGATGCCGGTACTGATGAATCTAGTGTACACCAAATCTATCACCACCGTGATCGAGCGGTTAAGATCTTCAACTTATCATCAAGATTTTGCGGATCAAAACTCTGGGGTTCACAAATATATTATACTGAATTGATTTGCGCATACCAGAATTTTACATTTAATTAATAAAAACTTATTTATAGCATATTTATGGCATGTTCCAGAGTAATAGATACTCTCAGTATCAACTTGCTAGAAGATTGCCATTTAAATTTGCAACGTTGCTTGAAATGACTAGTCGTGTTTGGTGACCAGATATGTGTAGCCAATAGGTATCTATTTTCCAATCTTTCTCTACCCCATTTCTTTTCGTTCTTCAAACCTTTCGGCCTCACAACATACCCCTTTGGAGATGCCATAGTCTCACTGGCTCCGGAAAGTTGTGAGAGGATTCACATAAAAATAAATCGATTTTAAGAACTTGCTCTAAAATTCGTTATTATTACAATACTTCAACTGGTGGTGATGATTTCACACTACCTGGAAAAACTTAGATTGTCGTTGTTTTACCTGGAAAATTCCTAATTTTTTTTTTCATTATTTTTTTGTTGATATTATAATACAAAGGTATTTATAGGAGAAAATTGTGACACAAAATTTATAAATACGTTCACAAAGTAATTTTCTCGTAAGGATGAAGGATCGACTTGAAATGAAAAATCATTTGCTTGATTGTCAAAAAAACTTAAAAGACTTGGTTCGTTGAAGTTTGTAGAACGTGGCGGACTAATAAATAGTGGCTTAAAAGATACGTACAGATGTAGGGTTTCATCTCATGAAGGCTTAAGCCTATCTTCGCTTGCTGGTTCACCCTCATCTCATTGAGTGGGATATTTCAAATTGCTAAGCACATTGGAATGCGAGGATGAAATCTTGTATTGTCAATCCGTAGTATAGCTCGATAGTAGTTTCACAATAGACGACTAATGATTTATCTCGGAGTCTCTCAACTACCTCAAGGCTTTGCATTATGAACATCCAAAGGTTGGATTTCTTATTATTATCTTTGAAATAAAAAAATATCGTAGTGGCATGACAAATATAGACATCATATGTAACAATTATATGAAACTATTTGCAATCATTTCTAATTTTGTAACTGTTAATTCATGGTGGAATTCCATTTTAATGATTTAACAAAACAAATAAAAAAAGATTTAACAAAACTAGTATATAAGCCATAGAATAAGAACAACCTGTACTAGTCTGAAAATGGCCGTTATAGGCTGAAACCGGTCCAGTCATAAAATAAAAAAGTGGAATAAAGTTATAAATTTGTTTTATTAAATCATATTTGCAATTAATTATATTTTTATAGATTATTTTTATGTGCGAAATAAGTTTAAAAAAATCAAGTTTGGAGTTAAGTGTGTATAATTGTTCCTTAGATACATATCTAGCAAGGAAAATTGAGAAGAGTCACAAAATAAAATAAAGTGCGATTATTTTTTGAAAAACTACATATGACAAATGACACGATTACATACAAAAAACTCCAGTGAAACTGCGTTTTTTTTACTCATCTTGTTCTTCTTTTCGCACATAGATATAAAGGTAGAGAGTTCAAAATTTTTTCAGGGTTCAAACTTCTTTAACCATCCTAAAGCTGAAATATCAAATATGTCTGATTTTGTTTAATGCAAATCAATATTGTCGCCGGAAAGGTAATAGGGATGAAACGCCATTTTTATAAATTTACACCAGAGCATTTTAAGCTTTTTATTTCATTTTTCAATTAAAATTCATAAGTCTTCAGTACCGGGTTAGATTTTCAAAAAAGTTAACTCAAGCTTAAGTCAAGCTTTCTGCCAAACAGTAAATATATTTTAGATGGCTTAAGGGCCACAAAAGTCAAACAAGTGTTAGAGCATTCGGTGCAGAAAAAGAACTGATCAAAACTGCACATTCAACTCCAGTTTTGACTAAAGTGTCGCCTGAGCCAGTATTTATGTATTTATTTTAAATAGTTATACACCAATTACAATGAAAACGCAATAAAAAGAAAACAAAAATGGTAATCATAACTATACAATTATAATAGTACATAATAAAGTTTAAACTGAATAGATGGTTCTTGCTTAAGCTTGTTGTAGCTCGTGTGAAAAATATTCAAATTTCCTGCCAGGCAGTTAATTAACCTAGTTAGTTTTTCCAGAGGCATCACCATTGGTGAGTTAATTCTGCACCTGGGAAGAAACAGAAGCCTGTGTTGGCGGATTCACGTTAAATTATCAAGGACATAAAATCCAATTTCGGCCAGGATGTCAGGTATTCATAATACACCGTTCAAGAGTTTATGAGAAAAAACCAGTAAAGCTATATTCCCTCCCTCGAACTAATGCCTTTTCAGCGGCGGTGTGGTTTTATGGTCAAAATAATGGCCGCATTTCAAAAAAAAGTTCGGTCCCTCTCCTAATGCAATATATATATATGCAAATTGCCTATCTTAATTGGCATGCCTAAATTTATTTATTTTTAGCTAATGACAATCGGATTACCGATGTAAAAAAATGGCCTTTAATTTATGTGCAATATGGATTTTTATACAACCTACCTTTGGCCAATCGGCCTTTTTTTAGCAGAGATTCTGAAAAAAGTTAGAAGAAATTAAAAGTTTTTTTTAAGCTGCAACAAAACTCTTCTAAAAATGCATTTTTCTAAACCATGAAGATGTAGGAATATTTATTAGAATCATTTTTCTATAGGTAAACTGTAGTGAAATCACCAATTACGCACTTAATTATTAAAAGATCCACTTTTGATGATCAATAAACAATTTAATATCGTCAAGTTTTTCAATCAAACTACCCCAATACAAAATCAGCATTACATAAAAATTGAACATTAAATCCAATTTAACGTGTTTTGCGCTCAGGGCGTAATATCATATTTAGATTTTTAAAAAACATGTTCATTGAAATTTCAAATGGGTACCTAATATAAGTGTTTGAAATTAAACAAAGGATACAAAAGACTGTAGTTTATAATTTAATTAAAATTTGCACACAAATGAGAGGTTGTCTTTAAATTGTGTAGGCCTCCCGGCATTGGTAGATTTTACGGTTTTTCCCTTTTTGTGGCAGACCAGTTGGGGGCTAGGACATTTGATATTTTAGTGGGTAGGTACTTGTCCGAAACCTTCCAAATAAAACATCACGTAAGCCGGTTGTATGGGTGACCCGGGGCACGGAAGTGCGCGGGGACGAGTGTCGACTGAGGGTTGAGTGTCAGGGGATGATATCGGTAGGATCCGCAAATGTTGGCCGGGGTACACTTGTGGAGATCAAGAACATTGATGATCCGCCCGTCTTTGTTTGCGTATAATGAAATTTTGGACTCAATCAACTGCGAGAACAGAAAATTAAAAATAAGACCTTTGACAAAATACGGTTTTGAGCATATTAAAACTGACTGGCCACAATTACACACTTCAAAGGAAAAAATACGGTTTTATGGCAGCTTAAGACTTTCGCCTCATTTCATTTTATTTAAAGAAATTCAATGCTTACAGTATTTACTATACTAAATAACTTCCTTTACAATTATTTTTTATTTATTAATAATTGAAATATGATCAATAATCCTCAACGTAAATATAAAACGAAAAAAAAGGTCGCGACCGAAACTCGAATTCGGAACCTCTACTCTATTCGGGAGTAATACTTCTGCTAATTCAGCTACCGAGACCTTATAAGTAACCGGCATTTTTAATCGGTTTTATTCTTCATTTGAAAAGTATAAATACCATTTTTTTTCTTTCGTTTTGGCTGCCATCTTTGTATGGTATACAAACTCTACCCTAGCACATATTATTTACTTAGATGGTGTATTGAATAAAACATCAATTTTTATTTTACAGAAGATTTATTTTTACAGTGGAGGTTTCGAGTTTGTGTCTCGGTTATAACCGTTATTTTTGCTGTTTCGTATTTAAGTTAAGGATAATTCATATTATTTCAATTATTAATACAAAATTAATAAATATAAAAGCTTCAAACCTTTTTTAATTTAATATTTAATAAATAGAGTTAGTAAATGTTTTAGATAAACTCATGAATGTGTGCTTGGGCGTCTCAGTACACCCGAATAAAACTCAATTTTCCTCACTTCTGGTGAAAGTGATCACAATTTTTTTTTTAAATAATAGAAAAGCGATTATGTTAACCTATCTTAGGTCTAGTAGTCATAAGGTTTTATATAATTTGAGGGCATTCGTTATCTTGCAATTCGGTAGAGACCACACCTCTAGGGAATATCGAGTCTGTGTTCAAAAATGTGTTCATAATTCTTGTTGTGACATATGTTTCTTTATGTGATATGACACCATCCATTTACCAAGTGAGGGGTTGGTTTCTTAGAGCCTACAGCCAGAGGCAGAATTTGATAGCAACTCCGGTCTATTTATAAAATGGCAGCTTCTCGTTAGCCGCCCTTTCACTATTCACACAAAAACACTCGACTGGAAATACGTGAACGCTCATTTGTTCTGTAGAAACGGTTAAATCAATTACAAAATGAAGCCTCATCAACCTTTCCATCTCTTATTAGATTGCCTATCCAAAAGTCTGGAATCTCATCCAGCAACGTTAACAAATCAACAAATTAATTCATATAATTTTCATATCTGACAGACGTTCTTAAATGTATTTATGTTTAATACAGTCTGCCACTTCAACCATAATTGTACCGCAGTCAGTAACCTTCTAAATCTCAGAGCTCTTATATTTTAATTCGTCTTACCTTAAAATGTAAGCTAGTCTTACATGTACATGCCTAATTTGTTGAGGTTCTCTAAGAAATGTTTAAATATGGTACGATATAATTATTAACAGATCTGGTAGCAAAATACTGTATTGAGACAAACCATTTATACCGCATGTACGAGGAAAAGGCTGAATACTAGACAAGAGATGTCCAAAAGGTTGACTAATTATTACCATAGCATTATAACAGTTAGTGGTATCATTGATGTATCGCTTTTAGCTTTTATCCAAAAAAACATACACACGTCATTATAGCTAAATCATTCATGTATTTTAAAATGTATATGTTTTTTTATTTCCTTTTTTTATTCGTACACTTAATTTTTATTAATCAAACTGTGTCGCAGGAAATCAGTGTACGAAGGCAAAAAGAACTTTAGAATAGGAAGCTTTGGTATTATGAAAATTGCACAGTTTTTTTATATGGGGAATCAATAGGACACCGCCACACTTTTCAGATGGCGACATCATTTTCATCATGGGGTTTGAAATTTTGAAAGATCTATTTAAAGTTCAACTTCGCTTTGTAACATTCTAGTACAAGCAATACTGCATTTAATTTATCTGTAAATTCTCCATGGCCAGTTAGGAAAATATCTAAGGTATATCCAGTGAATAAAAATTTTAAGCTGCAATATTTTAAATTCCATGAAAAACATAATAAAATGTAACTTAAAGGTGCAATTTGAAAACCGGTGCAGCCGTTTTCTTACGTTTTACCTAAAATTTTAAGTATGCATTTCATAAATAATTTAAAAGATTACTGTTTAAAAATTGCATTCACTGGAAACCACATTTCCCTAAATACCCGTATGGAAATAACAGACAAATTATTTGTAGTATTGCTTGTATTAGAAAGATAAAAAGTGTGTTCTTATGGGTGTTGACCCTTAAATATTAAAAATAAATAAATTGCCTACCTATTTGTTCAACATTTATCAAATATTCGATAGAAAACAGCCATCTTAAAAATAGGTTTAAGACAGTTTTTTTCTGAGTATTCTGAGTAAATATAAAAGAAAATATAATCAACTTCTATTTTTTTCAGGTACCAACAAATACAATATTATTTGCATAGGCTCAGATTTTTTTCATATGAAGAAGTAAAAAATCTTTTTCATAAAGGTGGATATATTTCAGCTTCTGTCTACATTACCAAAGGCTTAAATATATTAATTAGTTCATGAATGTGCTCATTGTTGAGCGCCGTGTGCAGTTTTAGGGGCGCCTAATGCTTAATATGTGTATCATTCTGGAGCACCCCAACACCCCACCCCATCCCACCCCACGATTAAACACAGCGCGATCCGAGACGTTTTCTACGAACTTCGCTTTAATCACGCCACAATGGCGGGTATAGAAGATTAAGATAAGGATGAACCTCAAATGATGGAGATGTACTTTTTTACTGCCTCACGAAACACTCGTAAATAAACGCGTAATGGCCAAACATCACGAGACAAGTTATTTAATATAATTGTTGATTTATTTAAACCACCAAGTACAAAGAAACCCATTATCTCTGCTGTATTTACATTTTTGTTCATCTGTGACTCTAATGACTTTTATTTAAATACCACAGTATTTAATATACCACTTATCCCTTTCAGTTGGATGCCAAATGTGAGGTCGCTCGGGAAAATGGAATGTAATTTGAAGACGGCAAATAAAAAGGGTTAACTTTTGTCTACTTGACGTTTCAGTGGATTCGTGCTAATTACGTATTAGTTTATTTTACTAGTTTGTAACGTTTCAATCGTGAACTGAAAATGAATTACCTTAATCAATACGAAATACAAGTAGCTACCTACAGTGTCTTATTATTAAGTCATTTTCAATTGCGTCTTGCTTAACATTTTAGCTAAGAAATGTAAATGCTAATTAAAAAAATATAAATTGAAAATGGAAGCCTATGTTTACTTATTTTTGTAGGAAAGGAGTTATTTTTTGTAATGGGCGAAAATATCAGCAGCGGTTTTTTTTATTAAACAAAAATGAAATTAGATAATAAAACCACTGTAAAATGTCTCATTAAAAGGTTCTCCGTGAGGATAGCAAGGGAAGCTTTAAGTTCCCTAGGCCAGTTTAAGTCCCCAGGCCTCGCCGCGTAGACTTCATTATGCGTGAAGAAAAAAAATATTTGCTTTAACTGAGATTTAAACTGACTAAACGGGAAATCAATAGTGTAACTTCCTAATTAATACTGTTCAAATGCTGTACAACCCAACTCTATATCACAGTTTAAGGAATTATCTCTTTTACGGAGGCAATTATCTCTTTTTCAATTCTTATTAACCACCGTTTTACGAGAATTCGATTAAAGTTTTTGTTATTTATTATCAACAATTAGAAACTTTTTGTATAAATTGTTTAGTGTGTACATACTTTTAAAATGTATAATGTATAAAAACACTATTTGTGTAAAAATAACTAGTGTGGAAAAAATTATGTATTTTGTGTAACTTAAGAAATTTAAAACTTTCGGATGGTGAACTCTGGAGATTTTTTTTACAGAATTTCTATTTTTTATAAATTTATGCGAAAATTATTCTATTAAAACTGTTTTCAAAAATACGGAACCCCCCACTAGACCACGCATCCATGACACTAGATCGAATAAAAATGACATAAAAAATATTCCAAGTAAATAATTAAAATATGGCTGAAAGAGGTCAATAAAATAACCTTAAAATAGCACTAAAAACGATATAGAAGACACATTTAATTAAATGATGTCGAATTAAATATCTCCGCCTAGAGTCCGTCTTAGCACAGCACAGCACAAGACTCTCCCCACTCCCCAGTGAAGAGGACCAACTAGTCACTCTCTAGTCTGTCTCAGCACAGCACAACACAGGACTCCCCCCACTCCCCAGTGAAGAGGACCAACTAGTCACTCTCTAGCCTGTCTCAGCACAACACAGCACAAGACTCCCCCCACTCCCCAGTAAAGAGGACCAACTAGTCACTCTCTAGTCTGTCTCAGCACAGCACAGCACAGGACTCCCCCCACTCCCCAGTGAAGAGGACCAACTAGTCACTCTCTAGTCTGTCTCAGCACAGCACAGCACAGGACTCCCCCCACTCCCCAGTGAAGAGGACCAACTAGTCACTCTCTAGTCTGTCTCAGCACAGCACAGCACAGGACTCCCCCCACTCCCCAGTGAAGAGGACCAACTAGTCACTCTCTAGTCTGTCTCAGCACAGGACCACCCCCTTCCCCCTGGGAGGATTAACTAGTCCGCCTCAGTATAGCACAGCACAGGACTCCCTAGTGAAGAGGACTCAGACTAAGAAAAAAAAGTGTAAAGACATTTTAAAATATATTTATTATCACTCAAAATATTTTTGATTTTTATGTTAAATATTTAAATTTGCTCCAAGGACATCTCATTCACAGGCGGCTACGAAATTGCTCTTGCATTTGTATAAAATACCAAATAAGTTTCCGAATATCTTTTCTATTTGATGTGCATTTCCCAGGGGCGGATTTGTTTTTCGTGAACTCTAGTTTCATTCCATCGGTGTTAGTATAGTCTTATTTTCAAAGTAGTTCCAATCATTTTCGTTTGCATTTCTAAATGTAAGAAGAACGATTCAATATATGATATTGGAATCTTTTTCCTAAATGGAAAACAACCGAATAAGCGGAAATATAGCATTTTCAAACACGGCACAATATTTTTTACTAATTTTTTCTCAAATCAGAAATTTAAAAAGGATGTAAAATTCTCAACTTATGACAAAACAACTTTACTATAAAACTCGCGCAAATTTATACACACTCATTTTGGTGATGTTTTTTTTTACAAAATGCCAAACAGTTCTTCCGTAAACTGTATTTTTGTATTTACTGCCAGACATTTACTTGGTGGGGGGACTATTTGTGTTTTTTTTAATCTCCGTTTTCAACTCAAATCGTTTTTTTCATGCCAACTTATAATCCTATTATTTTATTAGTTAAGACAATTAGTTTTTTCACTAATAAAAATTTATCGTCAGGATAGTAGAAATTACAGGCTAAAAAACCCACTTATGTACGCGATTAACAATATTCTCTATCTATAAAATAATATTTTTGATATTATTATATAAACTTCACCTCTTTGTAAATTCACAAATACTACTGCATTAGCCTACCGACATTAAAGCACACAAAATTAGTGGTATTTTCTATACCAAAAATGTTGGCAACATTTAACGTGCGCAGACGTCCTTATGTAAAGAATAATCTGGAATAAAAAAATATCGAAAGAAGTTTTACAAATTCATGATATTCTAACAAGACGTAAGCACAGTGACTCGATGTGACATGACAGGATTTGCTTCTTGTATGACGCAATTTTACCAGCCGGACCTGCAAAGCACGCACTTGTGCTGTCAGATGAAACTAATTCAATAACACAAAATGTATTCCAGTTTCGAAAGATACGATTTTCCCGGTAACAGATTGCGGCAAAACACATATAGGACCATATTAAATAATATATCTCTTCAAAACTCCCTTACCTTCCACGAAAACTTAGTAAAAAATAGACTTTTTTTTTTAAATATAAATATAAATAAACATATGTATAAACGTATGTATGTTCAATATATCACCGTTATAAATATAAGTAAATTTTAACTAGTACCATTAATTTATAGTTCCAGGTTACAGGTTGAGAAAACATCCCAGATGCGCGCGTTTGAATATCATATTTGGTGAGATTTGTCGCTATATTGCGATCTTAGCTAAAAGGAAGATAGCCCAAGATAATCTTTCCAGTTAAATACGCAAAGGTGTCCCACAACAATTTCTAGTTCAAAGTAGAACAAATTTACAAATAAATTTATTTGGGTGTACTTTCGTGTTCACTTAGTTACAAATTGAATCAATGTTTTTTTAAACCTGAATAATAAATTTAATGATGGATTTTGAGTTTTATGTGTACGACAGAGTGGTAGATACTCTAAATATCGCCCTGGTGAAAGACCACCATTCAGAATTGAAACGTTGCTTGAAATGGCTTTAGCCGTGTTTGGTGACCAGATCTGAATAGCCAGGTACTTCCCAACCTTCTCCTTCCTCTTCCTCATCTTCTCCCCCTCCCCAATACCTTCAGTCTCACAACATACCCCTTTTGGGGATGCCATAGTCTCACTGGCTCTAGACGATTGGGAGCAGTTGAGACTCTTGTACGGTATTACTTAAAAAAAACGAATTTCTGATTAAGTGTTTATTTTACCTAAAAAAACTAAATATTATAAATACTATTTTACCGTAAAAAAAAAAAAAACCACTTAATTTTTTTTATTTATTAATAATTAGGTTAGCGGTATGTAATTCCTTCAAAAATTGTTAAGCTCCCTTGAGATGATATTATGTATAAGGCAGTATGCAAATATTTACGAAGCCAAAACGACGATGTCATCAACTACGAAGAGAATTCCTCACGAAACCAGAGTTTAGTAAGGTCGTTCTTTCTAAATATAGAGTCAAAATAATGAAAATTACCAATTCTGTAAATCACAGCAAGCTCCTGATAAATAAACAGCCTCGAAACGCTTAAATTAAATGACGTTAAAGGGATAAATCCACCAAAACAAACAATGTTGTGAAATTTGCACGCTATCTCGGGGTAGATATTAAACGCTCATCGTAATTTTCCCCGTTTTAATTCCAGATCTTTGAATTTAAATTCCCTCTGCAGAACTGTGAAATCCGACGCAATGACCGAGAGCGTCTCTTGTATGGGACCCATTCATCTTGCAGGACAAAAGTGGCTGTTTCATTTAGTCCTACATCCCCACCCCTTCAATAGGTAATAGGGAGGGGAGGGGGAGGCTAGCTGTACTAGAGGAGAGAATCTCCTGGGAAGGGAGGGTATCATCTCCACCGGGATATAGAGCTTTTCCGGAAACGGTGACCAAGATTACGCTGTTCTGCGTTTTTTTTATTTCTTTTATGTTTGATGATAAAGGACACATTTTAACACGACAATGGTAATGATATGAGATAACCAGGACATTTAAGTAGACAAATCACTAGATAGAGGTGGTTGTTAACAATAGCGTTTAGTTTTTAGAGGACATTGCCAACATAAGTCTGTGGACATACACCAGATCGCATTGTTGCCTTTCAGATGGGTAGGGAAGATACGAAGTCACAAAACTATGTTTATTTCTAAATACGCTAACCTTTATACACTGTGTAGAGAACCTTTGCAAAGAGATCATTAAAAACGATTTCTCACTTTTTTAGCCACCTTCTTATTATTATCATTTTCTTAAAATGGTGATAACGCCCGCCAATTATAGAAAGTATCAGGAAGGTATTTGTTGTGATGTTTTCTATAAAAAATAAATTCGCAACATTGTTGTTTTTTTTATAAGTTGTGATAACCATTTATGTGTCCCTCAAATACGTTTACCTAGTGGTTTGGAAAAATAAACTTTATTATTTGTATCTATATTTTTAGATTAAATAAGTTCGTAAAAATTATTGTCACCCCAATTTTGGGTCACAACCTTTTAGAGCCTGGTGGAGGGGGTGTGGGTCGGTCAACCGCGGCGCCAAGGGTGACCATACATTATTTATGCGGCGCCCGGTACTAAAAGCCCGACGAAAGCTAAATGATTGCGCAATTCTAATGTTCCCTTTTTACGTTAAAATGTTTGTTTCACATTAAAATTGTAAATTCAAAGAATTAAAAATTTTTTTCATAATCATAAACGTGAAGAGGATACAGAACCTTTAATAAGCATTATTCATTACGGTTTTCTATTTACTTTTTCTGCGTTTTAAAGTGTTTTCATCCTCATTAAGGCAAGCCTACTTCGCGTGATAAGTTGACGGTTGTAAGTTAGAATTCCACATTAACTTTTATTCGGAAATAATTATTTTCAGCTTGTGAGGATTAGTTAGTATTTTTTATTTCGCCGGAGACTTTTTTCTGCAATTTAATTGGATATCCTTTCAATTACTTCTGAACTGTGAATAAACTCCAATAAATTTCCGCTTTAAAATATCAAACGAAAGCGACCAATACTGTTTCTGGGTATACAGTTTCAGAAGTTTGGTTTAACGACCAACAAAGCAAACATTTCATTCATTTGCCGAAACTTTTGAATCACCATTTTAAAACGGGGTCAGATAAACAATTGCCAACATTCTGCGAAAGATGTGACGTGTAACCTGTCAAGTTCGTATTTTCGGAGGCTCTGGGAGAAATAATATTATTCGTCAGATTTTTTCAGGAGTTTTGATTTTAAAAAGACTCGTATGTTTTCGGATATCAATATACCAACCGTAATCTTTTTGCAGTGGGAGCATTGCATAAATCGTAAGCCTAGAGACTGTTTACCATTGCTTTGAAGCCGTAGTGAACGTTTAATCATAACTATAAACCTGAAATTAATTGAATAAATGAGCAAAAACAATTTTACTTTTTGGTATTTGTTAGAAAACGATAAATATCAATCCTTCTCACTAACATCCCAAACTATGAAACCATATTGTCGTTGGAAAGGCATAAGGGTTTAAGCGACACTTCGGTCAAAAATGAGTTAAATATGCAGTTTTGAACGGTTTTTTTTCTGCTTCGAATGCTCATCATCGACTTTCGTTTGATTCCGAAGAATTTTGTAGCCCTACAGCCATCTAACATATACGAGTATTTACCATTCGGGAGAAGGCTTGACTAAAGCGACACAAGTTTAAGGTTTTTTCTCGCTTTAGGTAAGTCAGTGAGAGCATTGAGTTACATAAGTTCACTTTTTTTTTCAAAATACAACCAGTTATTGAAGACTTTATTTTATTTTATTGCTCTGGTGTCTACTTCCTAAAATGGCGCTTCAGCTCTTTTGCCTTTCCGGCGAGGATATAATATCTAAATAACACAATTACTTTATGTTTTCAATGATTTCTGATACTTAGTACAATCCAATTTAAAAAGAGTAACAACAACTCAAAAATAAAACAAGACACCAAATTTTTTTGTTCCGCGTAAATAAATAGTTTGAAAAAAATATTTCGAACTCAAACTGGCAAACCCGGGCTGTAAATTAAATTATTGTAAAACGTAAACAATTCTGAACAAAAATACTTCTGAAACTTGAATAATATTTCTGCACATTACCCAAAAATTTTTCTTTCATAGTGTATACACCTCAGAGCAATAATATACCAGGCAGGATAGCTTTGCGAAACAGTGTAGTCAGGATTGTTGATTTTTTTCCTGACTCGGGCGTTGCTAGGCTTTTCATGGACACACCTTTTAACATTCGTTCATAGCACATGTCGACATAATGTAGCGTTTATTTATATAACCACTTTTTCACAGTATTGTTATCAACAAAAATATAGGATATAACATCAAAAACCGTTGAGTTGTGTCGCATAACAAAATGTAGTGGGCGGAGTCACTGGAGACGCAGGAGGTGGAAAACATGCTTACATACCTTAAAGTGGTGCGATATTATGTGACAACTTATCTTTTCTCTTTTCTTTTACGGTTTACGACGTAAAAACTGGGGGAAAGTGATTTATCGTAAATTTGTAAAGGTTGGGTAAAAATATTTAGCTCTTTCTCCATATATATTCTTACTTCAAGGTAAACCTATCTGAATATGAACAATGAACAAAGGGGTTGATTTAACAATACACTCCATACTTCGAGATGGCTAAATATTTGCCCAGATTAAAGCTTCTCCCACTGCAACGTCCGCCACGGATTCTAACGCGACAGCCAAGACCGGCAAAAACTGTGTCTAAAATATTCAGTGTGGCGCTTTTGTAAACGGCCAAAGAAAGTTTCACAAAAGGGCATATTTGCAATGCACAAAAGCAGTCTGAGACCCCAGACACATAGAAAGGAATGGGTAAGGCGGGTTTGAGACGAAAAATAAGGGGACAATATAGAACTCACTAGATGGTTAACTTTAAAAAAAATCATACTTCACATAGGGGACAGTAAAAAACATCTAACGCTCGTATACAGATTTTATATTTACAAACATTAATCTTTAGGATTTATTGTCAATAATTGTCAGAATTTTTTTTTTTACCATGTTAATAAAATACGAACACATAATAAAATATGATTTTTTCTTTTTACCTTACCGCCCAATACAAATCTTTAAAACCTTACCATTGTTTTGATATAAATTGAGGGATTGAAGGAATTGGAGGGATTTAAAATGTGGATTTTACTCATTAATTAACAAAACCAAAAATCTTGAATTGATTTGATTCAGTAAATTCATTATTTTTGTTTTTTCTGTTAGATAGTGCTATTTCCCTTTCAGTCCACTTACCTACTTATTTCTCCTTGATGACTTACTAATAATTCATATGTCTTTTCTTTTTGTTTGGTGTTATAATTTGGTGTATGTCTCTCCCTGAGCCTATTGAGATTTTAAATAAATATTTCGGTTTACACAAAGCATTTATTGATTTATTTATACCAAAATTTACAGTAAAGGGGGAAAACATGAATTTAAAAAGTTTATATGAAGATGAATTTGTAGACTATTACCCTACGAATTTGCGTATATTTATAGTATCATTTAAAAAAAAGCTTACCATCAAAATTTTTCACAAACCGTAATTAAACAACGTAATTCCCTTGTGAGTACGTACGAACGTACCAGGGTGATATTTTCAAAATTGAAACTGATGAATAATAATAAATGATAATAAAAATAATAAATGGATAACTTTCATAGCGCCGTTTTTGTGGGAAAATCTCCATAAGGGCGCTTAAATGTGTTGAGAAAATTATGATTCCAGACAAACGATAAAGTACTTACCTATCACGCATTTTGGCAGACAATTATTTTTATTCTACATTCAAAATAAATGGATAAAAGCATTTTTTTTTTAATCTTGGCAAGTCAAGTGATCAGTGATGATATGATGCTCTGTCATTGACAGTCTCGAAAAATTATCGAAAAAATAAACTTTTTAACGTAAAAGACAATCTTCAGCATTTTATCTCACAGGATGGGTCATATATTACATAGACAAGAAAGTAGGCGGATTGCTAAACTATCCGTCTGAAAATTGTGGCTGTGTTTGTATAGAACAGTGTGTGGACTCCTTTGTCCTGATGCTGTGGAAAGGAGTTTATTCCAGGCTTAGTTTTTTGTACTGTTTCATTTTGTGATTCTAATTTTCTTGATACTTTAACAGAAACTCAGTAAGGAAAAACGTCTCTCGAGTTTTCTTAAAAGCAAACTTAGAATTAGAATTTTACCATGAACATAATAGCTTTTCTCTAAAATAGGATTTTTTCTCATGGTTTTTGCTTCTTAATCACCAAATTTAAATGAACATCATGTTATTTCGATTAAAAAAAACTATTTCATATAATAGAACCCACTTTCATAGGAGAAAAAATGATTTTGATGGCTGATAGCATGTTTGTTTACTTCTTATATGAGGCTACAAAAACTCTTAAATCGTGAGTCCTTGCGTCATGGAATTCGCAGTTTTTTTCTGTTTGAATGTTTTTTGGTTAACTACCATATATCAAAATGGTACTATGGAGCTGTAAAATATTCACTAAAATAATACACTTTGTAGGTTTCGTATTTATCAATTGTTCGATCAGAAGAAAAAAAAGGGCTTTGAAAGTTCTGGCAAGGCCGAGTAGTAATGCTAGTACGTCATAAATTCGATCATAAAATTGAATATTCACTACTCCGTTACTACGCCGTGAAATTTTCGATTGTTTTTTTGAGAAACAAATAATGCATAACATGTTAACTAACTTCTTCTTTATTAAATAATTAATTCTGTTTTTTTTTTCAGTGAACAAACCAAGACTTTTTCAACGTTATCAGCATTTGGAGCATTAAGTTTTGTTACCTAACATAGACCTGCTTCAATTGTTTCCAGTTTTGCGATTCTTGGCAGCTTTTACCCGTCCGAAGTCGACAGTTATCTTCAGGTCGTGAGCCCGTCTCATTTGTGGGCGACCTCTATCCTCAGTTAACAGAACGCCATTGGGTTGGTGCTTGAATTCTACCTGTCATCCGTAAGTTAGGAACAGTACAACCCATTTTGCGTGTAAATCGGGACAGTAATGTCACCTAACCTTCGTTGCGTCTAATTCACCCGAAAATATATTTTAAATATTTACTAACACAACAGTAAGTAAGGGTTTTTAAATCATTATTTCAAAATGAAATGGAATTCTATTACAATGGAGTTTAAAATAGAAATAACAAGAAACACTTGTCAAAATATTTCTTGAAAATTCTTTAAGGGTTAAATCCTCTTTACGAAAGGACAAAGAGGATGATTTGATTAGGGTGAGTGAGGTCGTTTTTTAGACAGCTTATATCATCCAAGGTAAATTAAGATCACCAAAATATTAAATGAATTTTAAATTTTATTTGAGCAAAGAACATAGGAACAACTATAAAGTGTTTTATGCAACCATTTATTTGAAGGTTGTTTTGACTCGTCTCTTCTTCCTTTCGCCTTTGAATACCAATTTAAATATTGAAGGGTGCAGCAATAATAAAAGCACCTATATGTATAAATATGTATTTTTTAAATAAGTGAATAACGCTAATAGCCCCAACTGTTCAGAACCAGTGCAACTATGGCATCCCTAATCGGGTGTTTTGTGGGGCTGGATGGAGTATAAGAGGGAAGGAGATGGTAAAGATGGAGGTTGAATACCTGAATATTCAGATCTGGTCATTTCAAGCAACGTTTTTCTTCCGAATGGTGATCTTTAATTACGGCGAGACTGTGAGCATTAACCACTTCAAAACGTTAGGAAAATATTAAATATTAATTGTATGTGCATAAATAACACGTTTAAATTAAATACATAAGCTGAAGTTTAGAATCCACGTTTTCTGGATTGGAAGTGCTGTGCTCAATCATATGCACTTAAAAAACAGCTTAATTCAATGCAATTGAATTTACTTACCACGGGTATTGTGAATCAAATATCGTACATATAAAATAAAGGTTAGTTCGCAAACACACAAATAATATGTATATAAAATAAAAACTATACACGCAGTCATAACAAAATCATCACTCCAATTTTAAAAAAACATCCGTGCCTTCAAACACAACATTTTACAATTTTGCTGTCATCTCCACAGCGCCAGAGGTGTGACAGTGTCGCCAGCAAGTCCCACGTGGTATGCGGCGGTGGGGTGGGGGGAGGGAAGAGGAGAGTAGGGGGCGGTGAGTGAAAGGGCTCCCTATGGGCGGGGCGGGGGGGGCAGACGGGAGGGCGGGTGCCACCCTTTGAAGACTTTTGTGCTGACGTGTTCTTCGGGACGCCCACCCCACACCCTTATTCCCGTCTCTGTCCACAAGAGAAATAAGCGTGGGGAGTCCATCCGTCAAATTTGTGTTGAACAACATTTTTGTATGATAATATGAGTTTTTATCATCATCAGCCATATAATTCTGATGATATATGAATGCTTTTAATGCGCTCTGTGCTGTGAAAGGCATTACTCGTACACATCACGCTTATATAATTCTACTTTTGTAAGAAAAATGTCTAAAATATCCCCGTAAATTGTAAAGATGAGTAAATCGACGGTAGGTAGATCTGTCTTGTTATAGTTTATCAAAAAGGTTTTAGTATTATGATGAGTGATTATGTACATTTAATAAGCATTCTGTATTTCCATGTTAATTAAAAAAAATGTTTTACATTATTTCATTCAAACATGTATTTTGTACTCGGAGATTAATAATTCATAGTACCTTCTCCCAGCCGAGAATTTCGCGGCAGTAAAGTTATAATTTTAGTTGGGACTGTATTTTTTTACATCCAATTAAAAATTTCTCGCGATTACCACTATATGAATTGAAAAATAGTTCTTTGGCAATTTTTTTTAACTCAAAAATATCCTTAGCTCAAAGAGGTAGTTTTTTTCCCGAGTTGTAACATAATCAAAAACTGTAATATTCATTACAAATTGTGGTTAATTACTGACTCATTGTATCAAATACGAAAAATATTTCAAACAGGCTGGAATATATGTTATAGTGAAAATTACAGTTTAGGAATAAAAGCTTCCATGTGATTTCTTCTCATTTCCAAACATAATTTGTATCGTAATTTTACAAGTGCGCTTTCAAAATCTTTAGGAACACAAATATATTTTAACTATATCTAAACTCGTCTAAACGTATGACGTACCTACAGAAGATTTGATTCATGAACCACGATTAAAAGACTTCATAACTTTTCACATAGCCGAGACCGTGCAGGTTTTACCCTAGCACATTCTTTAATCTAAAATTTTATTTTTATAAATACATTTATCTGAAAAAATCCATAACAGAGAAATTATTACATAAAAAGGTAATAAAGATTTTTAATCACAAGATTACAATGGATTTTCATCATTGAGGAAATTAATACTTATTAGTGCAAATGCAGATGTTGTGACAATTTTAAAAATAAGGCTTTCTCTTGATTGCGAGATCACAAAGAGAAACATCTACGAAGAAATAAAATATAAATAAAAAATTCCACTGAAGTCAGCAATGATGGTTAAACCTCAACAAACTGGAAAGTTTTTCAAAGGGTGAACAACAAAAGTCTTGCGAAACTATTCTATTCAAAAAATGTTTTACCCTAGTATTTTAAATATTAAATAAACATTCGTTCATTTTTGTAAGTAGAAATTTTGGGTAAACTTAGTCTTTTCGGGGTATTTTTACAACAGTTTTAAGTTTTTTTGTTGTAAGGTTTTTTTTAGTAGTATTTCACACAATGCTGCTAAATTTTTTTTTTCAAATATTAGAGATTTTTATGTTTTCGAGGGTTTTTAGTTATTCGTTAAGATAACAAATACTAAAATAAGTTTGAGTACCTACCGGTGCCCTCTATCTACTACCACATAGGTGCTACTATCGGGAGTTGGCTACCATTAGATAATCCTCGCACTATGAACTGCAGCCCAGAAAAAAAGTGTGTCGTCCCCGTTAGTCTCGTCTTCCATGAATCTTCTCAGAATTATCGATTGAGTGACTATATTGCGAAAATATTTTATTTACTTGTATTTTTATACAAATTTAAACATTTTATATTTGTATATAAAAAATATATTGATAAAGACCCTATCTGTCCAAGGAAATTTAAAAACGATACTTGTATAACTATTATTTTTAAGTGAATAAAATCAAAGAGGTTGTATATTTATGAGTTACTGGGGAAAAATAGTAAGACGTATTCTGAAAGTATTAGTGAAAGTATTGCTTATAACGTACGCGTATAATAATGTATGTATGTGTCATCCTATTTCAAGAATATAGTACGTTTTTATCAATTAAATTAAGTTATTAATTAGTCATATGTTACTAGTAAAATTTTCTTACACGTTCCAGTAAGTACTCATTAATTTTTAGTAAAAATTTTGTTTCTTAACTTTTCAAGTACATATGTTTGTGACATTATTTGACAAAATGCCAAACAATAAATGGCATAATTTAAATGATTCTCCTACTATTATCATAATATGAGTTTAATATTTTAGATGATAAATTTCGTATCGAAATGGTTATTTTTATTAAAAGGAAACTATATTAAACCTATGGTAAATAAGGAAATAAATGTGTGATATTACGTTGATGTATATTATGAAATGCCCACAAAACCAAACAAACCAGTGAAAAATATTGTTTTTCGATTGACAGTGACAATTAAAAGTGTCGTTCTGTTTTTCTGGTACAAACATGTTTTGTATATTCTAAGACAACGTGCCATGTAAGTAACTCCTTATCTGCCATCTGATCCAGATATCAATAAGCATGAAAGATACCTAGTTATCTTTCAAAATAAATTATAATGTTTAAATCACATTGATTGATGGTTACCGTGGTGTAAGCAGCGAGCACCCTTGCTATTCAAGTTCCGGGTAGACACATAGGCTTTGCAAAAAAAGCCTCAAGATGGAATGCAGAGGGTCTAAAAAACCCGCCTGGAAACTGTGGGAAACCACTTCCCTGTTTCTATCCATAAAATAGAGTGGTATTTACATTTTACGCATCTCTCTCTCTTTCGGCCGCTTATGCTTCAACTTCAACACACCGATGATAGAACTGTCAGGGATTCAGCCCCACGAGCTAAATAAATAACATATTTGAAAACCTTCAAAGTCCGTTAAGGTTGTTTAGATGGATTGTAAAAACACATATCATCGAATTGTAGATTGGTTTGTTCTAAAACGAAACAGTTCACTTCCTCCAATCTAGACTAATATTATATATTTTCGTAGAAAGCAATCGCTTTGTGTTTTGACATATTTATTGATAATGAAACAACAACTTGTATTGGAACACAGATGTTATTTTATTTTTTTATGATCTAAATTATAACTATTAACTAACTATCTTCCTTATATTTTCGTACAAAGCAATCACTTTGTAGTTTGAAATATTTTAGGAAATATAATAAAAACTATGTATAAGACTATAAATAGTTATAAAAGACCATAAAAATGGTAATAAAGTCTGTTGTCAAAATAAAACTACAAAATATATTTATTTATTTTAAAATATTAAAATAATTAAACACAGTTATGTCATAAGTTCATGCATGTTAAATACTAGAGAGAATTTAAAAAAACATGTATTTAAAAACATATTTTGGAAAAAATAGTAATAAGTAAATGTTAAAGGTAATGGATATGTTTAGATGAACCAAAAAAATAGTTTTCAGAGATGAAGAAGTTTTTAAGTTCAAATACCGAATCACTTCCAAATACATTGATTAATAATTAAATAGTAGCATATCGTTACTTTAGTACAACAAAATACCTAATAAAATTATTATTATATGGTATTAGTAATTTGTCAAATGAATAGTACACAATGAAAGTATACATAAATGCTGGGAGTTACATACATAAGTATAAGCAATAATAATATTGTGTTACTATACATTATCAAAAGATATATACATGGGCGCTGTTGTATTACTGATGGTCTACGTGTAAAATCTTCTTCCTTATTTAATTTTGACACATCTTTAGCATCACTGCAATAAATTCTATAACACATTAAAAGTTTGATGAACTTTATACGAGTATTTGTCCTGTCAGAAAGATTTTTTTGTTAGTCCTACTTAAATCTTTAAAGACATTTTTAATATATTCCCATAAAGACTAATTGCTAAGAACTGATGCATTACAGTATGATTTAAATACTCAATCTAGTTTTATACGTTTCAAACTGTTGACAAATAATTATCAACATTCAAACGGAAAATTCAAAACATTAATAAATTTTAAATAAAAGTAACTTTGTTTTGACACCACTTTATTGGATACATATATACATAAGCCAACCGGTTTCGGCTCTACCTAAACCTTCTTCAGGGCTGAACCAATATGTATTAAATCAAAACAGAATTATAATGCTTGGGGAAAACATAAATGGGCACATCAACTTAGGTGGGGGTTAAGTACAGGAGAGGTGGTAGGAGCAGGGGCAGGGGGGTGGAAGGGGAACAAATTTAAAATCGGGCTGCTGGATAACTCTAGTTGCTTATTAAGTAAATTATTTTTATTTATTTTTAGGGATTTTTTAATTTCGAGTGCTTCTAAATTATTTAGGCGTAGACTAGTAGTATTCTGTTTTGATTTAAAACATATTTGTTCAGCCCTGAAGAAGGTTCAGGTAGAGCCGAAACCGGTTGGTTTATGTATATATGTATCCAATAAAGTGGTGTCAAAACTGAGTTACTTTTATTTAAAATTTAATTATGTCTTTCCACAAAGTGAGTGCTTCATGTCAAAGTTCAAAACATTACTGGTAGAAAACGTAGAAAATGAAATCGTAAAACAAAACGTTGCCCCCATAGTAAAACCACCTTTCATTTTATGAAAAAAAAAACAAACCTACAATGTCAGTTTTTTTGCGAGAATATGACAGCCCACATCGTGTTTCAGATTTGGTATCAGTTTCCCTTGTAACTTACTGTGTTTTTATTTTTTTTCATCCTCGCTGCAGCAGAGTTTGTAAACCTCGACAAAGGGAATGGGTGATGAGCCAGTGATAGAACTATTTCAAATTATTTTTCATTTGAGTGTTTTTGCCCTTGCCTTTGTGAGCTCGTAACAAATTATTATTAATAACGTATCTGTGTTGAATACGGAATGGATGTTCTAATACCAGCAATCTTTTTTTTATGATGCTAAATAAATTAAGTATTTATGTACATTCTTGATTAATATTTTATTAAGTTTTCATTATAATCTTTTGATGTAATTTTTATAACATTTAACATGGTTAAGAAGTATGTGTTTACTGTATGACGGAGATTTTATCCATATCGTATCAAACACTTATTTTAATGGATATCACGTAACATTGCTTGTGTTTTCATTGTAGGTATATAAAAACAATGTTAGTTTTAGTTGTAATTAAGTCACTTTAGTGTATATTTTGACAAACAGTTATTTTTTAAAATGAATGTATGAATACATTTGTCGATTCGCATTATATTAAATAACACGGTGTTTTTAACTTCTCTTTTATTAGATATTTTCATCCACATTTATACATACACGGTGAAGCTACTCTTGACATGCTTCGTTGATAACATTTTATAGTCCATCCCGAACTTTATTAGGGGTAAAACGCGTTTAAACTCCATGAAACTTGATACAAATGGTAAAAATTTTCAAACCAACATTATTAAAATGTAAGCCTAAATCTTGAATATTACTGAAAAATATTGGTATGTTTTTGAATGTGGGAAGGCTGAGTGCTCGATTTAGCTTTGGCTGGTTTAACATAGTGCCTTCAAATGAAAAGCTCACGTTAGCTTTTACTGGAAAGCTCGCATGCGCCTGTAGAGGTGTTTCACATACAATGTGGAGCTTTTCCCTGATTTCTTTTATGGAAATTGGGAACTTTGCGCGAATACCTTTAGTATTTTTAAACAGTCTTCGCATTAAGCTAAGAGCACTCCTTTGAAAGGAAACGTGGAAACATTTGTGTTGTATGTAAATTCTCACTCTCAACCGTAATCCGTTTAGAATACTTTTTTTTCGTGTCACATCGTTAATTAAAAACTTTTTTCAAAGTGGTCTTTTTTCGTTCACTATTTTTACAAGAATAACATTTAATCAGATAAAAAGAAATGGTGTCAAGTAGGTTACAGTAAGTTTTTATTTTATTTAATCTATTTATATGTGATAGCACTTAATAGAACTTAGTGGAACCTCGTTTAAAAGATTCACAGTTAGTCACAGTCTAAATCTCAGAGTTAGAATGTATATGGAGAGAGCTTTGATCTGGGAAAATATTTAGCAATCTTGAAGTATGGAGTGTATTGCAAATCAACCCCTTTGTTCATTGTTCATATTCAGATAGGTGTATCTTGGAATACGAAAACATACGGAGAGAGATCTAAATATTTATAAACCAACCCATACAAATTTGCGATAAATCACTTTCCTCGGGTTTTACGTCGTAAACCGTAAGAGAGAAAGAGACGAGACAAGTTTGCACATAATATAGCACCACTATCCAGTATGTAAGCATGTTTTCCATCTCCCGCGTCTTCGGCGACACTGCCTACTACGTTTTGTTGTGCGAAATAACAGGACATTTCTCAGGTTTTTTAGGTTATATCCTATATTTTTGTTTAAAACAAAACTGTGAAAAAGTAATTATACAAATAACATGTGCTATAAATGGATGTATAAATACCCTAGCCCTCGTTTTAGCCACGCCCGAGTCAGGCATAAATCATCGAAACTGACTACAGAAACTCTGCTGGAAAAATCAGTAACTTTTTTATCAACTTTAACGGTGTTCTCGTTTAGATGTTATGTCAACGCGGCCTGGGGATAAAACAGTATTAATCCATGTTTGTTTTGACCGAATAAATTTGGGCTGACTTCATCTGTGTACAAATGTATCCGTGCGTAATCCGAATTGAGTTGTGTTTCTGGCTAAACGTTTAATATAAACAAATGATAATAACAATCAATTGCAAGTGCTGCCAGCGAGCTAAATTAGTTTGGCAGTAATGGGCCATTCCACGCACTCTGCGCACGACAGATATGAACATTGTTAACTAGATGCTTTGTATTGCAAAGCATTCTAAAACGAACGCAATTATTTGTTCAGTGAATTGGCAGTAGATTGTTAGGAGCGATGAACATCTTGCAATGGTGTAAAAGGCATAAAGACAAATCTAAAATCTCAATTCTACAATAAGTCCTTGATATTGAAACGAACAACAAGACTTTACGGGTGTTTTTTTTTTCTTCTTCTTTAAGCCTACATTAACGTAAAATAATATGTGAGCCATAATTGATTTCATTATAAAAACAAAACAGTTTTCTTCACATTTAAATGTGATACCCCACAAGAATTTAGTCAGCGAGATTGTGGGGTCCCTATTTGGGGAATGTTTTGAGGCAAAAGAGAAAGAAAAAGGAAGAAGAAAAATATTTACGGGTCGTTTGAAATTACCCGCCTATTTAGATCTGATCACTATACATGGTTTAAAAAATTCCACCAACAATGAGTGATGATAGTCACCAGGGCGATACTAAGAGTTTCCATTAATTTCCATTCTGAATGATGATAGTCACCAGGGCGATACTGAGATTTTCCATTTATTTCCATTCTGAATGATGATAGTCACCAGGGCGATACTGAGAGTTTCCATCAATTTCCATTCTGAATGATGATAGTCACCAGGGCGATACTGAGAGTTTCCATTAATTTCCATTCTGAATGATGATAGTCACCAGGGCGATACTGAGAGTTTCCATCAATTTCCATTCTGAATGATGATAGTCACCAGGGCGATACTGAGAGTTTCCATCAATTTCCATTCTGAATGATGATAGTCACCAGGGCGATACCACTGAGATGAGTTTCCAGTTTTAATTTCCATTCTGAATGATGATAGTCACCAGGGCGATACTGAGAGTTTCCATCAATTTCCATTCTGAATGATGATAGTCACCAGGGCGATACTGAGAGTTTCGATTAATTTCCATTCTGAATGATGATAGTCACCAGGGCGATACTGAGAGTTTCCATTAATTTCCATTCTGAATGATGATAGTCACCAGGGCGATACTGAGAGTTTCCATTTTCATTCTGAATGATGATTAATTTCCATTCTGAATGATGATAGTCACCAGGGCGATACTGAGAGTTTCCATTAATTTCCATTCTGAATGATAGTCACCAGGGCGATACTGAGAGTTTCCATTTAATTTCCATTCTGAATGATGATAGTCACCAGGGCGATACCGAGTTTCGATTAATTTCCATTCTGAATGATGATAGTCACCAGGGCGATACTGAGAGTTTCCATCAATTTCCATTCTGAATGATGATAGTCACCAGGGCGATACTGAGAGTTTCCATTAATTTCCATTCTGAATGATGATAGTCACCAGGGCGATACTGAGAGTTTCCGATCAATTTCCATTCTGAATGATGATAGTCACCAGGGCGATACTGAGAGTTTCCATTAATTTCCATTCTGAATGATGATAGTCACCAGGGCGATACTGAGAGTTTCGATTAATTTCCATTCTGAATGATGATAGTCACCAGGGCGATACTGAGAGTTTCCATTAATTTCCATTCTGAATGATGATAGTCACCAGGGCGATACTGAGAGTTTCGATTAATTTCCATTCTGAATGATGATAGCTCAGGGCGATACTGAGAGTTTCCATTAATTTCCATTCTGAGAGTTTCCGAAGCCATTTATTTCATTCTGAATGATGATAGTCACCAGGGCGATACTGAGAGTTTCCATTAATTTCCATTCTGAATGATGATAGTCACCAGGGCGATACTGAGAGTTTCCATCAATTTCCATTCTGAATGATGATAGTCACCAGGGCGATACTGAGAGTTTCCGATTAATTTCCATTCTGAATGATGATGGTCACCAGGGCGATACTGAGAGTTTCCATTAATTTCCATTCTGAATGATGATAGTCACCAGGGCGATACTGAGAGTTTCCATTAATTTCCATTCTGAATGATGATAGTCACCAGGGCGATACTGAGAGTTTCCATTAATTTCCATTCTGAATGATGATAGTCACCAGGGCGATACTGAGAGTTTCCATTAATTTCCATTCTGAATGATGATAGTCACTAGGGCGATACTGAGAGTTTCCATTAATTTCCATTCTGAATGATGATAGTCACTAGGGCGATACTGAGAGTTTCCATTAATTTCCATTCTGAATGATGATAGTCACTAGGGCGATACTGAGAGTTTCCATTAATTTCCATTCTGAATGATGATAGTCACCAGGGCGATACTGAGAGTTTCCATCAATTTCCATTCTGAATGATGATAGTCACCAGGGCGATACTGAGAGTTTCCATTAATTTCCATTCTGAATGATGATAGTCACCAGGGCGATACTGAGAGTTTCCATTAATTTCCATTCTGAATGATGATAGTCACTAGGGCGATACTGAGAGTTTCCATTTATTTTCATTCTGAATGATGACAGTCTCCAGGGCATACAGGAAAGTATACTATTATACTGAGAGTTCGGCCTCAATTACTATGAATCCAAAGGTCGCGAGTTTAAAATCGGCGTACGAAAATATTTTATATTTAAATAATATGTGACATAACATTCAATTTATATAAAATAATATTAAGTATATTTGCGATACGTTTCAGAGTGGTAGATACTCTAAGACCATAATTCAGAATCAATACGGTGTTGGTTGAAATTGGTTTTAGCCGTGTTTGTGACCAGATCTGAATAGCCAGGTACTTCCCAAACTTCATATTCTCTATCTCCTTTCCCTCTCCACTACCTTCAGCCTCACACCATACCCCAATTGGGCGTGTCATATTCTCACTGCCTGTAGACAGTTGGGAGCAGTTGTGCGGTATTCACTATTAAAAAAAATCTACCACTCATGGACGACAAAAGTAACACATTTATATGTTGTAAAATAACCCATGCCAAGAAACTTACCGCTCTGCCACGGAAGTCTTCCTTTCGTAGGAATTTATGGAATTGATTTTCGCGCAACGAAAATATTCCCAAAACTTTGCTAATAAAACTATGTTTCGGACCTTAATAAAAGACCTTATTATTTTATATAAAAAAACCCATACACATTCCTTCTTGTTTTCGGAACAACTTATGCGATAAATAAGATGAAGGTCCAAGAAGAACGGAAAGTTTCTTTTCCAGCTCTACGGATTATTTATAAAAGAAAACGACGCCCAGAAGGTACCTATAAATAAGACAGAATTCACAAAACGTCTGCCTTTGAAATTACACTTCACACGCGTAGGGCTCCACTGTATTATGGCTAACTGCTGATAATATGCCTCCGTAGCGGGTATTGACCTTTCTCCGAAGAACGCAATATTACAGAACAATAACATATTTCAAGCAATTTAAGATGTGTACTTTCTATGAGTATAAATATTCTAAAAGTAAGAAACTCACTAAGAGAATCATAAGAAAAAGTGGAGGTAGCGCTCTTACATCTTTTAAATGATTTTTTTTTCTTCAGAAAGAATATAAAGCCAAACATTGAATTTGATAAAATTTATACATTTGTGATAGATCGTCAATTTAGCTATAAATTTTAATGCGTATTTTCAATGCCGTAAAGATTGTGTGAATCATTGTAGGTAATTTTGCATAAGAGCCGGTCAAATAATAATATTACTGCCCATTAACAATAATATTGTAAGATTTATTTACCTTTTTTTCAGTTTTACCACACATGATGGCGTATCTATCATTTAACCGTTCCAAAAGATATTGTTTACAGGTTTTGCTATATTATTAGCTCATATTCAATAAATATTTTCTATAAAATAATAGCTCTGCTCTTACAAAGACGTTTTATTTTGATAAATTCTTAAATTTATAATAAATACACAGTTATCGCTATTAATCTCTTTGTTCTATTAATTGATGCCCCATATAAAAAATATGTCAAATTCATTGAAAAAAATGTATCTTATTTATTATTTTACTGCAAATTCCTTCCATTGCAATTTTCCAGAATAATTAAGCCCTCTGAATATTTTACACTAAAACAATACAGATTACTTTTTTTTAATTTGTGTTATATTTATTCTGACTTCTTGGAAAACAATAAAATCTTGCAACAAAAACAAAGTAGAGATTTTTGTTTAATTATTAGGAAGGTCAATCAAAACACTTTTAGTATGATATTAAAACCATTTAAAAAATAATGGTTTTAGCCAGTGAGCGTTCAGTATTTTTATTTTTTATTAATCGATCACATTTTGTTCTCCGAATATCTTAAGTTATCTTAAATATCTTATCATTTCAATTTCGTAAGTGACCCTAATTGATCAATTGAGCTCGAATCGGGATTTGGTCCTTTGCAGTCTCCGGGCAGCTTTGCGGATTCGACAGGGGATTATCAAATGAAGGCAGTACTTAAGCCAGAGAAGCTGACGAATGGAATCTGTCGGTGCTTCTGTAATCGTCACTGTATATACTTCGTCTCATCTAATTTCGATAATGCTGAGCTGAGAGGAGAAGATGGCCGGAAAGCTGACGTAAGAAGTTGAGAAAGTAACTTGTGAACAAGTCTATATGTACGTACCTATTATATATAAAACATCCTATACTCAATCAATTGAAGTAATATGAAGCGAAAATACTAATATAGCAGCCCTTTCAACAAAATCAAAGTCCCCTGGTGAAATATTATTACTGAGAAGAGAAACGTTGCTTGATATCGTTTTAGCCGTATTTAATCAGATTTACATAGGTACTTCATAACCTTTCTCATTCCCATTTATTTTCCTTCCTACTTCCTTTAGCCTCACAACATACTCCTGATTGTGATTCCATATTTTCATTAGTTTAAGGTCGTTGGAGCTTTTGTACGGTATTCATATATATATACGAGTATATATATATATTTTTCAAATATGTGTTATAGAGACCATTCTCACGCGACACGTGTTGCAAAAAGATTGAAAGAACTGAAATAGGACATAGCGAGAAACGTTGCAAAGTAAAATATCGGTCAACCGGTGTTAAACTGGATACCAGAAGGATATGAGTAGTCTGAAATACCACGGCGTAGATGGAACAACGATTTTTTTAAATGACTAAAATGGTAAAGTTGAGCAGAGCATGGTAAAAAAGAAGTTAAGGAAAATTATATAATTAAATTTTTTCAAACTTAATTCCAATGTTTATTATTATACCGGACCGGTTTTAATCTATTACGTCTTCAGACCTTAACAATAAACAGTGAAGCAAACTAAAAAAAATGTTTTATTAAATCATTACAATGAAATTCCACAACAAACTAGCTATTTCAAAAGTATTGATATTTGCATATGATTAATATTTTTTTCAAGGTTATCTCACATAACACTTTGTTCGTAGGTAGATAAATATTGCGGCATTGCAGGGAAAAGGCGTGAATCCACTATAGTTTCTACAGGCATAAATTAATGCGCATTGAATTAAAATGCATTAAAGTAATGCCTCTTAGACTATTCTATTCCGAATTGAATTACACCCACCGTTGATAATTTAGTTGTACGTGTATTATCTAGCAGACTTTGTAGGTAGTTTCAGTGCGCATTTAAAAAGACCGCACTAGCACCACTGTGAAGCCCTTGTCTACCTTTGCGTCAGTGCATATTTTACTTGCTATTTTTTTTTTCAATTAGCACCGACAATTAATTTGCTTATTTGGCAGGTAAGTGTACTGGACCGGGTTAACATACATCATCCCATACCCAAGGATCTCATGAATATGCGCCAACTCTAGGAGTACCTATCGTCAGCCCACACTTAGCTGTCGATAATGGACATTGATCAGAAATGTTAAAAGTGTGCGTATAGCATCAAATAGGTTATCATTTGATCGACTAGTTGGTGGAGCGGACCAAAGCATTGCGTTCCCATCCAAACATTGCAGGTTCAATCCTCTGATAGCTAAATCATGAATCATTCCACAAGCAACACTTAACATTTATCATGAAAGTAGAAGAAGGAGTTCAAGTGTGAATTCAATTCTGGCTTTATTTCTCAAGCGTGTGACATAGGATACAGAAGTGATATAAAATACTCTCAGAATCACCCTGGCGAAAGTTGAAAAGTAACCAATCTGAATTGAAGCGTTGCCGATTATTATTTTGGTTATATTTAGTGAATAGATCTGCATATCTGCGCTGCATCCTTCACATTTACTTATTTTAAAGACGTTCATTCCCAACAAAGGGTACTCGGTTGAGTAATAAGTTACAGCAGATCGCTCCTGAAGGAATCGGCGAGCATTAACCCAAGTACAATTTAATTTTATCCCACGAACATGCCGAGAAAACATATCTGGTACATTGTACAAGCAATATCAACCAACGATACTGTAATTTTACAACAAATAAAGCGAACTGACTAATGTCAAAGCTAAATTAGACAAATAATACCGTTTCTTTAGGTTACGAAACAATCAAGGCAAAACTAGAAAAATGTCCCTTTTAAACAAGTAATTCCAAAATAACTTTAACCTCGGCTATTTTAAGCATTCAGTCATTCACCTCGGAACGTTGGCGAGTTTTTAGGCTTAAATTTATTCAATTTATTGGCAAAAAACCATCTATTTTGAATATAACAATAACTTGCGGTTACTACCCAGCTTCGTTCGATTTATTTTTTCCAAATTATCAAAAATGAGAAAACGTGTTTTATTGAACTAAAAAATATATTAAAAAGTGAATGATGAAAAGAGTGGTGTCAACTGAAAATAGCATGACTCAAAATGCTTTAGTGATAATAATAACAATGGACTTATGTAGCGCTGTTGTGTGATATTTCACCTGAAGTACGCTTCATACTAAATAAATTAAGCTAAGAAGACTAACTAATAAGTAGAATATAGTATATAATGTGGATACAAATTAAAACTATCTAAAATCATGATCGTTATCATAAATTATGAGAGAAAAAGATTCATATATGCTTTCATTATTTTATAATGTCAGACATCACCTTTCGAAACTTTCGCTGCGTCAAAAAACAGTTTTCAGTTGATAATATAATCGACACAAAAAGCTGAGATGTTTTAGTGTTCATAAATAAGATTAACCTTTTTAAAAATACTTTTGGATAATTATTTAGAATTACAAACTGAACACAATCAAAAGAAATATAATTTATTACTGTAGAATTTATTCTAGTGTACTCATAACTTTCAATTGGGTTATCTTAGTTTTCCAAAGCATGTTTATTCATCTGATTCGCACGTGTAAAAATAGAGGGTGAATAGATTAGGCGATTCACTCTGTTAGAATGGAGGCTTCGAGGTATTATGGATCCTTCGTCCTGAGAACAAAAAATAAATTATCACGCCCTTGGAGCACAAAGGTTGTGCGCCCATAAAGGCTATTCTCAAATAGAAATCGAGTTACGAATAATTTGTTTAGAGAAGCTTCTACCACGAATATAAAAGACTCGCGCATTGAAATAGAATACAATAGATAAGTTTTCCAAAGCGACACAATTGGAAGAAATTTGGGTCAGCTCGCCGAGTTTTTAACCCTTAAATATTGAAATTAATAATGCGTTTTTCTATGGTAATCATCGTTACTAAGAATCATTATATTTATAATCCATAACGCTTGAAAAATTCAGCAGTTAGGGGTTGGCGGCTACGAAGTATACTTTAGTTTGTTTCAACACTTCGACGAAATTCCTTCATCTAGAGTACTCTTCTTTATGTTACGACGCAAGACTTTCAACTCGTAACCAGTGGGACTATGGCAACTGTTACACGTAACAAACACGGAAAATAGTTTCGATTCTAAATAGTGGTCACTGGACATCCCCTCATCCTTTTTTGATTTTGAGAAGAACAATATAAAACTAAATTTGTATTACCTTTAAATTAACTTTGTCCATTTAATATTTTATTCTCTGTATATTTCTTTATAAAATATATTTCTAGCTGCGAAAATAATTGCCATTAATTAATTTTGATTTTTTCCATTAGGTACATTACTATATTCAAAAAACTTCATTTGATACGTGCGGGCAATCAAAAGAGACAGAAAAACTTTTTACTTTTTTTTTAAATATACTCTAAATGGTTTTTGATTTGGAAAATGAAAACAAATATTTTTTTACCGTTCCCATGCAGAAGCTATTCATTACCAAATAGTCGAAAGAGCTAAGCCCTCGAATGCCACTTTACAAAAGATTTAGCGAATTTAGTTTCTTTCACATGCAAATCCCTCGCCCTTTAATACCTGCGTTCCGGCATCATCTATTTGACAAGAGCTGAGCCTTTGTTCGCACACTTTTTCCATAGACTGTATAAAGAATGAATTGTTTGGAAAGAGTGGAACATTTTGCCGTACAATTGGGTCCCGCCCGAAACGTTTTGGTAATCAGTAAGGATCTATTCTATCCACAAAAATAACATGTTTGGTGTAGAATGCATGAATGGTTTACCGTGTTATATTAATTTTTCTCTATTTTGACCACCTATTTTCTACAGGAAGTAATAATAATAATAAAATTTTATTCCAGAAGGTATACGGGAGTAGTGCAATGCAATACCATCCACAATTGATAATAATAAAAAGTCACAATAATAATAAAATACAAGTTGTAATAAACACAATAATTATATTAATATAATTTTTTTAAACAAAAATACGTAAGAAAAAAAAATATTTATTACATATTAAATTGAAATATTAATAGAGGATATTAGGTCTCATTTCTGCGAAACGCCATCAAGAGGGAGTCCATCCTGGCAGCGTTAAGATTGTAATTCATAATAAAACATATTTGAAAACAGGGGAAAAAACCTTGATCTTATAAAAATATGGGTATAAAATAAAACATTCATAATAAGAATTATATTTTAATGATTTAATAATACAAGATTTTTAACTTTTTCCACACCTGATGCCTCCAAAATGTATAGATACGATAATCAAAAAAATAAATGTACCAGTCTGAAGGTGACCGTAACCGGTTGAAACCGGTTCGGTCTTAACGAAAAACAGTGGAAAAAGCTTAAAACATTTTAAAATCATAACTTGACTTAGGAAGATGAAAGAAAAAAAAAACAAATAAAAAAATCTTGAGAACTTTCTGCTTGTGCTATCGTGAAATCGTCTTTGAACATGATTTCCAGTACTGAAACTTCTGTTGTTTATAATAATTTGATACTACAAATGGAACCAAACAAGCTGGAGTAAATAGAAAAGCATCATCTACAAAATGAGGAAGCAACGCCTTAGTTTAAAATTTGTGATATTACTAACTTTTTTGAATGCTTGTATAACTTCAACCTTTGGGAAATTTCCCCGTTGAGAACGCGTTGTGTTTACTTGGCAAAATAAAACATGTTGTTATCTTTCAATTAAAAGTTTTTATTATCGTCCGTATAGTCGATATATTATATAATTTTAAATACCAATACAAATTGTTAAACAAACCTTGCTTATAATAAAAAGAAAGATTGAACTGAAACAAACAAATAAAATTTAAAAAATAATTCCTGAATAAGTCCTGATTTACCGGCGCCAGCGTCGGAAAGTCTTAAACATTCCAACGAGGGGGGCTTCACGGTTGAAGGAAAAATGTCTACTTTATTATCAAAGTAGCCTGCTAAGGCTTCCTTTTACTTGTCATCCCTTCATTAATTTCTCCATTACCTCGTTAGGGCTCTCTCCTCGGTGGAGGTGGAAAAATCATTTATATTGTAGCCAACGATTTTAATAATGGCATCTGTGTGTCGTTAGACTCAGTTTGTGTTTTTTTTTCTATTTATACACTTTTTTATTGTACCATAAAGATTATATAATAGTTATTTGACTGGCATTCAGTGGGTATTTTATATGCAAGTGATATTCACATAATTTTTTTTTTTCAATTCAAATATAAAGTTCAATAATATATTATACATGGGAATTAGAATGTCGCGCTGTATGACTGTTAAGTAACAAATATTATAATTTGAATTATATTTATCTCCACAAATAAAAATAAAATATAGATTTACAAACTCATCTGTACTAATTGCAAAAAAATCCAACGATATTTTTTTAAATCGAAAAAACCACCAACAAATCGCGCGCCCGACTTGCGACTGCCAAAGTTAGTTTAAACATCCTAACTTTTATATTATGTAAGCTGATTTGTTTTACTTTATGTGTTTGAAAAAATCGTAAGTCTTTCCTTTATTTTTTTTAAAGATTTCCTGCAGAAATTATAAGAAAAGTTTTATTGCTCTATTTTACTAACAGTTAAAACCGAAAAAATATAAATGATTGAAACATTTCTTAATGCTGAACAATCGATTTTAATTTTCTAATAAATATTTTAAAAACAGTTTTCAAATTCATCGTGATACGCTATGTGTAAATAAAATATGGAAAAAATAACTACATCATTTACTATGTAACAAGTGTAACATAATAAATTATGTCAAGTATAGGTACTAACCGTACTTAATTTTATGCGCACATTACTATTACGCACGAACGTTCTTAGGGAGAAGCTGCGCAGAATACAGAACCCGGTTCGTGCGCAGAGAGTCTAAAACAAGAAAACGGCTTGCCGAGTTTTTTTTTTCAAAAGAGAGGAACCAACTGCAAAGAGGTGGGGGAGTAACATTAACGGGTTCGACCCAAGGAATCAGAACCCCAATATTTTATGAAGGAAGTCTAAAGAGAGAGAAGGGTGTTCCATCGAAAAAACTGACAACTGAGGTACTTGAATTGACCGTCAATACCACCGAGAATAACAAGATGACCAGAATCATTATCCACCATATGCAGTATGCCATACTATAATGCCAGCCGCTGCCTTACAAGCTCCACTCCACTTCACGAGATAAAGGCTAAACCACATTTAACACCAACTTCGCATTTGGCATCACATTTCACATTTTGGCATTATATTTGGCGCACAACGCTACAATTAAAATTACGCAAAATAAAAACAATACTTTTTAAATAATATTAACTAACTAACAAAATATAAGGAGAACATCCCAGAATTCTGTAAAGTACTTTAAGTACTTATATCATTAAAAATACTTTCATAAAAAACCAAATCAGTACGATTTTTACGAAGGGCGAAGGCAATATAAAAATAAATCAAGGCATCGCGCATTGTGTTTCGTCTCAACATTGTGATTTTATAAACAGCTTTGCAGAAAATTCGTTAACTTGATATTCGGTTGCGCCGCTACACCGTATTTTCCATTGACGCTGTTTGTGGCTCGCAGGATATGAAAGGATAAAGTAGGCGATAAAAGATAAAAGTAGCCCTTAAGACGATCCTTTGAACCGTTTTTTTTCGTTTAAAGAAAAGTAGTCGTTCTTATCAAAATCAACCGCTTCATTAGGAAGAAAGAAAATTATAATATGATATTTCTTGGTATTCTAAAAGCTTTTTTTAATGAAAATCTTTTGTTAAACAAATGGGTTATTTTTATTATATTAAAAGATAAAACATATTAAATTATGTCATCTACTTGTGAATACTGTAAAGGTACTTACCGAAACTATGTCGTTTTCTTCGTCACAGTTTTTTTTCTGTAAAAAGGGAAAGGAAACATTATACATTTTTCAATTTACATAATATTACAGCTTGCTGAAAAATATTTTGCATTGAACATTTTTATGTGGCGTCTCTCTATATGCTTGGTATTTTAGGTATTTTAAAGTTGTTTTTTATGAATCTTTTAAACCGTTAAATCCGTCAATGACGTTAATCCACATGGTTTTATTTGAAGAATATGAACCTAATGCGTTACATGTTTCGCCTGAAAAGCATTCATATGACATTTTTTAATCAATATTTTGATATATATGCCATAACCGATCCGTACTTAGAGTTCCTTAGTAACCGTTCAATGGGTTACATACGATTAAATCAACCGATGTATGCAATTACGTAGAAACGGTGGGTTATTCGACAAAATATGATTACACCGTTTTGGAAGAGTCTTTTCAAGTCAACATTAGGTAAACTAGCATATATAATATTTAGGAAGAGTAGTTACTACCCGGCTTCGACAGAGTTACCAAACAGTATTTTAAGTTTTTTATCAAATAAAAAAACAAAGAAAAAACAATTAAAAGATGAGTCTTATTTTTTACGGTTAAATAGATATTTTAAAGCTCCATAGTTTATGATAGAAATATCTTTGAGAGTTGAAACTAGTTGCTTTAACCAAAAATTCCAATTCAAAAAATCTCCATCAAAATCTTATCCCTGTCATAAATTTCATGTTACCAAAACGTACCTACCGTTCGAAGTTAATATTTCAACTTTCTAGCAAATATTACAAATTTCATCCAATCTGGAGACTGACTACATTCAAGAGCATTTAGTTGAGCCTTTGTTGGATTTGTTGCGAGAATTAAATATTTGCCTTCAATGAAGAGAACCAGACCGCACAGTGTTAATAAGACCATGTTCATATCTACATATGAGGCTGAAGCACCATAATAATTGCTCCTAATGAGTACAGTTATTGGATACGCCATTCATGATAGGGTACTCCTGTTTCATAGAGCTTATCCTGAAGAAAAATAGATGTCGCGCGAATGTCACGTTTCTTCGCTCATAAGAGAGAGGGTCTTACACCCGACGACTGTTGACAGAGTTCTTAAGGCAATCATAAGGGTTGTGATTCTTATGACACATATCAGATGGCGCAAATATTATTAGACAGTATTACAAGGTGAAGGAGAATAAGTGACAGGAAAAACATAACTCAAGAAAACCTTTATGATATGAAGCCATTAAAAGTTGTTTTCTTTATCGTGTTGGCTTGTTATAATACAGGAGATGTCAAACTAGCATTAACGCCTACATAGTAATGAACACGCGCATTTTTATTATTATTTTGAAAAAAATACGAGAGCATTAGTGCTAGAATTTTGAGGCTTAACAAAATAACATACCCATTTTATATTTATAAAATTAACGTCTCCACTGTTACAATAAGGGTGATTTATTTTACACTGTACCCGAGATAAAATTACTAGTTTAAAACGGAGAAATTTCGCGCGAGCATTAGTTCTGTGTTTATATAATATCTTGCAAACTTATTTTGTTTAATTCGTCATAGTCAGGAGTGGTCTGGCAATAATATTAGAAAAGGAAAATGTAGCTTTTTTGCGTACTTTACTTAACTCGTACTGAGCCAGTTCGTTTCTGTTTTTAATTGTTCTTAATACATTAGATTGATTTTTTTATCAAATGTATATACTTTATGTGTATTTAGGAAGTATTCTTACGAGAGACGGAATGCCTGAAAAGAAATTGAAAGAAGGGTGAATGCAGGAAACTCCATTAATGGAGGACTGAACGCTGTTGGTGCAAGTAATAAATTGTCCAAAGAAGTGAACCTAGTAATGAAAAAGATCAAGAAAGGGACGCTTAGATGGTTTGGACATATTTAGCGAATGAACGAAGAAAGGAGTGTGTTAAGAATATATGATGCGAAAGCGAATGAAAGAAGAAGTCGAGGACGCCCGAGAAAGACGTGGCCCGATCAAGTCAATCAAATACTTGAATCGGGTCATGTGAAGAGTCAGAATAACAGAAGAGTATGTATGAGACGATGTATGAATGTGAATGAAGCAAGGAGTGTGTTCCAAGACAGAGTTATATGGAAGGCTATCCTCTCTGCCTGACCCTGCGGGGAAACGGCGTGATGGTTAGTTAGTTAGTTAGTTAGTATATACTTAAACATACAGGCTTACATTTTGTTTATGGTGATTTTCTTTTGGGATTTTGAAACCCGATACAAAAGATGTATATAAAATGTTTTTTTATGAAGGTCCAAAACTCCACCATGCCCGGCCAATCGCCATTTTGAATACCCAAGTCTACACTGGTCTGTCGCCGATGCCTCTTTTTCATAAAAAAAAAACATTGACGGAAATCATAATAATCGGTTTATCGCAAAATTTCAATTAGTTCAGTCCGACCCTGCTCTTAAAACAAGTTTAAAACGGAATATTCATAAAACTTATGCAAACTTTGTCTGTTTGCACTGCTTCTGTATGGATTGTGGATCAGCTCTAGAAGACCTCATAAAATGTATGGAGGTACTCTTTACATTATGTATGGTGGTGCGGATTTCAGGGGGTGGGCCGGGCGCTCCTTGAAACCAACTGGGGCTGATGGAGAGGGTACAGAATGTATGGAGGGCAAGGCTGGGGTTGAGACATAAGTTCATCATGAGTAGACACGGGATCGAGGATGGATATAAGAAGCCTTATGGACTGAATTGTACCCTTATATCTTAAAATAGATTGGGATTTCGCTTTCCCTGATTTTGGATCCGATTATGTTAAATAAAGATAAATGATTTTATTTGAGGAAATGAAACAATAACTTAGTATAACACCACGAATATTGTTTTAATTTGAATGACCGACCGGTTTCGATTAGCCCAAGTATCATCAAGGTAAATTATTTTTATTTATTTTTTAATACAAAGTGTGCAATTACATGTACATACAGAGGGAGATCAAATTATAAAATAAAATAATAAAACAATGAGAAAACAGTAGAATGACATTTGATTTATAACAAAGGAACTCAGAGAAAGAGACAGATAATATGAATTGAAAGAGACAAAACGTCAACTGAAAAGGTGATTAAAGAATAATGATAAATAAGTTTTTTTTTAATAATATATATTTTTTATGTACTTTTTATTTATATTTTTTAATAATATAGTGTAGGCTATCTGACAGAATCAAGCATTCTGTAAACAAATCAAGATAATAGTTTCTATGACAATAGTATTTTTTCACCAACACATTATACAATCGCTAAATATATTATTTTTATTTTACAACCGCCTTGTTCGTGGTTCACCCATGTGATAAGCCACGTCGCATTTTTGAGTTAATAAAAGTATTTAGTATTTAAACTCGTCATCAAAATAATGTTTTAGAAATAAGTGAGTGCGACCCGCCCGTTGAGTGCTCAAGATTGTTTATTCTGTAAAATATGTTAGCATCACATTGGTTTTATGGCTAAATAAACATGGACTTTTCCATTAGTTAACTTCGCATTCATCTATGCATATAAAAAAATCGCTAAATTTCATGGTCTGCTAAAATATTCCACAAAGCAATAAGTCATGCGAATCGGCTGAAAACTTAATAAATATATATTATGGTAAACTAGGGTCCGTGAAAGAGAATCAAATTTGGATAAGTTATGTCTTAACTAAATCACTTTGAAAAACTTTCAAGAGACAATAAAAAAGTTTCATGGGGAAATAATGCAGAATTGTCGTAAAAAACTTCAGATAAATTCATCATTTTGCCAAAATCAAACAGAACAAAATGCACTACTAGAGTTTTGCAGACTGGAAATGGATGTGGCGCCAAGTTGAAATACGTGCCTCAAAAATATAAGCGGAAGTTGGGCTTTTGTTTCTGGTTTTACTGCGGAGTAATGCCGGCTTGTGACGGCTATGCAAGTAGAGGCTGAACAGACTAGTATAGAGTATGGCGAGCCTCCATCATTATGGAGCTGTTGAAACCTAGAGGATTCCGAGCCACGTTGCCAGCATAATAGAACTTCCAACTATGGTAGTTTGCTCGTATAATGGTGTTAAATTTGTTTTCTGCGGCATAAAATGTTTTGTTTAATGAATTCATGAAAAAGTAAAGGACTACTATTACATAGTAAATTTGCTTTGTTTATGAAGAGGTACAGTTTCTCATTTACTTTGAATTGTGATTGAATGAGGCACGCGGTTTTCAATGGTAAACTTGCTTACAGTTGTATGTTTGAGAAAATAAATGGTTTTTATTTTATTTTTTACTTTTTCCACCCGGCACCCGGCTATTGCGTTGATATAATTATATTATTTTGTTTTTTTTTTCTATTTTTTAAACCAAGCTTTTCCGAGTAAAATAAATGAAAAGTGGTTAGTAAAAAAAAAGTCATAAATTGAAAGTAAAAAAATTTCAAACAAGAATTATATTATTTTTGGTCACCTTTATATAACGCCATTTAGTGTTTCAACATTCTTATGGGCGCTTATATGAATGATTTTTCTTACATAGCAATATGTACATTGTATTTAAGCTAGCAGATATCTTAAAATCACATCTACTTCCAAAAATTGGCATCAATTTTCTTGGCGCTTTATTTTTACACAGATGAAACCTTTCCTAGACTTTTATATTGTATTGGGTGTATTGAGCCTTCTATTACGGCCTTAATTTAACATTCCACGACCTGAGTGAAACATGAAATTCTCAGAGATCATCAAATATTATGTAATTTTAGTTATAAAACAAATCATTTGTTCATCGAGGTTCGCAGACAGCGATCGAATCACTTAACAAAAGAATCTGGTCCACACAGAGCTGGGCGATTCCTCTCCTCCACTCGTGCTCAATACGTCTACCCGTTACAGCATCCCTACCACGAATCGTGATTGATCGAGTGTTTGATAGAAGTGCGTCCGTTAAAACATTAATCAACGTAATTGTTTCCTAAAAACTTTACCACGGGCCAAACCTGTATTAGCAGATTACGGAACGAGGCACGATCTGAACCTATAAACAATCACCGAACTAACCGTTTTATTACGCAGTTGAACAACAAAACAATCAATTGAGGCCATTTTGTACCTGATTTAAATCCTAGTTAAGAAGCAGAATTAATTTTCCGCCCGAAAGAGAAATATATCAAACTCGCATTTAATCCAAATATATTGGAATATTATCGAAATAATTAATCATTTACCAGCAAATAGGTTATCATCATTCATTGCAAGAAACAAATGGTCTAGCTTGGAATTACAGGGGAAATTAAAATAACTTGTTTAGTTTTACTCGCACACCTACATGCTGTGCTAAAAAAATCATCTACGTGCGGAGCACGATTAAAAACAACGCGTTGTGTTTATTTCTTCATTTTGTCTGCACAAAAACATGAAAAAATCTGCTATTTTTACACGAAAAATACAAATTCCCCGTTTTTCATCTTGCTGGGGGAATTTTTAAGCTTTTTAAAGATTTAACCGGCATTTTATGAAAATTTCATTTTGTACAGCTTTGCAAAGAGCGGGGACACCCATTTCGTTTTAAAATTCCAAATGTAATAATTTCACGCAGGAGGAAAATGTTTTCTTTATGAAGTTAAATGCATGTTATTTCCAGTTCCGAGGAGGAAACTTCTTCCGTTAAACTAATTTAACCCGTTCCGAACTAGGTACTTGGCACTACGACTTAAGCGTTTGTACCTTTTGGTTATACCTATATGGCAACACTAATTAATCGAGTGTTTGACTCAAGTATAAAATTTTTTTTTTTGTTCCTTGTGGAACAATTGAAGAATATGAAATCATTGAAATGACTCCCATTATTATTTTTTCTATTGAAAAATATTTTTATCATAGCTGTTTTCCTCTAGTTGAAAGCTGAAAATGGTTGTGTAGACCTAAAACTTCATTACGCCTAAGCTTCATCCCAAAGTTTTTACTGCTTCATCCGAACACTAGTTAAATATATGTATTAAAAATTCGTCCATATGGACGTTGTTTTTTCCAAATACCCATATTTAATAACTTAATCTCTCTCTTTAGTATTATTCGACGGTAGCAAAAAAAAACCATGTTTTCATATTTAGAATCTGTGTGCTATTTTCTTATGTTGTGTACGCCATTATAAAATGTACGATCGTTGTTCATTGTTCTGAATGTAGATAAAGGAAGACTTCGAAATCAATTGTTGAGTTCTTAGTAGTTTCCCGAAATAGATTTCAATAGACACTATGTAATATTACTCATATTCTCTACTAGATATTATCTCTATTGTTTTTAATACTTTTTGTACCGTTCGTTTCCAAGAATATTTTTTCACTGACACAATCTTGATTCAACTTTTGAATTATGAATATTTCTCTATTAGTACCATAAATAGAATATCCAATATATCCAGGAACCCAGCGTAAATCAGAGAAATTATAAAATGATGTTATAACAGTTTAAGACATGCTTATTCACAACTTTAGAGTTGACATTCAATGAACTATTATGTTAATTCATAAACAAAGACTTATTAATATTTCCCTTCTTTAAGCCTTACAACAAAAAAAAAATCATAAAACCTATCATTTATAATGTTTTATTGTTATCGTATACTTACCCTAACTGTTATTTGACCTTAATGCTGTTTTTGAACTAAATTATTACACTATATTTTACCTTTTTATTAGAATCACTCTTAGTATTTATTCATGAATATGTTTGTTATGTAAAATGTCAGAGCAAAAAAAAAATTTTTTTTTAAATTATGTAAAAAGAAAAAAATCAACGGAGAAATATATTTAGTTGGCCATCCAAACGTCGCATCGTTCAAGTATGAATTTCGATATTAAAATTGGAATAAACTTTAAACATTTTCAATTTAAAAAAAAATGGATATTTATCCAAGACATCATCTAGATATTCAATTTGTGTTTGTAAAAGAAGGCAACCTACGATCGGAAGAAATTCAAATATTAATAATTTTCAATAGAAGTATGAGATCGTTTGAAAAATGCTGCTTTCTAATAAGGTCTTGATGGTTTAATTAGTAGAGCGTTACTTTCGGATAGAGTAGAGGTTCGAAGTTTCATATTTATATTTTAGATAATTAATATTATTGAAATATTTAACGAATTTTGATGTCTCCATTCACAAAAGTGCATAAAGACTCATGTCCTTTTCAGTGCATCATATCTCCCGATCAGTGGTTTCCAACTGACCAGCGTGCAGTTCAATTTCCCTTTCCTGACAGGTTTAATTCCTCATCCCTGACTAATGCGACGCGCCCTGACAGCGTCTGACAGATAAGGACACTAAACCTGCCATAATTGTACCCAATTGATATGGGTCACAACGACTAGCTGACAAATACACGATGTGACTTGAAGTATGGAACTATGGCGGATTAATTATAATTATTAATTATTTTCCAAGCCATCTATTAGGTACCGTGTTTCCCATGAAATCATTATTGAAAATCTAAGGAAAAAAATCTTTCAATGCTCAAAGCTTTTCAAACAAAGCAATAATTATTCTTTTTCACAAAAGATGTACACGTATTTAAAAGTATATATTTTAAGCCGGTTCTTAGTTATGTTACGTATTTGCATGGGTTAGCTAAACCCCTTTACGTAGGGGTAGGTATTATAATTGAATGAAACATAGAACGTATATACCTACCTACGATCTCTTTGTCAACCGAACCAAATATATAAATTATGTAGTATGACCGTGAAAACAGTGGTAAGGTGTAGATGATTTATATTATTGTATGTAATAAATAGTAGTTATTAATGGACAATTAAATAACGAAATGTAATAGGCACAACATACAAAACCAAGCTTTTTAAACAAATACAATGTTAAAAAACACTTCTCACAGAATATAATGTTTCCAAAACTCTTACGATTAGGCAACCAACACACAATGGAATTTAAATTATAAGTATGAAAATAATAGAAAGATTGAATCTATATGGGGCAGTTTTCTATTAGTTCAAATGACAAATGATGAAAAATTTCTAAAAAACGTTTTTTAAACTGTAAAAAGTAAGCGAGCACATTTTTAACTATTGCCCTTTATTAAATTATTTCGCGCATCATTATATGTATTACATGATAAGGCTTTTTTTTAATATTTATACATTATCTAAAACAGTTGATTCATATTTTCATTTCATTGATATTTAAGCTAAGGTATTTCAAAACGTACGAAGATTTCCGTGGTGGATTAAAGCCAGTCCGTTCATAAGTAAGCACGCGGAAAAAACAATTAATGTCTTAATCATAATGTTGAAATGAGCTACGTAATATTTTGTCCAATTCAACGATGCTGTATAAAGAATGCTGACAGTTTGTTTACCCTCCCTGCAATAGTTTTCGAGCGGTCTGGATTACATTGAAGTTTGTCATCCTGAACTTATCTTATAGTTTATGAACTTCTGAGTTTTGTTGGGCTCTGGGCTTATGGAAGACGATACATACAACGCAAAAGATTAATCCCGAAATAAACAGCTCTTAAAGACTTAAATAATTTGTAGATATCTCATAACTTACTTTTGTAACAAAGTTTTCGAATACAGGGTATTTACAGATATGAGAGAAAGTTAAATAATATTTATATAAGTCGGTTTAAAAACTAATATATATTATTTTTTATTATTAATTGAAATAATATCAATAATCTCCAACGTAAATATGAAACAGAAAAAATATAACGGTCGCGACCGAGACTCAAACTCGGAACCTCTACTCTATCCGGGAGTAACGCTTCTGCCAATTTAGGTAGCGATACCTTGTAGGAAACCGACATTTTAATCGATCTCATTATTTTTTTTGAAAATTGTTAACGTTATTTATTTCAATTTTTCTTCTGATTTCACTGCCATCTTTGAATGATATACAAAACACTACCCGAACACATATAATATACCTAAATGGTGTTTTGAATAGTACAGACGAAAAGTATTTTGGTATTTTTACGGAAGAATTAAAACATCAAATTATGATTAACTTTGAAGCTTTTATGCTTGGTATTTTTATATTAATAATTGAAAAAATATCAATAATCATGATTATTTAAAAAAACGGCAAAATCCTGAACGGTTCTTATTTGTCTGATAGTACGAGGACAAGGTACGACTCATATTCTGCTATCGCAGTTTTCTGGCTTCTCATAACTGTCACTGAAGACCCGAACTGCCTAGAAATATTGGCGAAATCGACGTAACAGTTTTTTTTTCACGAAGATTTCGTTTTGGTATCAATTAAAAATACGAATAATTTAAATCGTTGTACAAAATCGTCGATGTAAAATTTAAATTAAAAAACCGATAGTTAAAAATATTTCAAAATATCGTATTATGTATAGGCATCGCATTACTTTAAGCGAATTCCGATGCTATAAATCAATTCAGAACTTAGATATTCCTTTGCCTACGAGGAAGCATATTATTTGAATAAGTAATCCGAAGACATCGCATATTCAAGCTTCCGATTGCTCCATGAATCTATTTCAGGATGTACTCATATGTTTTCACATTCCATCGGTTTATCTTTGATGTGCTCATATGTTTTTACCGACGCCTTTTCTCTCAATTGTGGAAGATTGGATTTGATTATTGACTCCAGTGCCAAACGTTTATCCATGAGTTTCTCAAACTTACAAAATATTCCTAGCTCTTTAAAGATGTTGATTTTATTGGCGTAGGTATGCCAAAATGACACGGATGGTAAAAGGCAACTATTGTATGGGTATATGACATGTTTCTGCATTTTGCAATATGAAATAAAAGAAGTATCAATGAAAATGAAAATTAAAGAAGACATCTAACTACGAGTGAAAATGAGACTAATAGGAGATGATGGTGATAATACTGAAAAAAAATGTTTATTTATGTTTTTCATATTTTTAAATACTTATACGGAAACCCACAATAAAAAGCTGCGATCTAATAATTTAATCAATCAAATTTATTTATTAAGACTTATGCTTTATATCATATCAGTGTGTGAAAAAAAGTTTAATTTTGCTAAGAGTACTTATCTTTTCAAGTATTTAGCCTACTACAAACGATGCAATGTTTAGTAAATAGTATTCTACAGGGCTCAAGAAGTCATGTAGATCTTGATCAGATACTTTCTCTAAACAAGGGAGAGGTGATATATATTTTTAAACTAAAAAATCTCAAGGTTTTAAGGAAGAATTTTCGATAGATTCGTTTAATCCCAAGCAAATTCAAATAATAAAAATAAAAGTTGTATTCCAAAAGGTATACATGAGTAGTGCAATGCAATGCAATACATTTCATAATTGATAATAATACATAAAATAAAACAAAAGTTGTAATTAATATACACACAATAATAAATAAAAAACATTAATTGATGAAAATGAAAAAAATGTAAAAATTGTTAATGGAGGATATTAGGTCGCATGTCTACAGAAGGCCATCAAGACTACTTAATTAACAATGTCATTTTGCAAAAGAATGGAAAATGTAGAATTATTTTGCACGATTCATATGAACACGTAATCCAGACAAATTATAAAGACTGCAAATTGTATAAATACACTGAGATGCATCTTAGAATGCATCTAAAAACTTATCGAAAGTTTCAAAATGCAAACTAAATTTACCTTAACAGGAAACCGTTTTTAAGAAAAGTTTAAAGTTGATTAAATATCCATGCCTCTCTTGTAGCATAGATGGCGAGAAAATGTACATATTTCTCTAGTTTTTTAAATCGTTTCTTTCGAAACCATAATACTTAAACTTGGTTTATCGCAATGTCGTCGACTGCCTTTTTATTGCACCATCAACTTTTTGCAAGCGCAGGAACTTTTCACCCGTTGCTCCCTGCTCCCGGGGAGAGTGTGTTGTGTCGAGAGGTGGGTGGAGAACGATTCCGCTGACATTAAATACAGGCAGCGCATCATAAAAGGATATTGGTTTTTTACCCTGCAGTAAAAATATCATTGAAACTTGTTTATATTTCTTCTTTTCTATTGATCGCACCTCTAGTAGCAGGTATCAGACGAAACAAATGTTTTACGGCAAATTTGTTTTTTTTTGAGAGAGCAATCCCTTGTTAAAAAAAACTACTACGTAACTAAGTATTCTTTTAGTGTTTTCACATACATGTTACTCGTATTTTTACGGCCATGGAGTTCGAGTGGTAAGCCGCTCGACTATGATACGAATCCAAGGGTCGCGGATTCAAACCTGGCGTACGCCAATTACTTTTATTTAATTAATATGCGTTATAAAACATTTAATTCATATATGAGGGGCTTAGAAGCAAAGGTAGCAATCTCCAAAAACGGTTCTGTAGCATTGTCAACTTTTTAATGATCATTATAAAAAAAATGAAGAATGAAGTGTACAAAAATGTTAGTGCACATTAAACTAGGAACAATTTGAAACAATTATATCTAAATTTATCAACATATTCACAAAAGAAAAGTGCATTAAACGTTAAATCAACTTTTCAAGAAATAATTTAAAATGAAGGAGATTGCTGCCTTTGCTTTTAAGCCCCTCATATAATAAAATAAAGGTATATTTCAACACGTTCCAGAGTGGTAGATACTCTAAGTATCGCCGTGGTGAAACATTGCTTGAAATAGCTTTAGCCGTGTTTGGTGACCAGATCTGAATAGCAGGTACTTCCCAACCTTTCTCTTCCCCATTTCTTTTCCCTCTCCACTATCTTCAACCTTACAACATAACCCAATTGGAGATGCTATAGTCTCACTGACCATAGACAGTTAGGAGCAGTTTGGACTGTTGTGCGGTATTCTATATTAAAAATAAAATAAAAATTAGATTGTGTACAAAACTGCGATGTTTCATTTGATATTGGTCAGTTGATAACAACAGATAGGTTTGTTGGTCGAGTGATTCAAAGCGTCAGGTTCCTGCCCAGGCATCGCGGAAACAATCTTCTGCTAGTAAATTTTAGAAACGCTTTGTTAGGTAAAATAAACTCTTAATGAGTAATTCGTTTTTTTAAGTAATACCGTACAAGAGTCTCAACTGCTCCCAACCATCTGGAGTCAGCGAGACTATGGCATCCTCAATCGGGAATGTTGAGAGGTTGATGATAGTATGGTATTAAAATGAAGAAAAAGAAGGAATAGGAAGAACCTGACTATTCAAATCTGGTCACCGGCTTAAGCCATATCAAGGAACGTTTCGATTTTGAATGGTGGTCTTTCACCAGGGCGATACTTGAAGTACTTACCACTCTGAAACGTGCCGAAAACGTATTATTTTATATTAATTAACTGTCATATCAATTAAATTTAACTTATACTAACTCGCGACCTCTGGATTCCTAGTCGGGCGTCTTAATTACTCGACTATGGAGGCTGACTGTTTTCAAAGAGAGACCAAAAATCTTTCTTAAGGTAGTTAAACATTTTGCACAACCTGCGTTATATATAAAGCCAGAAATATTAAATAATACTTTCAGAATTACAAAAGAACAATGTACAAAGAATTTTTTTCTTAATCAATATTTTATGTATTTAAATAAAAAAAAGCTGGTTACATTATAAAGACACCCGAGATCTGTTTTCCCACGCTAATATTTTGCTTTCGTAATCTTCAACGATACTCTCGTTACGAAAGCGAGAACAAAAAATAATACGCTCTCCTCTTACAGTAATCTATCAAAGTCTATTGTGAACCAGTATAAATTAAAATCTAAAAAATTATTCGGTGTTTAGAAATATCAAAACTTGAAAAAATATATTCCAATTTATGCATATCTTGATGGAAAAGGCAGCAAACAAAACCTCATCCATTACTGAATACAAATTTATTCAAGAAGGACATTTTCGGACATGAATAATCCATTAAAAAAGCTTTCATGAAGTTTTTCATATTATCTCTGTTGCACAAAATATTACATGCGTTCATTGAAGTAAACTCAAACCATCATTACTTTACTTCAAGAGCAATATGTTTTTTGCAAAACGTTTCTGCTGCATCTTTCTGATGGATTTTAAAGAATTAAAAACTGTTTTTCTTTTAAGTTTCAATATAATGTAGGTAGTTCTTCTACTTTGTCTAATTTTCTAAATAATTTAACAAAAATACATACAAGAATATCGTCGGTGGGAAGGCAAAGGGGCTTAAGCAACACTTTGGTCAAAAAAGAGTTTTACGAGTATACCTTTGTGGCCCCTCAGCCATCCAAAATATATTTATCATTTTATAAGAAGACTTGACTCAAGCGGCACAAGTTTGGAACATTTTTAGCTCTTTGTTGCTTCAGGTACTCAGTGCGTTATTGTTAAATAAAAACTTTAAAGTGCTCTGGTGTAAACTTCCCAAAATGGCACTTCAACCCTTTTGCCTTTCCGGCGATGATATGTTATATCTACAGCGCCCTTGAGGTGATTTTTCACAAAAACGGCGCTATACATACTATCCAAATATTATTATCTAACCATCGATCAAAAGATACGGTGATATTCACGCAGTAGTAACATTTTGTTTTAATATCGCTCTTTTGTAATATTTCACCATAAGTACGCAATTGCTTTTCACACTGTTAATGTCACATTATTACGAGTAGATTAAAACACTTGTATGTTGCGATAGGTAAAAATATTTTTTCAATGCGTAATATATATGATGTAGCCAGTAGTAAATTACGTGATCGGCATTTTAGCTTAACGTCAAGTTCGACATTACGTTTCTGGTAATCGAATTTTGTATATTCTTTCAACTAAACCCATTTCTTTTAACCATCAGAAAAAAATTCAACACAAAGACGTACATTCAACAAGTCTAATGTGAATCTTGCGAAGAAGGTTAAGCTTTCTTAGCTGCTAAGAAATGTTTTCTGTTACTTATGAGCTACTTTTACTAAAAATATTATAATTTATATTAACATAAAGCAATGTAATTAATTCAAATCAAGAATAAAAAAGTATTTAATGGAAATTTCATTTACATAGAAGCTTCTCTACGGGGTCTGAAATGGCCTATATAAATAAAAAGACAAGGAAACGTGTTTAATGAGACTCTCAGGGCATTAACAAAATGTAAATTCATTTGACGGCAGCCTCTTTAGTTCAAGAAGTTTATACTGTCTTTACTAGTACTTGTCAGCTGCAGATGAAAAAGCAAAACCTTACCAAAACGTCGTATAAATAGAAATTTGACAAAGCCAAATGGTTTTTTTTACGAAAAACACAAGATAGACTAATTCAATATAATCACTTCAATTTAAATACTAATTAGACCTAAGCCAAAGTGGCAGAAAAAGGGAAAGCACTTAAGGAATTATTTTCGTTTAAAAATCGGAAAGGCTTTTAAGGTATAAAATCTTTGAATTCGCAACACGTCGTAACATTTATTTGAGAAAGACTATTGATTCCATATTGCTTTTCTACAACGGCTCAGGGTTAATAAAATTTTCATGCATTACCAGGTCTGCTACTTTGTCGGCTGTTTTTATCGGTATTGAAAATCTTAGAAAACTCTAGAAACTCAATAAATCCTGAGCTAGAAGTAAAGGGGAAGGAATAAGTGAAATAGGCTTCATTTTAATTATTTAAAATCGATGTAAAAAAGTTTCCTTCTTCTCTCATTGACAAGTAATCAAAACCACGATTTTCTGAAGAAATTCAGTTTTGGCGGTAAGATCATTTAATGATTGTAGATGTTAAGTTAAGTAAATATTATTTTTACTAATTTAATTAAAGAAAATTTATAACTTTATTCCACTTATTTATATAATTGGAATAAAGTTATAAATTTATTTTATTAAATCATTCAAATTGAATTCCACCACGAATTAACAGTTGCAAATTTAGAAATAATATCACTTTTACGTTTTACATTCTGCCATGATTCAAGAATATCTTATTTATAATATCTTTAATTATAATATTATTATTAATAATATGTGAGAATTATTTAACTGTCGAAAGTATTCAAGAACTTTCACATTATCGTTTTATTTTTGTGATAACACAAAACATCCCCTTTTTCCAGACTATGTAACCAGTGGATTTGTGACACTCCCAAAAATTTTCACTGTTTTGCACACTGTTAATGAAAAAACAAAAAGGTGCAATATGGATTAGGGAGATTGTGCCATTTCAAGTATCATTTCAATTCTAAATAGTGTTCTACCACTAAGGCAATTTCAACATCTGAATAACGTTTGATCATTGCATCTGTTTGACACAAATAGTTCTTTCACAATTTCGATTTGAACATTTTATGGTTAGTCTAGAAATATTAAAAATTCATTAAAATAAAAAAATAATACAAATGATATTTATTCGAATGCAATCAATATTTCAATGACTTTTTGGGCTGTATTTCGTAAATTCTAGCTGTATTTTCTGCCTTTTACAACATAGATCTCAGATTCAAAGTTTTCTTCTTTTTTTCCGCCAAAAGACCTTTCATTCTGTATTCTCAAAGATGACATAGGCCTTGTTAAAAATTAGAATTATGAATATACTATATTTTATAAAAACATAAAAAAGATTATCCTTATTTACTCCACTCCAATGACTGTTTTAGATATTTTCAGAAACTACCCCGATATTTTATAAAAGCTGCCCTATAAAATGATCAACATTAATTCACGTTCAACTTATGAAAACCAACTTTGCCCATTTCGTTTCAGATATTCTAAGAAACGAAAAGATACACTGTAGGATGGTCAACATTACGTCACGTTCAGTGAGTGGAGACCAACCTAGTCCATTCCACGCCAAAGTCTGTAGCGTACAGTAATAATGTACAGTGAACGGTACAGCTTCAGCGGAAAATAGAACCCCGTCGCTCATATTTATATGTCTAGTTGAGTTGTACCTCTCCATCAAAGTTCATCCTGATTAATCGCTTCCCGGGATTAAATTCCGCTTTCGGTTGGATGTCATATTGTATTCGACGCCATCTTATCCCGTATCCCGTGCTTGTGACAGAATACAAATTTCGCCCCAGATATTCACTTGATTGTGAATTGAGCACGCTTTCTACGGGAAATGTATCGGAAATGTGAATAGAAAGTCTGAACGATGAAGGAATGCGGGATAGAGATACTCTTTTTACTCTTATAAAATCTGAAAATATTTTACACCAAAATGAATAATGTTGATCCTAAGTGGACACACTAGCCTAGAAATAAGTCGTTGAGGGAGGTAAACGAAAAACATTGTGCGGAGACCTAAAAGTAGAACAAAGTACTTTGCATTTTTTCATGTTCTATCGTACATATTGAAACAAAGAATAAATTCACCAAGACATTGGGCGCAATTTACACGTGTGCACCAGTCAGTTTTCAAGCGCCGAATGATGCATAAAGGGCATAAAGCCTGATTCACACCAACGTCCGGTTCCGCTCAGTGCCGATATTGTTCCGCAAGAAAACTTATTGATATGGTATGAATATCAATCAAGGAGTATGTGCCAAGACAAATTTGTGTGGCAGTATATCCTTCTGCCCACCCTTGTGATATTTAACTACTTATTTAGTTAAATAATTATTTTGAAGTGTAAAAATACTTACAACGCAGTTTTTTTTTTTAACCATTTTTTATCACTAAATAATATTTTTATTAATTATTAATTATTAAAAATATTATTTAGTGACACAAAAATGGGTAAATATCACAAGGGTGGGCAGAAGGATTTACTGCCACACAAATTTGTCTTGGCACATACTCCTTGATTGATATTCATACCATATCAATAAGTTTTCTTGCGGAACAATATCGGCACTGAGCGGAACCGGACGTTGGTGTGAATCAGGCTTAACGCTTACGGCATTTTGAATGTTTGGTTTACTGGCAGAAGGAGGGATAGGGTTGAGTTTGCCGTAGCAAGTTTAGAAAAGCAAACATTTAAAAGTTTGAATTTTAATTAATTTTGATGAACTCATTCGCCGCATAGAAAAATTAAATCTGATCTTTAAAGCTTATATTATTGCTGGAAAACCATATGAAAATTTCGGAAAAGTTTTACGTTAAGAATGCGAATAGAGTCAGTTTTAATTAATCTTATTTATAAATTACTTATATCCTAAAAAACAATTGATATTTTTGTTTCAGATTCATCATAAAATAATTCAAATGTGAATCTCCGACAAACCCCCTGCTTTTGGGTGCTATGTCGCCTTAACCACGAAACCGAAATCTGTGTAATGGCTTCCATGGTCGAGTGGTAAGACGCCCAACTACGAATACAAAGGTCGCGGGTTCGAACCCGGCGTGCGCAAATAACTTTATTTAATTAATATGTGTAATAACACATCTAATAAAATAAAATAATATAAAGTATACGATTATTTGTGGCACGTTCCAGAGTGGTAAGTACTCTTGGTATGGCCCTGGTGAAAGACCACCATTCAAAATCGAAACGTTGCTTGAAATGGCTAAGCCCTGTTTGGTGACCAGATCTGAATAGCCAGGTACTTCCCAACCTTCCTCTTCCCAATCTCCTTCCTCTCCCCACTGCCTTCAGCCTCACAATATGCCCTATTTGGGGATGCCATAGTCTCACTGGCTCTAGACGGTTGGGAGCAGTTGAGACTCTTGTGCGGTATTCATATAAAAAATATATATAAAAAAAGCAGCAAAAACACTCGAACGGTGACCTCCGGCGTCATAAAATTTGCTTTTTTATGTTCAAAGTTTATAAATAACCGCAACTATTTGCAGCTCGTATTATAATATCCGTCATGATCTAAAGAGCGTTGAAATTTATGTTAATTAATTAATTAATTTACATATATTGTATTTTTTTCATGGTGAGCGCTTGGAATCCGTAATGAATAAAATATTTCTCACAGAGGTATTTAACAACGGCTTAAAGAATCTGAAAAAGTCCTTTGATAACAGAGCACGGAGCAACTAAGTACATCGGAACAATATATTGCCTTCAACACCTCGGGTTACTGTTGTTACGAAAAAGCGTCAAATTTGTTAAAACGGTTATATTAACTGACTTCTGTGACAGAGATATGAAAAAGCTTAAACTTTCCTTTCTGTGACATGGCAAAAAGGCAAAGGAACATCGAAAGACAGTGTAAGTACTCCCAAGCTTACTGATACGGTGTAGAGTACAATACGTAAAAAATATGTTTTCAACTTAAGGTTTTAACAGTCAATTGAAGTATGTGAAAGTTTCCTTTTTGTGTGTGAGTAAATGATCACTGATGAAATGTGAATCGTTCGTTCGTTGGGGCTGTTGGGGGTACTAATATCGGTAGGGCAGTAATCCACCCTTACAGAGACGTCCACCGTTTCAGGGATTAGGCGCCTTCTGAAAGTAATCCCTAAACGCCATTTCGTTTCGGCTCTTTCTTAAACGTTCCAAAATAACATTTTGAGCAAGGAGTTTATATAATGCGAAAAAAAAATTCTTTATATAATAGGATATTTTACAGCCTATAGTTTTTAAAGCGTGATTGGATAAAAATATATTGGCTGAATTCAGTCTACAGAAACATTAAAGTATATAAAGTATACATGTAAGCAATATCATTACTCACCTTAAAAACCAAGTTTAATTTAGTTCTTATTATGTAGATTCTATATCTTCAAATTTGTCATTTACTTATATTATTTTTACTATGTATGTACTATATTTTCGATATTTAGATGTTACTATGTAGCTAACAAAACACTAGTGGGTTCAAGTAAAATAATAAATAAATAGATAGAAACAATGATTTACTTATATCGATAAAAAAGCTGAAATGTTTAAGATCTGATTGAAACCACCACCAAATTACGAATTATAAAATGCACAAAACGATTTAAATTTAGGTGAGTTTCATGATACATACTTGTCAAGAAAAATGTCTGTAAGTCCCTTCAAAATAGATTACAGGAGTTCCCAAAAGCTAATTTCAATGCTGAATGAAGGGTTCAACTATATCAACGCCAATTTTTTTAAACACAGCTAGAACAAATCAATGAATGTATTTATCATAGATGAATAATTGAGATTTTATCCACAACAGTCATGTGCCATGGAAAAATTAAATTAATAGCATTTTCAAAGATTGTTTGTGCGATTTTCTTTACTATAATACGATATCTTCTCAGAAAAGAACCTTTAAAACACATAAGGTTTCCCAATAATTATATCCTACTACCAGCAAAGCACAAATTCTTACAAAAGAAACAATTTATTGAGGCTTTAGAAGAGAGAATTTCAAGTCACCGGTTATAACATTTTACCCCTAACTGCCAACCATTTCATAATAAGTTGGTTTCGTGATGTAGTATGAAAACGAAGCGGGTGAAGAAGATAAGGGCCGGTCGCGAGCGTGTATTTTATGCATAACAGATAAATTAAAACGTTTTATAAACAAACACATTTTATATTTTTGTAGAAAGCAATCACTTTGTGGTTTGACATATTTAAAGAAATGAAAAAATAACTTTTTATAAGACCACGGATATTATTTTATTTTTTATTTCCGACCTGCTTCGCTTAGCCTAAGCATTATTGGGTTACAAAATTAAATTAAGCAAAAATTGCAAAGTGTACGGTTATATATATACAGAGATGGAGAACAAAATATAAAATAAAATAACAGAAAAATGAGATAACAATACAAAAACATTTCAATTATAATAAATGAATAGTGAGAAAGAGACAGATAATATGAATCGAAAGATAAAAAACGTCAACTGAGAAGGTGATTAAAGAATAATAATAAATTTTATCAGTTTTCAGGAAATATACCTAATATTGGACTACTGGACAGATTTAGCTACTTAAAATTTACAAATTTTGTTTAGTTTAATTTTGTACCCTGATTATGTTTGGGCCAAGTGAAACCGGTGGGTCACAAACAAATAAATAATATCCGTACTCTTATACAAACTTATTTTTTCATTTCTTTACACACATTTTATTTTATTTACCCTTTTGCGGTGCATTGAGTAGTTTTTTTTTGCAGCGTACCTACATATTTATTTGGCTAACATCTTATATAGCACTTTCGTGTGAATATTGTTCTAGCTTGTTAAATCACATTCATATTGGATGCATCTAGGCCAAACACCGTGGTATGATTGAACATTTGCTTGATTAAATTCTAAGAATAATAATAATAGTGAATTGATATAGCTGGTTTTTTTGCATAAACTCCACACAGGAGGACTTGAGGAAAATAATTTCCCTTAGGGCCTATTTCATCTTTGAAGATGCTGTGTGGAGGGTTTTTTTGAGGAAAAAAAGAAGTGAACCTGGGTCTCGAAGGAGGAAGGAAACACAAAGACCGGCTAATCGTTTCACAGTCGAACTGTTGAACATAAGAACGAGTAGTAAAAGCGACCCGTTATCATGGAGTGAGAGAATATGTTTCGACAGTGAGTATTGGGTTTTCGTTACACAGTAAGGACATTGACTTACAAGGATACGTTTAAGGAGAAAACTGAAACTGAGCAAATTAAGAACGTTTAAAAGAAAAATTTCTTTAAATTTTATTTCTATCTACATGAAGTTATGTTTTATTTGTAGGATTTTTTAAACAAACAGGTTTTCATGGCCTGTTTGAACCCTGTTTAATATTTTTCTTATACATAATTGTACCCAGATTAAAAATTAACTTGATTCCCATAGAATCGTCTTAGAAAATCCATTAATATAATATACTAATATATATTTGTATTTTTTTAAAGCATTTCTTATTTTAGCATGGCTAGAACAGTTCACGAATTACAAAACAACCACAACTATGATTAATTATATTTTAACACTGAGCAGATAATTTTTAGAAGTGTGATCCACACCGATTTGAAAGAAAACGGATTTCGTCAATTTACATTCAATCTTTTGACCCCTAGGCCCCACACAGAGGTCGTCACACCGCAATTGACATACATCACGCCTTGAAACTTTAAACTTAAAACGACTTAACTGTGACACATCTAACTGAAAACGATATAACTTCGAAATTAAAGGACACACTGCAAAGGGTGTAATTTCGATACGTTACGACAAAACCGATTAGCCGCACAAGAGTCTCAACTGCTGCCATTCGGTTGGAGCGAGTGGACTATGACATCACCAATAAGAGCGTGCTGTGATGCTGGATGTAGTTGGGAGGGGAAAGAGATGGGAAATAGGAAGGTTGGGAAGTAACTGGCTAGTCAGATCTGGTCACCGAACACGACTACAGCCATTTCAAGCAACGTTTCTATTCTGAATGGTGACCTTTCACTTAGAGTATCTATCACCTTGACTATACCCAAAATCATACCTTCCTGCTCTACTGTCATTAACCACCAAAACTGGTCATTTTTACTACTTTTTGGGTCCTACTAGTATATACATGTATATATAACAAATCAATTGAAATTGACTATCTGTTCAATAAAGAATTTAATCAATACTTCCAGTAGTAAGAAAATATGTATCTTACTTCGGACACACACACACACACGCACACGCCCACGACACCCTTGTATCCGTGTATCTTACATCGAAGTTGGCATCAGAACTCTTTGATTTAGTCTGCTCGCATCGCTTTCTTTGACAACATTTTGATCACTATTTGCTTTTTATACAAATTCAGTGTAGTATTGCATACAGGTAAAAGACAACCCACAAAATGATTGTTTGCTGCTAAAAAATGTTTATTATCTTTTTTATGAACTATTACTGCATTCAGTCCTCCGCTCATTGAATTTTCTTCACTCAATATTCCTGCCATACAATATACAAAAATGTGCATATTATTTTTACGTACAGGTTTATTTAACTTCCAATTGCGAGACGGTCTCGAGAGGCCGGGTATGGATTGCCCCAACACTTACAGAAGCGCCTACCAAATGTGCCGCCCCCTCGCGTCTGTAGCAGTTTGCAGCATATTCCATGTGTTGTTCTCCCCGGTGACACGGTTCTCCTTTTGTGCTGCGAACATCACCAAAATACGAGACAGCCCCGAAGACAAATTGTAGCGAGATAAGAACTCTTTGTTAAGATAGAATACATGAGAGCAGAATAAATTATAAAAATGCGGAAACGCTGAATATTACGTCGGTGGGGAAATGCGCGATTTTATTACGTTTTTACAGCCTCTAGGAAATGAAAATTATTCTTTGAGTCGATTACATTCTTCGGTAGTGCGAAAACATCGAAGTAAAAAGTATAATTTCGGTCGAAAATATATTCAAACACAAAAATATTCTCGTTTCCTAAAAAAAAAATAAACCGGTGTCAAACATTGCGAAAACAAAATCAGGTCTCTTTTGTTGATTAATAACTTAGTTTTTTTTACTTTTTTGCAAATAGGTTATTTCTAAAATAACTATTCTTTTTGCTGGCAACTAGTTTTGTCATATGCTCTTGACATCTTCGTGGTGAATAATATAAATATAAAATACTTTTGCCAAACTACTTAATTGTAGTTAAACGGGATAGAACGGCCTGCACGGTCGAGGGGTAAGACGCTCGACTACGAATCCAGAGGTCGCAGGTTCGAACCCGGCGTGCACAAATAACTTTCATTTTAATTCATGTGTCATTAAATTTAATTGATATAAAATAATGTATCGTATATTTGCGACACGTTCCAGAGTGGTATATACTCTGAGTATCGCCCTAGTGAAAGACCACCATTCAGAATTAAAACGTTGCTTGAAATGGCTTTAGCCGTATTTGGTTATCAGATCTGAATAGCTAGGTAATTAAAAACAAATGAAAAAAAAAAACAAAACAAAACATAAAAAAATAACAAACATAAATATTTATCACAATACATTATAACCATTCATTTTTTTGAGGTGTTTTTATTCGGTTGTTTAAAATTGCTTCTAAAAGAATTTAAATGTAATTAATATATTAAAAACCTTTTTATGTGACATTTTGTTTTTACTTGATAAGTACCTTCATTTAGAGGTGTATTTTAATAAAAAGATTATCTCAAAAATGTTTTTGTTTCCATTTGGAATACTTTGTATTAGAGTTCCGGATCTTTAAACCATGTTGAAAGTCGTAAAATGTAACATTTATTCCGTGTTCTGTTCATGATTGTGTCTGAACAATGTATGACTTTCTCAGTGTTTATATCTTAGCCCCCAAACACCGTCGTCATAATTCTTACAAATAAAACAGTTTACATAACACACTCAAATGTCATAATATGACTTGTTCCTGAGCTCTTGAGTTATTCCGAGAGGCTGGCTGTCGCACTTGTCTGCAGGGGACTACGGTCTACGAGGGGTCCACGGAGAGTGTTTTGGCGTAGCTATCTAAGTACAGTTCAATTGGCGTAGCCGGGGAGGTAGGCGGCTGCTAGTGTAGCTTGGCGTAGCGCAGGCTGAAGTAAAGCACCGCTACGTTATCGCCGCCAACTACTGTCCGCAAAAGAAACATGCATCTGTAATATTTTTAGAATAGTTCAATGAAAAATAAAATCACCTGTTAAATATTGCGAAACACGGATTAATATTTTTTTGTGAATTATGCGTTTTTCGAGTAGATCAAAGTACATATAATCCCCGCACAAATATTATTCGCGTTTTTCACAATCTGACACGTGATTTTACTGTTTGATGAACGAGTAATGTTAATTACGATACAAACTTTTATTATTGAATAATAAAGTACAAAGTGCTACCGACGTCATAGAGGTGCCGTGCGCAAGGTGTTTGATTGGTGATTAGTTGTACCATGCATCGTCGTATCTTACAGTTGCATTTTATAACCATTACCTTTCAAAATAATATGCATTTGAATATTGCCAACACGTGCAGTCAGTTTATTGCCATTTTCCAATCCTTTAACATCGTTGAACAATTAATAAAATTGAATTTATTAAGAAAAAATTGACCAAAGCTATATTCTAAAAATATTTTCATTCAATATGTGTCAATTTTTCGTCGCTAATTTTTATCAGAAGCCTTCACTTTCTTGGCGAACGGTGCCTACGGCAAGTTACGGCGAAGGCTGCCGTAAGTGGCTCGTACAGCCTCGTTAATTCCATACCAGGTTCAACCCTCAAACGTAGACCGTAACTCAGTGTAGTTTTGAGGAGACTGTTGAGAAATAATACATGGGTTCAGCCCTTGGGTCTGGGTAAATACTCGCCGTAAATATAAATAGGGAAATAATTTCAGTCCGGGGTTTGCTTTAATTAATTTAAATCAACTTTTGAAAAAATGTCCTTTGATTATGTATGTCCTCCATTAGGTAATAGCATTTTTTATTTACTAACTTTTTGTTTCTTCATTAGAACCTGTTCTGAGATAGGTGACAGGTTGATATTTGTTACACAATGCTAGATGATACAACAGACACTGACCGTAAAACTCTCTCGATACATTTTTCCATATAAGATACATTGACAATAGGTAAATTTGCATGGCTTGCTCAATTGTTTCGCACATTAAGTGAATACGGAACCGAGAACACAAAGATTGGTAGATATTTCAATAGTCCAAGGTGGTAGATACTCTAAGTATCGCCGTGGCGATATACCGCTATATATTCAGAATTAAAAAGTTGCTTGAAATAGCTTTAGTCGTATTTGGTGACCAGATTTGAATATTCAAGTACTTCCCAACTTTGTTCTTCTCCATCTCCTTGCCCTCCTGACTATCTTTAACCTCACAATATACCCCAATTAGGGATGCCAATTTCACTGGCTCTAGACATTTGGGACTTTGGTGCGGTATTCACTACAAAAAATAAATAAAAAAAGCTTTTATAAATATAAGCATATTTTTTAGTGAAAATTAATGCACTTATACGTAACATGTTGTTTAAATATTTTGCAAAACTATTCATTAGAGTACAAAATAATATAAATATAATTGTTATTCATATGGTATAAAATTTGTTAAGAAAATAAAAATAACCATCAAAATAGTCCATCTTGATAAATTTCAAACATGTCGATTGCTTCGCCGATTTGTAATTTAAACATTTCGATAGTGCGTTGGCAAAACGCCAATTGTTTGCTTCACCGATCCGTAATTTAAACATGTCGTAGTGTGTTGGCAAAACGCCACCTCTTTGGCTTCACCGATCTGTAATTTAAACATATCGATAGTGTTTTGGCAAAACGCCACATCGTTTGTTTCACCCATCCGTAATTTAAACATGTCGGTAGTGTGTTAGCAAAACGCCACCTCGTTTGCTTCACTGATCCGTAATTTAAACATATCGTAGTGTGTTGGCAAAACACCACCTCGCTGGCTTCACCGATCCGTAATTTAAACATGTCGATAGTGTTTTGGAAAAACACCACCTCGTTGGCTTCACCGATCTGTAATTTAAACATGTCGATAGTGTTTTGGCAAAACACCACATCGTTTGCTTCACCGATCCTTAATTTTTCATAAGAAGGTAATTTCTTCCAACGCTGTAATAAATTATTGGCGCATACTTAATCAAAAATAAATTGCTCGCGGAACTTTTAAAGTTTATGAACTTTACAAACTTGTGCCAGTTTCTTGAATGCTTTACATTTTGTACTTTTTATCATTTTTTTGGATATATTTCCATATTTATCTCAACGGTCGATCTGTTTTGACTTCAAGGAAACATTTATGAAACTGTTATCTCGCCCAAACATAGTAAAAAATACCTCCTTTTTTTGGTTTAAACGATTCCAAAAACATGTTTCTACTTACTGCAATTATATATAACGGCGATAACTATTACATTATTTCCAGGTTAAACTACCTTTACGTATACTCACTATGATTGCCGCAAGTGTTAAGGGTATGGAAAAAAAAACAGAGCTCAAAAAACATTTAAGACCCATGTTAATATTAGATTTCTGACCTATTAATCAAATCAGAATTAAACCAAAAGTCCGAACCGAGTGTATTTAAGGTATTTCATAACCAAAAATAGTCGTTTAAAACGTTCAAAAGAAATTTGAGACATAATCCTTATTCTTATTCTAAAACAAATCACAGTGAGTATCTACCTCCCCCTTGTTAATTTAAAACACTGATTAAACAAGCTTTCAAACCTCTTTTATCTTCCTTCCGTAGATTTTATCGGTTGAAACGGTGCTTTAAAATCCCCCAACACCTTGCCTAATTATTAAGGAGATACTTAAGAAAGGCCTTAGATGTGCGAAAAAATAACTTTGATCTAACAAACTCTCTTTGGTTTATGTAAAATTTCTCATTTGAATATTTTTAATTATATTTTTAAATAAAAATCATTGTACTTGGGTATCATGGACACAATAAGTGTATTACTTATAAACCATATGAAGTTAATGCTTGGAGAGTTTGAATCTTTTGCATCAACGTCTAGTTACTTTCAGCAATTAACACTGAAATCACCATACCATAAAATAAAATATCAGACAGTTAAATAAGGATGGAAAAGTTCAATTGTTTAATATGTCTCTACTTTAAAACTGTTTTTTTATTATATGAGTCGAATTGACATACTCAAGGTAGATAGTTCCTTTTGCTTTGGTGTGACATGATCCCAGTAGTACAGAATTAACTATCTCCACTACTGATTCCGTGAACTCGTAGCAGCCAACCCTTCTAAGATGTCAGCTATAACCGGAGGCTGCTTTTACTAGGATCGCCAAATGAATGGAGTTAAGATATCAAATGAAACAAGAGGTGGGGGAAACTGTGTTCTTGGAGCTACAAATTCACGCGAGGGAGTTAAAACAGTTTCTGCCATCTTTACGTTTGTCATAAACGAATTTTCGACAAACATAGACCCTGCATTTACAGAGATTGCCTACAGTCTTCTCGGGAAAGTTCTGTGTATTTAATCCGTTTATATTCCCCGCGTACGTCAACTTCTTAATTTCAACAATCATGATATGATCCAAAGGTTTTTAATTTATTTAAAAATGTTAACATCGTAGAAAAGTTATTTTATTCAATAGGTTTTGAACATACCATAAACGCCTAACAAGAGCGTGGATTTAAAAAAATTAAACCTGCCGTAAGATGATAGACATTCACATGCGTTTACTATTTATTCTCCTTTATTACAAACATTAATTTATACTGTGTTTGAACTTTTAGACTGGCAAACTGAAAAAATAATAACTACTGGTTATGGAGCTAATTTGGGATGAACTCTATTTTATTTTCCAAACATACTTATTTTTTCTTTAAAAATCTACCATCTACTTAAACCGATGTATTGCTCTCGTTTCCACTGAACGGCGCTATGCAAAATTAAAATACTACATGTAGTTATTTATGAGCTGAAGTATATATACAATATTATCCACCTCTGTATCTGAAAAATTTCTCATTTATCTAGTCACGTCGGCGTCGCAAGAAGAGGGCAGAAGAGTCTAGAAAATCGGAAATATACCAGGAAGAAGGGTACAATTCCTCGCCCGATAGTAAAAAAACTAACCGGAATGAACCTGAAGCAGGTATTATGAAGCATAAGGTTGTTGATTTTTGTCAAACCCCAGGTGACATACGAGGAGTGAATTATTTTCAAGAAAGTTACCGATTTTGGAGCGCGAGGTTTTCAACGACGACCTTTTATGAAAAGCTAAAAATGTTAGTGTTAAAATATAAATAAGCTTTAAAATTAAAAACTTTTCTTCTCCTAATATTTGGTCCCAACCTAAAGTATGGCTATTTTCTAAGATGTAATAGTCTAACAATAAAGTGGAACAAAATTTTGAATTATGTGTCTTTTGACCCTACGTAATTTTCCAGTTATTTTTTTCAATAAGAGAGCTAGAAACATTTGCACGAATGACAACGAAAGTAGAAATAAAAGATTTGATATCTGGTAATTATCGATTGAAGTGTAGATAGAATATTGTAGATAAGAGTTAAAATATTTTAAAATCAGGGCTGATCAAGGAGTTTCGTTAGACTCCTTCATAATTTTTCATAACATTTTGACACTCAGTATTTATTTACGCTCAATTTGGGCTTCATACACATTTCACTATAAAAATTAACTATCAGTACAATACGCATATTATCAATAATATGCAGATATGCAAATACAACTTCTAATAAAAATATGAGAAGAGAAAGAAAATAAAAAGTATATAAACCGAAAGTAAATATTGAAATATTGATGTGGTGTTTTCTTTATATGTTATATAATGCTAATATTTTTAATCTAAGTAAAGTGAAAACGGTATATTGACAAAGTGAAAATTTCGGACCTAAGTTGGCTTACTTTTTTTATCAAAAAATTGATAGTATCGAGAAGAAAGGTTTCATCAAAAATGTGATAAGCTATTTCTTATTTTCGAAATCAAATAACTCACATTGCAACTATTTTTAATGTTATCAGTTCCATGCTCCTACTGATTATATTTTGAAATCTGCAGTATTTTTGTACACAATCAGTAAAATGTTTGATAAACAGTCTGGATCAATCAAATTATCACGAAGATATCTCTAGACAATCATTTACTGTGTTCATTGTTATCAAAATCTACTGTAAATATTAAGTGCAAACACTGCTTAAGTAGCAATTTGTATTATTTTGTTAATTGAATTAAATCAGTCAACACGGTGAGTTTATAATTGTGTTTTATTCATGTCATTACTCCATTTCCTTTTCATCTATCGGTTGAAACAATATTTTTTTATTAACAAAACCGGTACTCTAAATTGACATTTTCATTTTTTTTCCCATAAAATCTAAAGGGTGTTCTACTGAAGGCGATGATAAAAAAAATAACACGTTTTAACTCTTTAATAAAATTTTAATTACTAAAACCTTTCCACTAAAAAGACGCCGCAAAGTTACCATTTTTAAATGATCTCGATCAGATATAAATTCATATTTTTTGACTGATGTATCTTTGATAGTTACTAAGCCCTTTCCAAGTCCATCAATATTAACAAACACTTATACTGGCAGAGCCGAAATCGATAGATTTTTTTTGTAAATTTTATATTCTTGAACTGCAGTAGGTGTATAGACGGTTTATATAGCCTATGTCTTTCCGATTCATTTGGGTAATGCGTAGATCAATAAGGTATCAAACAACTTTTATCTCACATGTAAACATAGTCAAAACCATTTTCCTTCAAACTTGAACATGATAGTATGCTCTTTTAAGAATTCTTTTCGTTAATTCCTCCCATCTTCTTTCAGATGAAGCAACTCCTTTTGCTGGTATTGGGGACCATTTATCTCTTAAGCTCTGTATCAGCTAGAATTACCTACGATGGCTATAAAGTGTACAGAATATGGCCCAAAACTGAGCACCAGAAGATGTATTTGAAAAACTTGGAAAATGATGAAGTCTATGACTTTTGGGCTGGAGTTAGGATAACAGAAAGACCAGTTGAAGTGATGGTTAAACCAGATGATCAAATCGATTTTGTTTTAAGTATGTTAGACATCGGACTAGAACCTGACATGTTTGTAGAAAATGTTAACAAGTAAGCTCGAAAATTTTCCAAATCATCATTTTGGTATATTTGTTTAATCACAAAATTATGTATTGAATTGCTCAATTTCTACTTGATAATTTTTTGTATGACTTTCTTAGACTGGTGGATTTCTCACACATAGGTAAATACAAGCTTGCTGGTATGACATGGACTAACTACTACAGGATTGATGATATCTACTCCTGGTTTGATGACCTAGTCGCAGTTAACCCAAAGAATATATCAATTGTGGTTGGAGGTTCAACATTCGAAGGACGCCAAATCAAGGGAGTTAAGATCTCCAACGGGTCAGGCAAGAAGTCTGTGTTCTTCGAAGGAGGCATCCACGCAAGAGAGTGGATAGGTCCAGCTACTGTCACCTATATCATCAACGAACTTCTAACTAACAGAAACCCGGAATTTAGACAGATCGCCGATAGCTTTGATTGGTATTTGTTCCCAGTTACCAATCCTGATGGATATGAATACTCCCATACGGATGTTAGTACATTTTACGACAAGTGTCTGATGTTTTATATCTCACACGTAGAAAAGTAGTAATATATTTGTATTTTTTTAGGCGCGTCATTGGAGGAAAACAAGAACGGTTTACCCTGGAACTTGCAGAGGCGCAGATCCTAACAGAAACTGGAATATTCACTGGATGGGTTTGTTATTTTGTTGGATCAAATATTGGAAGGTTGTATTTAACCAAATACCTATAAAATTTTCTCACCTACCCTGAATGATTTCTCTAACCTAACCTTTAATTAATATTATCCGTTCTGGGAAAAATGCATATTTTTGGTACCTTATCAAGATTCCGGTGATCATTGATTAGTAATAAGACAGTGTGTGGATGTGACTGAATAACGGGATTTGTGTCAACACAGAGTTGTGTGGCGCTCTATTATATTTACCTACCCCTCCTATAAAATGGAGTGATGGTTAGTTATTTAGTTTTTTAATAATATATGTATATTTAAATGATAATAATAAAAGCCAGAAAATAAAAAGATAATGGTCACAACCGAGACTCGAAATCGGATCTTTTACTCTATCCGGAAGTAACGCTTTAACCAATTTGGCCACTGGGACCTCATTAGAAATGGGCATTTTAATCGATCTCATATTTTCATTGAAAATTATAAATATCATTTTTAGTTTCTTCCGATTTTTGGCAGCTATCGTTTAATGAATTCAAAGCTCAACCCTAGTTCATTGAATACCGAAACGGATTCTTGGATAAATATATATATGCATAAATATTTATCCAAGATAAATATATATTTATATACACAAATATATATATTTATATTTATATATATATATATATTCGGACAGATCACACTGTCCATCTTCAGAGGCCTTATGTCTTGAGTTTCTGTCTCAAACTGATAGCTTTCGCACGTCTGTTTGGTCCAGAAGCTAAAACTTAAGTGAGTGCAAGTCACTACTTATGTCTCGAACGAAGTACCCGGGTTGAAAGTGATTGATGGTGGAGGGGGTAGGGGGCGGGGCCGGCAGTAGATACCTGTTTGGTTAAGCTAATTGGGGACACTACACAACCCAACACCTGGAAAGTCTTAATCGATAAAAATCCCCCAAAAACGGCATTTCCAAAGTTACCAGTAGTGTCTCCAGTTAGCTTAACCAATCAGGTATCTACTGCCGGCCCCGCCCCCCACCCCCTCCACCATCAATCACTTTCAACCCGGGTACTTCGTTCGAGACATAAGTAGTGACTTGCACTCACTTAAGTTTTAGCTTCTGGACCAAACAGACGTGCGAAAGCTATCAGTTTGAGACAGAAACTCAAGACATAAGGCCTCTGAAGATGGACAGTGTGATCTGTCCGAAACTTCAGGAGTTAAAAAGTCCTTTTTAAGGACTACGTTACGCGGGTAAACCGAGAAAATTGTTCTACATATATATATATGTATATATATATATAAATATATACATATATATATATATATATATATATATATATATATATATATATATATATATATATATATATATACTAGTATATACGTTTCGAATTTCAACAATGATATTTATGTATATATAATAATTACCAATATTTAATTGGTTTAGTTACATGGATTTTAAGAAGAAAATTAACTATTGCCTCACTCCTGTTGCAGAACAGGGATCCAGTAAAAACTGCAGTTCTGATACGTACGCGGGACCTCGGCCTTTTTCCGAGTTAGAAACAACTTCTCTCTCTGAATTCATTCAAACTATTGGAAATAATCTGGTTGGATACATTTCATTCCATGCTTATGGACAAATGTTAATGGTACCATATGGACACACGGAAGAACATCTTGATAACTACAACGACACCGTAAGCATTATTTATGTACCATATATTCCTTATCATAGTTCAGAACGCACTTCTATAAATATGTGATAAATTATACCCAAAAGAAAAGAAGTACAAGAAACACCAAATAAATTGCACTTTAACAGGGTGTGAACCCGTTTCCTGCATATTCAAAGTGAACAGCGTATAAGATATGAACGATGATCCAGAACATGTAATAAGAACCAATCATGAAAAAATATAAATTTCTTGCTAGGTTGCCATTGGTCAAAAGGGTATTGAGGCTTTGGCTGTAAGATACGGGACGAATTACACTCTTGGAAACATCGCTGAAACCATATGTAAGTAAAAATCATCATATACAGTTTTTTAGGGTTTTTTTTTCAAATACGTTTCAGTTTTTTCAGTTTTCATTTGTCAGTTTATCAGTTTTTCCATTGTTCGAACAAAAATACGAACGAAAGAAAATATTTTATAAATCGTTTAAATAAAAACGAAAACATAGTAACTGGTATTCTTTATTTTTGAGCATGTGTTGCAATACAACTTTGAAAATATTTAACTAATGGTTGTGCCTATCATTCTTTTGAAGGAAAAACTCATTTAAAATGTTATATTGCATAAACAGTTTTTTTTTTAGTTTTACCTTTGATGCAACGACATAATGTATTTCGGTTAGTGGTTGATTATTATTAAAAATCATTAAAAATATTTCGCTTGTGTCTTCTGCTTAAATATTTTTTAATTCGATATATTGTCGACGAATAAACAATACTGCCCATTTGATTCCGATGAAAAGTAACGTTTTTCCTCGGAATTCAATAGAAAATCGAATTTGTCTAGATACTCTGTGTATAATTTTCCAATTGATGTAGCTCACAGCACCAAATAAGCAAAACGTTTGTTAGAATTGTTGCCAGTTTCCATCACTTGTCTAACCTTTCTTTCCCGGGGATTTCTTAGTTTTTATTCTAAACAAATATATGATTCCACTAAAGTCTGTTGGCTTCAAGTTACTTTACATACAAAATTAAAATATACAATGAGTAGAACTTAAATCCAGGAAACCTCATAAAATTTAAAATCTTAATGTATATTTATATGAATTCGTTGGTTCATAATTTATACAGTAATATTTTTAGCAAATAATATTTTTTTTATCATTATTCATTATATTTGTTCTTCTCAAAGAAGCTTTTTATTATTCCGTGATATTATTTTACAATACAAAATATCCGTTTTGTGATCAGTTGAGTAATTTCCACACATTTTAATTTTAGTAAATAAATACTCTTAAAAGAATAGCAAAATATTTTTTTTTCTGACTCATCTCATTTTTCCTTGCTAGATATTTACCTTAAGAAGATTTCTGAATACTTAACTCAAAACTTGTTTTTTTTATTACTCAATCCGTTTTTCCTTTCGCACACAAAATTTTATTGTTGTACTAGCTTCACCCGCGAAAAATCACGGTATGTAAATTAACTTGTAGAAGAAAAATATTATTTCCTTACTCCATTAATACATTAAAGTTAGGTACTTTATTAGGTAGGTTGTGTTTTTGTTTTGAACATATCCGTCGGCTATTTGCTGGTTGCTGGTATAATTGACGGATACAATATTTAAACTGTATTATTGAATTTCCTGATTTCTTCAGGGTGGTTAAGGTTTAATGAAAACATGTAAAATTGAGTTGTCTCTGAATGTCTCGAAATATTTTATATTTATCACTAGGGTGGAGTGTATATTCAAATTGTTTTATTATTCAGATAAGGCGAGTGGTAGCAGCCTCGACTGGGTGAAGAGTGAATTTGGCACACCCTTGGTTTATGTATACGAGTTGAGGGATAGGGGAAAGTTTGGAGCCTTTCTACCCCCGGACCAGATCATCCCCAACGGTCTGGAGATTGTGGACTCTTTGGTAGCCATGTTCCAAGAAGCTGACAAAAGGGGAATAGTCGACTTGATTCAAAGACAGCATTCATTTAATTAAAAATATTTTTTCCAACCACTAATAAATTGATTACCGACCTATATGTGTTTGTGTATTGGTTCTTACTTGTCAAATAGATGAAGAAATAATTTAAATACATTTGACAGCAACTGATGGAACAATACACTTTTACCACTGTTTAACGTTTTTCTACACTGTACACTAACGACTCAATTCTTGGAAAAGTGTAACAATTTTTAAACTCTTTTAAGAGATCAAAGCAATAAATTACAAACATTTTATTTTATTTATAATACCGCACGAGATTCCCAACTGCTCCCAACCGTCCAGAGCTAGTGAGACTATGGTATCCCCAATTTAGGTATGTTGTAAGGCTAAAGGTAATGAGAAGGAGAAGAAGATGAGGATGAATAAGGTTGGGAAGTACCTGGTTATTCAGATCTGGTCACCAAACACGGCTAAAGCCATTTCAAGCTAAGTTTCGTTTCTGAATGGTGGTCTGTCACCAGGGTGACACTTTGAGTATCTACTACTATAGAACGTGCGGCAAATATATTATATAATATTTTATATTACTTATTGTGACGCATATTATTTAAGTAAAACGTATTTGGGCACGCCGGGTTTTAACCCGCGTCCTCTGGATTCGTAGTCCAGCGTCTTACCACTAGACCACATAGGCCGTCAAAAACATATCGAAAATGAAGCTCTGCTAAACCCTGCAAAATACGTTTTTATCGATTTTCGTGTTTCAAATGTCAATTTTAAAGACTCGCTTTTTTAAAATTATTTTTCAGTTCCCCCTTCGGCTTAGCGATGTTTTAATATAAGCAGTAATATTTGAACAATTTAAATTTAACACAATTCAAAGTTCATATTTTGATGATGCGGTGAAATAATGAGGAATAATCTCCAACTAGTTTTGAATACAATCAACGGAATTAGTAATCTTCCACTGTCGATTCTATTCAAGATATTAATTTGGTACGCATTCAAAGGCCCTTCTGCAATGATTGAATGTATTCAGCGAAAAAGATCTCACCTCTATCTACACGCTTGCTAATAATCCGTTGCTACTTAGCGCGTGTTGCTTTATGATTGGGGTGCATGTTTATGTAACGAAACTTTTTGAATGAGCAGTGTAGGATTTATGAACTTGGAGGCTTACTACTTTCCGCTTATGGGTCGTGCAACTCAGAGCTCAGTTCTTATCTCTTTTTCTATTACATTCGTGGTTTGTGAAAAAAGAGGAAGAAGGTTACAATGGAACTATTAACAGTTTGCCTATGGCAGGCGGAGGATATTCACATCATCTTCACCATAAAACTAAACATCTGTTTGTTTGAAATCTAAAGCAGCATAAATTCTCTAACTGTGAGCTGCGAACGTTGAACGTTGTGATAAATGTACAGTTGAACACACTTTTCCTTCCAGACTATTCGGGTCAACTCTACTTCCATCACGAGCTACAGAGCTTAGAAATATTTATCTGAAATCAGAAAAAGTGTTATGTTGTTCGCTTCTTAGTATTTATTTGTTCAGAGAGAAAAAAGTTTGGATGTTACCATCTACTAGTCAAAATTAGTAAGTCGTTTAATTAAAATCTGCTATAAAAGTTTTGTTTGTCGGTACAATACAACAATTTTCCAAATCTTTGTCTGATAGATTCATCAATACATATTATCATCAACTTGTAAAATATGACAAAATCTTGTGAAAATGTGACAAAATTTTATTGAAAAAATTGTATGGCATTGAAATTAATAAGTTCTCAACTTTTTTCGTGGGGCGTTGACCTTTATCAGCTTTTGTTTCGCATTAATTCACAATTCTTCTCATTTGACAATACTGACACTTCATTCATGGTCATCTCATTCAACGTCAAAGACTTTTTATTTTGCTTTTATAAATTACTTTTCACAGTTTTCCTTGGTCCTTCAAGACATTAAAATTTGTAATTTCGTTATATAAAAATGCAAATTAAATCAGAATATTATGGGCGTGATAAATTTTGCTTTGGTTTAACGCTAGATTTTATAGGTAAAACTCTCTGGAACTGTAATAATGTGATTTTCTGTGACGGGAAGATCTCACAATCTTTGGCCCTTCATTTTGTGCAAATATTATTCGTAGACCATTTGATCCAAAACCTCCCAATGCGCAATGTGTATGCAATACAAAATAATCCTACCCACAGCGTGGCACGCAACTCCATGCAAATATGCAAGACAGCTGCAGCGTAATACAACGAACACGTTTCATAGCTCCTCGGCTAAGCATCTGCGCATCTGTGGTAACTATGCTATAGAGGGGATAGCTGTAGCAACAGTTATAAGAAGAAACCACCACTGAAATTAATCTAGTAACATTTTCAAGGATTCTGAAAATGTCGGTCACAACCGTACTGTTATGAAAATTATGTTTTTTTCTTACTACAAAAGCCATAAAGCTCTGGAATATGTAAAGCAAGCGTACAGTTTTATACAATGGTGAGAACCGGTCATCTAAACTGGAATACAGGAACATCGTCAGTGAAGCTTTTCGTTGTAACAAAACTCGAGAGTAAAATAGAATAGAATAAAGTCAGTTCGGCCGTGTTAAATGTGCTTCACACTCAACTCTCGATATGAAACCTTAAACATAGTGGGCAATCTACGATTTTTTAAACATATTCCTAACCAGGTGCAACTCTCATAGCGGCTTACGAAGTTTGACTCGTCTGGGGAATCGTGGTATGAATTTCACTCTCAGCGAACAAATATTTCAAAGTAAATATGACTTCTACCGGTCAGTTAATGTATTCACATTGTTGTTTAACTTTATCTTAAATGACGATGAGCACCAAACAACTAATATAATTCTCTACAGATGTTCTTTTCTTCTGTTGTTTCGATGAATAAACAAAGTAAGGTATTAAATCTCCAATCCTCAACAAGCATTAACATAGCCCGTAACTACTTTTACTATCCTCTTTATAAGTCTTTAACTATGGTAGACACAAGACTTGATAATAAATTCTTGGGAGTGTTCTTGTATAATTCGTCTACAGTGCAAAAGAACCCTACACACCTTTAGCAAAGTTGTTCGCAAACTTTTGCATTAATTAACTTCCTTATCAAAAATACATACTTTCTTAAGAGTGGATTTTACAAAAGTTCGTGAAAAACGATACGTGCTCTAGAGAAGAACTTTCCTGGAATAATGTTTTTACGAAAATATCACTAACGTCAATATAAAAAGTTCTTCAACTGCTTTATGAAATGCGAAATTATCGAAGTGAACAAAATGAAACCAAAGTGTAAAAAATATATAATAATTTCTATACCAAAAGCTCAGCGGTCTTTTTGGTATCATTTTTTTATGCATTTTCTACATAATTAGAATAAACTTATGTCTCTCTACAGTCAATGATTGATTTTTATTACAGTCACGATTAAAATATAGCCTGGTTTGATTAAAAAAGCTCCCATGCCACCGTTTGTTTACCGCTGCTCTCGAGAAGTTCCAGTTGTAACGGTTCAATTCTAAAGTATTTCAAACTGTCGTTTCGTTCACAGTTAAGAAATATTCTGTCGTTGAGATCTCTTTGGGAAAGTACATAGAAGAACATTTGTGTAGTATCAAGTGGAAAGTTTAAGAAGTTTACAAAAAGAGAAATATATTCAAGTAAAATAGGAAATACTTTTTGAAATGTAATTCTCACGGGGTAATCAAAGGAAGTGTGAAAACAAATCACCCCCTCAACAAAACTTTAGCTTAAAGGTTTTTAATTTTAACGCTTGTGCTTATGAGTCTTCGTCTTTTTTTTAGATTTAACTATCGCTTTCCAAAATGACTTACTAGCTTTCATAAAATAAATCAATTCGATATTATAAACGTAAATTTTATAAAATTATCAATTTTTTCTACACGAAAGCGGCATTATAAAAAACTGTTGAATAAAGTAAGCAGTGTCTTCTGTTTCATATACATATAAAACACTTATATCTTCACTGAATAAACAATCATCAACATTACGTGTCGTCATCATTATGAAGGCTTTCTTCTCGTGACGCTTCCAGCCTCTCTATTTGACATTCTAACTCATCCCTTAATCTCCTCCGTTTTCTTTCTGGTGCTCTTCTTCTTAAGATCATCTCATCTAATACCAATCTGGTGAACTTATTTTATCGCAGTAGGAAGGTGTCTAAGGCAATCGCTCTACCATTCCTACGTTGCGTTGCCTCATGTAGGATATAACGATGGCGTAACGTACACTTGCGTGAAGTGCAATTTTATGTTAATACTATTACCGTGTTTGGAACGCTTCACTCAAGATGATTTCATGGGGAATTTACATTAGATGAATCAACCAGAATATGCTATGTAATTCAGATAATATTATCAATTTTATTGCCTTTACCCTCATATCAAACTAGAATTCCTTTTTTGGATGTATTATAAAAGAATTTTATTTCTTAAATTGTTTTGATAAAATACTTATGTTTTTCGAGAATATTTTTAAGCGAATAACTAGTTTTACCACCATAACATTTTTCTACGTTTTATCTATAGATATCAATACTTTAACTGTTCCATTAATCAAAAAAAAAAAACCTCAAACACAGTTATGAAACATGTCTCGTGTTTATTATGAAGCAATGTTACAACATTGATCCCAGTTGTGGTGATTTTCTATCAGATTCAACAAACGGAGCTAATTTATAATTGCTCAATTATCTAAAAACATTTAAAAAAAGGCATTTTAAACCGCTTCTTATTATGTCTTTTCACAATTTAGTCATAATCTCCAACAGTATATTATTGTAAATGCCAAATTTATAAGATAAACCACAGCAAAAATATAGACGATAATCATTTGCTGGTTTTCCACTGAAATAGAAAATTGTGCCATATTTGCCAATATGTAAAAGTTGTTTTTGACATTTCCTTACCCGCGGTTGAAATCTGGATATTTTTTCTTCTTTGAACTCGTGTGTAAATGACAATTTCAATTTATCAAAAAAAGCGTACGATTTCATCGAATTCCCGATGGCAATAAACACGATATTAAAAATTTCATAAAAATACCGTAAAGTCTTATAAATAGGTGCTTTCATTAAAAAGGAAGATTTTTTCCTCTCCGTCGAGTTGAAACGACTTAGAAATATGACATGAATTCCGAGATGAGCGAGTATATTACAATCCAAGGGTGAAATCCTTCACACATTTCAAAAGATATTTTCTCATCTCTCATGTCGTAACACGGGACGTCCAGTCTAGCGATGAACTCCCGTAATGCCACATATTACGGGTATATTTCTCTCGCTGGGGAGCCGAGATTACCTCTGTATTTCTGGCGATGATTATAAACATACGAGGGTTGAAATAAAGGCAAGCTTTAGCCAGAGTTAAGTCGAGCTTACTTTACGTCACCTGAGTTCTGTTTTGTTATCCGCTTAAATACTAGTGTGAGTTGCTCCTTTATTAAATCGTAATGCGTCGTTCATATATTAGGTTGCGTCAATATCAAATGTCAAGTTCGAAGGTTGAAACGAAATTGGTTTACGGTATTTATGTAATCTCGGATCATGGAAGTTTTAAAATGTTCCAGAATAAATTAAAGGTACGGATACTGTAGGTCGTGTATTTTTAATACCCTATGTTTTTCCTTTCTTTGAGTAAAATCTCAGATATGTCAAATGAATATTCGAATAAGTTTGTAATTTGTTTTAAGTGGTATGCGATCATGCATTGGTATATAATTGCTGAAAAATATAAAAGTTTCACATAAATATCCACGCCAGCGATCATTTTATAACATTGCGCATTTTCGATCAATTTTCCCACACTTAAAAACATCAGATATTTGTCCGTGTAATTGATTCAGCTGGTAGATTAGTAAAAACTACAAGAAATTATTAAAATACCCCAAAGTCTGCGTAGGTACTTACACTATTTCTTTAGACGTATTGAGGTCAAAAAACGAATGATGGATCTTTTAATTTAATACGAAAACGACGTATCTTCGTTAATACATCAATGGCTTTCAGTTAACGTAGCAAATATTCCTATAAATATTAAACTCTGTTGATGCACACAACAAAAAACAATTCACATTCTAAAGATTTATCGAAATCCACAGGAATAACAAGAAGAGAGAATATTCAAATAAATAATCAAAAAGTTAAGGAAAGGAAGAGACGTTTGATTCCCATGGAGACTAGATCCCCCGTCAAAAACTTGTAAATGGCTGATATTTTTGTATTGCATTGTTTGCTACGCAGTCTGGCTGTAATCAATGCGGAGAACTCGTATGTGTTACCGAAAGATTTTTTTACAATTTACATTATTTTTTTACGTAAACAATCGATTGTGTATAACATCCTTTTGTGTGAAAGTGAGTGATTCTTTTTATTATTGAGTTTTAGCATCGACAATGTTATTTTTTTTTTAATCTTTACTTCTCTAGGGGAGGCTTTATGCCTCAAACTGTCTGATATATTGATATATTATTTTCCTAAATCTGTTACTTTTTTATTTATTTTCTTGTTTTATTTAAAGTTTTTGATAAATATGTAGAAACATATAAATATCGATTCTTAACTGCTGTTTTAATCGCTATTTAATTTTTTTATTAATATTAAAAAAATTAAAGCCAATAAAAGAATATTCTTAAAAAACTTTTGAGGATGTATTGTAAAATACCTATTTATTATTATTTTGACTATAAGTAGTAATCAAGTCTTCCTTATAGGTGGCAAGATGATCATTTTCCTATTTTTTACACTTTGTTATTTATATTTATTGATTAAAATATTCAGATTTTGTAAATGAAGAACAAAAACTATGTAAATTTGGTATCAAGAAAAAAAGCACTATGAACGCAGTATAAAAAAACATTTGACACGTAAAATAAAAGAGTGATTAAGTCTCCGTCACTTTCCCTAAAGTATTCAAATTTCTTATTTAAATTGTTTACTTAACAACTGTGGTTTCGTATTTTCGTGGGTGAAATTTCAAGAATATGTCATCTTAAAATATGTTCTTATTACTCAGCCAAAGCGTTAAAAAAGGAGATGTTTTTAAGTACATGAAATTATTCACCAGAAAAAAATTACGAGAAATCCCTCCGATGTCATATTAGGCACCTTCTTTAGCGCAGTTTTCTACGAATTTAACTTAAGAGTCGTGAGCGTTCGATCCATACGCCGTGCAAACATTTATTAAAACGTGTTTTTCACGTCTGATATTATATAAATGTATGGGCGTTGTTGCGGGTAGTTCTTTTTGTCGTCACTGTTGTTCGTCTTTTGAACATAAATGTCATAACATTTAAAAATTTAAGTATTATCAAGCTCGATAGAAAATAACACATGGGTGACATTTTTTTTTAAAGGCTCTGATCGTAGAGTGGGTGGACGAGGGTTTTAAGATAAGGACAAAGGATCTATTTACCTACAGGCGTATCATAGAAAACCTCACAAATGAGATAAGTACCAACATTATTCCATACTCATTTTATATATTGTCGCCAACTGGCACATTTCGTTACACTTTTATTTTGGGCCCATTTGCGAAACATGTAATAAAATGTGTAAGAATCCGGTAAAAAAAAAGGTTTTTGACCCTCCTGGAATGTTGCTCAATATGAGATATGCTTGTTTGCATTGTAGGCAATGAATTATTTCGGAATGTGAGGAGGTTAGTGCAAACCTACCCATCCAATTAAGTATATACTTACATACCAATACGAGTGAAAATATATAAATATAATAATAGTTAACAATATACAAAATATATTATTAAAAAATATCATTAATTTTCAATAAATTACAAAACAAAAGAAGACACATAAAATAAGAATATAAGATCATGACCGAGACTTGAATGACAGTATATATAAAGGTTTCGGTAACTCAATTGGCAGAGAAATTACTCCCGGATAGAGTAATGGTTCCAAGCTCAAGTCTCGGTTCCGGCCTTTTTATTTCTTTTCTCTTCTGTTTCATCTTTCATATAAAATTATTGATATTTTTTCTATAATTGATTTAATAAAAAATCAAAAAGTTAATTCTAATTTAAGCAGTTCGTCGAATATAAAATTACATGAAATAATTATCTGTTCAATAACAATAAAATCGATGTCAGGTTTTGCAGTGAAAATTATTTTACTGTACAAAAACAATTTACGCGTTTCTGAAGACGAATCGGGATTTGTTTGTATTAGAATTTAGAAAAAAAAATTGTTGAGGTTACCCAAGTGCCCAAATACGTAGCTAAAATATATTTTTCGTTAAATATTAACACTATTGGCGGGCTTTTAACGAATTTGTTTCCTTAACATAAAATAACAAAATTAAATTACCGACGTTATGATATTGACTTTAAAAAAACCAATTATGAGTTTTCTAAAATTCCATTAAACAATTGCTTGTGATAAAAAAATATTTCACTGTACTCACTGTATTCACTGTATTCACTGTATCCAAACCGAAAATCTTATAAAACCCAATAATAAGAAACAAAGTTAGCTTTAAACTACTTTTTTGTTTATGTCAACATTTCTACGGAATGATTTAGATTTTCATTAACGTTATATAACGGATGCTATAAATACCTTAGCTGAAGGTTAAATTGTTAAGAAACTCGTAGTTAGGTAAAACCGGTCTGATAAAAATGAAGAAAAAGTAGAATATATATATTTTTATTTACTTGTATAAAATAGCAATGGAGTTTGTAGTCAATAAATTATACAGGTGAATATTTGAACATTGGCTAACAAACAGATTGTGGAACTGGAGAAACAAATTGCTCCCGAAACTTATTAAATTGAAGATTACGATTTTGTAGATTCAAAATATTGAGATGGCCCGGCCATGTAGATAGAATTCCACGTGAAAGTACACAGGAAGTCGTAAATATGTGGGTGGGTCAGTGAAAACAACATTTGGGCAGACCTTAGAAGAGGTAGAAGAAGATTGAAGAGGGATGAAAAAGCCTGAGAACTGGAAACGAATGGCTAGAAATTAAATTAAGGGAAGAGACCAAATCCCACTCGAAGATGAAGCGCAATGGTTTATGATAATGTAATAGAATTCAAAATTATAATATATTTAATATTGTTAAGTACACAAACATTTTGGGATTTAAACTTTTTTGAATAATTATTTTATAACTTTCAACATGGTAATCCCGATGTGTTATGAAAACTCATTTTGGGACAAGAAAAAAATATATACGATATTTGATAATTATATTAATAATAATAACATTTGGATAATTTGTATAGCGCCGTTTGTGTGAAAAATCACCTCAAGGGCACTTGATAACAATATCACATATTTTAGGAAGAAATCAAATGTATTCATTTGACGCACAGTACGAGTATGGTAAGAAATGTAAGATAATTGAAGTCAATAAAAAAGATACAAACAAAAGAGAATTCAAAAAAAATCAACAACAAAAAAAGTAAAGACGGACGATCATTATAAGCAATTTAAATAAACAATTTGCCTTACGGGTATTTACCATAAAAAATAATATTTGTAAAAAAATATGTATGGCTTTATTTGCTTGTGTTATCAAGCGATAACAATATCAGATATTTCAAGAAGAAATCAAATGTATTCATTTGACGCACAGAACGAGTAAAGTAAGAAATTTGAGATAATTAAAGTCAATAAAAAAGATACAAACAAAAGAGAAATTAAAATAAATCAACAACGAAAAAAGTAAAGACGGACGATCATTATAAGCAATTTAAATAAACAATTTGCCTTACGGGTATTTACCATAAAAAAATAATATTTGTAAAAAAATATGCATGGCTTTATTTGCTTGTATACATAAAACAACAAAAAAAGAGCAGACTAATGAAGTGTAAATATATTACATGATAAACTAACCGGAAAAATTGGAAATTCGTGTAAGTATTTATTATTCACTATGCACACATGTATATGTTCTAATATACAGTTACAACCGTATGATTTTAGTTTATGAGAAAAAACAACAGAATAACTCCCAAACAATACGGCTATGGCAAGATATTCAAACAAAATTTTAAGTTTTATTTATACGAAAAAATATTTAAATACGTATGATGAAATTTATAGTGTCTTTCATAAAATAAGTTGATTAAATGAATGTTTCCTATGGAGTATATTGGTACATGCTACTTTAAAAATGAATAATGTATATAAGTTCATGTTTCCTAAAATAAGCAGGGGTATTACGTCTTTTTTGAGTTGTGTCACGAGTGGTACCTGGAACGGACTAAATTATACATCAAGTGACGTCAGACTCTCGAGCCACAAAATGGCAAGCAGAGAACGGAATGTATTAGAAGGTTCAGTGGTTTCCCACTCGACGCCGGCGTCGGGACACAACCTCCCCTCGAGGCGCCGGGACGCCATTGGTCGGTGGAAATGTCAAGATAAGAAAACTCCCGGGCTCTTTATGCTGGCGTAACGAGACGCTACCTGAAAGCGTCCCCCTTTTTGTTCTCTCGTTAGTTTGAACGCCGTCGTGACTCTGCTCCCGCTGTCGGAGGGTGAGAGAGGCACTGAAGGATTTTACAACAAAATTATAAAGTTGGGTGCTTTCCGATTTTTTTCCCAACTGAGTACTTGAGGAACAAAACTTATTATTTTGAAAAGTGATTATTTACAAAATTCGACAACCTTCGCGACCGAGCGGTTAAGCCTATTGTCTCCGGATCCAGAGGTCGCGGGTTTGAAACCCGGCAAATATTTAGATACTATCAGTATCGCCTTGGTGAAAAACTACGATTCGGATTTTGAAACGTTACTTGAAATAGCTTTAGCCGTATTTAGTGACCAGATCTTAATAGACAGATACTTTCTAATTATAATTTTTTTTCATTATCTTCCCCTTTTGACTCTCACCAGCTTCACAACATACCCCAAATGGGGATGCCATAGCCCACCAAATTTGGAGAGTTGGAGATCTTGTGCGATATTTACATTTTAAAATTACTAATCTAAGCATTCTGAATAAGATAAAGAAAAGAGGCTTAAATTATTTGGAGATACTAGGCAAACATACGAAAGAAGAGTGTCAGGTAAATACTGAATATATGATGTGAAATACAACCCAACTTTCGTATTATGTAAAAAAAAATACTTTTATCGATTGAAAGTTTTTTTGTGGATGTAAAGTTTTCGCTACAGTAGTATTTAATATTGGAGAAAACATTGGATTTAGTGACCAAAATAATTAAAAACTTAGCAGTGAAGATCAACAATAAACAAATAAAATAACATGGAACAAACAATATGAATATAAGTCATAACCAGAAAATATACTTACATATTATATAACAGAGAAAAAAGTCAACAGGAAATGAAAGTAACAGGATTCATATCACATAATGACTACGTTGTTTATTCGTATTTTTTTTAAATCATATTACATTATTTGAATTAATTTTAGGAAAAGAAGATAATACCTAACTCTGAGAAAATGTATTCAATACATTTTTTCCAAATATTAAAATAAAATTTTACTATGTTAATAAGTATTTTTATTATCCCAATTTAACTATTATTTCCAATTTTATTGTTTAGGCATGTAGAGCGAATAAACGAAGAAAGGAGTGCGAAAAGAATATATGATGCGAAAGTGAATGGAAGAAGAAGTCGGGGACGCCCGAGAAAGACATGGCACAATCACGTAAATCAAATACTTGAATCGGGTCATGTGAAGAGTCAGAATAACAGAAGAGTATGTATGAGACGATGTATGAATGTAAATGAAGCAAGAAGTGTGTGCCAAGACAAAGTTGTATGGCGGTCCGTCCTCTCTGCCTACTTCTGCGGGAAAACGGCGTGATGGTTAGTTAGTTAGTTAGTTTTTAACTATTGTTTCTGGGTAGTACACGGCCTCACCTAGAAACACCAGAATATACTATACAAATTTCATGACGTAAAAACTTTACCCTTTGAGGGTTTTTTCTTGTCAGATTTGTGCTTAATATACAATAATAGTTTCTAATTTTGGTTTTGCTTTGATTAATTTCTACGTGTGACAGAAATTATCGCATTATATTTTTTTAAATTTAAATTCCCTTAATCACTTAATGATTATTGTACTCATAAAATTGATTGAAAGAGCCTTATTTGACAGCTTATACGAGTTTGTGTTTTTCTAATTGACACCACATTGTAAGGTGAAATGGTTGTTATACCTAAAAATAGTGACCAAGCGAAACTGAAAGATATCACTAAAGAATAATCATTTTTTACAGTAACTCCACACAGGAGGCCCTAAGGGAAATAATTATGATGACTATGTCATATTTGAGGATGCTGTGTGGAGGGTTTTTTTTTTGAGGAAAGGAAGGAGTGAACTTGGGTCTTAAAGACGTCCATGTTGAAAGAGGGAGGAAACACAGAGGCCGGCAAATCGTTCCATAGCCTAGCTGTTGAACATAAGAATGAGTCGTAAAAGCGACCCGTTCTCATGTATTGAATGGCAACCGTGTATAAATGTTGGACGCGCGTTTGGCGTTTTTCCCGGCTATGCACCGGTGCCAAAGGGATCAATGAAGCAAGTTCCTCAGAGTATCTTCCATCGAAATACCTGTAGAACAAGGATAGCATTCCCACCTGACGTCTGTGCTCCAAAGTTATCAATCCGTTTGTTGAGATAGGAGAATCTATCAAACGAACCGCCCGTTTCTGTACAGGGTCAAGGGTTTTTTTCAGGTATTTAGGGACTCCAGACCAGAGATGGCTGCCAAATTCAACAGTGGGGCGTACCTGCGATTTGTACAAGGTCAGCAGTTGTTTACTATTGAAGTATCTGCGGGCTCTGTACAACACGCCCAACTTCTGAGAGGCTAACTTTACTCTGGCTTCGATGAAGCCCCGGTGCCTTAACTGGTTACTTAAGGTGATACCAAGCATTTCAATGGAAGATTTGTTGGGAAGATTATTTCCGTTGAAGGAGACCTGTCACCGTAAAATACTGTAATATGATGATCAAAAACCTAACACAAAAACTATAAATAAAATTATAATGTAAGCATTCATTAATTTTGAATCAGAATAAATTGCGACTACAAGCAATTTTTCACGTACGCAATTATCATGGAAAACCGTAACGAAACTATTTAAGTCATTATTGCAGGCGAAGTCCGTATTTCTCTTTATCGAGCAGCGGGTTTAGATACGGAGGGTTAATTTATCGCCAGCCACCGGCACACCTTTACCTTTTACCGCGGAATATTTAAGAGGGTAGCAAATAGGGAAATGCCCACAAATTGAGCATTGCGAATCAACACGATAAGGAAATTAAGGTTAATATTGAATGAATTGGTGTCGTTCGCAACATGTGAATTTTTTATTCGATTTATCACCCTCTTGTATGTTTTTAGTAAGCAATAATTATTGTCTTCCATTTAACTTTTTTTCAGCAAGATACTTCATCGCTCTACAGCTTTTAATTCGGATGATGCTAATGACGTTGTGAGCTGAAAATTATTGCGTTGAAATATAAATTCCAGACAGAGAACAGTCGAAGTTTCAGGACCCCTTAGATTTCCGTTCGAGAGATTTTGTTGATTTATATATCTCTAGATGTTAGCTTCTTAGTTAAGAGAAATTGACATAAAAACTAAAAAATATTTGGATACAGAATTATTTTTACAACATATATTTATACATATATATATATATATATATATATATATATATATATATATATATATATATATATATATATATATACTGTACACAGTATATGTATGTATACATTTGACAGCATATGCCCATTTTTTTCCAAACAAAATGGAGATTTAAAAAAAAAAACAATTAACTAGGTAGAGTCGGTTAGGAGAAGATAACTTGAGTAACATACCAAATTGGTAGATACTCTTAGTATCGCCCTGGTGGAGAACCACCATTCAAAATCGAAACGTTGCTTGAAATGGATTTAACCGTGTTTGGTGACGGTGCAGATCTGAATAGCCAGGTGTTTACTAACCTTCCTCTTCCTCATTTTCTTCCCCTCTCCACTACTTTCAGCCTCACGACATATCCCTTATCGAAAATGCCACAGTTCCACTGGTTCCAGACAGTTAAGATCAGTTGGGGACTCTTGTGTTGTATTCAAATAATTTTTTTATTTATTTAGCTTGTTACTTAATTAAAACACGTTGTTTTAACATAAATTAATATTTATTTACAATACTTCCTCAATAAAATCCTTGTCTGACTGAAAATTAATTCTTTACACCGAAATTACATGATCCAATCGCTGTAGTACCTGCAAGAAGTGCTGCCCTTTGCACCATCTCTACAACCCAAGTCGGATTCTGCCGCTATGTTTTATCCGCTGTGGTTCATTGTGATATCCACAGACTAACTATAAAATGGTTGTTGTTTTATTGTTATTGTCTTTGATATTGTTAGTAGGCACGCAAACTACCGTGATACGGGCATATGTCTAGTTTTGGGGGTCAAAAAATATTGCTTCTTTTAATCTGTGTAATATTTAATCATTTTCTAAAAAAATAAGGCGACCGTCGTTCGGAAATAAACCAAAACCATTATTTTAGTTTCAACGCTTATATGTATAATAATAATAATATTTGGATAATTTGTATAGCGCCGTTTTTGTGAAAAGTCACCTCAAGGGCGCTGTACAAATCTTAATTTCTACTTAATATTAATTCTTAGTTCATATAAATATACAGCGACATACTTACCTGGTAGGTCACTTCTGGCAGGACACAATCACCATTTCATAATAACTTAAAATTTAGCTGATTCTTACATATATTTTTATTTATTTTTTTTTTTTTTATTTCCTTATTATAATTTTTTCATTTTTAGAGCATGAGAGCAAATTTGAAATTAATTGTATCGGAGGTATTTTTAATTTTTCGTAGTGAAGAACAGATAATGGTGATAATCTTCTAATGAATTTAAGGAATGAGAGTCTGAAAAGTTTTCTTGGTTCTATTGGGCTCGTTACATCTTGATTATGGATATTATATTTTTCAAATTGGATGAATTCATAGAATCCATTATATTTTATCAAATAAGGTCATTTTCGTAGTCCGAAATTCTGCAAGAAAAAAAAAACCGTATTCCGAAAGTACGAAATTAAAGCATAAACCCATGCAAAGTTAAAATGAACAACGTATTCTAATAACGAATTTCTCCACTCAGAAAATTAACTTTCGTAATTTCAAAAGCCAGAAGAACCGTTTGATATATTTCGTGTGATATGTTTTAATTTCGGCCAATTTTATAATGACAACACTAATAGGTCTTATTTTATCTTTCTGTTTGATAACTTCCAGATAGAGACTATCTCGCAATATCAGGAATCTAAGAAGCCTTCGACGGGAGGATTTGAGAGACGGGTGATCGGGAGAGCCTCTCGGGAATCGGGTTAATCTAGGTCTCGAAGAGGTCGGATTAAAGGATTGGGAAAACATTTATTTTCACATGAGATCCCTCTCTACTGGAATTACTCATAGATGAAGAAATAAAACGTTTCCAGCTAATACTGTACGAGCTTCAATTATTCTGAACAATATAATTTAATTACACATGTGATATATTTATTTTACTTATATATACGTGTATAGTAATATTATGTGCTTCGTTCTACCATTGCGAAATATTTTTTTACTAGATTTGTAAAAAATAATGTGCATACATCTAAATAAAAATACAAAAACAAATATGCTCATTTTTTCACCTGTGATAAAATAGTGTGTGATTGGTTTATTTCAGAGGTAAGAGCGAAATTAACAAAACGTTTCTTTTAATCTCGAAATATTTGAATATTAAAAAATGTGCTTAGATTGCAGTTATGGTTGTTGCCAGAAGATTGTATCCAGGAATTTCACTTGATTGTTAAATGAACAATGTATCAAAGTTAGTATGTTAGCAGTCTACAAAAGGGTTTTGATGTCAACCCTGATTTATGGCAGTAGTGCATGAAACTATCACGAGGAAGGGTGGAAGTAGAATGAATGCTAAATAAATAATATTAATAGGACCATGTGCAGGCACGGCCGATATAAATATAATGAAAAAGATTGTACACGGGGTGCTTATATGATTTTAACATGTACGGAAAAATAGTTGTCGGAAGAATGTATCAAAGAAAAAAAAATCTGGGACGCCTTAGAAAGACACGACAAAAATAAATTCTTGAGTCGGGTTATGTCAAGAGTAGGAATAACAGAATATGAGGTATACTTAAGAGAATGTATGCATGTACTTAAAACAAGCAGTATATGGCAAGACAAAGATATTAGGCTGTCATGTTAAGTATATTTACGACATCCACTTAATAGTAATTCGTAAGCTAAATGTTTTCTCCGTGTAGCCCAAAACCATAAACTTTTTTCAATATTTAAATTCAATAATCAACAACACAAATATGAAACAGAAAAGCAGGAAAATAAAAAGACAATGGTCACAACCGAGACACGAACTCGGATCCTCTACTCTATCCGGGAGTAACGCTCCAACCAATTCAGCCAATATTAGAAACCGACATTTTTAATCGATCTCATACTTTTCACTGAAGATTATTGAAATTATTTTTTTCAATTTTCCCTCCGATTATTGATATTATTTAAATATTTGTAAAAATAAGCATTAATGCTTTAATGTTAATTCCAATTGCAATATTAACTTTTTTTCTCAATAACCGAAAGCACAAAGAACGAATTCCGCCTGGATACCTATAACTATCCTAGTATACGGTATCTCTCGCCCACGCCTATCTCTCTTAGACCATTTTATCTCTCCCTCACGCCTATCTATCTTAATCTACGGTACGTTATAGTAGGTACTCACAATTAATTTTCTAATGTCGTAGCGCCTAACGCCAAAGAAAAACTAATATATTTGTTAAAATTAAAAATTACCAGTAGATAAAAATACTATTTATAGAGCTTTTTTTATCAATTTGAACAACAAACTATTCAATGTTGTTAAACTGGTATACCGGGGGGAATAAATTTTAACCGTTTTCATTTATTCGTTTTTCTTAGAATGCGAAACATCATTACTTCTTTCGGGGAAACCACGGTCGTGTTGAAATCCTCAAAATGGAAGTTTAGTACGGAGAGTATTTCTCGAACTTACACCAAATTGGTTTTAGTTCGGGCCAGTAAGTTGTACAAAGAGTGCTGTAAGTAACCTCCCCGGTCTCTGGCGAACCGGAATGATAATGTTGCATACGATTTATAGGAAAACAACTTAACAACCCTTTTGTGAATTGGGCAAACTGAGAACGAACCCGGAATATTCTATTTTTTTAACTACGTTAGAGAGGATCAAACACTTTGTATAGGCGATGAGCCTTAATCTTAAAAGGTTTCAATTGTTGGCCAAGTGCGTCGTTACCAGAATTAAAAGAATAAATAACTTTGTGTAAGATCACAGATTTTATTTTAATTTTTATTACCGACTGGTTTCGTTTAGCCTGAGAATCATCAGAGTACAAAACCAATCAGTTAGTTTAAAGTTCAGCACTAAAAAAATAATCAGTTAAACCAGAGGTACCCAAACTTTTTGGTCCCGTAGACCACATGCCAATTTTTTTCTGGATTGTATAGACCCCCTGCTTTTGTAATATTGATTTTTTTTAGCGTTGGGAATAACTTCAAAATTTTGTGAACGCTTCAGGAACTGCTAGATCTTTGAAATGAACCCTTCGCGGTGAACACTTCAATTGAAGTTGAACTCGCAAAAAAAAAGTACAAGTTGGTAGAGATCTCAAATTGAAAAGTGCTAGCAAATCAACAAAAATTCCTCTCCGAAAAAAAAGCACTAGTCGGTAGAGATTTGAAATCGAAAAGTACTAGCAAATTGACAAAATATCCTCCCCAAAAAATTAACCAACATTTTGGTGACGACCTGCCAAAATCCACTGTCGTGGACCCCCATTAACGTCTCATGCACCCCCAATTTTTTCATTGACGTGGACCCCTTGCAGGTTGGAATCGATCCCTGGGGGTCGATATAGACCACTTTGGGAATGACTGAGTTAAACGAAGGGTAGGCACTCAATAATGACTCTAAGCGTTACTTTCTAGTATTATAATATAAGCAATACTACAAATGATTAATCTGTAAATTTTCTATGGGTAGTTAGAAGAATTTCTGAGGTTTCCAGTCAATACGTTTTCCAGTTATCCTTTAAATTCTATAAAAAACATACTAAAATGTCTGTAAAAGTTTCAGATTTTGAAAACCAGTAGTGGCATTTTAAAATGTTATACCTAAAACCCTTGAATGCATTTCATATAGGATTTTCAAGATTGCAGCAAAATAATTTTCTTTACTGGAAACTTTAGACATTTTTCTAGCTACCTGTATAGAATTAACTCTAATCATTTGTAGTATTGCTTATACTAGAAAGCCAAAAAGTGTGCATTCTTGGGTGTTAACTTTTAAATCTACGGTTTTTATGTAACGTAATTTTTTAATTTCATTAAATATGTCAAACTCCAAAGTAAGCGCTCTTGAGGTGATTTTCCCATAAAAACAGCGCTATAAAAGTTATCCATTTATTATTACTATTATTATTAATTGCGTTCTACGAAAATATAGAATTAAAAGAGTTCGTTCGTTAGTAATTTTATTTTTTTCAGACTTTTGTTTATGTTTGCGAGAAAAAAAATGCCTCCTTAATATTTAATAATCTCATTCGATGTGCAGACAATTAATTATATTTGAACAATCCATGGATAATCGATAGACAAATATGGTTAGTAGGCAAAACCCAGGGGGAACAAAGACAGCTCAAATCCGTTCTTGAACCCATTGATCGACAAAACAACCAAGTAAACCGGACGTAATATGTGTCAGAAATTATAGAGCCTATTAGCATAGAAGCAGCAAGGGGAGGCTTGCATCTATCACTTTATTGACAATGGCCGATGATAACAACATAATAGAATTACGAATTAAGCAGGCTACATTTGTTTTATAAAGGTGTCGTTTGTAATGATTGGGACATGCTTCTGGGCCAAGTTCATATTTCGAGTGTAATATTTCTAGTAAAACATAAAAACCTTATAAACATATCTTCCGTAACAACAAAAACAAATGTTATTAATGCGTAGCGAAAAAAATACGGACGTAGACCGTCGTTATATTGGAACGTACTGTCTCGTGCGCAAAATCTTTTTATTCGACTACGTAGAACATCCGAAGATGTTCATAATCTCCGGACCTGTCACCGTGTAGCATGTAGCATGTTTACACCCGTGTTTTTATTATTCTTTCTGCGAGGGGAGGTTGTAGCTTGTACCGGTATGTAGGATATGTCGGTGGAGGTACTAGACCCATATTGAGTGCTCAAACCGAGGGTTCGAGGCAGTGAACCGATATTTTACGACTCAAATAAAAATCCATATTTACCCACTACAATAGATGAAAACGAAATATTACGACGGCCGTAAATAAATGAAATAAAAAAGTTCTTATTTGTCCGAAAGTGTAATGGCGTAATTCACAATGAAAAACGTCGGGTTTTATCTCTACAAGTGCTAATTTATTGCTTCTAATTAACATAACTTTCAAAAAAGAAATAGCTTGGGCTATCTTCTAAAATTATTTACGATTCCAATTTTTCTCCGCAGCCTTTTTTGCTTTATGGGTGTGTTTTTATAACCTGGAAATTCTCCGTGATTTTCGTAATCTCATGAGAAAGAATACATCCTTAAGTGAAGTAAAAAAAGTATTTTCCACGTCATCATATATTTTTTGACCCATTGTTTATTTCGTATTTACAAAATACACTAGAGGGTCTGTGGATAAAAAAGTTTGGCAGGTTTTTAATTATTAAGAGTAGATTTTTTATTTGTTTATGTACTATACTAATAATATAATCTTTATTGTTTCGGGCTTGAATATCCGTGAAATATCACTTTACTATTTAATTTTTTTTAATCATGGGAGCAATTCTTATTCATGGGAAATGTTTATTTTTATTACAATCTTACATGTATTCACAATGGCGATATGTTATTGTTTTTGGGTACGCACTTGTGTATACTAACTATTATTAACTCTAAATAATTTCCTTTGGGAGTACGCACCTACTTGTGTACGAGATTGATTTTTGGGAATTATTTCGTGTTACGCTTTCTTCTGCCTAAGCCAACGTTTCAGCCAACTTTGCAGTGTCCATAATCAGGGCAGATGGCAAAAGGAAGAGGAAGTACAACTAGACATAAAACTCTAAAACCCAATAACTTTTTTGTTGATATAAATGACAATATCTAACGAAATTAATTCCAAAACAATATCATTTAATTATATTAATGTGTATGTGTGTCGCATAGGTATTCTATGAAGATACATATGTCAGCAGTGTTTTATTTGATTTTGATTAGAGAAACATAATGTACGTGTATTGAGGTAACAAAAAACAAACAAGGGTATAAATACGAACCTCCTCTATAGATAGATCACCAAACAACATAATTTCCTTTGTGAGTACGTACCTACATAATTACGAGTGTGAATTTTTCAAAATTGGAACTTATCTTTTTATATAACAGCTTGCCTAATGAATCTACTTATAATGTATTAAATCAAACATTATTTTACATCTATCTATAGGTAGAAAGAAACTAATATTTTTTCTTGACAAGTCAAGTTGCATCCCGTGATTTTTCACGAGTAACATGATGTTTTAATACTGTTTATAAGAAAATCGTTTTACCGTTATTTTACAGTTAAATTTCTAAAACCCAATCATTCATCGATCACGGTACGGGTAATACATTCCAACAACGAAGTTTTTCTGGTTAACTCTTTAATGTTGTTGAATTAAACACGTAGTTTTTTTAAGTCTGCTTTCTTACTATGTTAAGATATATTTTTACAAGACCTCAGTAATAAACTCTCTGTAAAGTTTAAAAGTAGATAGCTGGATATGCTCAAATTATTCATTTACTCATAAAAGTTCTATTTTTTATGCTAGATTCTCAAATACATGTATTTACATTCTGAAATACAAATTGAATAAGTAATTGATATAATTTCTTATCACAAATATTTAATTAGGAGATAGCAGGTGGGTACTAAAATCGTAACGTGATTCCTGATCGGGGAACAAACAATACTCAGTATATCTAAGTAAAACACTGACTTTTTTACTCTCGCTCTTAATGCCAATTTTATAAGCAGTTATCAGTCAAACATATTTTTCTGAAGTAATTCTTTTTAAAAATATATTTTTCTACGCTGAGAACCAGAGATTTTCTAAGAATACAAATACGTTTTTTAAATAAACGAACATTGGAAGGTTCTAAGAAGTAATTCTTTGTTTAATTTGAAAGATTTATTTGAAGACTTTTTTAGTTATTTTTTTGATTTACAGCTGTGCTATAATTAAATTATTTTTTTGTTGAATTCTGATATTTTTTCATAGGTCGCGCAAATAGAGTCGACCCACGCAACACAAACTTAGGATTCTGTGTATTGGTGTAAAGGTATACACTTCCGGCAGTGATGTCTTTGCCAAACGTCTCGTCATTGAGAAACAGTCTTGCTCACGCCTACTTATTGTTTTGCAGTTCGTTCTTTATTTTTTTTTAATTATATTTTTTCCAGTTTCAGTGCAATTTTTCTTTTTAAAGTCTGATAACTAGTTTTAAATATAGTGTATGCAAGCAATGCATCTGTGTGATTATTGCGTTCACGTAAGCTCTGATTGCGATGCCTATAAAAAAAGTTACTGTTTGTATTTATATTGTATAACTAAACAATATTTTTTTTAATTTTAAATAAAAAATAATTTTGTTTTAAGCCACTTTAATTTATACACATATAACAATTCGACCGGTTTCGGTTAGACTTAACCTTCATCAGGAACGTATAAGTATAAAAAAAAAAACTTTTTTTGTTGTTGTTTTTTTTTTTTTTTTTATACTTATACGTTCCTGATGAAGGTTAAGTCTAACCGAAACCGGTCGAATTGTTATATGTGTATAAATTAAAGTGGCTTAAAACAAAATTATTTTTTATTTAAAATTATAATGTCAAGCTACAAAGTGTTTGCTGCCTTCGATAATTTAAACAATATTTATAACACTTTAATATTGTATTAACTTTTTTAATAGTATTCAAATGTCAAATTATTCCTGCTATGCGGAAGTTTAAAAAAATAAGCTTATTATTTTCATAAAAGCAATTATTTAACTATGAAACGTTGCTTAGCGCATTTTTTCAGGCAAACTATGTAATGTAAATGGCTGCATTATACGATAAGAAAGTGTTAATTTCCTTTGAAACAAAAAAAAATCTTTTATGAATTTTGGAACGATGAGTTTCACTTGTTTTTGGCACATTCGGGATATTTTTATCTTTAGTAGGGAAGCACTTTTATTTTTTCCGATCGGGTCATGTAATGGGAGATTTTTTTACATTTAAAAATCTGTTTTAGCTAGTGGCGTGTCGATTCTGTATATGATCTTATTCTTGGTGAACTTACCGTCAGTTTCACCGTGTTTTTTTTGCCTAGGATTGACACTGAAAAAAAAAATTCACATGTTGACTGAACACTTAATTCACAAATAAGTTCCTCGTAGATTTTGAGAGTCAGAGCACTTCAAATTAAAAACCAGAACTATCAATTTGACCGGTGAAGGGATTATTTTTTAAACGTTCACTATACATTTTTTTCTCTCAAAGCTTATTTTACTGCCGGGGTTGCTGTGCGGAGGTTATCAGATTTTTTTGTATTTATTTTTCTTTACAGAATGTGAGAGAGAGCTTTACTTTGTTTTTCATTAAATAAAGCTTCTTTTTGGCCAATATTCAAAAATATATTAAAAAAACCTCAATATATATAAATTTGACCACAGATTTTATTTTATTCTTTATGACCGACCGGTTTCGCTTAGCCTAAGCATCATCAGTAATCAAAACATATATTTGCAAAAACAACAATCTCTTGCAGATGCTAGTCAGGCCCGTATTAGGCTATATAACAATACCACGCCACGCACCGAGGTGGGCGCGAGCCAGTGAGAGATAAATTATACTGTCATCGTGACAGTGCTTATCTATGTAGGCGTTCCACTGCAGCGAGAAACCAATGTAAATTTTTCAGAAACATATTTTTTTGGATAAATATGTATGGACTTAGGTTTGATAAATTGAGACATTTTTCGTAAGTAGCACTATGCAAGTATTTACATTTTTAGCTTTATAACGGTTTTGAGCTTAATATTGTGACCAAAATGGATATACCATATATACCTTAAACGCTCAACATAACTTCAAAGTAACATCTGTAAACTTTGTGGGCACAGATTTAAAGTTGACTATGTGAGACCCACAATTTGTACCGTCTCGTACTTAAAAATATCACTTGTAGCAGCCCAAGCCTTGTCTCAGCATTCACCACTAATGACCTCAAAGTTCAATCACTAAAAGCACGCAACGAAACAAAGAAAACAGTCAAACTGAACAGCCTTCCAAATGACCGCCAACACCAGAATGTGATATTTTCACTACTCTACATCCATGCGAAAAAAACAGAGAAGAAGCCTTTCTACTAGACCAAACCCTTCCGTAACTAAAATACAAGGAAATATGAATCTTCACTGATTGCATAAGATTGAAGCTTTTTGAATGGAAAAGTAGGCGCCGCTCTTATATCATATACTGGCGCAAAATAATTAATAGTAAGAATAATCAAACTTAATGACATTTGTTATTTTTTTAAAGCTGAACACTGTCAATAATAGAAACTCTCGACTGGATTCGGAAGAGGCCACCAAAGGACTCGCGCACATACTCGTATATTCCCTAATTGCTACTCCGGAGTTGAAAGCATTTGTCATACCGATTCAGTAAAACCCTTGGTAGTTTATATCCAAAAAATTACGCTCACTGATAATTCGGGGCACTCGCCTGGACTAGAGAACGGTAGGTCTAGAAAGAAATGAAAAAGCTACAAAAAAGTAAAGGTGGAAACTGAAATTAACCGCTCCTGTGAAAACATTTTTTCCTCTGGGTTATTCTAAGCTGTTTATTAAGCAAAAAACCATAAATAAATGGGAAGAAAGATATAAGACCCCATTATGGGCTGTCACCATAATGTTTTTTCTTACTATTGCAGATGCGGCTATACTCCGAAAAAGTCAGAATTTGGACAGACCCAATTCTTCACAGAACTGTTAGAGCAATGAGCAATGAAAAGTTACCCTCATAGATTCATAATTATTTACAACGTTACCTGTCCTAACGTTGATCGCGGCAAAATGTTCACCAACTTCTCATATCTATGTTTTTTTCAGTATAAACAGATTTAAACTAGATTCAGAAAATAGACGCCGCGACCGGACACTGGACGATGGTGATAAGCCATAAGAAATTATCCCACCTTCTAGGGGACTTCAAAATCAAAAGTATAAGGGCAATCAAGATAGCCAATTATTCGTCAGCAAATCAGTCCAAAACAAAGTCTTGCACTTAGTAAGCAAAGCTTCCTTTAAGATTAGTACAAAAAATAATATTAACATTATTATTTCTATTTCTATTATACCTACACAGTAAGAAAGCACCATCAACTTAAAGGTAAACTACTAATCTAAAAAATACATTCTCGGTATAATTCTTCAGTTTTTCAATAAATCTCGGTAACTTATGTTTTTCTTTTATTTATCGAGAAGGTTTTACTTGTAATTTTCCACATCAACGAATTTAAGCTTTGCGTATTCAGATTTATCATACAACAGAAAAATTCGGTATTTAATGCAAAATATTATATGATTTCTTTTACTGTGAAAAAAGCTTAAGAATACATTTTATTATTTTCATCGATACAAGTATTTTGAACAATATGAAAGAAAACCTTAGTACTTAAAAGATTTTCAGAAAATGTGTTAAATTTTAGAGAGCAATTTTTAGCAAAATCTTTTGAAAATGAAAGCTCTTCTTTTTTTCAAGTTGTTTGAATATGCAAATAACGTAAGATATTTTAAAAATATAAATTGTTCGTCCGTGGCTCTCTTTCCTGATATAATTACTTCAAGTGTTGGATCCACTAGTAACGAAAATGATCTATGGAAAACGTTGCAAATTTTTATTATGACGATAAAAAAAAATGTTAAATTTTACCATTTTTTTATTGAAGAGTTCCGCTTCAGGCTGAATCATTTGAGAGGATAAAGTTGTGGATGGAAATGACAGAGTGGGTTCAAAAAAGTTGATCTTACTAGAAATTTGCAACTAAACGTTCTGTAAAAAAAAAAGCGTATATAATGCTATGATCGAAATAAAAAAATGCTATGCGTGAGTGATCTGAATGATCCATTGATTTAATGAATTTTTAGTCGCCCGTCGGTTTTTTTCTAATATCTAGATTTACTGGGTCCCAACAATTGGGTATTCTAATTGTTTTGGTTCAACGTAAATACTTTCAATTGGTGGGCCATTGCCACTTTTCTGGCCTTTTTCCATCAATGCTTTTGAATTCCTGTTCTTCAGAGTGAATTTTTTTGTTGTAACAAAGACTAGTCGGATTGGTAAAGTTTAACGAACCTCCCCTATTATGTCTCATTCACCATTTTATTATTCTAGACGCTGAAACCCAGCCTATTAACTATACCTTGTGCAGTAATAAATCGTGCAAGTAAATAAACGTGGTTAATTAATCCCTAAAGGTATTAATATATTCCATACATATGCCGCATTTCGAATCACGTATTATCACTAAGCTTTAGGTTGTATTTACTAGATCACATCTTACGTTAAACACACAGTCATTTACATTAACTCACACAACAAATAATGTCTACCTAATTCTAAAATGAAGTAACATATCCACGTGAAGGCGTATATATCTACCTGTATTTTAGGTACAAATTTATTTGACTCCAAGCAGGTGATCATACAGAAGATAGATGATCTACGTAATATATACGTAAGTATTCATAATATATAACTTTGCTTAACTTGAAATCGACTGATTAAACCGAAGCAAACTATGTTAAGTTCGGTAAAGTTTTCAAACAGCAAAAATGAGATCTTCCCGTGCACGTATGACTGAAATACGAATGAGGAATTACGGAAAACCTATAGACACAATGAGCGGCACGAGGACATTGTATGAAGCAGAAGTAGATGAAAGAAATAGTTTGAGGTATCCAATACTGAAGTCAGTGTAAGTCGATAGACAAAAAATAAACGTTTATATATTAATAAATAAAAATGTAATAGAAACGAACTATTCTACATTTCCAGTTTATTAAAGCTAGCTGGAAGTTTGTTTATGAAGAGCTAATAATCTTTTTACCGTAAAAATAGCCTATAAACTATCGTAAGCTATTTTTTTACTAATGGAACGAAGCGATTCCTTTCCTGTTGTCATATTCCCTTGCTCTATTTTGCCCTAATTTCCACCTCTAATAAAAAAAACTCTGGGTGGTGATTAGATTGATTACATATAAAAAAATATATTCTTTATCTCTACCACTAGAACAAGATTTTACGTTATTTCTGAAAATCTTCTCGTGAAGTATTACTAAACCATCTCCCACTATATCGGAGTAATTAAAACGGTTAACGAATTTTATATTTTCCCTCCACTTGCGTCAATGCAAAATAAATTGGTAAAGTTTAGTATCTAAATTATTTATAACATTCGGACCCGAATAGGGGATATGGGTGTGTTTCCAAAAGGGTTAGCGTCAGTTACTAGGGGCGAAATCCCTGATTAAAGTTGCAACCTCCACTCCTTCACTGTGTGTATATGTATATTAAATTTAGCACTTTGCCAGTCAATTCTCCACTGCGACTTGGTTCGGATTGTTTGACGCAATTCCACAATACACCAAGAACACTCGAGATGCTCCGGGCAATCTCGGTGACTTCAAACCGTATGAATAATGTAGGTATCGGATTCGTAAATAGGAAGTTCGGAATTTCACCCTGTTGAGGTCATTATTTGAAACTAGTTAGGTTATATGACAACATATCAATTTCTTGGCAGGTCATTCCAAGACGTCTTTAATCAAATTTATTTATTTTTGTTTTGTATTTTATAAACCGTATTTATCCAAAAATCTTTTTCCGATGCGCCACCTAAAAGCTTTCAATCTAAAATGATCAACACGGATGGATTATCTTATTTCTTCTATTGCTTTATCGCGAAAATTTCCCCACTAGTTTTGGGGTAAATCTAAATCCATATCGAAATTGTCCATTAAAATTAAATAAATTCGTGAAAATATTATGAAGTATTCGAAACTTATATGAGTGCCGTAGTAATTTAGATGATGCCAAAAAATTCTTTACCTCTCCCGACTTGAATAATGCAAGGGAAGCTTCGAACCAGTTAAAATTTAATCGCGCTTTATCTCTGAACGTGGAAGGGGTGGTTTATAGTAAACAAACAATTTGCAGATGGGTAGTTTTATATCGTCTATCCACGTCTGTACCAGGTTTAATTGAAACAAAACCGAATAACCAAGGATATTTATTTACTGTTTCAAAGTTTATTTTGTAGAACTCCATTTTAATTTTTAGGTTTTTTTTTATACAATAATTATTATTATTTCAAATTTTTGAAGACGATTTTTAATCAAAAGTTCTGCTAGGTAATTATTTTTACGCGTGACAGCTGTTTCGCCTTCTGAAGGCATTATCAAATTGAAAATTTGAAATAACAATAATTATTTTAAAAAACCTAAAAATTAAAATCATAAATAGTTATTTAATAATGTTTATATTCATACCGCATTAAGCGCTTTTTGGTTATTATATGGAATCTTTCAAACTACAATAACCGTAATTCATTTATAGTACAGTCAAACGTATGTCGTGTGGAGAGCTCCTTTTCAAATACCTTATCTCCCGTCAAACTTGGTGACGACTACGTCATATTATAAGACAGGTTTTGTCTTTAGTGTTTGATTGGTAAGATATTATCAAATTACAGATCTCACCGTTGGCACCACTCGCTTCTCCTACGCGTCTTACTTGTGTCAGATTGTGTTGTGGATAACCAACTTACCGTACAAATAATAGCATAATTACCATCAGGTACCTTAGTAAATATCAACAAACTTAGTATCGATTGGTGTTGTTCTATGGTTTTGCCTATTCCTGTGTCGAAATTCCTTTTTCCAAAGAACACTACTACTTTAAAGCGACTAGGAATATTATCGTTCAAAAATTCTCTCATGTTCAAATGATTGCCTGATTAAACCAACGTAAGGTTTGGAAATTCATCGTATAATATATAATTCAACCTATTAATATATATTTTCTGTTAAAGTACCTACCTATGTATAGGAAAAAAAAGGTAAACAGGGGATTAAAATGTTTTGTTTCAGATCGATGCTGTGAAAACGCAGAGTTCTTTTTTTCAAAGAATCTTTCAAGCATTTGTTCACGCCACAAGAAGAAAATTGAGAGCTCTGATCTGCCAAGTGTAAAGTTTTGAAAATCATAAGCCATAATCCTGAGGTTTTACTGACGTCTTAATAGCAGGAGACCAAGTATTGAATCCCATGTAAACATGTGAGTATTTTACTACCGTTAAAATATCTATGTAATAAGTATTTAATATTTAGATATTTGTGTAGGTGATTCGTTTTAAATCGGTCACGGGAATAGTTTCATCTTACTTCTTGACCTCTATTCTCCTTACCTTACTTAGGTTGGGGGTGTCTTTACGTATAACTTATTTTCGCGGCATTTTTGCACTTTGATTATATTGTATGAAAGTTCTGTTCGGAGATCAAAAGGCTTATCTGCGACTTAAGAAATAATCTCCTTTCATACAAAAAATTTGGTGTAAAAAATAACAACTTCTTACCCTTTGTTAGGAGAAATCCCTAAAATTCAGACCACAGGTATTTATTTAAAGTTTACCAGCTTTTTGAAGTGTGTTTTTACTTTTCAACGTGACATTGGTGTCTTCCGTCAACTTCAAATAAGAGAGAGACTACTGTAAAGAAACACGAAAATAACTTACCTAACCAGAATGTTAACATTTTTAGGTCTTCTTTATGTCGATTATTTTGTCAATTAATTAATGCAGTAGATAAATTTTACTTGCCTTATGCATATCACAAGTTGAATACATCAATGGGTGAAACAGCGCATTATTCGGCGAAATCCACTTTTGCCGATAGTATTCAAGAATTCCAAATACTATTTTATTTAAAAATCACTCTTGCCTTTGCCAATTGGCAAATAAAAGTGTTTTTTGTTAGGAACTTAGTAAAAGCAGAATCATATTCTTAAAAACTTACCGCATGTTAAATTCGCATGGCAGACTTAAAATATTATATTATTTGTTCAATAAAAAGCTGTTTAAAATATATAAAAATTCTCATGAATTTATTACGTAGTAGGCATATTATATAATGGGTTTCCGTTAGGTGTCAAGATACCAAGTAAATCTACAAACGGGATATTTTTTTAAGGCAACGATATAAAAGTTTCCAGTTTTTACTTGTACTGACAAAATTCTTACAGAAGTAAGGTTACTTTTCGACTAATGGCGCTATAAACCAAAAAATGTGCCAAAAAGCTTTATGAACTTATTTTAACAATAGCAAAGAACATCTGCTATTGAAAGTTAATAGTATTAGATCCGATACCTGTACTACTCGCAATTTCCCCGATGATCTAGATATCATGACTATTTCCTTTAATCGCATGCTGTTATTCTACGTCCGTCAATTAACAATGTTATATGTGTGTGTATATTTTTAAGTAAATTTGTTTAAGTTTTGAAAAATTCACTCTATTTTTCTCGGAAGTTATCCAAATTCTTTCAAAATACTAATACTATATTGTTTTACATCATTTTGCAATTCAAGTCCGTTTTTTAATGATAGTGTCTACGTATTTTATTTATAAAACGCTGTTTTTGTAAAAAAATACTTCTAGAGCACTATACAAAGATAAAAAATAACTTAACGCTGTAGTTATTTACGTAATACTATAAAGAATAAACTGAAAAAGTTCTGATATATGGTTTTCAGAGAACACATGGAGTTGGGCTTGACATGACCTGCAAAATAGGTATTTTACATTAAACAGATAACTTTGGAGCTAAACTGAAATCGTTAAAAAAACTCATTTTGAAGCAGTGGTAACAACAAAAAAATACAATAATAGAGAAATTGTTAGCAACCGTTTTAATAAAAAGTTAATATCTACCGTTTTTTTTAATATCCATGTTGATTAAATTTCTATTTGATTTGTTTTAATATGACTCCCATCTAACTAAACTCGTTTGAGTTGGAATACTGGGAAGGATGTATAGTAATACATAAACATATTTACTCATATTTATCAATATAATAAATTCTAGACACGTGTGTCCCTTCCTTTCGGAACCTTTCATGCAGAAAAGTTATTTAATAATGGATTCAGTAGAAATTACATACTGGTAACAAAGCCAAATATAAAGGCGACCGTATGTAGTTACGCGGATACAAACATAAAAGCTATGGGTATTGTGAAAATTGACACTTGAAAATAGTATTTCCTACACCGCAGGTACCTGCAGTCGACAGACATATACTGATAAAAAGCTAAAATTAAAAACGCGCTTTCGTAAATTCAGGGTGATTATTTTGCCGCAAAAATGTATTATCCAACTGTAGTAAAATAAAACATAGCAACTCTCGTTGATTAAACTTTTTAATGCACGACCAGATTTGCTTTGAGTATATCAATATCTTTGTTTATCACGTTTAGTACTGTCGTACCTTTTGCCATGCTACGCTGTGCCAAAACATTCGTACGGTCATGCGGTATGCCGTATGTAAGGCTTTAATGTACTCATTTGTTTATTTACATAACTAAATATATCTAAAATATAAATACCTCATAATGTTGCACCTGCAGAAAACTGGCTCTTTTTTAATGAAACTGGACAGCGTACCTGAAAGCAGAAACAAAAATATTGAAACTGAATAAAAGTCAAATTGTAAGTATTTTTGAAAAACCGTTTTTAGTGTATTTAAATCAAGCAGTTTCTTACACAACTTAGCCGATTTCAAAATAATATTTTTTTAGGTATTGTTATTATATATTATTCCAAGGAATCTAAAGGTCACGGGTTCTAGACTCGGCATGCTCAAATAAATTTTATTCATTTAAAATCTATTATATTCCTTAAATGAAATAATTTATTGTTTATTTGCGGCATGTTCCAGAGTTGTAGGTACTGAGTATCGCCTTGGTGATAAACCACCATTCGGAATGAAATAGCAATAGCCGTGTTTTGTGACCAGTTCTAAATAGACAGGTACTTCCCAACCTTCTCTTTCTATCTCTTTCCTTTCGACACGTCTTTTCGCCTCACAACATACTTCAATTGGGAATAACATAGTGCTTTGGACAGTAAGGAGCAGTTGGAACTCGTATGCAGTAGCAATAATATTAAAAAAACAATAATCATTTTTATGTCGTATTTATTTGAGTTTAAACATTATTAAAATGTGTCTTCTTATTACTTAAGATTAAAATATTCATTTCAAAGAAATGACGTAAACGTGAAAATAAATATCTAAGAATAATTGTCGTGATTAAGAAATTTCAAATAGAAAAATTCAAGAGTTTTCACTTTTTCGTACACTCAAATGTTCTTCTATCGATTTCATAGTAAAATATGGTTCTATTTTTGAAATAGTGAAACTTAATAATAATAATAATAATAAATGGATTACTTTTATAGCGCCGTTTTTGTGGGAAAATCACCTCAAGGGCGCTTTAACTTGAATAGTATCGGAATGCAATGTCACAAAAATTGATGCCGTTTTAAGGGGTCATTTGAAAATCCAAATCCTCGAGAAATTCGCGAAGTTTACTTTCCGTTTAACAGCTTGGTATAAATTTTGTTTTTTATTTATATTTGAGCGGGCGTGGAAACACACCTATTTTTACCTATTCGAAATTTTCGAGAGCGAAGCTCCCGTTATATTACTTTTAAAACGCTCAGGTAAGCGCGTTCCTGGAGATATAGTATCATCCTTACTGTAAGGCCTATTCTTCGACAGTTTCGCGCGAGTTTTATAATTTACTGGAGTGTTTTCTAAGGGCACTCCATAATATTTTTTGAAATAGAAAAAATGAACCGCATTTTTTGAAAAGTGAGCGTAATTTCGTTATTTCTTTCTTTCTTGGTTTACATTCACTTTTTCCTACCTTTTTTCAAATTTAAAACTTTTTCTACAACAATATTTTCATAGAAAGCAATCACGTTGTGGTTTGACATATTTAAAGAAATGAAAAAATAACTTTGAATACGACCACAGATATTATTTTAATTTTTATGACCGACCGGTTCCACTTAGCCTACGCATCATCAAGGTAGATCATTTTAGTTGTTTTTTTTTAACTCTGATGATACTTAGGTTAAGCGAAACCGGTCGATCATAAAAATTAAGATAGTATACGTGGTCTTATAAAAAGTTATTTTTTCATTTCTTGTAATGATAATATTCTTGGAAAAAAAAATTGTTTCCCGTTTTTTTTCGTTGTTTATCAATGTTTTTTTTGCTGCATTACATGCATAATCACAATCAAAATACTCTGGTTGGCAGTACTCGGGTTATTTTTCATCAAATAATTTTGGTCATTATATTTTTGCGCAAGTCTCGCTATTTTATAAAAGTTTTAAAAAAATTGACATGTGAAGTTTGTAGACCATTTTCTATCTGATTATACACTGCTACAGTTGTATATGAAAGGTTTTTAGTGTCAAAAATAATAAAATAGATTTAATTAACGAACCTCAAGGTGGAAGGTATTTCATATAAAACGTGTATAACTGTTATAAAATACAATCTGCGCAACATGCGTTAAAACCACTATAAATCAGTGAAGAAAAAAATTAAACTTAAAATGAACCATATTCGATTTTTCGATAAATAAACAAACCCATTTTTTTCTCTATCAACACTTCACCGGGCCTGTTTTTTTCGTGGGAGGTGGCGATAAAAGAAGTTGTATTTATCCTTCCATCTAAGTCCCTGCAAAATTTATGCTCGAAAAACATCCCTCGCTGTTATGTTAACCTCAGTTCTTTCCGAGCCTATGGCGTCACCGCACCACGTCCCCTGTGACATTTTATTCCCATTTAAGGTTTATCATTTCATAATTTCAAGCTGGCGCCAGAACCTTCTTATTTCCAAAATGGTAATAATGTTATTTCAGCACCTGAAATCTTCCGTCTTATTTTAAAATTGGAGTTGACTATTTTTTTTGGTTTTCGTGGAATCTTACTAATCTTACAGCTCTTTCTTAAATATAATGTTCACAATAGAAATTTAGCTCCAACGACCTATTTTAACAACGTTCGTTTTTACTCCGTCGAGAGTATTATTTAACGCGGGTCTGTTTTTAATATGATGCCTGGAAAAGACAAAATCACTTTGAAGATTTATGATTTTATAATTATTATATTATTTTAATTCCGAGCTCTTGAAACACAGTGGAATCACATGTTTCCCATTCCAATTATAATTTTATTCATATTACACTGACTGATAGTTTTAAGTACCAAACACAATTTTAGGGTTAAATCAGGTTTAAAAATAAAACCATACGTTTTACATATTTAAATAATATTAATAATTCAAAACATAAATATGAAACAGAAAAAAGCCAGAAACTAAAAATAACAATGGTCATGACTGAGACTCGAACTCGGAACCTCTACTCTAGCCGGGAGTAGCACTCTGCCAATTAAGCCATCAAGACCTCATTAGAATGCGACGTTTTTAAATGATCTCATACTTATATTTACAATTATTTATATTCGAATTTTCTTCCGATTTTAATATACATCATACTTCTATCGAACGGAATAAAAATTGTTTCATCAAATAATAAATATTTTTTTGTAATTATCGTTGCATTTGATCTCCGTTTTATTGATTATATTCAATAACCTCTTCGTCCTCTACTGAATCTTTCTCTCGCTCCTAATATCTTCAGTATCGATTACCATAAAACTATAAAATTTATTCCCGAGCTAATGTTACCTATTTTTCACTGAGAGAATTAAGAATAATTGACTCATTATTACAGCTATTAATCTTTAAATTCTAATAACTGGAATTTCATTTGACATACATTTTCAGTTTAAAACTAAATTATTAGAAACCACCACAAATGTAACTACGAGACAATTAGAATAATATGTGCCTTGAATTCAAATTAAATAGTTAATGAGAACCAACGATTGCTCTCGTATATTATTAAGTTATGTTAGGTACTATCATTCCTCGCTTACAATTGTTTCCCACCGTCAGTCTCCTGTTATAGCTTGAAACTCGGTGAGCACTTCACGCCATGAAATTCTTAATTAGGATATCTTACATTAGGCGCAGCATTTGGGGGTGGTATGGTGGTGGAACGTCAAAGGGTTGCTGTAATCCCATGAGAGAGGCGCATTCTAAAACCTTATTCACTTACCGCTTCTCAAGCTTCCGTACGGTGCATTTAATGCAGCCGATAATGAACTGTGTTTAGTAAATACAAATTGAGTTCTTATTAAGAAGTTTCGTCAAAAAACTTTATCATTTTTGAGGAACACGAAATGGCAATCGATATTTTTAAGGGCATTAGATAAAGCACTTGTAATGTGAATTATAATTTATATCATGGAAAAAAATAACCTAATACTAGTTTTGGTATTATTTATTCAGGGATCATATTTACAGTACTTCTTAGTACTATAATAATTTAATGTTTCATTTGAATTCGTAGAAATGTGAATAGTAGAATGAGAGTAGACTGAATGCTGTGAAAATGAGATCCCTGAAGCGTATATGCGGTAAAACCATGTATGACCGTATAAAAAATGTGGATATCTGGAAATAATGCAAGGCTGATGTAAGCGTAACGAATAGGATCAAGAAAGGAAAGCTTAGATAGTTTGGGCATATAGAGCAAATGAACAAAAAAAGAAGTGTAAAAATAATATATTATGCAAAAGTGAATGGAAGAAGAAGTCGGGGACGCCCAAAAAAGACATGGCACAATCAAGTGAATCAAGTACTTGAATCGGACCATGTCAAGAGTCAGAATAACAAAAGAGTATGTATCAGACGATGTATGAATGTGAATGAAGCAAGGAGTGTGTGCCAAGACAGAGTTGTATGGCAGTCCGTCTTCTCTGCTTACCCTTGGAAACGGCGTTATGATTAGTTAGTTAGTTTTAGAATGAGGTATTCTTTGTAAGGTTTTATAGGATGGTTCATTACGATTTCTTATAATAATGGGCATAATTCAAAAAAACCCTTTTTAGGGTTTAAAAACGTATTTCGAGGTAATTAAATAAAATTATTTTACTCAACAATCATTTCCAGCCCATTAAGAAAAGTTTAACAAATTAATATTTTATACAGCTCCGTATAATATATCTCATAAACCACTCATTTTACACAAATAAAGGAAACAACGCAGTTCTCACCAACAGAACCATAAGTTTGTTGTCGTAAACTTGGTGTCTACCATCTACTGCTACCAATCAGAAAGGATTATGCAAAATCTCAAAACATGGTGCGCATTCGCAGAATAATTCAAATTTGAAATTCGCTGTCATTGTAGTAAACTTTATGAGGTGAGAATATCAGGTTGTCTTAGCTTAAAACGATTTCATCATACTATGTAATGTTTTGCTCATTTTATTGGATCTCCAAGCAACTATCGAACAGCGCTGCTATTTGAAACGTCCCAAATCGTTACACATTAAATCATTAAACACACATCGTTTTATTTTTATCCGACCAAGCTATATTCACATCTCTTATGATCTATGTATATCTTCTCGATTTTCTCTCACTTAGTTCCATAACCATTAGCAGTAACAACCAGTACCAGCAGCACTATTCAAACAATCTTCTAGCTAAAACATAATTGTCTATTGTGGTAATACTGACCTATAAAACTGTGCAGTGCTTACATTTATTGTCACGGCACAAAGGAAAGATGTTCCGTTGAAATAATTTAAGTCCGTTAAGAAATTTGCTGAAAGTTCTTCTATTCATAGGTTCCATTACATTTGTCGCCTCTCCCAAGTTCCACTACAAGCTACTACTGCAAGCACCAAACAAAGGGGTGGTCGAGGGTAGGGAAGCAGGGTAGCCGAGTAGTACGAGCGGTAAGCACGGAGTTTCATGATGTCTAGCACGTCGTTTTATTGAATTAACACAGGTTCTATTTGCACGAATCAGTAAAGCAATTGAATGGCTCCATGTTAAAAGATACTTAAGTTCGTTGAGAGACGAAATTAAACTGAGCAGTATTCTTTTACACGGCCAGCTCTTTTGTTCCTTTTATATTATAAAATCACATAAATATAGTCAGGTATCGTTTTGTATATAGTAGCGCTTTTAAATACTTTAAAATAACCCTCAAAAACGATTCTCAACAAAAACCTGCAAAGTCACTTTCTTCCCTCTTAACTCTTTTTAACTTCTCCATTTATTATCTAACAATAGATGGCTTTTCCGTTCGCAATAACTATTTTCTCTTTGTACATAGGTTATTTATAGGTATCACGAAGGAGTTTCCAAAAACGGTCTAATAAATAATCAACGCAAATCAATTCATCACAAACCAAGAATATTTTTTATAGATACATCTTCATGGTCATAACGATATGCACACTTTTAAAAAATACCGATTTCTCTTGGATTGTGGTCACTCGTGTGTGGCTTAAGTGAGATGAATGGTAATGTAAGCATGGTATTAAATATACAAGAGAATTTACTCTCAGGAAGTGAGTTCGGAGGAGGGCCCTTGAGATATTTTCACGCGAAGCCGCCAACACAGGCTTTTTTTTCTTCTCAGATGCAGGTCTAACTTATTAATGGTGATGCCCCTGGGAAGACTAACTAGGTTAATTAATTGCCTCGCAGGAAATTTTGATATTTTTCACACAAGCTACAACAAGTTTAAGCAAACTATTCAGTTTTAACTTTATTATGTACTATTATAATTGTATAATCATGATTACCATTTTTATGTTATTTTAATTGCTTTTGCATTTTAATTGGTATAAAACTGTTTATGCAAAATAAATAATTTATCACAAAAATAGTATTATTACTTTATTACTGAATCATATGTGGAATAAAACAGTCGAAGGAAATATGGTTCAGTTCGGGATCAGCAATAATACAAAGTTTGTGTTTGTGTTTAATTTTCAACTACATTTGCTTTCTTAAAAGGATTGAAAAAACACTTCTTCCAACTGATCAAGGAAAACCTTATCAATTTTACAGAGAAAAAAAATCTTGACTTGAAGAAAATCACTAATACTTTTTTTATATAATATCACCTGGCAATTAAACAATGTTTTTGAACAACGGGAAACATAGTAAAACTAATTAACGTAATCAAATGACATTTATGTTATACACCAAATAATATTGATTGAATTTGGGTGGTTTATTAGTAAAACATATTTTAAAGAGACTTTCCATGATTTTTTTTAAAAAGGTTAGGTCATACAACTTAATTTTTCCATCCATGATAGCATTCATTAAAATGCTTTATGTTCTCTTGTTTTTCTCAAAATTTATTTCATTTTCCCTTCAAGTATTATATAGTAATAATTTCTTGTTTTCTCAAAACTATGACACTCAGCATGAAAACATCCAATTATTGAACAAGTCTGGCTTGGGACAAACTGCAGAAGTTCCCTCTACCTCCCACGACTTCTCTCAGTGTAAAAATGAATATTCTTTGTGTTTACAAATATGATTATGATTCTCGATTGAGAGAGAATTCACAAGAAATAACAGTTTTTTTAGAGCTATATTTTTGCATTCTCCAACTTAAGTTCTTATTTTCTTTGCCTATTTCTACCCTTCCCCACGTAGAGATAAACTGAAAAAAATTAACCCTGCAAAATAAAACTCCTACCATAATACTAGGTTGGTTGTAGAAAATTTCCTATCTTCCAAATAATTTGTGTTACTTAGAACTGTTGAAATTCCATTAATGTTAAATTCATCAAACTTTATTATCAATATCATAACACCAAGAATAGTAACAACCCTTATTTCAAATGCGTGGTTATATTACCGAGGCAGTAAAATAAATTTTAATAAAATCCCTTTCAATACTCAATTCCTTTTCACATTATTTTTTTTGTTTTTAAGTAACTTTTTCAGGGAGGCTTTTAATTTGATAGTCAAAATATTTGAGTCCAAAAAAAATCAATCATTTCCAATCATTCCAGACAGGTTGATATTGTTTGACATAATTAAAATGATAACACGACCCCAAAGCTTCGGTGACTAATTAACAAAATATCAACGACATTAACAATAAATGTTCGTCGTTTCAAAAATAATATTATTTCTAAATATGTTTCTCGAACATGCCTTATGCAATATCAGTTCTTAAAGTCACACACTTTACCTTTATAAAGCTTGTAAATGCGGAAACGGTTTCGGGTGCATTTGAACTTACTTTATGCAATTAAATTTGATACATTTCACGAAGTTATACTCATCGAGTACCTTTCTCGTATACTCGTACAGGTATATTATATTTCAAAAATCAAAATGTCCTTTAAAATACACTTTATCTTTTAAATTGACCCAAAAATAATCAAATTGTATGGTTTAATTTGGGAAATATTATTGTACTTTAATCTAAGTAATTAATTTTGATGTTAATCACTTTCCAAACTTTTTTGCAGAACTTCATTCATGGTGTTGAGATTGGTTAGTAAAATGTAGAAAATACTTATAGATGTGAATTTAATTCTAACAGCACCTTAATAGATTCGTTTAACGACGTTATTACGTTTTTCTATACTAGCTACATGAGTAGTAGGTAAGGTCGAATAACCTTATCGAAGCGATTGATTTACAATCAGTTATGTTGGAAGAAGTAAGTCTAAATTAATTTAATTCGCGCTTTCAAAAGACTTACCTTGCCGCATGAAATAAAAATAAATAATAATTGAAGTTATGGGTCGGCGCGGCGGTGAAAAGTCCAATAAAAATATGCCAAGCATTTTGCTATGATTATTTTTTTGACTTTTCTTTATTCTGCCAACCAAAAATAAAAATCTATTCATTTTTCATAAGCTACTGCGCATCAAAATTCGTATTTAAAAGCATTAGATACCCTTTGCAGGTTGCATTTTATATATACGTAAAACGAGTCTACTCATAGGGTATGAAACACATGTATCTAAACAAATTAACCTTCAATATGATCAATCCCCCTTTCATTCCTCTCCCACGCAATTCCAACGTCTCACTTTGTAGGATTTTTTTTCTTAAATTTATATTTACAATTATCGTTATTATTATTATTGATTATTACATTAGAGGAAACCTCTAATTGATAACTATATTACTGTTTCTCCCAAAAATCTATATTCAGTATACGTAAGACGATCGCCATAATAATCGAACTTCTAGTTTTTTTAAATATAATTTAATGATGATGAACAAATGGTAATAAAAACTTTCTTCGATCACACAATCGTAACCCTCTTTAAAATAAATTTGAGCTCAATTTAATCACAACCTAGGGTTAAAGTAAAAAGTGATATTTACATCTCAGTAACTGTAATAAACGTGGGTTATTCCTTTTTTTCCTTTACACAGTCGAATGTATGCATTATATTCTGGTTTCGCGATTCAAAACGTTATTTCCACAATATGATTGACTTTTCCATCGACTCGTTCAATTTTCGATGGAAAATATTTCAGCAACTTAACAAGTTTGAAGAAGCAACAAAATAGATAAGGCTTTCTCCATTTTCCTCGATACACAACATCAAATGCGATTTACGGGGAGCTTCGTGCTATTCCCGAGCCACCCAGGGGAGAGAGGGATACGAAAACGCGCTGTGAACATTTTGTAAAATTTATTTTGACATAAAATCTCACGCCGTTGCAAACACGGCTGAAAAACGATATCACTGCTTTCACTCCATACCCTTATGAGAGTATCGTTGAAGTTTCCGGCATAACACAATATTTTCTTTGACTTATTACAATGAAACAAAGATCTTTTATTTTATTCATTATTACGGGTCTTGTTTATTACATGTCATATACTAATAATGTAATTGGAATTTTAGATCAAAAGCGTAATATCGATACTGTTGTTGCAGTCACACATCATGCTGAGAACCTTGTTAGTGAAATACGTAAGGTTATGGCGATGTTCTTGGGGTGCATTCTGACACCAAAATATATGTTTATGCCAATATAATATCTTTGTACATTATGTGGCAGTTAAACAATATATATTTTGAATATTTATGATATTGCACAAGTGTCCGACAACTCGAATAAAGTATAGCTATAACAACCCTTATTTGAGAATGTCGTAGGGATGAAGGAAGTAAGGAGGAAAATAAGAAAGGGAAGACGTAGAGAAATTACCAGGCTTATATTTATTATTATCTAACTTTGTAAAAAAATGTTCTTTTTAACCCACGCATAAATTACCGAGTTTCATTTGAAGAAAGAAAAAAATCTTCTCAAAGAACATAATTTAACACAGGTATTTTCGTAACACTTCGGGCTCTCTGTTTGACACTGCTGATATATATTCATCGGAAGAGAAATACTTTTATTTAATAACGGTAAATACATAAAACAATTTTACATATGCTTTCATACAACCATAAAATTAATATTTCTTATCACCAATTCACAACATATTTTCTCCACGGTCATTTAAAAATGTTCAATATATTATTCTTATTTAATACCATTTGGTATTTTTTTAAGTATCTTTTTAGTTCCGTACATTCATGACTTTTGTTTTATTTACTTTCTTTTGGAAATGAGTAAAATTTGAACTCTTTTCCACGTCTCATGTCTTTGCTTGTGCTGAAAGTTTTCATTTTTTCTCAGAAATTCGGGGGATTTTCAGCCATGAATTATTTTGTGGATTAAAAATAAAATATCTAAGTTAGTGTATTTAAATGAAAAGATATTAACTAACTCCTCAACATTTCCTTATCTTTCGTATACCTAATTTTTAAATATAATTTTCATATTTCTCTATTTTATTAGATATAAATAATACAAGAAAACTGCAATTTATTTAAGACTATTCACGAGGTGCATTTATTTAAAATACAATATGTTACATATTGAAATATAAGTAAATGGTATTTTAATTTTATTCACAGTCCTCCTAACTAGGAATTCCTGTTCCGAGGCGGACTGTTGGTTGTTGTGTTAATGATACTGATTATTATAATGTTATCCTCATATTTTTTATGGTTTCTTCATCTTAATGTTTACTTAGCCGTATTTTGATGCTGTTTTTTTTTTAACTTTTGCGTCTCCGTGGTATTTTTCATTTCATTTGCAAAAGCATTATACAATTTGGGAGCATTGAATTTGTAGTTTTTCTGGACAAAAGATGTATTTAAGTTTGGAATGTTAATTAGATTGTAAGTTTTTGTCCTTGTAGTATAAATGTGTTGGTCAGTAAAGTACAAAATTTTTCCTTTAATGTAAATTAGAGCAATTTTGAGTATAGTTATGTAATACTGAGAGCATTATATACGGATCGAGTATATTGCGTATTTTTCTAAAGAAGAACATTAGCTTTGTGATTTTTTAAGTATTGTTTATGTGTGAGTTTCGATCGAAGATTTTCGTCTATTTTAATGCCAAGGCATTTTATACTTATAAAGTGTGTTATGGGTGAGCAGTTGCACGAGTATGTTAAGCTTTTTACTTGACACTCATGTGATTTGAGACTATAATCGTCAGTTGGCTGTTCTCTAGCCGTAATAGAAAATGTCAAGTATTTCGTTTTGTTTACGTTAAGTTTGAGTGAGTTTTTTTCAAGCCATTTTAGCAAAATGCCAAACCCACCTTCAGCTTCTTTGTATACGGTTTTCCTATCACTTTCATTGAGTAAAATGATCGTGTTGTCGGAAAAGACTAATGTTTTTTCCTTCGGTGTGTAAGTTACAGATATCGTCGATATATGGTATTTAAGAAATAATAGAGGTCCTAAGACGATTACTTGCGGTACACCATAATTAATACTGTGAACGCTCTGACATGTAATTTAAAGATGTGTTTGACATTTCAATTTTCTTAAGTTTCGTGAAAAGGATTATTAAATTACATTCATTACTTACTATGTTTTAATAGGTGAAAATGCTAAGTGAAACAGCCTTAATTATCAGAGTATAAAGACTGAAACTAAAGGGCTCGGAAAAAAATCTTTTCGTTACCGAGATATCTTTCATTCGTCGGTCCCTTTGATTGTGGCAAATAATCAGTTACTATTTACAACAAAGCGGAAAATAGAAACCGTTGAAACGTGTATAAGTATATAATACCCTGAACTGATATAAGACAGCAAATTTAAAAATATGTCAATCAATTCATTTCTAGTTGCCATTTTAACGGATTTCTTTAATTAACATGTATGTATATTTTTTGCTCCACAAAATCAATTTACGAGTATTACCTGTACACGAGACAATGACCCATTTACCAATTTTCGCAACTTCACGATTTCTTTAGAACACATCATGCCTTTTCTTCAGGATTACTTTATAAAATCCAAAAATAAATAAGAAAAAAAATATTTAAGAAACAAGCCATTGCAACCAAACAATTCCATACTTTATTTCATTTATAATTTGAATTTTATTCGATTTTTAGCATTTATCCCATACAAGAATATCGATATTATATTGTTTTCATTTATTATATTTCCTAGGATTCCTAAAATGGCTGTCAGATTGTGTGAAATGTTAAAAATTCCGGTACGACAACCCCCCGTTGCTGGGCGTACAATACACTGAGACCCAAGGGTCTAACAAAAATAAAATTCATACAACTCAGTCTACTATGTGTGGCCGAGCTACAACGTACAACCGAGTTCAAAATGATGAAGGCATTAAATAAAATTACATTATTAACTTTATTTTGTTTTGTGGAACCACCAGCGCTCGGAACGTGGGGAACATTCCGCGACTCTAAGGCTAACCAGGTACCTACCTACGTTACAGAACATATTTCCACACTTTCGTGTAAGTATGTAATACTTAGACTTACGCGTGAGAGCGTCTCTTCGGGAGACTGAGTGTAAGTAGTGACGATGAAAAAATATTTGGACGCCCCGTCTCATTTCCTGCCATCATTTTTCTCCCGCGCGGAGATGTACTTCCATAATCCCGCGTTACATCCGCGTGACGTCACGGTAATTTCAACCTTGGAGACGTGATACGGTAGAGGAAGCCTGTTTAGAAAGCCTCCCAGCTTATTCGAATGCCTTAAATATACCGTAGCTTTGGGCCAATCGTCCCAAACAACAACAAAAATATTATGTGTTTTTTGTCTGTTTACTGCTAATTGTGATGTTTTTCTAAATTATTAAGTGTGAATACACCTGAATCCTCACGCTTAAGTGGAACTATGCTTGATGCGTAGCATGGCTAGCAGTTACTTTGGAAATTCCAATATCAGCCAATATCCCTGAAGTATTAAATACGTGACATATACTCTCAGTATCGGCTTGGTGAAAGATTACCATTCTAAATCAAAAGCCGTACTTAGTGGCCAGATCTGACTAGCAGGTAACTTCCAAACCACTATCGTTCTCATATATTTTCCCATCCCACTTCATTTAGCCTTACTCGATTCATACGTTTCTATTTTATATTATTTGCAATGTCAATGTTAGAATCAAAAAACATTTTAAATGCTTAAATCACCACAGTTTTTCAAAATTCGCCAATCATCTTATTAAAAAAGATCATACCTTAAATAAAAGCGCCGGTACTCATATTCTCCATAAAAACAGTCATTATAACAGATCAAATAATGTAGAAGCATTAGAAATAAAGAAAGCCAATAAAATTAATAGTCATATTCATAATAATCAATTAAATTTGTAAAATAGTCCAATATTAGGTATATTTCCCGTAAATTCATAAAAAATATCATTATTTTTATCACGTTCTCAGTTGATGTTTTGCCTCTTTCATTTCATATTATCTGTCTCTTTCTCTCTGTTCTTTTGTTAACGTTTATTATTCTTTTTGTTTTCGTAGAAATCAATCACTTTGTGGTTTGACATATTGAAATAAATTAAAAAATAACTTTGTATAAGACCAATGATATTATTTTAACTTTTATGATTGGTCATAAAAATAAAAATTAAATCTTCATTTTCATTAAATGTGTCAAACCACAAAGTGATTATTTTCTACTAGAATACAGTATATTATATTGTGTACCGTCAGCTTTGTGAACCTTGCGAGAAAGTTCGGAAAGCTTAATTTAGAAATACAAATGATTTTATAGTTTTGGTAAGTATTATAATAACTCTATCTCTTACGTCCCCTCTTATTGAAGGTTGACAATTATCAAAGTTATCTTCACCTAGCAGGATGCAGCCTAAAACAACCCCTGAATTCGTACCAGTCACGAAAGTTTCAAAGCCATAAAGAGGGGTGTCTCTCATCAATTTTCCCCTAAAATATCGGTTGTGTTTCTTCGTGCTCGGTGCTCTTCGTTAATAATTCATGGAAAATAAATTTTATGAGTTCTTCTTACCCCTATTTATGATTTGCTTAATCCATTTCTTATTCATAAATATTAACTTGAAAAGATGGTAGTGAACTCTTACGCATTGATAATGAATTAATTTATTTGCAATTTTCTTTGCTCTATAGTTATTATGTATACCTCAAGTACGTCAGATTAAATTTTGTACCTCTTGTAAACATGTTTGTCTCTTTGCAAAGAATGGTTTATCTGATTAACAATCCTCTGACAGAACCTGTCTGCAAACACACCGACTCCGCGTCGCAAGTATTAAAATAGAGCCTTCTGGGAAGAACTAACACCATTGATTTAATACGCATCGATGCACTAACGAGATACTATGCGGACAAAGTGAAATACTCATGTAAAGTTGAAGTTAGCAGCATAAGAATGAGCTATATATTTTGTAAAACGTTTTATTTTTGGAATGAACTTCAGGTATTTTTTTCCCTCTTTCATTTTATCCAGGCTTCTTGAAGACTCGCACTCACAAATTCCCTTCTTTAAATCATTACTCCACCTAACAACTTTGCCCAGGTAATTTAGATTGTTGGTTATAGTAGCCCCCTAGCTATACGCAGTACAGCCGGGGGAACTCTAGTGACGTGTATCATCAAAAATAAACGAATGAAATAAAGCAGCAGAAAATCATTTATTCGTTCTATAAACTATGTGGCAAATAACAAGAGATTTGCACCACGTTCGGAACCATCAAAATGAAAAACATTTCCGACGCAAATGTAACATGTCAGATAAATTTCATTATTACACCGCGGCAGTGAATATTTCGGCGTCGATCTGTTATTTAATATTCATGCGAAACCAATTTTGATTTTATAAATAAATAAACGGCTTGATCATTATACGCTGAACGGATTGTGAAAAGCCACCCCGTATAGGTAGTATGTACACTGTATCAAGCTGAATTCGAACAAATTGAATGAGTACCTAGCTAATACAAAATAATTTCACATATTAATATCGCAAAATGATCAAAGAACATTCAAAATTATTTTACTGTAAGCCAAAGAACGGTAGCTGTATTAATGGTAAGAGATCACCATTTCGATTTAATACGCTTTTTTGTAATGACTTATGACATGTACAGTAGTCAAATTTAAATGCCACTATAGGTATATCTCAACTGTCCATTTTCATTACCCTCTCTACCTTCTTTCAGCTTCAGAGCATGCCCAAATAGGGATTTTATAGTTGTACTCTTGAAGTAAGGATATATATAGAAAGAGACCTTTGCGGAACAGTGTAGTCAGTATTGTTGACTTTATGCTGACTCGGATAGAAAGAGACTAAGATATGTTAAAGAATATTGGATAGCCTATTAGTTACCGCCCATATTCGGTCATTTCACAAAACAACAAAACAATATCAACACACCATTAAACTGATTTATAAAGTCGAAATATCACACAAACATTGATAACAGAAAGTTTACCTAAATAATGGTTGATGCTTTTTGTTGATTTTGTGTCTTATATCATTAAAAATGTGAAAATTCTAAAGTTCAGTCAAAAATATTTAAAACTATCGAAATACCTCTGAAAAGTGATGTTTTATAATCATTGCTTGGTATTATTTGAACATTTACGCATAGTACATATCACCATCATGTTCGATTTATTTGTATGACCATTGCAAGTTTTTTAATCAACACAAATATAAAAAATAACCTCAAAATCCGTTGACGAAAGTTATACGACTCGAAGTAAGCGCGAACGAAGAACATTCTTACATACTTGAAATGTTACAATATTATGGGACGACTTTTTGTCTCTTTCTCTCTCGTGGTATACGATGTTAAAACCCGTAGAAAATGATTTATCACAAATTTGTATAGGTTGGGTAAAAATATTAGCTATACCTCCTTATATCGTTACTCCAAGGTTATACTGCACTTCAGTCAGTTGGAACTATTACTAGGTGACACAGTAAAAAAATCGTAAAGAAAAAATTGTGTATGTATCAAAATATTCGTTTTATATAAAGTACATTCATAAATTGGATGTTAACTGCAAAAGGTTGACATATTTATTTAATTCGTAGGTTTACACGCTTTTATTGAAGCGACCTTCCATTGAGGTGACATTTCATTAAAATAGCGCTATAATGATTATTTTTTACTTAAGTATTCCTGCATTGCTCATTAAAATCATGACTTTTAATTACCTCATTTTTTTATTTTTTTTTAACGTGAATACCGCACAAGAGTCTTAACTGCTCCCAACCGTCTAGAGCCAGTGAGACTATGGCATCTTCAATAGGGTTATTATATATAATACAATGCCTGATATTTAGTTATGTGTCAACCATTGATAAAAAAAATACTAATAATATATTTTTTACGAGATAATTTGACATTCATCAGATATAGAGTGTTCCATTGGAACCAACCATTCTGTGAATGAATATTGTTCATAAAAAAGAAGGGAAATGTAACAATTCCACTCTAACGGAATAGGATATTTTAACTCTATTTTCAATATTATTAATTGTAGGTATTTATATTTTGTGCGCCAAAACGAAATGTTCGTGCGGAAGGCATTTGTGATGTCACACCGGCCAACATTTGAAAATGAGCGATTTTAGAGAGTTTTTAAAATCAATAGTTCTTATGAAAATATTAAAATCTTACATTTTTAGAGTCAATTAGAATCTGAAAAATAACCTTTAAATATTCCACTTATTTTTACAAAATCTCTTATTTGTGAAAGTATCCAATTTTTTGTTTCAATTATACACAACCTAAATAAAACACAAAGCAAGAAGAAAACTTTCAAAAATTATTATTAAAGTGGTTGATTTAGATCTTTCCAAAAAATAAAGCTTGAAAAATCAGATTCATCATCAGATTAGAACATATATTTTTTTAAATAAGTAATGCATTTGAGTTTTGTGTCCACTAATCATCACTTTTATTAAAAAAAACCCACATTAAGTAACTAATAAATAAAAACAATGAAGGTTGGCAGTTGTGAGAATTCTCTGCATGCATGCATTATTATGATGTTTGTTTGGCCTTTATTGATAATACCATAAGACCGGGAAAAGGCTCTGAAAGAAGATATGAATTTTGATATCGTACAATATTTAATGCTTCATGAAAAGTTTATATCTGATGAATATAATGTGCGCCCGCATTAGATGTCAAAGCGCAAATGAGAGACGTCCCCGTGGTACGTGTTTGATTACCACAAAGACATCAGTTCTGGGAGAGTCATAAATGGAATAAGAGAAAAAAACTCTATAAATCTTCGAACACCTTTTTGTTGCAACCGGCTTAGCTTAAATGTTCCCAAATAGAAATGCTATTGGGCGCAGTTTCTGAAAATTAACGTTTATGTATCAATTATACCAAACTGGTATAATTTCTACTTTTTAAGCTGTTAATAATAATAATAGTAAAGTTTTTATTCAGGGAGGCTTGCAGGAGTAGTGTAATGCAATATATTTCATAATTGATAAAAACACATAAAATAAAGTTGTGGTAAATATATACACAATATTAAAGTAAAAAAATTATAATATAATAATAGTAATATATTTTTTTAAATAACATAAAACCGTTAGAAATAATAAAAATTATTAATGGAGGATATTAGGTCTCATGTCTACCGAAGGCCATCAAGAGGGAGTCCATCCAGGCAGCATTAAGATTGATGGGAGCAATATCTTACTCCATGTGCTTAATTCTTTAATTCGTGGTAAAATTTTATTTTATTGAGAATTCATGATTGAAAACCTTTATTTTTTTGACCAGATGGTTTCGCCTTGCACTGGGGACCATTTTACTAGTCAAATCTAGTAACTCCGGCCTTACGCGAGATTCCACACTCTTTTCCAATATTGAAATATATGAAACAAACCACATTAAGGCACTATTTTTTGACAGTCGAATGGATTTTTCAAAGCTTTATGTTATAAAATACGTTATGAGTTGAAAATATATTTGCATTGACCTATTAATTTTATAAAATGAAAGTTGTACAATTTTAAAGTCGCCAGAATTTTCCGTTTCATAGCTTTTGGTAGGACTTTCTGCGATGTTATCGTGAAAATTATAATTCAATGTGTAGTTTCAATGTTATTGCGGTAATAGAGTATTTATAAATATGACTGTAAAATATGAAATAACTCATAGTATCATCTAAAATGTAGTTAAAATTGTGTCACGCTGATAAATGTATCCACATTGTACCTATAGAGCTTAGTCATCAGAGGTTATCCAAAATTTTACCTTTCTTTTCTATAACGGTTAAACAGAATACTGAGTATCTTTATAGATGCTTTCTCAAACACAAATATTGCTAAAAAAAACACGCCTTCCGGGTTAGAATCATTTACAATTTTATGTGCTTTTAACCCCAGTTCGTAAAATATTCACAGCATTCTGCTAGTTTATCCTTTTTTTGTTCGAACACTTTTTTCTCTCGAAATAAATCATCGTGCGGTGGTCGCCTCTCCTCGCAAATAATACATGGCGCTGTTAAAGGCAACCATAGATTACATTAAAGTGGCTTGTATTTAAAAATCCACAAAATATTTATCATAAAAACAGGCCTTTTTTGTTAGTTTTTAGCATTTTATCCGGATAGCGAATAACACGCGTATTTACACCTATAAAAATAACAATGTATCAAATAATGACTAATGCTATTACTCCGCTTAAGTTTTTAGATGTAAGGTCGCTTAAGGTAAATACGGGAAAAGGACAATTGCATCAATTCAAGATCCTTCATTCAATATTTTAAATTGAATCAAATAATTAAGCGCAAGGTTAATTTTGTATTTTTTTTTAATTATTTTTTTATGTTTTTCCATAATTATTAGCACAAAAATTATGTAGTATTTTCTTACATACATAATGAAAATATAAATTAAGAAGACGTTATTCTCTCAATGCAGATAAGGATAACCCTGGAGCCGCGATCAGCCAGCTCGTGGCATTTCTCCATTGACCAGGCTCACCTACATTAAACCTACATTAGCGTATTAATATGATTTATAATTTGTGTAGTGATCTATGAGGAAGTTGTAATTAAATGTACAGCATTTAGGAAAATCAATGGTTCCTGAATATAGAGCTATTATTATAAAAGGCTATTTATTGGGCCTTACGATTTTCTTATAATAAACCGCCGCCTTGTAAATAGAGTATATTTTACTCTGAAAAGTAAATTCAGACCGGGAGGTAGTAGATAGAGTATGGTTTGGGTTGACCTTGTGGGGTGAAGGAGGCATTTTAAGTAATAGAGATAGACCCTTCGTTTATAATCAGAGTAATTTAAAATAAAACCGTTTCATCATTTTTCTATAATGGTGGTCCACATTGGAGTTATGATGTCAACCCTGATGGTATCAAAAGAATAATAAAATGAGACTGAATGGTGAACTGGGTGGTAAAACCACGTACGACTGCTTTACGGACGGATACTCGTATTTCCAAAGTGAATGCAAGGTCCGATGTAAGCGTACGGAAGACAATTGAAAAAATGAGACCCTAACAAGGTTTGGATATGAACAATGGATCGTAGCACGACGAACGGATTGTTAAAAGCGAAAATGTAGTCTCAAACGTCTCTGGTAGACAAGGCACCATCGAATGAATCTAAAACTTGAGCTGGGTCATGTCAAGAGGTATGATTGACGAATATGACTAATATGAAATTCATAATATATGAAGAAATGAAAAAATAACTTTGTATCAGATATTGTACTACCGACCGGTTTTGCTTAGCCTTAGCATCATCTGGGTACAACATTAAACTAAACAAAAAATACAAAGTGTGAGGTTATATATACATACAGAGGGAGAACAAATTATAAAATAAAATAATCAAGCAGTGAGAAAACAATAGAAAAACATTTTAATTATAACAAAGAAATAGAGAGAAAGAGACAAATAATATTTATTGAAAGAGATGAACTGAGATATTATTCCATATTTCATTACCGACCGGTTTCGCTTAGCATCATCAGGGTACAACATTAAACTAAACAAAAAATACAAAGTGTGTGTTTATACATACATACAGAAGGAGAACAAAATATAAAATAAAATAACAAAACAATGAGAAAACAATAGAATAACATTTAAATTATAACAAAGGAATAGAGAGAAAGAGACAAATAATAGGAATTGAAAGAAACAAAACGTCAACTGAGAAGGTGAGTATAGAATAATGATAATTTTTTTGAGTTTACAGGAAATATATCTAATATTAAATTAATATGAATAATATTTAAAATAATATGAATATTAGACGATGTATGAATGAGAATGAGACATGGAGTGTGTGTAAAAACAGGGTTTTTAGTATATGACATTTCATTATCCCTACTCTGTTTACCATTGCGAAAAAATGAAATTAAGAACACGTGATGTCAGCAAGAATATGATGATGCCGTACGTAATTTAAAAAATATATAAACTGTACTTTAAATAGAGTTCCGCTAAAAAAATGTATTCTACAGTCACTTTATCGTATTGTGGCATTGGCTGGTTCATTCGGAACATGAATTAAACTTTTCCCTGGTAGCTGCACGTCTGTATCTATCGGTCCTACTCGTGGTGATGTTAATTTACGATTGACAATTAGTCCCCACGCCAATCACTGTACGTAAAATACAAATGTAACCAAATTTAAACCTAATTGTACAGCGGTAAAGAGTCAGTCAACCATATCGGAGCCTCGTGTGATTGTATTACAATAAAACTCTTTACAAATACCCAAGGTTGGCGCAAAATTGCGCATTCAATATTTGATTTATTTGAAACGGTGTTTTAATTCAGTTGAACGTTGTTTACCCTTTTTACATTAACATACGCTTTTCAAACGTTCAATTCCAACATTTGTTTTTATGATTTTGCTAAGGTGCCGCAAAAGCTTATCTTGTGTTATTTGTGTCGACAAGACAGACCGTCATTGGATCCAATATATCTTGATCACAAACAAAAGCTTTCTCTCTACTTTCAACATCAACTCTAGCGGAACTTAAAACCCTTTTCAAACACGATAAACTCAAAACATAAGGTACCTTTCTAGCAACTTGTTTTGTGAGAATTCGTCAAAACACAACTGATGGAAATTTAGTTTTGAAATTGTAAAATAGGTTAGTAATTCATTTCGTTTTTACAGAATACGAAATAATATATCTGTGTATTTATATTATATGTTTTTTTTGTTCGAAGGATTACGTCCAATATTGTGTTAGCATTCCAGGTGTTTGGTCAAATCAGTTTTTCCTTACTACGGACTATAACGGAAAAAAACGTGTGGATTATATTAAAAATCAAATAAAAAATTGTAAATAACGTTAAAGCATTGTTGCTTATGTTTTTTTTATATTTAAATAATCTCAATCACAAATATGAAACAGAACTACAACCGAGACGTTGTGACCATTGTCTTTTTTCTAGGTTTTTGTGTTTCATATTGATGTTTTAGATTATTGATATTATTTAACTATTTAAAAATATATCTGTTATCAATAACACCTTATTACGGAAGTGGCAAGGGGCTGAAGTAACGCACACCTATATACCGGAACACACTATTTACTCGATTTAAATTCACAAAGCTCACTATCTTAGTCTAGCTTTGACATAAGACGTATCAAGTATAGGATTCACTTGTTCGTGCCGTGTCTCCCCGGGAGGTCCAGGACTCACTCATCCGTCTTCTTGCTCGTCAAATTTATGTTATCCTGCCACATTCTTCTTTGTTATGTGTGCGTGTTCAAACTTGTTCTTTTCACACATTTATTACGCTAACAACGGCCTTGCAAAATGTTCGGATCACTGAGGCGATTCCGGAAGATGTGGCCCAAAATAAAAAGGGAAACAGTTACGTTTATAATTTTCACTAGAACATACTTTACTCAAAAATCACTTAAGGTACCAATAAATATTATTTTGTTTCCCAGGAAAATTTACAAAATAAAAACACATGTGAAACAAAAATAAAGACAATTAATATTTAATGATTCCTTAAAGATACAAACAATATATTACAAGAAACTAGTTTCGTTGGGTTTAGAGTTTTTCCAATAATGTTTCTTCCCGCTCTTTTGTGCGCTTACCAATTTCCTCTCAAGTGGGCAAAGTTTGCAAATTCTGCACACGATTCACAAAAATTTTATCTGATTTGCGTTTTCGCTTTTAGCAAATCGACGTTCGTTCTGTTCCTAGTCTTCTTCTGTACACCATTTATATCAAAAAGAATTTTTCTGTGTTGACATTGATGACCTAAACAGATATTTCAAAAGATTAGTGATATTGGTGGGTAGTTATTTAAAAATTCCGGAACGCTTTGACTTCCAACCACGACCAGGATCCTGGACAGGAAGTTTTCTTCTGGAATGGTTCCGGCCAATCCGGGATGGTTGACATCCCGTTTGTATCGGAAGTCAAAAAGAGACGCCGAAACTCGAGGATTATTTGTAAGTATTTCATAACGATATCCAATATTATCTCCATTATGTATAGATATGAAGTTAATAAATTAATTGTGATTAATTAATTTGTTAAAAACAACAACATCTATGTACATGTTATTTAAAAAAAAAATTAAAAACACCATTCTGGAAAGAAACGCAATAAACATCGTGCATAGTGGTTGGCCATTCCAAAGAAATACAGAAATATATATATAATCGTCACGTGGTTCGTTGATTGTAAACAAAGCGCTTGGTCTTACCACATAAAAAGTGTTGCCAGTGTATGAAGAATGTAAACATCCACAAAGGATTTTATTTGCAGAAACTTCACTGGTCAATGCAACGTAGTAATCACTTTGTTTATCAACATTTTTATAAAACTTTATTTTTTCCTAAGAAAATTAAAAAAAATTATTTGATTAAGATCTTGATGTTTTTTTAACACAAAGCTAGTGCATTTTTTCTTACGTAAGCAATATATGAAGATCCTTATTATCTTTCCTACACCACGTCCCTGCAATACAATCCATCTAACATATAGAAGGAGATTGATACAAACTATCCTGAAATCTTCAAACCGTCTGAAATCTGTTACTTAATAAGGTACAATGAACTCGCCGAAGCGAAGACTCCTTCGAGTAATCTTCTTTTTATTAAAACTATTTTTTTTCAAATGTAATGGTGTAATTTTTTCCCATTGCGATTGTGAAATTTTCAAAAAAATGTTTTTTTATTTAATTTTAAAACATCCGACTTACGCATCATTTTTTTCCCAAATATGATTTATCTTTTCATCATACCTACTCTCATACGTAACCTAAGTCTTGTTATTTACATAAAAAAATATTTTTTAGATGGAAAAGAAAGTTACATACATTCAGCAAATGTATTGAAATCTTTCAGGCGTTGGTATGAAAGAAATTCGAATGAAGAGATCCGAAAATAATGCAATGTTTGCGGAAGCGTAATGAATAAGATAAACATAGAAGCAATGCTAAAACCAAACACAGATCGATGCTCTTTCTTTTCTGTTCTATTCACCATCTTCTAAACCTTTTGAAAACTTTAGTGATTTTTATTTTCATTTGATCTTTTTCTTTTTTATGTACACATTCTTATGAAGTTTTTTTTGCCTCACAACTGATCTTAATATATAAACTATTTAAAACATGTTTATTTTTACTTGTTACTACTAAATTGATGTTTACATTTTTACAAAAATCATGTACAATGTGGACTTATAACAAGGTATTCCAGCATTTTTTTTTTTATTAATAAAAATCTAATAAATACATGACTTATAAATAGTATAAACATACCGCTGAGAATTCGATTGTAACTTTTTCCTCTTTCTCACGAACAACGCGTGTAACAGGAAAATAATGTATAATGAAGCACTCAGTTGCGGGACTATATGAGGGGCTATATAAGCAAAGGCAGCAATCTACACACTCGTGGTTATGTAGCATTGACCACTTTATTGATTATTTAAAAGAAACAGAGAACTGTTTGAGTCAAAATGTTAGTGTACATCAAACTAGGAACAATTTGAAACAATAATCTCTAAATGTATCGACATATTCATGAAAACAAGGTGTATAAAACGCTTTATCAACTTTTCAAGGAATAATTTAGGATAAAAAAGATTGCTGCCTTTGCTTCTATACCCCTCATATGCACGTGGACAGTGAAATATCGAAGAAATTAGTATCAGAAGAATGTGTGAAGCAAAAGTAGATAGAAGATGGAGACAAGCATGTGCAAGAGAGACGCAGCATGATCAAATCGATAAAAACCTATACTTTTTGATCTTAAATGAGGAACAGTAATAATTTATAAAGAATTATTTGCGTTCTTATTATGTTTAATCTCATAAAACAAAGTGGCTTAATGTGTATTTTTTTAAACGCATAATAAGAGATACACTTTGCCTTAAAATTTCATGGGAATATAGTGTACATTCTTAAACATTTTGGAGAACTACTATTTTAACTTTATCTGGATTCGGCTAGATAACGGAATTATCCACGCGTATTGCTGCGGAGAAGCGGTGTCGGGGGTGGAGTCTTCAATAGGTACTAGTCCGCCGAGCGAGCTGAAGGAGTCTTTCTTCGAATATTTCGTTACCTATCATGTTTAGAACCTCGTTTTTTGGAGTAATTAAATCTTAAAAACTATTGATAGTTAACCCCGTGTTCACATTAACTCTTTTTGGTTTGGACGTTTTCTCAAAACGTTCTACAAATTTTCAAATCTATTATCAGTCACCCAGCAAATAATTTTTCACGGCATGGGTTAAATCTTTTTTTTTTTCCCCGCTTCTATTCGACTTTATATATAAGATAATAAAATTATAATGCGTAAAATATGTTTCAAATTGTTAGTGTATTAAAAGTGTTAGTTTCTATATTTTTCTTGAAACCAAAATTCTTTTATGTATCATTATTGCGTCAACAATGTTCCTCATAAAAAGATATCTTATATCAAAGATAGATAATATCGCATTTGATGAAAAACATACATTTGTCTCAAATATCAACGAAGTAACTATTTGTTTTGTATTTAATCTATGAAATACCTGTGATTCATATTCAGAACAGTACATCGAAATCCCTTTTAAATACTCTTCACTGCATAAGTAAGAAGTACTTAGAATACAATCCCACAATTTGGTCCCCATACTATCAGTATAAAACACATAAACTAAAATTTGACAGTGTTCAACACACTTTTTAAGGATCATCAATTTCAAACTAGCCAGTAACCATACCCATTGACCAAATGATTTATGTTAATTAAATGCAATTTCTTAATTTACCCGACTTATCTTGCAGAAAAACCATAAGCGACTTGGTACTTTTATTTTTACATACTTGGTAAACAAATAAGTGAATGATTTAACGAATACACCCGACTTAACAAACCTAATAACGTTCCTAGTAACAAATCGTTGCACGAGACTTCCAGAGGTGTTATATGTTAATAGTTAGAGAACAAACTATTTAATTTATTCCCCACTTCAATGGTTGAATAGGCTCGGAAACGAATTCAGTTCTTCTTTTATGTTCCATAATGTAGAAATTTCTAGCATTTTAGATAACTAGTATAAATAAACCTTTATCTATAGCGTTATTATTATTATTATTTTTTTTTTATTTTTTATATGAATACCGCACAAGAGTCTCAACTGCTCCCAACCGTCTAGAGCCAGTGAGACTATGGCATCCCCAAATAGGGTATGTTGTGAGGCTGAAGGTACTGGGGAGGGGTAGGAGATTGGGAAGGGGAAGGTTGAGAAGTACCTGGCTATTCAGGTCTGGTCACCAAACACGGCTATAGCCATTTCAAGCAACGTTTCGATTCTGAATGGTGGTCTTTCACCAGGGCGATACTTAAAGTATCTACCACTCTGGAACGTGCCGCAAATATACTTTTTATTATTTTTATATGAAGTAAGTGTGTTATGACACATATTAATATAATAAAATTTATAAATAGAACACATAAACTTTGTTTTTAACCACTTTTTTTTTTTTTTTTTTTTAAATAAAATTTATTGGTTTGAACCCGCGACCTTTGGATTCGTAGTCGAGCGTCTTACCACTCGACTATGGAGGCCGTCAATATTATATTATATTGCTTCCCATCTTCCTTATATTTCATTTATGTATTAGTTATAAGTATATACCTACATTTTTTCCTAGCAGCTACCTATTAATAATAATATTTTGATAATTTGTTCAGCGCAGTTTTTGTGAAAAATTCCCTCAAGGGCGCTGTATAAATCGTAATTTCTAATTAATATATATTATTTGTTTATGGTAATATTTATTTTAATTGAGTACAGAGAAAATATACAGGAAAATACCATTTGTCATTATTATTATTATAAAATTATTGCTGTATATTTATTTATGTTTATTTATGTATATTTTTTTTAAATTCGGGTTTTTTTATTATCGTTATTTTTATGAATTTGTGGTACAGTACAGGATTTGGTTAAAATTTGTAAATCTCATCATGTAATATTTTTTTATATAAAAGAACGTCAATTAATAAATTAATTAAATATCAGCTTATTTATGAGTTCATGGTTCAATTTGTCAGTTTTTGTGAAAAACATAATTTCAATTAAAGTTTTCACTATTAGCCTTAATAATTTAGATTTGCAAAAAACCCTTTCTTTAAGTAAATTTAATATTTAAAGTATCGCCGCTTTATATACATAGATTGTCTACCTTATTAAAGTAATAAAAAACATCGAACCCAATCGATGAAGTGATCAGGAATCATCCACAAATCCCTTATTGTTATCTTAGAGAAGAATATTGGAAATTTCCAAAGATCTTCCGCCTATAAGTCGACCCTATTCCGAATCGTGATTTTTCATTCATCCACTTTTCATTCGTTCATCCGCTTTGAAATAAAACTCATTATTTTTGATAGGCATTGGATATTTAATTTGGATTGAAATCAGACATACAGGTATTCTAATTCATCATAAGTTATATCATAATTTTCTTTTAGAAGTAAATATAATAATAAATATTTCCAGTGTAAAATAAAATCTTTTCATTGGTGTAATGAAACAAAATTCATTAATTAAACGTGGCCTGAACACATTTTTTTATAAATATTTACAACTAAAATATTAACATTCAGCCCCGTTGAGGTGATTTTTCTTAAAATTATCCAAAATTACTATTACTTTAAACCACTTGTTTATGTTTAACCGTGCAGGCTTCTTTTTGCTTCGGGTACCTTCAGATAGGTACGTTTTAAACCTGTTATCTACGTGTTTTAACACCTAAAATGAAATATCTATGTTCTATGTACGATTAAAGTAATTTGTTTTGTTTTATTTATTTCGTTGCCCGAATATCGTAATAAGTTTCTGTACACTAATAGTTCCCCCGTATTATAGAGGATTATGTCCCTTTTTCTGTTTGATTTATTTTCCTTCGAAAGTTGAGTTACTTTAAAATGAATTTCCGTAATGATACGTATATTTATAAACTTCCAAGAAAAAAAGATTTGTTTTGCTTGTTTTTTCACTCCTGAAAAATTACTAGTTCAAAGACGCTCACTGCATGGTGAAACTGATCCGGTCTAAAACAAGCGAGCTGAACAATCTTGTAAAGATTCTTAATATTATTGCCCTTACTTATAAACGCGGTGTAAATGTTACGCGTTGCGTAAGTAAGTAATAGCGAAAAACTTTATTTATAACCCCTACTTACGCACCTACTTTAATTTATTTATTTATTTTATATTTGCAAAAACAGTTTTACACCAAAACATTGCAAAAACACAAAAAATGGTAATCATAATTATACAAAGATTAAGGTAAAAAGAAGTTTAAAAACAAAAATAATAATTTTCAAGACATACATAATATAGTTAGAACTTAATAGATAGTTCTTGCTTAAATTTGTTGTAGCTCGTGTGAAAAATATCCAAATTTCCTGCGAGGCAGTAAATTAACCTAGTTAGTATTTCCAGTGGCATCACCATTGGTAAATTATTTCTGCACCTGGGAAGAAACAGAAACATGTGTTGGCGGCCTCGTGTGAAATTATCAGGGACATTAAATCCAATTTCCGCCAGAATTTCAGGTATTAATAATACACCGTTCAAGAGTTTGTGAGCAAAAAGTAGTAGTGCTATATCCCTCCTTGAACTAAGGCTGCAGATACCCAGCATTTCCGAGATAAACGTTGTTGGAAACAGCCATGGGTAAAAACCAAACTCTCTCATGTAGAGGAACCGTGAAAAAATCTTGAATTTTCTCGACCATTGGTACATCGGCAGTGTCCTCTGGCTTCCATACCTGAGATCCACTTTCGAGAATGCTACACACTAAGCTAAAGTAAAGCAGCCTTATTACTGCAAGATTTGTCAACTCCTTTGAATTACGAATGACAAAACCCAAAATTTTTGTGGCTGATTTGCAGATCTTTTTAATGTTATTATGAAACGTTAAACGAGCGTTAAATACTGTCCCCAAGTTCTTGCAAGTAGTGGTTTGCTTCAGAGACGTATCTTGGTATCTTTCATTTTGTAATTGAAATATACGGTCTTGTGTGACCTCGTGAAGCACATAACGGAACATTTTTGGAAGTTAAAACTGAGTTCATTAGCAATATTCCAGTCAATAATTGTATTGATGTCTTCCTGGAGATGCCTTCAGTCTTTCAATGATCTTATTCGAATAAATAGTTTAATTTCATCAGCAAAAAATAAAAAAACGACCGAATTTGATATTATTTCTAGTGTTATTTATGAAGATTAAAAATAAAAAGGGTCTGAAATTGGATCCTTGTGGCACACCAGAATTTGTAGGATACGCGTCGAAGTAGTATGTACCGTAAGTTACGAATTGTTCTCTTCCGTTCAGATAGTTACAAAAAAGTTTCATTAAATTTACAGATAATCCAATTTCTTCAAGTCTACTTAGGAGAACTAAGTGATCAACGTTATCGAAAGCTTTCGCAAAATCGTGATATGATGTGTTAACTTGCTCGTTATCATCTAGTGCTCTAGCTACGTAATCTGTAAATATCATCAAATTTGTAGTGGTTGATCGGCCACGTCTAAATCCATGTTGTTGTTCAATCAAAAACGGTTCGACTTTGGCGTATAAATATGTATGCAAAATTATTTCCATTAATTTTGCAGGTGCGGAAAGTATTGCTACAGGCCTGTAGTTATTTGCGTGACACTTGTCGCCAGCTTTGTGTAAAGGTGTGACTTTTGTCAGTTTCCATAGGTTAGGAAAAATTCCATTTGGAATCGTGGTATTATATATATGCAATGGTGGTTTAGACAATGATTCGGAACATCTCTTCATAACAAAGGGTGGAATTAAGTCAGGACCGAACGATGTTTTTGGTTTCAGTATTTTAACTGCTAAACAGAAATCCGCGGTATCATTGTTATCAATCGAAATGTTTTGCGCAAATATTGATCCAGCCAGCCCTGGCACGTAAGATTCGAAATCGACCTTTTCCTGATTATATCCAGATTTAAAGTACTTTGCGAAAGCTTCCGGTATGTCGGCTCCTCCGTATGTGCAATCTTTAAAAAACTTCTGTTACATTTTTTGTTGGAAATATATTTCCAGAAGGATTTGGGATCGTGTTTGACATTGTTTTCTACGTTCAGAATATAGTTATTATGGGCAATTGAAATATTACGTTTAATTTTTGAACGATAACTTTGAATGACTTACCTCCAAATTAACTAAACCAACGTTGAACCGGAGCTTAAAAAACTAATACATAAGACAGTACATATATCTTTTATATTAAAATTAAACCAAGAATTAATATTTGTTACAAAAACCAACTTTAACTTGGCGCACTTTAAATGAGCTTTTTTTAAGCAACAAAAAGTTTATGATTCAGTGCTAAAAAAAATGCTGGGTACTTCTTTTCCTTTGGATTTTGTTTCTTTTGAAAGCTTGCGAGGAAGAGCGAGATAAGCTCAAAGAGAACCTTTTCCCAATACGTTCCTTTATCTCGTGCTGAATAGATGTCTACCGTCCTTTATTTCACATTTTCATTTTACACAAATCTGAAAAATTGTATGATGTAGGTACCTGCATATATAGGGGTCCCATAAAAGTTTGATCTGTATACTTTTAGGTAAGAAATCGTAAAAACGAGTATTACTCTGTATAGTTTGATTCAAAATTTGTAAAAAAAAATATTAATTATTGGTCCCAGAAAATTATTTATTTTTAAATTTTCTTTGTATCATGATGCCTTTTCATATCGGAGGCTAGCTAACATCTGTTATCCAGTACTCGGCAGTCCATGACAACTCGACGAAATTTTACTCCTAAGAGAAGTGAAGTTTCGAAGTTATAAAGTGCATGCTTGATTGAATTTAGTTGCAATTGAATCATGTACTACCAGCTATTACATTCAAATACAATCTAGTTAATAGTTTCCTATTATTCTGTATCTTTGTACTGCCCAAGTTGGGTGTGATTCACGTGATCGTACCATAAACTCCTTTGAGGCGATTTTATCGTAAAAGGGCGCTATGTATAATTCACCAAGTACATTCTAACCATTAGAGTTACGATCGTTGATATCTTTGTGGGATAACCCTGACTTTTTTCAGTAAATTAGTCCTCATATATTACCCAGAAACTCCTTTTTCGTCCATTACCCGTGCTTTCCCAAACAATCTTAGCGTTTCTACTTTAAATTAAGTATTTTCACAAATGAATTTCACTAAAAATACAAGATTTTCCTATTTTTATAAATATTCATTGATTTTAAAAACGCTCCAAAACCGATAAATTCTAACCGGTTTGAATTATACTATAGCTTAGATACCGCTACTGGTTGCTAACAAAATTGTGGTTGGGACCCGGTACTGCCTTCAAACATTGGCCAGTGTGACGTCACAGTTGCCTTCCACACGAACATAAATTATATAATTATATTATAGATAAAAAAAATCAATGAAGCTGCATCTACCTAAAATATATTTAGATGTGCATATCGTTGTGCTAGTTTTATACTATAACAAGTCAAAAAAATTAGTTATTGGTGTTTTTTGATTCCTTATAACAAAAGGAATCAAAAGACACCAATAATCCTTAGCTACTAGCACAACGATATGTAGAGTTCTGTCCCTATCTCTTGGTATACATACAAGAATGACCGTTAGGTACATAACGACTCACATAGTTTTACACCCGCCATGTTCAATCTTCATCCATACATAATCTTTAATCTTTGAACATTTTTCTTTTCTTTACCTATTACACTATTGTATTATGCTTTTTTATTTACCCTAAATTTGTGTTTTCCTATTGCCCTATTTAGATATTGGTAAATAACTACGAGTATATAAATAAATGATTACAATAAATAAACGAAGATTTTCGTGTTACAGACATTTTTAGTCTGGTAATTTAATAATGGAAATGTATCGCGAATTACAGTTTCCAAAATAGAAGAGCAAAATATTTTGCTAATCATTTTTCAACTTTAGTCCAATGCCTTACTCGTGGCACTTTATCAATGTAAATTGATAATAATATACGAATGCTTCTTTTACGAGAATGATACAATGTTATATAATCGTATCTACCACGCTCCTTGTCTTTGGCAGATAGTAACTTGACGCGCTGTCCACTTATAATTATTTCCCTTAATTATTGCGCCTAGACCACTCGAAATACTTTTTTATCTATAAAATGGAATGCAAACAATCACCCCATCTAAAAAAGTGAAAAATATAAAAAAACCAGCCTTAATAAGAGCCAATCATAAGAGCCTCTCAAAATTCATCTTCAGCGTAACTTCAAACACATATTGATTGATATTTCATTTGAAAATACTTGTTTGAATAAAGATTGAGCGTTTTCTCTTATCAAGTGTTATTATTTGATTTATAAAAACCTACATAAGCTAACTCAAGCCAGATCATATGAAGCAAGATAAGCCAGAGTGGTAGATACTCTAAGAATCGCCCTGATTCTGATTGAAACGTTGCTTAAAAATGGCTTTAGCCGTGTTTCGTGACCAGATCCGAATAACCAAATAAAAATACTTTTCACGGGGTCCAAAGCATACATAACTCATTTTCAGTTTCAATTCCGTCTCGGTACCGCACTTTCCGTGTGAAAATAAAAGGCTCCTTCCTGACCGACTTCCTCGGTCACGTGATTGCTGATTGCTTTATTTCCGTAGATATTTTCTGTGTGTTTTAAACAAAATCCGTGAAATATTATATTTTGTAACCCCAACATCGCGATATCATTTACTACTCGTAACTGTTATACTTCAGATAAATTATTCAAATTTTTTTAGCATTATTTTCACTCGTATTTCAGCAGAATTCCTTCTTCGGGAAAATTTTGAAACTGTTATTTTCAACATAGCCCAAAGTAGTACCTATGGTAAATTCAATAAATAAAAAATGTTACTCTTCTTCAAATTTGAAAAACTTGTGTTTTTTTTTTTTTTTCAATCATCACAGACAATCCCAAAAATTTGAAGCTCTTACAGCTCACACTAGGTGTCTATAAATACCAATTAATTCTCATTTGTTTTATCAGGTTCATTTGCTAAATATTTAGAAAGGTGCTCTTACCATTTTTTGTTGCTCACAATTACTCTATACTCGGATATTCTATTTTAAATTTTGATCAAGCAATATAACGTCTTGTCTTATTTTACTAAATGGATATTTGAACGATGATTTTTTTATGGCAGCAAACCAAAAACTGTGAAAATTGCATGGCGCCATATCTCACAGTTAAGATTTTGCTGCTTTAGACAACAGATATCTACATTCAAGTTTAAAATTTTGCGAACTCATGGATGTAGTTCCCATAACATGGTCATGGTACTTATATATTAAGTGGAATATTAAAATTGATGAGGTCCCTTCCACTTAGTCGGCTTTTGCCATTTAGCTAATAAGGGTGCTGGTGGGAAAACCCTTACGTTGCTCATTTTCCTCGGCAAGGCCGTTCTGCCGCTTGGCAAAGACGAAAAGCCTTGCCTTTGGGCGGTAGTCGACTTAAAAGGGAGGAAATTAAGTCAATTATTTGAGGCGAAAACGATCATGGACATGTCAACGTGAAGCGAATTTTATTAAACGGGACATTTTTTAGCAAAATTGCAGGTTGAAAAAAAAATGACGCGCTCTTTTCATTGTGCTTATTGAAAATATATCACGTGCTTCGTATGAGGAACAACGCATGCTTTAAAACGTACAAATTATTATCTGTAAGCCTCTCATCTTTTCATAAAACACGTAAAAATGGAGTTGTCAGGGACTGAAACATCCCTTATTGTTTCCCTTGTTTCTGTAAGAATTGACTGAGGATATAGCGCCATATGTTTCTAACACAAATTAACACATTTCTGATTACTTGCGAGCCAGCAGAATGAAAACTTTTTGTTATATCTCTGAATTGTTTGTACACCATGTGTCGATCACATCATTTTCACACGTAGTTTAACAGATTTCAGAATAAGACTTGCTTCTTCGGGAAAATATCAGTCAATAAATGGAAAATATATTTGAAACCTTATTTCAGACCCTCCCCGTAATACCCAAACGATGTTATTTAATTATTAATTTATCAGGGCCAGGACAATTTATTTTTATGATATACTGTCGAACGGTCCTAACACAATTAATTTTTTTTTTCGTGAAAGCAACCACTTTGTGGTTTGACACATTTAATGAAAATATATTATATATTTTTACCGACCGGTTTCGCTTAGCCTAATCATCATCAGGATACAAAATTAAACTAAACAAAAAATACAAAGTCTGCGGTTAAAAATACATACAGAGGGAAAACACAATATTGAATAAAATAAGAGAACAATGAGAAAACAAAAGAAAAACATTTAAAATTATAACAAAGGAACAGAGGGAATAAGACTGACAATACAAAATGAAAGAGGCAAAACCAATAACGTTACAAATATACGTGTGTAAGGTCATTGGGCAAAACGTCAAATGAAAAGGTGATTAAAGAATATTGCGATATTTTATGAGTTTACAGGAAATATACGTAATATTGGACTTCTGGACAAATTTCATTGATTATTAAGAATATGACTATTAATTTTAATGGTTTTCTTTATTTCTAGCACTTCTTAATATATTTCATCTGTTCCCATGACCATTTTTGTGAAGAATATGAGCACCGTTCCTTGATGATGCTTGTGATGATGCTTAGGTTAAGCGAAACCGGTCGGTCATAAAAATTCAAATTAAATTTGTGGTCTTATACAAAGTTATTTTTTAATTTTCATTACAATTAAAATATTAAATAATATTATTATACGAACGAGTCAGCCAGCAGCAGGACAGCTGTTTGTTTTTCCCGTAATTGTTTGTGTAGAAACTACGTATCGATCATCTTTTATATACAATTAAGGGTAAATGTGATGAATGATATTTCTTAAATTGGGCACAACATATAAAATTAACAGTTAATTTTATTACGCGACGTTAACGTTTTTAACGACACCATTAAGAAGTGATAAAATCAGGATCCCTTTGTACAGAATAAGCCTTATTCCGTGTGGTACGAAATACGGATGGTTTCGGCGCTCTGCACAGCCCAGCCCGGGGGGATATCTCACAAAAACATGTTTTTAAATACGACGTCTGTTTGAAACGAAATGTTATTGCCACAAGAGCGGATTTGCCGGCATCGGCACTCTCAGTCGTCTTAGCGCCTTCCCCCCATTGGGAAAAGAACTATTACGAGATGTGTTACATTGATAAAATGTCATTGGGTAATTGATTTAAAAACGAGAAGGATGATCTTTGTCTTTGTTATTTCTGTTACTGTTTTTTTTATACGGACGTTACTTTTCAGAGTTAATTATAATTTTCTAAAGAAATTAAAAAATAACCTTGCGTAAGTCCACGAATAATATTTTCATTTCTATGACCGACTGGTTTCGCTTAACCTAAACATCATCAGGGTACAAAATTAAACTTAACAAAAAATACAAAGTGTGTGGTTTTATACACATACAGAGGTAGAACAAATTAAAAAAATAAAATAACAAAACAATGATACAACAATTGAATAAAATTTTAATTATGACGAAGGAATAGGGAGAAAGAGACAGATTTTATCAATTGAAAGAGACAAACTAAGAATGTGATTAAAAAAATATCATAAATTTTATAAATTTACAGGAAATATACCAAGTATTGGATTAAAGGAGAAATTTTCTAGCTCATTTTTTATTGCCATAATTAGTTGATGGTTGGCAAATTCTTTTATACCACATAATTTATTTAACTTTCAACTCGTTTCGTAAGAACCTTTCATTATTCTAAGGCGTTTTCTAGAAACCGCTTTGTTTCTATGGACACCCCTTACATGTCTACTCTCCTCATACTTAATTCCGTTTAACAGCAAATATTTTTGATGTGGATCTGCTTTTAGCTCTTTTCTTAATGAAGGAAGGATTTTTTCACAACTGGTCAAATGTTTAAATCACCCAAAATTGCGCTAAACGTCAATTTGTAACATTCTAATACATGCAATACTGCACATGATTTATCTCTAAATTAGGGAAGTTAGAATTAGTTAGAAAATGTCTAAGATATTAAGTGAATTAAAAATTTAAGCTGTTATCTTTTAATGAAAAACATACCAAAATGTTGGTGAAAAGGGTAGTTTGAAAACCAATGCAGCTATTTTCGAAAGTTTTACCTAAGGTTCCAGAATGAATTTCATATAGAATTTAAAAGATAACAAAAAAAAAATGTATTAACTAGAAACATTAGACATTTTCTTAAATACATCTATAGAATTAACAGATAAATCATTTCTAATTTTGAAACTGTTAATTTGGGGTGGAACTCCATTTTAATTATTTTAAAATACCTTTTTTTTTACTTAAGTAGTGGAATAAAATCAAAATTTTTGTATTATTAACATCAGAAAAAACATTTGTAGTTTTGCTTGTATTAGAAATTCAAATGTGTAATTTTGAATACTGATCCTTAAGCGATGTATTTGTTTAATTTTCTAGACTTTTTTAAAAATCTTATATTTTCAATAAATGTGTATTTATTGGCACAGAATACATGAAGTTTGTTCTGAGATAGTTAGATACGGAAGTGTCGATTCTGGATCCTCCTCATTAAATCATAATCCATGGTGAGGAAAACTGTAAATTGTTGTTTTTAATCGAGTGGGTCAGTTAACAAGTCTATTATCAATAATATTATAAAAATATTTTACCTAAGCTGATACTTAAACATTCATCACTTTCAGAAGTATTTTGTTTATTTCGACTGCTTGTTAGCATAATCACGAAAACTTAAATATATATTATTTGACAGCATCAAACAAAGTTGGAGATTCATGGGTTCCAGATATTAGAAACGAAGGAATATGAAACTGTATTAGTTATTAAACACCGAAAACTCATTCGTTTTTTTGTTTGTTTTTATTTAATTTTAGGAGCATCCTCTGTTCACTATCCTTGATCCTCCGAACGCCATTATCCGGCGTACCGCCTGCCACCCCCAAACTAAAGCCGGAATGGCTGCGTTTCAGTTTCTTTTTTGTTCGGTCGCGTGAAATAAAGCGCTGAATGGGCACGGCCACTTTTTGTTCCGATATTGATCCCGCTGATAAAATGGCGAGTTATTGCAAGCTTTCCTGCAGATAATATATTATATCTCGGACTCATAAGGCGAAGACTACCTTCATATATCAAAGTCTTATAACAGTAAATTCTTTGCCACGTACAGCGGTAGACGTAAACTGACTTGCGACGGCTAAATCAGAGGTACATAAATGTTTTATTTTAGGATACAATTCATAATTTAGCAGATGTCAGAATGTTTAGGAATCTACAGGGGAACTGGTAGATGATTGTAAATATTAAGGGATGTCATATAGAAACATATCTGTAATTTTTAAGCAGTTTTTTTTTTTATATTCGCACCTAAAAAAGCTTCACCCCTAGGTCACAAAACGTAGCGAACCACTTGGGGTGACCTGTGGCAGAGGTATTGGTCATCTGATAAATGGTTTCTAGAGCAATGATACCCATGCTCACCTACCAAATTGAACCAACTTTCTTTCGGAGCGATGCCGGTGATTTACGCCCTTATCTAGCCAATTTCGTAATGAATAGCATCAATAAAGGGACGCTTAGATGGTTTGGGCATGTAGAGCAAATGAACGAAGAAAAGAGTGTGAAAAGAATATGTGATGCGAAAGTGAATGGAAGAAGAAGTCGAGGACGCACGAGAAAAATATGGCACGATCAAGTAAATCAAATACTTGAATCGGGTAATGTGAAGAGACAGAATAATAGAAGAGTATGTATGAGACGATGTATGAATGTGAATGAAGCAAGGAGTGTGTGCCAAGACAGAGTTATATGGCGGTCCGTCCTCTCTGCGATGGTTAGTTAGGTATCTAGCCAATTTCAGACGTCATTTAAACCAGTCTTCCATATCGGTAACGAATTAACACTATGTTCACAAATACTTTTGTTCTCCAACGTATCTCTTATATTCGTATTTTAATTTACGGACTATGGTTCAATTACAATGTAAAAGTTTAAGCAGAAAGGAAAACAAAAGAAGTGATGTAATTGTGATATTACATACAAATAGATAAATTTATATTAGTACAAGTCACCTTGTATGATAGGCTTTAATACGTGTTGTCTACAGCCTGTGGTTGTAAAGTCACCTCGGGCAATGGTTTGTCCATGTGTAGGCATCCTACCGATGCGATGACTTTTCTCTTGAGTTAAGTGAGATCAGCTTGGTTTGAAAAAATAACCTGGAGTAAAATAAATGTTGCTTATGGTCGTATCAAATTGTTTATGGCCGGCAATAAAGTTGTCATATTTTCAAAAGCCCAACATAATCACGAAAGACTGTGTTTTACTGTTTTCGCTTCACCCCCTTCGCATTTTTTCTACCAGTAAACATAAGTTCACGCGTGCTTTTTTATTATCTATCTAATGTCATGTAAACAGCATCAGATACTGTTATAACAACATATGAAATCCACATTTTCTTCGTGTTTATTTTGGAACATTTTCCTATACTTGTTAATAAAAATTCTCTAAAGGCCCTCTGGATTTTTTTCGCAATTAAGTAAGTTCTCAAGATGTATAAACACTTTTAACACATATTTTGTGACATTTTTAAGTCACACATTGTATATGTGGTTAATAAATTTAATAAATCATCTTATGCTATATTTGTTACACACTATCATATGTTTATCACACCAATATCCAGATATTTTTATACCTAACAAAGTCCTTTGTTAATTTTAATTTTTATACCAATAAGACTAGGGAGATGGTGCAGTACCCAATCTGCTTTACTACATACGAGTATATATAATATAATAATTACCGACAGTAATACAAAATAAATAATCAATTACATTAAATACCTAAATGATATTAAGTAAATAAACATAATAATGAATAATGAAATGGAATAAAATATCCATACCCTATAAAATAGACTTAATGCAGTAGAAATAAGATCCCTGAGGAATTTGTGTGTCTAACCCGTCTGCGACGAAATTTTTTGAGAACGTGTAGTAACGTGAATAATGCAAAGCTGGCCTACTAGAATTAGAGGAGTAATATTTGCATATTGCATTTTTTTTAAACTGTTAATTTTCCGTTTGAAAGGAAAAAGGAGATGATTCGATAAATTTACTTTTCATTTGAATTTGTAAAGGCGCCACTTAGTTTCATATAATGCAAAGGAATTTTAAGATGAGTTTAGGTATTTTAAAAAAAATCCTTGAACGTAATATCCATACCTACTTATTTTGTTATATATTTTTATTGTATTTAATTTCAATGTAATAAATTGATTTCAAACCTTATGATACAACTTAATACTCTCAATACCTTGTGATATAACTCCATTAATAAATATCCTTTGGCTATGTCTGTTGAAAGCTTTAAATATTAATTATTAATAACTTCCCTTTTCTGAATCGTTGGAAAGTAGTTTTCATTGTCAAACGTCAAACCGAAATGGGAAATCATTAATCATGCACCATCTGTGTGAACACAAATGTTAGCAATAAGCAACTAATTTTGTTAGCAAATACTCGAACCCAATTGGAGTAGGTTCTAAACGAGTAACTCAGTACGTACAGGAACTTCAAGTTTGTACAAATTAAATTTATTGTACAAACGCTAGGCGAGTACTATTTCCCTTGCTTTTTGTATGATAAAATTAGTAATATGACTAAAATATACTCTTTATTAACACACAATCATTATTTATTTAGTAACTCTTTGTTTCAACTTAGAAAGTGTAATATCGAATCTAACTTTTTGCCTACCTACAAAAAATACAGGCGCAACTTTGGCAGACGGCAAAAAAGCCGGTTCGGTAAAAAAATCGATTTCATGTTAGATGTGCGTGGTGTAAAGCTTTCTTTGAAGACAAAATTGATAGGCATCTGTTACGACACATCAGAGCACTCATCTATCTCCTAAAATAAGAAGTGAATTGACTTGCAACCTTTTGGCTATGAGATATGACGAAGTTTTTTTCATATTTTTGTTTAATTATTAATTATTTTTCTTTCATATCGCTTAATCGTGACTTGAAATCGTGAAAATCTCATTCATTCTCTATTTTTGAAAATATATTATATAACGAGTATCGTGACATTTCATATTGTCATTATTTTAGTCCAAAGTAATTCACAGTCACAAGTGATACTTTTAATAGATAGGGGCGGTTTTTTTAATAATCTCTAAAATGCACCTGTATAGATTTATTTGACATTATTTATTTATGTGAAATCATCACAGAAAACAACTGCTCACGGTGTACTGATGAAGTGTTTTTGGCCGCTGTGTGGGTGGAGTACGTACTTGTGTGACTTTGTTGTGCGTTTTAGTTAAATAATTCTTTCTAGACAAAAAGCTTTCCTACTCGCAATGGCGTGTAGCGGTACACAATACATTGATAACGAAAATTGATGTGTACTTAATTTTATGATAAATATATGAATGGTGCTAATACTTTTTCCAGTCTCTTATGATGAAGGAATCTGAACTAAGGCGGGATTCCTTGATGAGGGTATTTTCCGGGTAAATATTCTGTGCCTTATTCACACCCCTTCTTCTTATAAGTAGCGCGAGGCCAGCCCTTTCGTGAACACGGAAAAGACACTACTACATATAATATGTGTATCTAGGGTACCCAAAAATTGTCTACAACATAAATATGGTAGGCATTGTCGTGTTGCACTCCATGTCGTTCCTTCAGAAGTAACCTTCTTAACCGAAAATGGTTCCTCTATTTCTCTCAATACCCTGCGGCTTCAGGGCTGACACCACCGAGTAGCCTGTTGCGGTCTTGACCTCATTCGTCCAGTGAGTCGGAGACCTACCTCTTCCTCCCTTTATCCCTCTAACCACAGCAAGTTTTATCTCTTCACTCAAGTTGTTTGTGCTATTAGAAAACATGTCTCAGACATGTCGTTGGGAGCCTGTTTTGGAATTCTAACTCTTACGAAATGTGGGCATCAGTTCCTTGACCTGTTCACTGAGTCTTAACAAGGTACCTTCAGTACCACATTCAAAAGGTATTTGTGTTTTTTTCATATCATTCCATAGATAATAGAATGTGATTGTTTCCTTCGAACGATTTATATTCGCCTTTACTTTGGGAGTCACTTTATGTTAAAAAATAACATGCTTGTATCTTATATGTTGAAAAATTAACTTCATTTTCCACCTTATGTAAAACAATGACTAAGATAATGATCAAACTATGCAAGTAACATTTATAATAGTTAATTTTTTATATAAATATTTAAGAACCTTTTATCTGATAATATGTTATACGAGCAGATGCATAGATATTTTTATTTCTGGAGACAGATATTTTTCATGTGATTAATTCTTATGTGAAACATGAAAGAACATAAGCCGTTGAAGATCATTTCGAAGAAATATCTTTTACAAATGTGTTTTCCCCTATCAAAATGTCCGCAAACATTCCCTACAATACGTTAAGTTTTCTAAGTACGCGGTTCAAAAGACTTGAATAATGTTTTTGTAATTCAGTTTTTTGTAGGATATCAGCAATTTCTTTTACTTAAGTTCACGTCTTGCTTTTCACCCAAAGTGACTGTTAAAATTCTATGAAATTTCTGTTTGAAATTATTCATTCAAAATATTAACGGATTTTTTGAGTCACCAGCTGCCACTGGTGTCCACCTTATTGCAGCTTTAATGGTGGACATGAAAGTACTTAACAAGCTTTCCCAGCAAACTCAGTGGCATGATGAATGTTTTATAAGAAGGCACCCACGAGCCATGAGCCACGAAGAATACAGACCGGAGTGTGAACTACACGAATACCACGGAGCCAATGAACGGAACCACGGTTAGAATTTTAATTGCACCATTAATACAAGTTAATCTGTGGATACTGGTGACAAACGCTTGAGTGGCATTTGGAGAGCTTTCATTACGGCTTGGGTTTTTACTATTCACCAATGCAGTGATGATATACGTAACAAAAATAAATGTTGACATCAAAATAAAGGTTACTTATTTTTTATACATAAATGTTTTACTAATAAATTATTGTGGTCAAGTGTGGTATGTGACAATATTTTTTTTTATGTAGTTGAACCACAAATAGTAACTCAAGTCTAGTCAAATAACCAGTCTGCCAAAAGCTCTAAGTTATCAAATACTTACTATAGTATATTGCTAGCTGTTGTTTTGTCTTAAAAATAATACAGTCTAAATCTATACAGAAAAAAACTCTTAATGTTGACTCTTTGATTCTATTAATGATGCGGTAACTCACCCATTGCCATTATTTTATGCTTCAGTTGATGATACATGTTATGTCATCAGTTATTAGAAAAAAAGTATTTAAAACAAATTTAATAAGATCCGATTTTTCTGAATCAGTTCTTTTCAACTTTTTTTTCTCAATCGCATAAATAGCCGCGGGTGCCATCCGTTCGTTGGCGGACAGGATTACCAGTTATTTGACTACAGGGACGAAATTTGACGAAATTGCAAGATTTCCTTGAAAGCTTCCTAGTCTCCGAAATCTGAGGTATTCATTTTTTTAATTAATTACTTTTTTAAGAGCAATTTGATAAAAGACAATATTAATTAACAAGCGAGGGTTAGCAGATGTCTTCGTCCATGGAAAGGTATAATCGAAATAATGTTGAAAGCATTTTATTAACTCTTTTTTTTCTGAAAAATTAAAAGATCATAAGTTTAAGCTTTTTAAAAAAATTTATAAGGAAGTGAGATTATTATTTGAATAATATAAAACTAGGTTTATATATTTTTTTTTTTCCAGAAAATAATATTTATGGAACTCAGCCACTACTCAAAGATTCGTAAAAAAATACTACTAAATAAGTGTGGGGTATAAGAGCATTATCCTGACTGAGTTATTTGGCTGGAGTTTTTGTGAGGCACTAAACTTTGTGAAGCGTAGGATATAACTGACACTGCGATAGATGAGTAAGCCGTTCTGGAAATGTAATCCTTTAAAACAATTGATGTTCCATAATGTGAATCATAAATTCTATCGCTTAGTAAATCCTCACCTGCCTGAGTACGCCAGGTGCTGACTTTACCTTCGCTGCAAAATGCACTCAAGCGTCGGCAGTCGGTGAGCAATCGGTGTGGTGTAGCAAATAGATCAGCGTTATTGAAATATAAATATGATTATCATATTTTTTGGGTACAGTTTGCTGCGTTCAGTGACGTTATCGTACTGATTTCCTTACAAAGTGTTATTAGATCAATCAAATTCCAACTAATTTTTTTTAAATTTGATTTATTTAGTAAACAAACAGTTTTAAATTTAATGAATTAATTTAGTAAGAAATAACATATTTCAAACAAATACAGTTCCAATACTTAAAAACAGGGTAGTAGTAAAAGTACATTTACAAAATATTACAAATACAAATATACAATAGATATTAAAACAATGTTCACTTCACATAAATTATCAATTTAGTGAACTTTATTTGATCTTCTTTCAAGGTACAGTTGAAAATGTATTTATCTTGTAGAGTTTTTAGAGTAAGAAAACTAAAAATCCACCATTTTCTTTTTTTGTTATGACGAACAAACGTTGGGAAAAAAATCCTTGCCTGATTTGAAAACAACATTCTCTTTTTTTCGATTTTTTAAGTTAGTCAGAGCGTACTACGCATGCCACTGATTGAAGTGTATTAGTTGAGATGAATCATTTTTAGATATCGTGAGTTAAACTATGTGGAACTTTAAATTCTCTTACATCTCGTTTGGAAAATCTCCAGAATATTTCCTTTGAATTGGTACAAATAAAGTAAATCAAGATACTCATTGGTTATTGATTTAAGATGAGCCTTTCTTATGTTAAAAATATTACTTTTGTTCGAAGGCAAAAGGTTTTTTTCAATGGCCCATTATAGGTCAATAATTCATATTTCCAACAAGCACCAGTAAAAAAAACCGTCAATTTTAACAACGACAACTAATTATTCAAATTACTAAATGTTCGATAAGCACATAATCGAATCGTTAGAACGATTATAAAATATAATTACGGCATCTGTAATTATTTGTAAGACTAATTCATACATTAAATACTTATTTACCAATCGTAGATAAAATTTGCAATTAGTTAACTGTAACCTATCTGTAAGAGAACTATAAACAAACGCAAATCATTCTGTGGCTATTATAAATGAAAGCTTGGGATGATGTAATACTATCTTTCCTAATTACTAAATTTAATGTTCTATGTAGCGGAAAATACAAAAAAAATCGCTTATAGCCTGTTACGAAGTACGTCCCACGTATATTAAGTTTTCCTTTAATAATTGTTTTATTTAATTATGAACGAATTCACGACAGGTTCCTAGAAGTTTTCAAAATTACAAAACAAAAAAGCACGGGCGCATTTAATAATTAATATTTTATTAACGAGACTGGAAAAGCCTACCGAAGCATTCAGATTAATATTTCAAAACAAATTACCTACCGTAACGATTTCTAGAAATCTGAAAACAAAATGACTAAACAAACAACAGTCAAAGACGGTGTCGTAACAATGACAGTTCAAAGGATATCAATCATCCAAAAAATTTATATCTTGAAATTCCTTAACATGACACTCCATTTCCATGATTGTTTTTTCATGCATAAGTTTGTACAGATGTTAATTAATTCCTATCAATGATAGGAATTAATTATAGCTAACCTTTTTTTGTTTTCAGGGTTCACTTCATTACCACAATTCTTCCGATTTTATCAAAAAAATGTATGATTTTACGACTATCGTTTGTTTAATTTTCCGAAACTTCTTTAAAAAAACACGACGTAATTATTGCACAATACATTTGAATTTATTCATTAATTAAAACTTCCCCCTGTCTTTGTTTAGTGTGTATGTAAGGGATTTTGTTTAAAATATCACCGACCGATGTTGTCCTTTCAAGAAATAAAGCCTATAACCATTGATTTTTTTCACCGGTTTCCGGAAACTCTTAAAATTAATAAAAAATAATGTCCGTAAACCTGTTTTTAAATATCTACAAAAATAATCTTTCACTTGCCACTAATGTATTTTTTAATCACTATTATTATTATAGTGCCTAATTGGGTTTTAATGGGGATCTGGCTCTTTAATGTTTACTTGTTGGTTTTTTTCACCCAGAAAAGTTTGTATTTTAGTCATTTTTATGTAGCCCAAAAAATGAGAAAAGATAAAGATAGTAGTTTTAAATTTGATCCGACGAGGACCCGAAAATAGAATGTTTCCAAAGATATTTGATCAGTGTAAAAATGTATAATTTTTTAGCTAATTTTAGGTCTCCGTTTGCTGACAAATGGTTTTCATAATTGCGGTATGTATTGGATATTTTCATTTTATTGGAAACCCGTTGTTATGGAAATTGAAGGACACCGCTGTACGCAACCAAACATTTGCAACCTTCCACGCGATATTAATACACACATTTAATGTTCTCATTATTTCCCCGCGAATTCGAAACACCCCGTGATTAAAATTCCCGCATAGAGCAGCAATAATTGGAATTCCCCAAGAATGTGAATGAATGTGGGGACATGAATAGAACATGTAATAGACGGTAAATCGAAACGAGCCAACTTCTGGAATCGAAAGACGGCGAACTTTGTCCAACGCGCATAGACTGAAATAGGCAACTGTCCAAAATCGTTATTCAGGGAATCAAATTAAGTCGTTAAATTTTATCTCGTGGTCAACGGACGAACTAAAACTGGTTACGAGTATAATATCAGAATCCTTTTCAGATTTATATAACTTATTTAATAATACTGGTAGAATGGAAAATATCGACCATTTTTACGGTAAAAACTGATCCTTCCATATTTAGGACTCGTTGCGACTAAACGATTACCAGTAAATCTTTTTAGGATTTTTTTACTGCTTTTAAGTTAAGTTAAGTTTTAATTATTATGCAAAATGTACTAAAATATCATTTCCTTTCTGAAATTGTAATGTCACCAGTAATTTGTAAAATTTGTGATAAAAAACTTTATTGGTGGAGATGCTGTTCTAGGTATCACATACCTAGGATAGGAAGTTACCTACCGGAATCCAAAGTGGAATTCGCATCAAGAAAACTCCATTATAAAGGTATTGTGTCCAAAAGAAACACCTCTACCTGTCTCGTTATGTCAAGATATTTATATCGTTGGGTTGGGAATTGTTTAAAAAGTATTTAATTTACCCTAGGCCGGGTTTTGTACAGGCAACATATTCAAGAATAGCACAGAGTCAAGGATACTACCATTATAGCTTGGAGATGGTCATTTATAAGATTTTTTCAGAAGAATCCTTGAAACAAAATATATGAACTGAATTCACCAACATGAAAGGACCATCAAAGTTGCTATTTCTCAATATTTACAAAATTACTGTCAACATTAAGAAAAAATAATATTTAATTGGGAACATCGGTAAAACTGCAAAGTAATCTAGAAACTTGGTCAAAAAAACTACATTTGCATGAAAATCTATTCTAACAATTCCAACCGTTATTTGTCTTTTCGCGGATGGAAAGTTCCAAAGACACTTCAGTAAAATATATGTTTTTATTTTTCTCAGCGGTGACCAAAACATCATTTTTGCTATGTTTATCTTAAACGTTTGCTAAATAAGAAAAATGGAATATATAACTTATTCATTTTGACTAGATTTTTTTTTGAATTAATATGATACAAATGACCGATAGTTTTTATCGCTAATGTAAATCGCATTTCGGATGTCTAATTTATTAAAAAAAGAAAACAATATAATATAATATAATATATTATATATAATATATTATTTTATTACAAATCTGTTCAGATTCTGTTCTTCGTAAAATAGAAAACATATTTTTTTAGTTTTGCTGTGGGTTTTGATTTTTTTTCTTTACAGAAAGTAAAAAATAAATAATTCTATACTACCTTCTGATTTTGTTTAGGTCCGTTTTAAAAAGTACGTATTTATATAAGGAAAAGAAATAAATTAAAAACCTAATAAAGGTGGGTTATTTTTAAAACAACAATGTTATATGTACCATAAACAGTTTAGGTGAGATCCAAGGGAGTTTAAAAAATGTGGACAAAGAATGTTTGCCGTAGAAATCTGTGGTTTTAGGTAAATATTTGATAAATTTAAAAAAGCATGTGCAAAAATTAAAATTTTCTGAGAGGCATAGTAATTCAAAGTTTTAAAACCTAATTTATTTGATATAACTTCTTATACGCACATGGTTTACCAAATAAACACGACTTATACTAGTTCGCCTGAGACTGGCCATTTTTGCAACTATTACATTTTTATAGGTTGGTTTTAGGAAATCACAAGAATTGTGAGATCTAAATCTTTAAAATATGTTTCCATTACAATAGGACTAGCTATAATATTTTTTTTGATAAAAATATTGATATTTGTTTAGTTTATTTTTCTATCACATTCATATATTTTAATAAAAATAAAACAGTTATTAAAAAAATTGTAAGACATCTTTACACGGAATCTTATTATTAACCGAATGCTTTGTATTTTGGTTACTATATTTACCACGAAAGGGATAAATTCAGTTCATTATAAGAAAATCTACATTTATAATAGTTATAAGTTTACTTGTATGTGGTACCGGCGCTATATAGTCCCTAACACGGAAATAACTTTATTCCTGCCCCTCGAATGAACAAGGGTTGGAAAGATTGAATATACAATTAATTGAATCGGACTTGGGGAAGGTATGCGGTAAGCATCCATCAAATATTAGTGGGCCGCTGGGGGTGTGATGGATGATATCGTAGCCATACAAGTTTATACCCGATCCCAAATCGAGCGCCCCTCCCCCCACCCAATGCCCAGGGGCGGACTGTCTCGGCGGGTGGCTGGGAACTTCCGGTGGGCTCACGTCAGATTCGGCCCAACAAATAAAGTGTCTAAATATGTTTTTAAACGAAAATGCACCTTAAATAAGAGTTATATAGGACCTCATCATCCCACAGCTAGATGTACATATATATATATATATATATATATATATATATATATATATATATATATATATATATATATATATATATATATCTACTCAGAACGAATTTATTGATTGACAACTTAATTTTGAAACATCTTGCAGTATGGAAGTGAGTTTGTAGCGAAATAATGGTAGTTCACTGAATGCATCAAAACCGAGAAACCTGTCAAGACAAAGTACGAAAATGATTTGACACATTGCAAAATAATTAAAAGGTATGGATGAAAGGGAAACGATATCCTTAGGAGAACACATGCCGTGCACATAAACAGTAATGATCTCCTAAGAAGACATGACATGATTGAATGAATTAATTACCTAACAAATCATGTCAATAGTTGGAATAACAAACAAAAAATAATTCAATAGTTTTTTAATAATAATAATAATAATTTGAATTTGGAATCGCACATAGAAATTTTAACGGAACGTGTTAAAAAATATATTTACTGTTTTAAAATACTAAGGAATGTACTTGAACTGAAACAGTTGCGTAGTGTATATTTTGCGTTATGTCAAAGCCAAATATGATATGGAATAGCTAGTTGGGGGGAATTGCTATTACCCTGCTAGGTCCTTTTATAAAAATACAAAAAGTAATTTTACGAATTATATTTAGAAAGCCCTTCAGGCACCCAACAACGCCACTCTTTCAACTTTTAGGAATCCTCAATATCAGACAGTTATATCTTAAAACAGTGTTAAAAATAACTCATTCTTCAAAATCTTTAATGTATATCACACATAATAAAAATACAAAGGGCAAACAAGAAAAAAGAATTTTAGTACCTAAATATGGTACAATACAGTTTTTGCACAAAGACACCATATGTACATCGCGCCTCACACTTACCACAAACTCCCACCACAGACTGTAGCCATCACCAATATGTATTCCTTTAATCAAGATATTACTAAATGGCTAATGAGTAAGGACCGCAAGGAAATTGAAGACCTCCTAAAATAGCACTTGAAATTCTTCACTCATTCCATGACAAACTAGAACTTTGTGTAACAAATATCATCATTTTTTAAAAACTATTCTACTTGTACTCACTGTCACTTATCTCAAAACAGGTTTTAATGACCTAGTGAGGTAGGTAATGTGAGAAACAAAAAGTTAGTAAAAAAATAAAAAATATATGATTGACAAAAGAAGAGCTAAACATGACAGTGTTCTGTAGTGTTTTAATTTATCTGCAAGCCCCTGCGAGGAAACAGTATCACAATAAATTAGTGAGATATGTGACAAAACTTTGTTTCACTATATGTACCAATTCAAACATTTCCCGGAATCAATACCATTCCGTCCCCGTCTGCCCGACCCCATTAGCCACCTATCTTACTTACCCAGCAACCTCACATTTCCCTCCCTTAACCTACATCCAACGCGTGGAGTAATCTAAAATTCTTTTCAGCACTTCCGCCTTATCAAAATCCCAAATTATCGATTACTCCTGCAACAATCAAAATCATGTTTTCACAATAAACAAGACGAGAACTAAATACCTACTCATATCTGGGTTGTAATAAAATAATTTAGATAATTTTGGAAATATTTTTTACATACATAAATGTAGTACTTTAATTAAAGGTCGATTAGGAGTCAATTTGTTCATGTGGCGAATTAGGTTCTACGACAAGTATAAGGACCTAATAAGGATTCATAGCTCTGTGAGGTAGCGAGGTGAATTAGACAAGCTTGAGTAGATTTTTATGTAACGTCCGAAACACACCCTATTCAATGTATTTGAGTTATAAACTTAACGTTTAGATTATAAGAGGAGTCGGGGAACTTTTGTAGTTATAACTCTTGGACTTAAAGTGTGGACAATCTAAAAACAGCTTTAAAAATGGCAGTATATTTGTACTTTAAGACTGTCTTTAAAATCCAGTAAACTTGAATTTCACAAAGAATATTAAAATTTATATTAAACAGTATGTTATTGAATCCATACGTTGGGAGAAAACAGTCAAAAGTTAGGAGAGTTAGTATCAATAAAAAAATACTTTAATAACATGTGAAAAAAAAATAAAGTCCAAAATTCCATAAAGTAGGTTTTTATTAGTAAGTCTTACCCTCGTGAGTAAAAATAAAAACCCTTTTAGGCAATTTACCTCGTTTCTTTGGTCCTTGGATTTAATCGATTTTGATGTAACTTTTTCAAAAGTACTTAAATCCCTTTAGATATTGAAGAACTCAATTTATGCCGTTCTTGAATCACACATTTATCAAATTTAGGGGAGCACAATATATATTTTTTACCATGAACTTCAACCGGGAATACGTGTGATTAAAGACGATTTATATAGCAATGGAAAGCATCGTTATTGTAGATATTTTGAATTCAAAAATTCATGTTTTATTAAAATAGTCTGTCTATTCGTAATTTCACCTTTTAGCCGCCAGGTAAGAAAAATTAGTAAAGGTAAAACACACAATTATTGAGGTTTTTGTTGGTAAAATTCTTAATAAGATTGATAGATTTATTAATATGCACCTATCTACTCTATATCCCGTATTGATATCCCAGAAGGTCTGAAATATCTCAGAGCTAGATAGGAGTGGGAGGGAGTGTCGTAAATAATCTGTCCCTACAGAACCCTTGGCAAGGTCAAATAATAAAGTCCTGTAAATTGGTCTGAATATATTACGGAAAATCTTTAGTCCAGTAGAGATGCTGGGAGCAAAGATTAATGAAGCCACAGCCTTTTCTTGTTGATCCACACGGAAATAACTAGGGCATGAATATTTGTTTAAATATCCGATCTCTCCCACAAAAACTTGCGCCTTTCCATAAAAGCCTATATTATTTCATTCGGATTTTACATAATGAAGATAAACCTTATTTAATAACTAGAAAATTGTACGATGTAAAATAAAGATTGTATCACACTATAAAAACGAGTCGTAAATAAGTTCTATTGTCACCCTTGTAGACGAAACACAATTATCGTGATTGTTTGGAAATCTCTTACCAAATAAATGTTTTGATTTTTGCAATTAGCACTATTTTTACTCTTACGACTTTTGCTCTCGTAATCCCCATTGTTTGCTAATGTTTATATCAACTTAACTTTTGTATTATGTCTCCACTTTATATTCAGGCAATTATGTTAAGCTAACTGAAAAAGCCGAACACGTAAATTTCTAAAAGTAATATTTTATATTTACTCGTACAAATTAAAAAACATTTTTTTAATAAAGTCGCATTACTCTCGTGGAAAGGTGTTTTCTATTATTTAAATGCAAAAGTGAATCCAATTAACTTCGGTACTGTACAGCATTCTAACACTTACATTACATGATATTTACTGCAGTATTCTGAATCATTGAAACAAAAATATTAGTCTGTGTACTCGGAAAGTATGTTCACGAGGAATGGGAAAGTTTCTGCCACTAAGGACAGTAGCAGAAAGGTGAATGCAAGTAATTCGATTAATGGAGGACGGAGGTTCACTTGATGTTGTTAAAGGAATCGAGTATAGCTTTCCGCAAACAAGTGTTGAGTCGTAAAGCTGGCAGAAGAAGAATTAAAGTAGTCTAAATTCTGTAGGAATGAGATGTCTAAGTCGTATGTGTGGTAAAAACATGGCTACTACTGTATTAAGAATGAGGTGGAATAATGCGAAATCCATGTAGAATGAACATAAACGAGAAAATAAGATGGTTTGCAGTGAATGTGAATGAATGGAGAATATACGGCGCACAAGTGGATGGCATTTATGATCAAATAATTCTTGACTTCACTTCAAATAAATGAGTCAGGACATATCAATAGATGGAGTTATGGAAGATTATAATTTTTTTATGTGACGTCCCACCATCTTTGCCCATCCCTACATAGATATAACTTTTATTTCATTATAATAATGGGAAAAACAACTTAACTCACCTCTTTAAATGAAATCCGTTGATACTCGAAAAATGCTGTGGATATTTTAAACACTAAATCCATTAATGTAAAATATTTTTTACTTTTTACTAATTTAAATATATGCACCGCCACGCTTTGGTAAATCAACACGTGGGTAAGTATTACGTCTAGTATCAGTATTTTAACCGTGTAAAATAAAATTTCTATTGGTATTTGTGTTCGTTATAGGAAATATTTTGCGTTTTCGAGGAATTTTAACAAATAAAATAAAAATATTTTTAAGAAAGCGACAAAAATACAATTAAAATATTTTGTTTGATTGACGGGGCAATGAACTAAAAATACTCTCAATATTTTTGAGAGCCGCTCAAGCAAGTTTAGGTGAATTCTTTGATGTCTGTAAATGTTCATTCGTTGATATTATTTTTGTTTATTTTTTTGTAATTTGCTCTCGCGCTCAGCGGGGCGCGGTTTATTTTTCGTGTAATTAACGCCGATAAAAGAGCCGGAAAATGAGTCTCCCTCAAATTATCGCTTTGATCATCTTCAAAATTAAACTGGCCACTGGCTTATATAACAGAAGCCCTGAGCTTAACCCCTTTTGTAAAAAAAACATAAGCAACGTCCTTTATTAATCTTACTGCTTAAAAATGTTGACTCTTTGTAGCATTTTTTGTTGTTGTTGTTGTTTGATTTTATTAAAGCTTTTCCCTTAACATACAAACAAACACTAGCAAGCATCTAACCTCGGAGCAAGAATATATGTGGAGAGAGAGCTAAATATTTTTACCTAACCTATACAAATTTACGATAAATCACTTTCTCTGAGTTTTTACGTCGTAAACCGAGAGAAAGAGACAAGACAAGTTGTCGCATAATGTCGCAGCACTTTTAGGTATGTAAACATGTTTTCCGTATCCTGCGTCTCCGGTGACTCTGCTTACTACGTTTTGTTATGCGACGTAACAGGACATAACTTAACGGCTTTTAAGGTTATATCCTTTATTTATGTTGATAACAATACTGTGAAACAGTGGTTATGCAAATAAACAAAACATTATGTCAATATGTTCCATGAATGGATGCATAAATACCCTAGCCTTAGCCCTAGTCAGGAAAAAAATAACAATCCCGACCATACAAGCTATCGCTCCTAGTATATTATTGCTCTGAGCATCTAACATACTTGATTTTTGAGGTACTGAGCCGTGTTGTACCTCTTCTGATTGGTGGTAGATGTGGTAAAGGAAGACGACAAAGCCTACTGGAAGAAAAAGTTTTTTTTTTCCTTTTCCAATTACTGAAAACTTTCAATGTTCATATTCTGGGTAGAAGACGGACACTTCAAGGTTGCCTGAAACGTTGCTTTGAGAAATAGGAAGAAGTACAGCACGATTTATTTCTACAAAAGGTTTACCATATAATACTAGTCAGTGTGAGAATGTTAAATCATTTCACGCATGTTATAACAGATTGGGCAAGAGTACCAAAGTGATGAGTTTTTCTCTGATATATCTGACGATGCATTCTTCCATATCGTAGTTTCGAATCAGAGCGACTCTGTGTAAAATCAATAATCGCGTTTGTAACAGATCTCTCCTGATTGATTCATTAGTAAATACTTGTTCGTGCAAAACAAATAGTACTTAATTTATCTTGACTGCATCAACTTTGATGTCAATTTTAATTGAATTGCTCTGTTAAACGTTTTATTTAATATAATAAGTCATTGAGGTGATTTTTTAACATAGCGCTTAACACATGTACGAGTTTATAGTATACTATCGACGAATGAATATATTATAAAACATGCTTAATTTTTTATCGAATTTACATGACGGCCTTTATGGTCGAGTGGTAAGATGCTAGACTACGAATCCAAAGGTCGCGGGTTCAAACCCGGCGTGCGCCAATAACTTTTATTTAATTAATGTGTCTCATAACACATTTAATTCATATAAACATAATAAAAACGTATATTTGCGGCACGTTCCAGAGTGGTAGATACTCCAAGTATCGCCCTGGCAAAAGACCACCATTCAGAATCGAAACGTTACTACAAATGGCTTGAGCCGTGTTTGGAGACCAGGTCTGAATAGCCAGGTATCTCCCAACTTTCTTTTTTCCAATCTCTTTCCCCACCCCACTACTTTTAACCTCACAACATACCCTATTAAGGGATGCTATAGTCTCACTGGCTCTAGACGGTTGGGAGCAGTTGAGACTCTTGTGCAGTAATTACATAAAATAAAATACAATAAAAATAAAATAAAATGTTTTATAAAAAAATCTTAGTTATCAATATTAAAAGCACAATTTGCTGATATTGTTTATTCGAAGCTTAATGAAAGGTTCTTAGGCCCTTTAAAATTAATGAAGCAATAATTATATCACCTGAATCAACCCTTCAACCGAGCAATTATTTTTGTCAATTAATATTAATGAAAACATTTTGTGCTCAAATATTGGAACATCTAGGTACATACACATAGACTTAGATAATTATTAAAGGTTTTTTAGATGTAATCTTAACTGATATCCAAATTAAAAAGGGTTTTAAGGAGATAAACTCCACAAGGCTCTTTGACAGACAGAATCTTAACTGACATTTTATTGCTGACAATTTAACGTCAGTTGAACAACTAAAGAAAAATATTAACAGATATTCTAGCAAGCATCAGCTGTTATTTGTGAAAAAATTATTACAAGTAGGGGAAGACGGCTAGGAGTGAGCCACGGAGAGAAGTGAACCATTGACCCTGTAACTGTCAAATACCAACCAAACCGTGTCCAAATTTGACCAACGTATTGCCTACAAATGCTCTTTCGTCACATTATATTACCGGTCGGATTTTATCGCGGGTGTGTGTTGACAGTGTTGGCCGATGCATAAGTAAAATTTACGTACTTTTTATTTAAAAAAATACCTTGCTGATTGCCTTTAAACAACGGGAATCGATCCAAAAGTAACTTAAAGACTATGTTGTACCTAGAAGTGTGTTTTTGTGGTGAATACTAAACATACTTCTTTTGAAAATTGCTTAACTTACGTTGGGTACTAAGGGAGAACTGAACCACTTTTGAACTGGTAGGATTTAACCTTGCTTAATTCCTACTCCGTGGTGACTTTAAACTGAAATATTTATTTTATTATTCCCTATTTGTTTGCAGCTAACAAAGATACCTCGAATACATGTAAAAAAGGAAACAAAAAGACAACACTGCCATTACACATTTTCGGCTCAATTTGTTTGTATTAACGTTCGTCAATTTTTACTTACAATTTCTTATTTGTAATACTTGTTTCTTTCCGTTTTTACTTTTATTTTCATATTATCAATTGATTTTATTGAAATCATAATCAAGGAAAACATTGTTTAACTTCTACCTGGTTGTATTTGAATAACACCATCATCATGTGAGTAATTCAATTATACCCGTGCATAGGTAGGAGTGAGCAAAATTACTTAAATAATAAAAAAATAATCATTTCTTTCTTTTAATACCATCACAAACCCCCATAAACCTACGGGAGTGATTTATCTTGTTCCTTTTTCCAAGTACAATCATTTTTTTTTAAGTCCTACCCTTATTCTTTACTTTTCATAAACGTAATCTAGTATGGTAACTAGAATTTAAGCAACATTTTATTCCACAAATAATGTATCGAAGCTTATAAAATTACAACCGTTTTGTATTTATTTCAGTAATTATAACAGTGTATATTGTAAATAGTTAACACAGACTGCCACAATACGGCCACGTACTCAATGAAATGGCCTTAAGATCATAAGGCAACCTAAATTGTGTAAAGTTACGAAATAAAGTAATGTAAACCAAAAATATCAATAGGTACAAGCGATGTGTAAATAATCTAAAACCTACGTTACCACTAAATAACCTTTAACTAAATAAAACCATCAACGTTTACAGAGGAACGTAGGTATTTGTACATTTGAATAAGTTTATTGTTGACTTCGACGTATTGTCATTGGTGGTTTTTTTTTTATTAATAACATACTCTTTTTTTTCTCTACCCTGAAACATTTCTTACATTGTTTTAATAACACGATCAATTCAAACCCCAAGAAATTCTTCTGCAACCCTATTTATCACACTGTTTTCCCTCTAGAGTATTTTTTCTCTAAGAATCCATCATTTAAAGCGACCTCAATCTTTATTATTACACTTTCAAAACGGATCTCACACAGTACCTACGTACTTTTTCAGTTCGCCTTAAAATATATATTTTTTTACAATCAGCATAAAGTACCTTTTATAATTAGTCTTTTATAAGTGTTGATATTTCATGATATCAGCAGAATGGTACGAATCAATCATCACTGGTATTGACAGCACATAAATAATTCATAAGTTTGACGTGTCAGCGATATACCTTTCCGTGTTTTCTTCTGTACGCCATTCCTTCAAATCTCCGACAAACTTTTTTCTTTGCCTGTTATTTCACAAAGGCTTTAGGCAAACAGAAGTTAAAAAAGGATAAAAACTTAGTTTAAGCCGGAGTTATTCCCCCACTAAGCCTCTTGTGTTGAGTTTTCCCCAAAAGAAATATGAAGAATGTGGCAGTTGCGAGGAGACGCCTTGAATGGAAGATTTATGTATCTGGTTATTTTTACAGATACGTCAGAAATTGTACCTACATTTGTATACGGGGTGTCTTCTTTTGAATTCTTGCTATTTATAACAATTTCAAACATTTCTATTTTTGACATTGTCATTTTGAATATTGTCATTTTGAATATTTTCATTTTGAACGTTGCCATTTTCAAAATTGCAATTTTGAACATTGTTATTTCAAACACTGCTATTTTGAACATCGCCATTTCAAATATTTCAATTTTTAATATTCCTTTTTTCGACGTTACTATTTTAAGCCCTTTTAAACATTTCCATAATAAACTTTGTCATTTTGAATATTTCCATTAAAATATTCCCATTTCAAGTTCCTAATTTGAATATCGTTAATTAATAATTATGTATTTATTTTTAAATACCGTTTCTTAATTATCAAGAGCCAGTGAGGAAAAGTTGAAAGGAGGAAATATTGGTGAATAGAAACACAGATACGGAAATATTTAGCTATTACAGTCTAGTACAAAACATGGTATATGCCATTTAAACCAACGTCCCTACTTTGAATGGTGGTAAACTAAAATAACCTTTTATCCCATAGCCAAGGATCAATTCATAACTGTGAAAAATCATGAGATGTAACTTGATTTTCCAAATGAAAACTAAGAGAACAACTTACACTTTTTAAAAATTGTTTAGTCGAATACCTTATATGTAGGTACTTTATCGCTTGTCTGGATTTCAAAAGATTATTTTTTGATAATTTTCTCAAGACTTTGATCGGTTTAAATTTTGAAAACTCCACACTCGTACGTACTCGCAGGGTAATCATGTAGCTTAATTATTAAATTGAATTAATTATTAAGAATTTAATGTGTCAGTTATGCTCATCGCTACTCTGACGCCACAAACATCTATTAAATATTGTAGCCTTTATATACAGAGGCGCATTAAAAAACTGGCCCTAATCATTTCGCCATTGCACGAAATGATATTATCAACAAACATGCTATTAGCCCGGCCAGTTTTACACGTCCTTGCATAATGCGGGCCTTATTTGAATAATTAGATTGTCATGCCGATGAATAGCCTCTACCTAAAATTAGACTGCTCAATTGGACGGGAAACCAATTTTGGTTGTCAGTCAGCTACAGTACGGAATTATTCTGTGCAAATCAAACACGACCAAAACCTTATTGTGAGAATACATATTGAGAGAGAGCTAAATATTTTTTCCCAGCCCATACAAATTTACGATAATTCACTTTCTCCGAGTTTTTACGTCGTAAGCCGTGGGAGAGAAAGAGACAAGACACGTTGTCAAATAATATTGCGGGATTTTTAGGTATGTCTGCGGCGACTTCACCCACTACCTTTTGTCATGCGACATAACAGGACATAATGTTACGGTTTTGGAGGTTATATCCTATATTTTTGTTGATAACAATACTGTGAAAAAGTGGTTATGCAAATAAACAAAACATTATGTCGATATGTGCTATGAGTGGATGTATAAATACCCAAGCCTTAGCCCTAACCACAGTCAGGAAAAAAACAACAATTCTGAATACACATCCTGGTATATTATTGCTCTGAGCATCTAACGTACTTGACTTTTGAGGCACTAAGCCGTATTGTGCCTCTTCTGATTAGTGGTACACGTAGTAAAAGACGACCCCGAACTTTATATCTGCAAAATCTACTAGAAGAAAAAGTGTTTCTTCCTTTTCCAATTACTGAAAACGTATCCTTTAATATCCATAATCAAGGCAAACAACGGACACTGCAAAGTTATGTCGACATGTGCTATGAATGGATGTAAAAAGGTGTGTCTATGAAAATCCTAGCCACGCCCGAGTCAGGAAAAATCAACAATCCTGACTACGCTGTTTCGCAAAGCTATCCCTCCTGGTATGTTATTGCTCTGAGACCAAAACCAACGGTTGATGATTTTGGTTGGTGGTCTTCAAATAGCTTTCTTTCAGCTAGAGAACGGATGTACATTTTTTTCTTCATAAAATGACATCGGAATATTTTAACCCTTTTCAGCAATTTAATCAACTAAAGCATTTCTTTCAAATTACGAATTCAGATAACTAGAGATCGCTAAGTAAAAGAGGACTCTGTCGCCGCGTCGCATTGCAGCAAAATCCTATGCAACTGAGCTGGGTGATCCATTAGACCAACTTAAATAAATTTAATTAAACAAATTCAAATAACGATAAAATCTTTTTTATTTCAAATATTATTATTTTTAATACTGTTTAATAACAAGAGTGATATATGAAAAAATATTATTTTACGCGGTTTTTTGGTGAATTACAGCGGATTTAATATGATAACAGAATCCAAATAATCCGCCTTCCTATCTTTAAAGACCTCAATTATCCGACGTCAGTAGGATGAGATCTTTTCTACTAGGCTGGCTGCAGGGGAGATGACCAATCATCTGTTGGTGTTAATGATGATAGTCAGCATTTGACCGATATTAGGAATAGAAATGATGTAAAGGGTAATATTTCCTCCATGTGCCACGTCATTTCGATGATCAAGTTACGATTTTTTTTTCTTTTTTAGTTAGACTAAGAATTTATGAAAGAAGAATTCCGATTCCTTTCGCCCAATTTCTGTTTTTTTCAACTGCTCCCAACCGTCTAGAGCCTGTGAGACTATGGCATCCCGAAATAGGGTATGTTGTGAGGTTGAAGGTAGTGAGGAGGGGAAGGAGATTGAGAAGAGGAAGGTTGGGAAGTACCTGGCTATTCAGATCTGGTCACCAAACACAGCTAAAGCCATTTCAAGCAACGTTTCGATTCTGAATGGTGGTCTTTCACCAGGGCGATACTTAGAGTATCTACCACTCTGGGACGTGCCGCAAATATACTTTTTTTTTATTATTTATGTATGAATTAAATGTGTAATGACACATATTAATTAAATAAAAGTTATTGGCGAACGCCGGATTTGAACCGGCGACCTTTGGATTCGTAGTCGAGCGTCTTACCACTCGACCATGGAGGCCGTCAAAACTAGTCTTCTAGCCATATTTCTATTCATTTTTTTTAAATCTACCCGGACAAGAACAACAAAATGCAGGCGAAATATTGAAGCATTTTTATTGAATGGCATGGTAGTGTTAGCTTCTTATTTTTTATTTTTTTTATAGTGAATACCGCACAAGAATTCCAACTGCTCCCAACCGTCTAGAGCCAGTGGGACTATTGCATCCCTAATTTGGATATGTTGTGAGGCTGGTACATTACAATATGATATAATCCGATGTCTTTGCGCACTTTTCTGGTTTTGCTGTTTTTTTTTCTAAAATGTCTTTTTTAAACAGCCTTTGATGATTTTACTGTTTGTCTTTTTGTGATGTTCTTGTTTTACTTGTGTTGTATATATCCAGTGAAAAAAATATTGTTTGCAGCAAATGTGAAGGTAATATTTGAACTTTTCCTGTTTAAATATTATGTATTTTTAATGGAAAATATATATAATCCATCGCTCTTTTTAATATAAAAAAACTAATAAATGTGTCCATTGTTTTAAAAAATAAGCTTTTCGAATAAAGCTACATAGGCAATACTCTTATTTTGAAAACTACCATGTAGAAAGATGAGTAGAAAAATATTTTAAATATCTTCTGAAAAACCGTCGCTTAATGCGTCAGAATTTTTCTTGATGAGAGAGAAATTAATGATGTCTAAATGCATACGATATTTTTAGTTCAAACCAGACTTAAGCCAACTTCATTTTTATAGTAAAATGTTTAACGCCTATGTTACTTTTTTAAGCACGAAAATCTCGGCTTAACATGAAGAAAACATATTATAAACTTCATTATATTTGGTTTAATGTTTCTTCCTGAATTAAATTACTGCAAATGGCTAAACTAGCTAACCGAAATATTTTCGTCTAGTACTAGTCAAATTATCTGCCTTGAATTGATGGCAAAATGGTTTAAAACAAGGCAAATTGACAATGCTATCATTTATATTGACAGTCACTGACGAGTAGGTGCGACACACTTCCACAACTCAAGCGGAATGAATTTTTAAGCAATTATTTTAGGAAAATGTTGAAAAGGGTCAATAATATAAGTACAGTTCACCAATTTCCAAGGCTGCCAATGAACCGACCCTTTCCATTGAGTAGCTTACGGCTACTTCCACAATTAACGCAATACAGACGGCCCTAATTGAATTGCCGCAATTGCGATCATCATCAAAGCAGGGCTGCCAAACTCTGGGAGCATATGCAGCCTTATTCTGAAATTCTCCGAAGCAAATTACCCAAGCTCGCTTTTAATGGACTCGTATACTGCACGAAATATCATACAGAAAACCGTTCGAAAGAGGTGATAAGTTTTTGAGTATTTTTGTTGAATTACTAAATTTTCACTGGCAAATCGCGAAAAATTAACGTTTTTATTACATCAGCATTAAAATCACGAGAAAATTTAATGAAGCTGCATTAAAAAAAATCACGTATAAAATTATTATTTTTAAAGAATAACGAACGACAATTCTGAATACTCATATGTTTTGTATTGTACGTAGTTAGTCATACAATTAATCAATCGATTTTCAAAAATTAGTGAAAAAATCAACAGGTCTCAACACCTATCTTATCCCGATCGTGACGTCATCGCAGAGATTTTGACAGTTTTTGTAGTAGTTATGTGTCGTCAATTGATCCTAATTTTTATGGCGTCATCAAACATTTATTACAGTACTCGTTATTTTTTTGCGAGTAAAAAAAAACTTCTTTTTTTACCATAAACTGGCGAACATAATAAAACTGTTTCTAATTTGGCTTAATGGTTATCCACTTTTCTAAGACTAATCAAGGCATTGGCACATGACACAATTACTGGCAGGTAAAAATGGGAGTACAGCCAGCTTAATCGCCAAAGAATTCAGCGCAGTCGCCCGGCTGACGGAGAGTCATGTTATTTTTTTAATACGCAGCTATAAAAAAATCCGTATCAACAGAAACAGTTGTTGAAGTAGCATCATATATTGTTCCTTGTGCACCAGGAATTGTTACTTTCCAGATTCTAGAAGAAAACAGAAATTCTATCCAGAAATTAATATTCACTCCAAAGAATAAACAAATAAGTTAATGCTTTTATACTCGCACTGCATAAATTTTGTTCATAGCAGTAACAAGTCAAATACAGTAATTTAAAACACCTGCTTAATGCATTCTAGCAGAGTTAAGAAAATAAACAAAAATTAGCGGTTGAAATCTCTGCAGAATGGCGAGTTTAAACAAAGAGAAACAATGAGATAACTCGCGTAAATAATTTATGCTACAGACACGAAGTTTCAATGCGACGTTAATTAAACAAAACAGGACAATTAATTAACGCAATCAACCGAAGGTGCTCGACAGCTTCTCGTCCAATTTGCCGGAGGAACACTTTAATTGAGTTTATTTTACATCTAGTATTTGAAGGGATTGGAGGCATCGATCAAGAGCCTTTGCCCGACTCCCTTTTGGTATATGAATGGCAGCAATTTAAAATCTCACTGTAAATTTATCAGAACAATATAATTTTAGGTTTGCTTTCAATTGACTATACTCTCCAAAGAAACCATTTGAAAACCATGAAAATTTTTCAAATTCAACTCCATTAGCGATATATGTATTTTTTCAATTTCAATAATGAATGTTGACGAGTCTTCTGTATAATTATTTTATTTATTTTCTATTGTCAGCTTTTTTACTATGTTCAACTCTCTACATCATTAATTTGCGTCATAAACTTAGAGGTTTAAAATATCAACTTTACCGTTAAAAGATATTTCGAGTATTTTAATGTTTTAAGTTTAGTGTATCACATGCATTCATTTTTTATTTATTATTAAAAACCTTGTTTTCGCAAATCCAAACATGTTTGAAAAAAGATTTCATCTCACAAACATTCTGTCATCAAACTCTTTTTATTGGAATCTTAACTCTGAACAAGTTCTGGAGCAGAAACACCGACCCTTTTGTTCGCGGGGAAAGTTGTCAAACTCTAATAACATTCTGACGTTTCCAAGTTATGAATTTAGTGTTGATAGACACACGAAACCCCACTACCAAAAGCCGCTAACCGGGTTCCCTACACTACTGGAGTAGACTGGCTCAAGTAGTCGTGAAAAAACTATAGAGGGTGTGTCGAGCGACTATGAAAAGTTTTCTAGTTCACGTCGTGACATTATAATAGCGTCAGTTACTGGGAACCCCCTTCAATGACGAGGTAAATAAAAGAAATATTTTCCTTAAAAGCTTATTTACATTCTTGAAATAATTGCAAAAAAAAAGTATTCCCATCAGTTCTTTTATAATATTCATACAAAAAATAACTTAAACAACAAAAATCAATTGTTAAAGGCATTCAAAATCTCAGTAATAAGGCAGATAGTCCAGAATTCCACTAAAAAAATGGTCTGAAATTTCTACGTCAACGCATTTATTTAGAGCTCGCAACGTAATTTCATTCATAATCTACAAAGCTAGGATACATGGATTCAACTGACAAAAAATAATTCAAGGCGCTTTAATGTTTGTTTCGTATTTTTTAAGTGTTAAATATAAATAAAATGTGTTAAAACTCGAGTGAAGCTGGGTTTTAATAACTAGTAAAGTAGACCAGTTAGTGATTGAGTGGTCCAAAGCATCGGGTTCCCCCGTAGGCGTCGCAGGTTCTTTCCTCTACCTATCTATAATTCCGCTTATTATTATAGTGGTAGGAGGAATTAAAAATTCTTACATTTAAAAATAAATATTTGTAATATTCATTAACACCAGAATTTTGTGTCTGAGCTCAATACATGTAAAAATAAATCACATTTAGTCTGTGGAAGTGGTACCTACAGTGTAATTTTGTCCCGGCGAATAATTTCACTTGAAATTTGAAATATGTACGCATATGGCTTTCGCGCGCAGGCCATTATTAATATCTGGACAACCTCTCTCACATTTCTCCTTGCCGGAAGGAAATTGTGTTCTCGAGAATAAATCTAGGAAGCGATGTTTTAACTCTAGAGGTTTTTATAATACGTTATTAAATTCAATTTATATGTTATATTTCATTTTTCAACGCACCAACCGACCTCACTTGATACCAATTAAATGGTATTGCAATCAATGGCAACCAGTCACCAGCGTAAACATTTTTCATATGCTTAAGCTGGTTTTGTTGAATTTTCGGAAAAGACGGATTTCTAATGAGTTGTAAAATAATAAAAATACTGACCCTTACGTTACGAATTCGTTTATTCTGAATTACTACAAAGAAAGATCTTGGTCCAGCTCGCATATTGCAGCATTATCCTTAATAGCCAAAGGCAACGAGCCAGAACTAAAATCTTCCCTAGGAAAAGGATAAATAATGCTCATCGTTTATCGGCCAGTATAAACTGTAAAATAATTTGCAAGTAATTACTGATTAATAATTATTCAAAATGAAAAATTTAAGCACATCGTAACGATTGTAGCAATTGTAACGGTTGCCTGACAATTTAAATAGGTAAAACCGCGAGAAAAGTAAATATTAGAGTCAAAGAACACATTAGATGTTTAACAAGAATAGGTTTTTCAGAATTTGTCGAACATTTCAATTAATTAACCGTTCAATTCCTCTGCTGGCTAAGTCCTCCATCATTACACAAGCAACATTTTCCGCTTCTTATGATGGCAGTAGGAGTTTTTCAAATACTGTCAGGTTATTCGTTACCCGGGAATGTTTGTCTTTCTTTTAAAAAAATAATAATAATTAATACCAACCATGCTTTTGATAAAAATACAGGAGTGCAAATATTACATAAGAATGGAATAGGTTTGCGTCTTAATAACTTAGAAGCATTATAAATATCAAAATAAAATAAAATAATAATTTCCAAATTTAAAATAAACAATTAGATTTAACATAAAGTCCGATTTAAACGATGTTCCCTTTATCCTTTTTCCCTCCCCCTACCTCTCTACCTACCCCTCGACAAATCCCCTCTCTGATGCTCTGTCCTGTTCTACTCTAATTTACTGTCTCTTTCCCCCCCTTTCACTGTCTCCATTATGATATCTCTGTATTTTAATTTTAGTTTACATGTGTACATTCCTGAAGAAGGTACAATGAGTCCAACCGAAACCGGTCGAATGCACAAATATAACTGAATAAAATAAAGTGGCTTAAAACAAAAACATTTTTTATTTAAATTGTAATGTCAGACCACAAAGTAATTACTTCCTTCGATAAATTAAACACATTCGTGACAAAAAGTCTAGTCATCTTGGAGCAACACCTTATACAAATATACAAACTTTATGTTTTTTATATATTGAAAATTATTTGTAACTAATTTAATTAATTTAGGGGAAGTACACTATAAAGCTTGCTTGGGTCGGAGGGTGGCAGAAATATACAACTTCTAAAATCTAACTTAACAGTTTCTGACATGCCTCATAGAACGAATACACGGAATATACAGTTTGGCGGGTTTCTACAGTTGTAAAACCAGTGCTTCAAAATGTCGAGCAAGCAAAATCATGTTTTTTAAACATTCTTTACTAAGAAAACGAATAAGAAAGTAAAATACCGTTTATCCAAAGTAAATTCAAATACACGTAGATATCGAGTAGGTACCTGCTAAATACAATAAAAAAACGTAAATGCTGTAATCTACTTAGTATTTTGCTTTTAGGGAGAAAGTTAAAAATTTGTAAGTAATGTAATTTACTGCTCACTTTTTATTAATGAATAGCGAGTACCCGGCGTGCTTTGTAATCGGGCGGTCCGTTTGATAGATTCTTCTATCTTAATAAACGGATTGCAAACTTCAGAACACAGACGTCAGGTGGGAATGCTGTCCTTGTTCTACAGGTATTTCAATGGAAGATGCTCCGAGGAACTTGCGTCATTGATCCCTTTGGCACCGGTGCATAGTCGGGAAACTCGCCAAACGCGCATTCAACATTTGTACACGGTTGACATTCAATACATGAGGATGGGTAGCTTTTACGACTCGTTCTTATGTTCAACAGCTCGGCTATGGAACGATTTGTCGGCCTTTGTGTTACCTCCCTCCTTCAAGATGGGTCTCTTCAAGACCCAAGTTCACTCCTTCCTTTGCTTAAAAAGACCCTCCACACAGTATCCCCAAAGATGACATAGGCCCTGAGGGAAATTATTTCCCTCAAGGCCTCCTGTGTATAGTTATTGTAAAAATATAAAAAGCCACTTAAAAAAGAATTTTTTTTGAACAATAATTTTCTAAAAAAAACCTCAAGTTGGTACCTAATTTTGTTTCCCATCCGTGGCTAACCAGAGTGGTATATCTATGGGCTAACCCAAACAGAAAATTGCTTTTTCATACTAATTTTAAAACGTTGTGGCAAAAGTTTTGAACGTTTGATTTATTTCAAACTACTTTTTAAACCTTCACGCCACTAATAGAAACAAACTGTGCTATTTTCAGCGAAATTGGTGAAGTAATTTCCGAGAAAATCGAAAAAAAACGAATAAACGAACAGACAAACATTCATTTTTATATGTATAGATTTAATCAAACATATTTTTTTAAATAAAATACGAAGGTAGCATTCAGCCTCCAACTTTTAAATGAGTTGACACGTGTCATAGGTAGCGACTGGAGATGAAAGACAGTGTTTGCGCAATCACTCGGTCAAAGGGTTTAATTTAACCCAATCAACGACAAGCCAGAATTTCTGGAAGACTCGTGGAGCTTTCATAATCCAACGAGCCAATCTTAAACACGAATTCAACTGGGCCGTTTATATGGAACCAGTCCGCCAAGACTGTTAAACTTCAGCCTCACAGATTCAAATGTAAAGTAATCGTTGAGGCACTTTCCAACTAGGGCGAGAAATTTACCTACTGTCTTACATGCGGTGAGCACATAATTAGGTGCTTTCCAGGAGTGGAAAGATATTACTTGTTACACTTGCTTGACAGTTTCAAACAGCTAACATTGCTGTAAAAGGGTTTCCGAGAAAAAAATATTTTAATTTTTGTTCAGAGAAAATCCCACGTCAGACTTAATATTTTAATGTCACAACCACACGAGCAAGCTTGAAGCCAGTGGGACTATGACGCCAACAGGACTGGAAAAAGTTGAGAATGAGAAGCGACATAAATGAAGGAGAGAAAGGATAGTGGGAAGAGTAAGGTTATAAAGTACTTAGCGATAGATCTCATTAAACATTGACAACCAAAAGTTTTGCGTCTTTTATTACAGCAGTATAATTGTGTCTCGGACACTGAAATCAAAAGAGATTGAGTCTTTCTAAACGAGTTAGTTACTGCATTAAAATAATCTACCTGATCCTTCAATTGAACAGTTGAATTCGCTTGGATCGGTTCCAAGCTTTAACAAACTGAGAATGCTTTAATTAGAAGAGAACACCAGTTTCATTTTAATAAAAATAACTTATAATCGTTGTCAGGTAAACGTCAATAATGGGATTTTTTATCTAGTGAATACCGTACAAGAGTCCCATCTACCCCCCACCGTAGAATTATGGCATCCCCAATTGGGGTATTTTGTGAGACTGAAGGTAGTGGGGATGGAAAAGAGATGGGTAAGAGGAGGGTTCGCAAGTACCTGACTATTCAGATCTGGTCACAAATGGCTAAAGCCATTTTAATCAAGCAACGTTTCGATTCTGAAAGGTGGTCTTTCACTAGGGCGATACTTAGAGTATTTACCACTCTGGAACGTTCCGAATATATACTTTATAATATTTTATATAAATTAAATGTGTTGTGACACATATTTATTAAATAAAAGTTATTTTCGCACGCCGGGTTTGAACCCGCGACCTTTGGATTTGTAGTCGAGCGTCTTACCACTCGACCATGGAGGCCGTCGGAATAATACGATTAGGCGTATTTTTTTATCATAAATGATTTTTGTAGAAGTCATGAGAACATTGTATGAACAAATAAATCATAACAATTAAGCATAGTAATATTAGGTCAGTATTACAGATAACTTTGTATTAGAATAAATATAAATTATACAAGGGGGATGACAGAATTGTGTGGGGTTTTATCATTTCTGTTTACCCGTAGAAGTAAGTGAACTGATAGTCAGTTCGTAAGTTAGCTAATTAATTGGGGCATATTGCTTTCGAAAGCTTTTGGTCAAGTTGATAGTTGAACTTTACCACAGCCAACTTTTGCTTTGTAATAATTTGTTTTCCAGGTAACGCAAAACTAGTAATTTTCTTCGCAAGTGCGGTTGGAAATTCGGTCAACGATTCCCAGGGTCTTTCATCTGGCAGAAGAGATAGAGAGAGAGGGAGATAAAATGCTGTCTCTAATGCCCCAGGTAGTGAAAATTAAGAATCAAATCATCAAGGCATGAAATTATAAATTCCAAAGGGTTCTTCGCATCAAACAGTGACAAACTAGATGATCAAATAATGATTTGAATAAACAGCAAAACCGCTAATGAGATAACCTACGCACGACGGCGAAAATAAGTAAAATAACAGCTTTACGCAAACAAGTATTACATAAATTATCCGTCCGTATAATATATATATAAATATTTTTTATATATATATATATATATATATATATTTATATATATATGAATATTGCTTTTTCCATAATTTTCAAACGTTTAGCAAGAAAAAGTAGTGTTGAGACCTACTGAGAAAATTGTTTGATCTATCAAAATGTATTTAAATGTCAACTTTCATAATATTTTCTTCTGGGCGGCGGGTAGTAAAACTAGCTAATCATTAATAAGAGAATTTCAACTGCAATATTATTTTGTAACACAAAAGCTCAAGCTATTCTAATATTCCAAATAAATAATGACTGCCCACAAAATACGTCAATTATCCCTAAACCCTCCACAAAGAACAGTAGCTGGAAAGAATCACTATTTGTGATTCAACAAATTAATACTTAAGCCCGGAAGCCATACATAAATAATCTTGTTCAAATGTAATAAATGTTGATTTTACTCTATGCTAGTTTACCATTATTTACCCTAAGGCACAAATACTATTTCGTTAATTATTTCCGTCAATGTGTGTGTTACAAATTGCCAATTTGATAATTCTCTTCTCCCTGTTCCTTTAGTATCCTCTACCAGAAAGAGGTTAAAGCTTGACGTAAATGAATTCTGCCTTCTAGGAACAAAAATATTTCATGCCTTTATTCAGAACCAAACAGACTTGTTCGAGAAATCCCATTCGGCCCATTCAAAACACACTTTGTTCGCAAAACTAACCCACTGAATAAAAAGGAAAGGGGAAAAGGTAGCTCGACGACACATGAGGGAGCCGATCCAAATAACATTTTAACTACGTGACTGTCCGCTGTCCTTTCTTATCGAGAAAGTTCGATTGAGTTTCTGGCACATTAAGAGGAACTCGAACTTTTGTGATGTCCTCTAGGGAAGAAATTAGTTAACAAGGCCGCACAAGACATCGCGTCAGACCATTTCGTGTGTAGCGGGAAGATAGGAAGAAAAGGAGAAAGGTTGGTGGAAGGCCAACCTACATACGAGTATATGGCCATGAGAAGTATGTTATGAAAAGGTATTTCCGAACATGTTATTTTTATAATGCCACGTTCAAGGTGGTAAACTTACTATGTGCGTGGTTTTAGAGTATGTTTCTGAAAGGTAATTTCCGGTTGATGTCGTTAGAATAACGAGCAGTCAATTTCTAAACGAAAATTGTAATACAGAGGCACAGATTTCAATTATATCACTTTTACTGCAATATTAACATTGTGACATACAAACATTACGTTATTCAATAATTCAGCGATAGGGAAAAAAATATTATAAGAAACTATTTTTAAGTTATTAAAAATAACTAGTAGAACCTGCTTTTACTCTCGTTCATGGGAAATGTGAGTTTATATGTCTTCTTGCCTTCCGTCCTATCTTGACCTCTCCATATCTGGTCTTGTTATCTTGTGGTGGAGGTATTTTTCGCTTCGTTTAATCCCCAAAGAATATTCTGACCACATGGCCTTTCCAGTGCCCGTTATCATTTGAGTTGTGGCATTTTTGATAATTTTCGTGGAAGGAGAATGGTCTTTAAGTCATTTACTTGGTGGTCTTGTAGATTAACGTTGGGTGGCTTTAATTCAAAATTTCAGTAAAATCTTCACGGTTTTTCTAAAACGTAAATCAAGAAAACTGTTTGTCTCACGAAAAACCCACGAATGTTAAAAATATAGTGGTTAACTTTTAGGCAATCCAACCAATTTTAGCCCCGAACGTCGTTTTTGTTGTGTTGTGGAGTTTTTAAATAACCATTTAACTGTTAATCTCTAATCCATATAACTGACAACACATTAAGACAAGATACCATATTGTTTGTTTAATCTTATATTTATTTATGAAAAAGGTGTTGATACTTGGAGGAAGGCGAGGATTAACTACAAGTCCGCTTGAAAATGAAATTAAATGAAAAATTTCATAGGAAACCCAATTTGCTGTGTTGACTGCTCATACCGCCAGCGGCCATACGAGTATAGCGATCCACGGAGAAGTAGATCGGAAGTTTGTGGATATTACACGGCCGTGCTTTTATTCGTCAGCTGTTAATGAACGGAATGGCGTAAACGTGCCTCCGTTTTGACCTTTTTCCTCCGAAGTGGACATTACTACGGTTTTTCGTATTCGAAAAATCGTACATTCGGTGCTTACGGAGGTAGTTATATGGTTATTTTTACCAAACTGACGCGTTTGGATCCAATTCGAACGGCAGAATTAATTAACCGGCGAGCGTGTGAGGTGAAACCATTAATTTTCATTCCATTTTACGGATTACACTGCGCGCTATGGCTCATATGTGAAATGAGAAATTGATCCGTGTTTGACTCCAACGGTCCAGTATGATATAATTGCTTTTGATAGCGGCGGGCTGTAACAAACAAATGAACCGAGTATTTTAAATGTCTTGTTTTTCGCTCGCAATAGTGGCGGGTGTGGCACTCTCTGCTGCCCAACTGGTTATTTGTGTGATATTTTCGTAATTCCCGGAACGAAAACCTTTTACACAGATTTCCAAGATTTTTTTTTTATTATTGATAACAATCTTCAAAGAATACGGAAATAGAAAATAAAATGGTTTCGTCGTAATCGATACAACAACCGGTCTTAACCTTTATGTGTTTTCGACATAGATACCGGTTTTCGACATAGATTTTTTTAATTTTTCAGTAAGTCTAACCGGCTGAAACTTCCTGACTTCTCCACGCTAGTAAAAATTAACAATTGAACATAACCACTGGATGTTTAGAGGGTGGTATGTTAGTGGAAAATGAATAAGTATAATCTTCAACTTCTGATTACTGAAAGAGTACCGGGGTACCCTCATGTGTTTTTATATTTATTTTTTTATATGATTTTTTTAAGCTTGTCCGTATTTATCTTATTTTTAATGATAATTATGATGTAATTTTGTATTCAGGGTACATCACCTGTATTCTTAGTACTATTTTTAATCACCTATTTAATTAAAAATTCCAAGAAAAGATGGTACTACGTGAAATTCCTATACACTTTCCTAAGTATTGAACTGAGTCGACATATATTACGTCATAAAAGTGGTCCAGCAAACTTCAGGAAATTATATTCTGTAAAAAAAACCTTCATTTCAATTTTAAAAACGTGTAATTTTCTTCAGTCATATAAGGGTTGACCATTTTTTTTTACATATTCTCAATATTCTTTTAACAATAAATATTTTAATGAAGTATAAAGTATTAAAGAGTTTATTTAAACTAGAAAAATATATTTTAATTCTTTCGGAATCGAGCTAGACACATTCTGTCCATGGCCATTTTACAACCTCGCATTCCAATCACAAGTCTATTTTACAGTTCAGGAAAAAAGAGATTTATTTTCAATCCACTGTTGTATAACCAACCCATTTTTATATTACAGAAAGCCAATTGAATAATTTAAAGACTTTAATACAAGTATATCAGAATGAACCCACTTTTTAACCTAAAAAAAACAAATTATGTTAAAAAATAATCAGAAATGAAGTCATGGCAATTAACCAATCATACATCAGTCAACAGTAAATCATGGCTTGTATTTGGTGAATAATTAACATAATTAGAATTGTACCTGCTACTTTCAGCACTATGACAGGTTTTTGATGATCTAATAAATTATCAAAAAATTTTGAATGTGGCAAGTCATTCTTTCATCAAAATAATTTTACAGAATAATAAGTTTTGAGTTTGCATATTCAACTGCATCTTTCAATGCATTGTCTTTTTTAATGCAGCGTTAACTAATATGCGAGCGAAACTTATTTTATTATTTTCTCATTAATAAACTATGCATTATGATTATAAGCAAAAGGTTCTATTATTTTATCTCGCAAAGTTACATGTTTAGAAGCATTAGATAACTTCGTATGCTACGCCTCCTGGTAGAGAAAGAAAAAAGTTATATTCAATTCTTCAGCTATCAATCAAAATTCATACGAGTTAATTATTTCCACATTTTTGTTAAATCTAAAAGTGGTTTTTTTAAATGTGAGTTATCAAAACTGTGTTATTATAAAAATAATGTTCTATTTTTTTATTTCTAATCGGTTTTTGGTCAATAGGCGAATAAATATTTCCGGTCCAATTGGTCCAAATGGTGTTTTATGCGGTATGGAAACCTCTGGACACTTAACCAAGCATTAACACGTAAGATAAAAGCCTTTATACTCGTATGTGGATGTATAGACGCAACCTTAAAATACGCCGAAAAACCGGGTAACCAATCAAAAAGATCTTCCTAGAATGACCAACAATTGTAAAATATTGTACTAGCTATGCAAATATTTATATTTAGGTGTAAAACGGAACAATATATTTTGGTCCAAAAAAAATTATGGTACCGAAACTTTGAAATGTGAACAATTCAAAGCACAAATGAACTCCTTGAAATTGAAAATGATATATTGCAGCTTTAACGTAGGTATACTTTATCTATCATATCTAGAATTTGTAAAAAAGGTTGTTGTTACTGTATTTTTATGGTTGTGTTATTTGATGATTCTTTGAACACTGTTACATTATCACGAGCCACTGGAGCTCAATTTACGGAGAGCAGAATAATTAGAAGTACATTATATATTTTTTTTAATATTGCTTCATTTTTTTGTAATAAATATTTGTAAAAATATATTAGTATTAAGAAAAGAAGAAAACTCAAATATCTTTGTGAAATTATGAAGAACAAAACGAAAAATCCAAAGTCACCTTACTTTAAATGATATTATGTAATAACGATTATTACAAAAACATATGAAAAGCATGTCACAAAATTTAAAGAGAATTGACATATTATTATAGAACCGCATTATTTTTCCTCGGAAAAGTAACACATACTTATTAAACTCTGTTTATTGCAAGACATTGTCCATGTTGTGTGAAATTTGATATAATTCCACTATCTAGTATGGTATTATTCTTGTTTTTTGTAATTATAATTTGAAAAAAAAAAATAATTAAAAAATATTTATTTATATTTATAAATATATTATGATAATTCAAGGGGGAGTTTTATGGAAGACGTGGCAAGGAAAGACTTCGAAATCTACGTAACGGGTGAGAATTCAGTTCCGTAGATATTCCAGGTTGCAACCTGCAGAGTGAAGATTGCCCTGATGATAGCTAACATCCGATGGGAGAGGGAACCAGAAGAAGAAAGAACAGTTCCTACAGCCCGAACCAAGTAGGACCATTACATCCTAGAAAGGAGTGGGGACGCGAAAGATATTGGGAAGAGGTAGTTAAGTACTTAGTTATTCCAATATAAGTTACCGAACACGACTAAAACCATTTCAAACAAAATATCGTTTTTGAACGGTGTTCTCTCACCAGGACGATACTGATGGTATTTGTTTTTTAATCTCAAAAAACGGTTATTCTCCAAACAATTAAAGAGATGAATGAAAGTGGTACATAAAGAAAGAATAAAATAAGTTTGAAAACGTGTAGGTACGTGTATAGTGTAACAAAATAAACTGTATTTAGATCCCACATATAATAAGATTATATTTATCCAAAGAAGTCATATGAATGTAAAGTGAGAAGTAGTATATAATTTATTTATTTTGTCAATTCAATACAATCATCATTATAATATTTTTTATTTGTTCGTTAGTTCTTCTTTTTGCCTGCGCATATAACCTGTTAGATATGTCGTGGCGCTTTCGCAACTGCCTGACGTGTTTTAGTCTTTCTTGTTATTTTTCGCCAAATAAGTAGGATATTTCACAAATCACTTCTTTAAAATTCCTGTACTGTATGACAAATTCAGAAAGTCCATTGTTTTAATTTCGCTCCCATACCCTAAATCAAAAAAAAAATTAAAATAATAATCATAATTTTAAGTTAATAATTGTGTCTAACTGATGGGACCTGCCAGGTAAGTATGTTCCTGTATATTTTCTTATCTAAACTAGGAATTAATATGTAATGATAGAAAGTAAGATCTGTACAGCGCCCTTGAGGTGATTTTTCACAAAAACGGCGCTATACAAATCGTCCAAATATTATTATTATTATAATATAATAGTACAAAAAATGTTATAAACGAAAAAATACGTATTACGTTTACTCTGGTACACATATTAAGAAATGTTTGTTGAATTGTGTATATGTACACCCAAAGATGTCTATGGTCAAATGAGCTTCATTGTAGTAGTTGGATTGCCCTATGTATGGGTGTGTTTTGATATAATGATGTCCGACTCTTTAACGTATAAAACAACAAGTGATGCCTCGCACGATTATAGCTATTTGGGATAAACATGTTGTTCTCCTTCAGAATGCATGGGTTATGTACACCTCCAGATAGCAACTTGTAAAAATATACACCCAAACATTTTTCGACAGGCTTCCAAGCTATGAATGTCGAGTATCTACCACTCTGGAACGTGATGCTAATATATTATGGTAATATATATATTTCTTAAATTTTAAAAATAAGATAAGGATTTTTTGTTTGCACAGGCTGGGATTCGAACTCGTGTCTTTTGGTTCCAGACACAAGGAATTTACCGCTCTGCCAAGTCAACAGTTAGGATAGCAGGTTGACATTTCTGAACATATTTTTTGTGTTGTATAAATTTGTTATTCTCTCGAAACGAGATATTTTCAGAATATTATTTGATGACGTTAATAGTTATTTTGAGAGCCTGCCTATTTCATATTAATTATTAAAATGTAAGCAAGTTCACGATTGATGGAAATATTGTTGGCTTAGTGGTTACAATTTCGGGTAAGTAATAATAATATTTCCTGTTAAGTAAACGATATTTCGCAATTATCCTGAAAGCCAAGAAAAGACAATGAAATTGAAAATAACAATTTTGGCTTAAGAGCTCTAGGTCATGAGACTTTCACAGTTTTTTTCTGTAAAATTTCGTTTCAATCATGAGTTATGGAGTAAACCACAAATATTAAATATTAAAAATATTTTTTTTTTAATTGTACTAATGTAGTAGGTATCTATTAATAAAAAGTTTTAGAAAAAAGGTGTTCATATCTTTGGCAAAGCCGGGTTACAAAACACGTCAGAACACAATACACAAAATATCTACATGTTGAGATCAAACATAACGAAAGCTACTCTTAAATTTATTAATTAAAACCACTTGATTACTTTCAACCGAGATCAGAAATACTTTGCAGTAAGCATTATGTCGTAGATTAGTTATTTTTATGTTGCTTTTAGTGTTTTTGAATAAAATTTTAGATATATTTTAGAATACCATGTTTTGTACAAAGAAAGCAATTCATTGTTATAAGACTTAAATACCTAGAAACTGGTTCAAGCTGCTACTTCTTCAGTACCCACGTTCCTTTGTGAATATTTACACCAACTTAATTCATTGGTCTTGTTTCCAAGCCTTGCTTTCTTCCTTCGTTTCGTATTTCACGCTCTCTTTCACGCTTCTCTCAGTTTGCCATTGTTTTCGTCTTTTCTTATTTCTCACTCAATCTGGAGTCGCATTACCGCATAAAAAAAAACGATTGTTTTTTTCAACATTTTTTTAAGAAGTGAATACCGCTTTAGATTCCCAACTGCTCTCAACCATCTGGAGCCAGTGGGATTATTTAATACCAAATTTGGACATGTTGTGAGGCTGAAGGTAGTGGGGAGGGGAAACCGAAACAAATATTTTATTATGCTTCAAGTGAGATTTCGGTTTTCGTTTTGTTCTTCAATTAATAAATACATTAATGTTGATTAAAGATTAGTCGAGACTTTCGGTTCACACTTCACCTGTAAAATAGTTCTGGCTAAAAATAACTATGCTGCCGTAGATTAAACATTAATATCCTTGTTCAGACATATTCGTCAGAAGAAATATAGTTATGTAGAAACAAAACATAAGTAATATTCTATTTCGATAAAATGATTGAAGCTTAAAATAATGTGGATTTTAAAGTTGAGGTTATTATGCTTAAAGCTGTTAGTGATTATAAAACATCAACATTGTCGGTGTTATAACCTTCGAAGGGTTTCACCCGCCTTTAGGAAACACCTCCTCTGCCGGGCTTGTACGCTTTTTCTATTTAACTTGCTGCCCTTCGAGAAATCAAACTTGTGTTGCATAAACCTTGTAAAGACGTTAATCGACACCTCATTTAAGAGTTCCATATGTGTGATAAAAATTATGAAACTATATCGATATGTGTTGAATAAATGTTAAATGTATAATGTGAACATTTTTATCAGATTTAAAATTGTACCTACCACAGAAAAATATTAATAAAATTTATTCGTTTAATTAATGAATAATCGTTTGACTTGAATGGTTTCTTGTCATGCGATGACAAATCCTAAAACACAATCGTCATGCTAATGAATCCTCCGCTTCCTCGTGCCTCTTCAGATCAATAAATGAAGTTATCGATTTAACAACTAGCGGAATAACTAACCAAGTTTAGCTTCCTGGCGGCGCGAGGATTGAATCGTGAAATAAAAGCCATATCAGACCCAATGGTCTTCGACAATTTTCAATGAATTATACTAATATAAAATTACATATTTTTTTTTAAATAAACATGAAAAAAACTCTGCATTGTTACAAACTCCTTGCTTTATCCACATTCACATATCGTCTTATCCATACTTCCTGTTGATTCTTCGACGTGAATGTATTTTTTTATGTCAATAACGCACTTAAATTCCAACTGCGCGAAGCCAGCGGGACTATGACATCCCTAAACTCGGGTGTATTGTGATACTGAAAGGAGTGTTGAGAGGTGAATAGGAGGGAAGAGGGTGGGTTGGGAAGTACACAAGAGATACATTAAGTTGGGAAGTCACTCTTTATACTCTCTAACCTTCCCTTCTTCTTACAAACCTTTTTCTGTTTATCGCTTTACATGTACAAACCCCTTAAACATTTATTTACTCGTATTTACCTTATTCATTACATTTACATCTGCTTTGAATTAATTACACCGTATTTATAAAAAACTTCAACCGGGCTCAGTACAACCATGCCTTCGTTTGTGCAGATATAACCACCTGATGTTATGCATTCTGATTGATGGTGTTTCATTTACTAATAATATGTTACAAATTTTTATTTTCAACTGAAAAAATTCCCATACATAATATAATACTTATAACCTTCTCATTATAATCCAAACAAAGGCGCTGGTTCAAAGTGTAATATAATATTTGCCCAGTCATTTTCCTCTCATCATAGAAACACATGAAACTCTCATATTAAAAAAAGACAATGTCATTCTTATTTTGCTAGGTCCTCCATATTATCATGCTCAAGTTTTTTTTTGCGCATCGTATATTTCAGATTTTTATTATTTTTTTTTTTTCATACAATATTTTTTACTCGTAAAAATATTATTAGTCAATAGGGCAATACTGAAACCTTACGAATTTCGCCAGAATTTTGAATTCCATTGATTTGGTTCCAAATGGATTTCTTTCTCGTTGATTTCTTCTTTCTCTTTCAAATGATTTTCCTCTCATTGTGATGAAAACTAGAAGAAAAAAGAAAATGCTTGAAGGAGGTACTTTTAATGAATTTTCTTGTAAAACCTGGCTCACTTAGAAAGTGGTTAACCTATGTTTCAATTTATGAAACGGTTTTAGTTATCGCTGAAGTTTTAGTATCGCAGAGTGTTTCTTAGAAAAGTCTCGAAAAAGCCCACCTCATAAATTAAAAGGAAATTTCACTTCTATCTAAACATTAATCGGGCAAACAAACTGTTGTTGAAAAACATCCATAATTCATCCCTAACGACCCGACGGTATTCGATGTTTATATTCTCTTTGCATATTAAGCACTTAAACGGCATATATTAGCTCTATTCCATGTTCTCCCAGCCTTTTCTATTCCTTCCAAACTATGCAATGAAATCTAAGCACTCGTTCCCAGCATCATTATGTGTAACCAATATACTTTATGGTTCCTTTCTTGGCGTATTGATACCACATACATCAAAGCTTGATCCGGGGAGGGATTCTATTATAGACGACAAACAACATCAAATCGATCACATCGGGGGTAAACTATCCCATTCTGTTGTCCTATTCTAATCAAATGACATTTTTTCATTAAGTACCTTACGAAAACTTGTCTCCTTTCGAAATTATTTCTCCCTTTAGGCCCAAGTCCATTTAAATTTTTGTATTATTAACATAATATATACTGTATTCAGTGTATTTAAATATGTACCTTACAACCTTTTTCTATAAATACGATATTCCATAGTCACACTAAAACACTATTAAAATATATTGCACCGTATTCATATTAAAATACAATTTCAAAACATAAACTTTTTAAGTTTATTCTACGACTAGTTCTGCGATGAAGAATTTTATTCTACTGATTTTAATTCTAGATTTTTTTTACATTTTAGAATTATTTTTGGCCTTTACATTTGTATCACTTCTCGTGAAAACTATCGGACTGAAACACTAAAAAGACATTAATTTCAATAACACATTTTAGTTTATTTCAACAATATAATAACAATGTGCCTTTAAAAAAAACTTTATAAAACAGTAACAAAAATTCAATTAAAAAGACGTTTATTATTTTTCGATCCTAATACTGCTTTTTTTGTCCGATTCATACATTTTTTGCGGTTTTGTTAGAGTATTGTATTCAATTCTATTCAGAAATATGCTAAAAAACAAGTAGAAAATATATTTCAAAGAACTTCTCGTGTTAACAAATTTATGCTATCGTTGGTATAAAATATAAAATTCCTTACAGAAATGCTCTGGCGTGCCAGTAATTCTAAGAAACGAGGAGCAGTAAAGCATTCACATGAATACCAGAGTACTAGAAAAAAGGAAGTAAATACACTTCATTTTTTTCAAAGTACTCCAATTATTCGCAATCAATTTTATTTTTAGTTATTTCAAAGCACGTGATTTCAAGACACTTTGATCTGCCTACTAGAGTAATTTTCGGTTTTAATATTGATAACCTTCGTTGATAAAGGTATTTGAATATATATCTAGGAGTAGTAAATACTGATATATTTAATTTTACGTTACATATTAATAATTAATCTTATATAAACCAAATAATTAAATAAGAGACTGTCTCTAGTGTTTGGTGAGTAACTGTAGTTTCTGATTTGAAAAAAATGAACATTTTGTTAATTACATCAACTAAAAGCTTTTCAAAATATACCATGTCTATGAGTGCGATACAAGATAAACATTAAAATCCTATGAAAGGTTAAAATCCAAAAAACCGAAATAATTTATTTTATCAGCTACGTGTTATGAAAACTATGAAATCGAATAACCACAAATGTTAAACACTTGGGGATTATAAATTATAGATATATAAATAAATAAATTAACTATCTGGTCCTTTTAAAATTATTTTTATTTTATTATTTCTAATTTTGAAACTGTTTGTTTATTAAATCATTATTTTTATTTTGCTCTTCAATGATCATCGATTCAAAGACATGGTTTTGAAGCAAATATTATACTGAAAATTTATTCATTAACTACGATGAAGTGATTAGCTAAGGATAAATATCAAAAGAGAGGGTGTGATTTATGTAAGAATTTGAGAAAAATCAGGATATCTTTTTGAAGAAGGGCAGCTAAAAGGCGAGTTCTTAATTATAGTGTTTTACAACGTATGAAAATAAGATTGCCAACTTAAAAAAATGAGGAAAAAAATAAACATAAGAAGAAAAAAAATCACATGTATTATTTATTGCTTTTCATAGGTTGAATATTTAAAAGAACGTTGGCAGATTCTAAAGGCTGATTCACACCAACGTCCGGTTCCGCTCAGTGCCGATATTGTTCCGCAAAAGAGCTTATTAATATGGTATGAATATCAATCAAGGAGTATGTGCCAAGACAAAGTTGTATGGCAGTATATCCTTCTGCCCACCCTTGTGATATTTAACTACTTATTTAGTTAAATAATTATTTTGAAGTGTAAAAATACTTACAACGCAGATTTTTTTTTTTAAACAATTTTTTTATCACTAAATAATATTTTTTTAAATTAATAATTAATAAAAATATTATTTAGTGATAAAAAAATGGTTTTTGATAAAAAAAATCTGCGATGTTAGTATTTTTACAATTCAAAATAATTATTAACTAACTAAGTAGTTAAATATGACAAGGGTGGGCAGAAGGATATACTGCCACACAACTTTGTCTTGGCACATACTCCTTGATCGATATTCATACCATATCAATAAGCTCTCTTGCGGAACAATATCGGCACTGAGCGGAACCGGACGTTGGTGTGAATCAGCCTTAATGCGCATGAAATATCGCGGGACTCCTCAAGGCATTCCCTACTGGGTGGTCAATGTGAACCAATTGAAAGACCACACCAAGGACTACAAATTACTACTACCAAATGCTCTACGTAGACACGGGAAGGTAGCAAACAACTTCACAAACCTGCGCTTTAAGTTAAGGATAAGTATATTTATATAAGTTAACTGTTATTATTAAATACATTATGGACCCGAAAGAAACTGTTATCGATTGCGTAGGTACAAACTACTACAATCTTGTACTTTTGATAAATCAGTAATATGTCATCTTCATTATTTTCCTAGATTTAACCTCTTTGTAGTTCAAAATGATATTTTAATCGTAAACATACTCGTATATACATATTTATGTTTATGCAACAATCTATGAGGTTACTGTGATCGAGTTTTTATAAAAAAAAATGGTTTTCTTGGCTGTTTGGCAATAAAAAATAAGTTGCTGTATTTGTCAAATGCAGATCGTAAAGTTTCAAATATCAAGGATCTAGGAAAATGAATTTATGTCAAAAAATATATTCATGCGAAGGGATAGTACAGATTAACATACTTTGCAGCTAATGGCATGGTAGATATTATAGATTTTTTTAATGATGATTTTTTTTGATTGGGCGTAATATTAAGACTCAATTACAAAACCGTTATAATTACTTAACATTTAGTAATTCCGTGTTCCTGTGATTTTTCCCCGCTACAAACCACTATATCTGATAATACATTTACCTATGTAATAATTTAATCGAAAACAACGTATAAAGTTTCTTCCAATATAGGTACCTAAAATGCAATTAGTTACTGAAACACGATTATTACGATCATAATTTCTCCTCACAATAAATTTGAACGTCCAATCCCAACAAATTTACTAAAAAAACGTTAGGGACGCCAACTATGAATCCAACGTAAATATTCCCTCGAAGTTAATTACGAGTAAGTTAAAGCAAAAAATAATTATTGACCATAAGTTAATTTATTTCAAATTAAAACTTATTGTCGGTTTAACAATGGCAAGAAATTTAATTAAAAATTCCACAATTTTCTACATTTGTGATTTTATGCTTCGGTTACTACTGCTACCATGTCTGATGAACAGTTCGCCAAATTTCTGTTTCCCCGGTGAATATATTAATGGCTTTGTAAATTTTACTCTAAACGTAGTTATGTAATATTGTTTGGGCCATATAATAAGAACGTGTATTTCAAACGATGATTGTGTGAATATAATTATGGCTCTGATGAAAACGAAATTAACTGGGACCACAAGACGGAATATTTGACGATATTCCGTGGTTTTTGAAAATACAATAATATGTGGCATTTGACATTTTTAAATTAAATTATAACCTTGAAAATGGCGTACAAAAAGAAAGCGTTAAATTTACCTTCAAAATACTTTTTATCCTCAAAGCTTAAGCAAATTTAAACTTGTATTTACATTTGTACTAACGTCGTGGGCTGTAAAAGGAGCGACCATTTCAGACTTTGGGATAAACTGTCAACAATGAAAAAATATAGAAAGACCTCGAAAGAACTGAAATTTCAAAACAGTACAAGAAGAAAACTTTTCTTTTTAATGTTTTCTGAAAGGATAAGTTTCTTTCTGAATTCGGAATCACAATGTTATCCACGAATAAGTATAATTATAAATATGTTCCTTTCATTGAACGTTTGAACGAATCTATTTTTATAATATAATATATGCGTTCGATAGAGTCCGTCACCCCTTACTATAGACTAAGCTCGTGGAAAGGAGTATGCCATCGAAGGTCGTCCACATTCTCAACACTTGGCACTGGCAACAACCAAACCTAGTAAAGTGAAAAGATGGATTATCCAAACCTTTTTATCTGAAAAGCGGAGTTAGACAAGGAGGATGCATGTCCCCATTATTGTTTAACATTTATATGGAAGAACTTACCCATAGATTAAATAATGCTAAGGTGGGCTGCCATATCGGAGGACAGTGTTTTAATAATGTGAGCTATGCAGACAATATGGTACTCATGACGCCGTCCATAAGAGGGCTACGTATCCTCTTGAATATCTGTGAAGAGTTTGCTCAGGAAACAAACATGATTTACAATCCGCTAAAAACGGCACTGATGGTTATCAGATACGAGGAGGGTCCGAAAAACATTCATCCAGATATCTTGAATGGTGAGGTTCTAAGGGTGGTAAAAGAAACCAAATATCTAGGGCACATCATCACCAGCAAGCTAATGGATGACGACGACATCGACAGGCAAAGGCGAGCACTTAGTGTGAAATCAAACATGCTCAGTAGAAGATTTCGGCTCTGTGGTCCACCAGTGAAAAGGACTCTCTTCCTGGCGTTCTGTACTACCCTATACACGTGCGAGCTCTGGACCAATTTTAAGAAGAGTAGCATGGAAAGGCTTCGGGTCCAGTACAACAATGCCTACCACATGATGTTCAGTCTTCCCAGGCACTGCAGTGCTTCCGGTATGTTCACCGGGGGCGAGTTCCAGGATTTGCAGCCCTTATTAAAACCAGGGTAGCAGGAATGCGGGAAAGGATTAAAAATTCCAGAAATGACCTCATCATGGAATCCCGTCAGATCCCGAATTCAAGCATAGAAACGCATTGGAGTAATTTATTGGCCCCATCCATCTTAACGCTGCCAGGATGGACTCCTTCTTGGTGGCGTTTTGCAGAAATGAGGCCTAATATCCTCCATTAATATTTTTTTACTTGTATTATTTATTATTTAATTTTATTTTTTTATTTTTTTCTCATGAATTTCTGTTCATTTTTATTTGTTAATATTATTATTACTATGTATTGATATCAATTATGGAAAGTATTGCATTGCACTACTCCTGCATACCTTCCGGATTAAAACTAAATATAATAATGATGACTTGTCAACTTAATCCTTTAACTGAATTCTGAATCCGTACGAGGGTCCCACTGCTCGGATCCTCCGGAGCTCATTTAAGGAATACTTTGATGTGGAAGGAAGTATGAGGACCTCTAAAGTAAGCATTTTTTTTTTAAATATTGTTTGCCATATCACTATAAATTTTATCAACTTTGATTAATAGTGTGGTTCGAATGTTTTGGTGCATACAAATTTATTTTAATTATTTATGGAATACTTAAATGTATTCATTTGAATATGAAATAGAAAAGATACAGAAAATTAAAAGGTTGGGTTAGGTTAGGTTTGGTTAAAAAAGTAAAGAAAGACAAATATTCGTGAGTAATCTGAACAGCTAAATAATCTGACAATATTTGAAAAACTTCTACTGCCGTTAGGGTTGCTTCTGAAACGACTGCGGATTTAGCTCAAGTTAGCAGAGGAATTGATTTACTTTATTCACATTGTTTATTTTATGATATTATTAATGAAAACTAACGGGTAATTGCTAATTACAAGCTATAAGCAGTGTTTATTTATAGGTTGGTGTGTTTTCTTTATTTTAAAGGAAAAGTTAAATGTATTTAAAAATATACAAGTCAGGATAAATTCCCCCCTTCTTTCCAACTCACTAAACATGCTAGATCATCGAATGTTGAATAGACTTACGTTTGATTTTATGTATGCTTCATTTAATCATCGTGATGGTATGGGAAAATCATATTGTTTATTTAAAAGACACACCAAATAATACCATACCATATAATAAGGCTTTGTGATTGGAATGAAATGTTGTCGTTATTTGGAAGATATTAAATCATATAGAAATGAATATTTTACAAACATCAGCAGATCGACGTGGTGAATTTTCAATATTAAAAACACTGCCAGTTAATTCATAATTATGTTTGCTTGAAATTATTGACGAGCTTTCAACCGGATAGGTAAAAAATGGTTTTAAATGGGGTTCGAAAGTATGATATCCATTCTCTGTAAAAGTGGGACAATGAATAATAAAATATTCTCTACGTATATAAAGATAGAATCTCTTCGTTGATATTGTGCGACAAAACAGTAGAAGTTATTTAATCTAGAAAAAAAATTTCGTTTCGAAAATACTAGCGTTGGAAAAAACTTCAAAGTTTTGGGAACGCTTCAGGAACTTCTAGTTCTTCAAAATGAACCTTTCACGGTGAAGACTTCAATTGAAGTACCACTGAAATTCTGAACTAAAGTCAGCTCAAGTTTTATAAAAACCCGTTAAAAGCGACCGTAAGCGGGTTGCGAACTATACTAACGCTATCTAGGAGGGAAATGTAAAAATATAACAATTATTATTAATAAATAATTTTGCCAATGTTTAAAAATGGACAATTATTATTAAAACATGAAATAAATAAAGTATCATATGATGATCAAAACAACACTCGGAAAAACTAGTGTCCCACGTCAGACAAATCAAGCAAAGAAATCAAAGTTTGTAATTCTTTTAGAAAATTAAAAGCCACTGTCACCAATGTTTGAATCACCAAAAAATATCACAACAATAGTCCCGTATAAAACCATGAAAAAATAAAACTCACCAAAACAACTGCTCAGTATTTTGAAAATACTGAGCAGTAAGCTAGCCCGCATCCATTTGACTTTACGACGAATTTCCGTAGAACAGTGGGTACGATGTTTTCCTGACAGCTGATTGTAACTGTTCGAATCCCACAGAAAATCTGTACCCGTCAAATCCTTTTGCAGGTGCATATTGATCGCGGTGTAGTGATAGATATACTTCACTTCTGATCAGAGATTTCTCTACAATGTGGGAATGCCAATCAATTATATTTTAATAAAAAGATTACAAAAAAATCTGAAGGTAGTAAATATGTGTTGAGGTACTTTGAGTGGGACTATGGCATCCCCACTTAGGTATGTTGTGGAGGTAAAGAGAGTAGGGAGGGGAAGGAGAGAGGATAGAGGATAGAGGAAAGTTGAGAAGCATTTGACTATTTAGTTCTAGTTACTAAGCACGGTTTAAGATATTTCAAGCAAAGTTTCGATTCTAACTCGCGGCTCTTCACCTGGGTAATACTGATAGTATTTAAAACTGTGGAATGCATCGCTTGTGGAAAATCGATTCCCTAAGTTCTATGTGTGGCCTTTGTAAAATCATTTTATTTAGTACTTTTGTAAGTCTACATTAGTTGTGGGTTATGATTTCAAGCATGCCTAATATTATAGCAACAGAATACGACGCTAAGCTACTAATAACCAGTAATTATATAATATATTTTTCTCTTTTTATAAAAGACCGTCGTACCTTACAATGCTTTTTTTTCACTATTGCGAAACAATAATTTAGATTATGACATGTTTCAGTAGTCTATAAGCAATACAAGAATTTCAATGGTTGTTATTGATTAAAATAATATTTTAGTTTTAGTATATTTTATTTTATTTTAGTTACTTGCACATCAAATTTTATAAAGTATCTAATTATAATTTATAATATTTTTGACTTCATAATAGTAACTTATATATTACTTGATATTATTAATGTATTTTATATGGTTCTTAGAGGCTATTTTTAATTTATTAATTGATCAAGAAAGGGACGCTTAGATGGTTTGGGCATGTAGAGCGAATGAACGAAGAAAGGAGTGTGAAAATAATATATGATGCGTGAAAGTGAATGGAAGAAGAAGTCGAGGACGCCCGAGAAAGACATGGCACAGTCAAGTAAATCAAATACTTGAATCGGGTCATGTGAAGAGTCAGAATAACAGAAGAGTATGTAAGAGACGATGTATGAATGTAAATGAAGTAAGAAGTGTGTGCCAAGACAGAGTTGTATGGCGGTCCGTCCTCTCTGCCTACCCCTGCGGGGAAACGGCGTGATGGTTAGTTAGTTAGTAAGTTTTTTTAAATTGATATAATTTTGATGGTTTCCGGCAGCGCATTATAACATTTCATCCCTTCGTAAAGTAAGTTTTTTTTTTTTTGTATTGGTATTATTATTATTCAATCTGTTTTCTTTGCATGTCCTTGTATTATATCTGTGAATATCCATATATTCTTTGCACCCCTTCAGCCAGTCGCGGTTCTTTAGTTTTAATTAGATCTGTAACATGTTCAAAACGTGCAAGAAGATGTTACTTCAAGAATAGGTATTTCGAGAAAAAAATATGAACAAAAGCTAACATGATTGGTTAAGGTATATCACATCGCATCGCTGAGATTAAAAATACTCAATGTTCATTTGTAATTAACTCAGCCGCTGCGTTTGTTCTGGCAGCCGCAATTAGAGATATAATTTATAATTGGTGCAAGCCACTCCCTCTTAACTTAGCGTGTTTAAAAGGGGTATCTAAATTACATAATCGTCAATTTAATCTTGCAAGTCAATAAAGATTAACACGTTCAAGCGAAATAACCGATGGTCGCATTAGCAATGCAATAATATTATTGTTGTAAGATATTTTATACGACTTCCTTCCTAAAAACCAAACCGTTTTGTGGACGTCACTACTCCAGAAAAAACATTTCATTAACATTCTTTCATTAGATCCACTTTTGCTGCGTGCACAAATAAGTTTTTCATTCTGTATGTGCATTGGAAAATACGATTTCTATCTCATACCCAGGGTCGGATTTTACTATTCGTGGGCGGGGGGGGGGCCTTTTGCTACATCATTTGTGATAATTTATAAGTTCATATTTTAAACAAACAAAAAAATATCTACCGTGGCAAAAAACACCTTATGCCCCATGTTAAAATTGAAGCCAGAGTGAATGACGATATTAATTAACAAATTTTCACAAGCTGATGTTTTTACATGATTCAAAGTATCATGTACATTTTTTTACTGGGCACCAACGAAGTTCTTATGTGTTTTATGACCTTTAATAACCACTTGTCACAATGTATTGATTTCACTTCAAATACATTTATATATATATATATATTATGTTTATGTATCTGTAAGTATTTACGAAATTAAGAGGGTATTTTAATATGCGAGAAGGTTTTTTTAGTGTATTTGGCACATGTAGATAATCATATCATAGATATCGGTAAGCAGATTAGAGATCAACTATCATATTTTTAAGGATATATTATTTAATTCGTATAAAAATAATAAAAAGTATATTTGCGGCATGTTCCAGAGTGGTAGATACTCTAAGTATCGCCCTGGTGAAAGATCACCATTCAAAATCGAAACGTTGCTTTAAATGGCTTTAGCCGTGTTTGGTGACCAGATCTGAATAGCCAGGTACTTCCCAACCTTCCTCTTTCCTATCTCTTTCCCCTCCCACAGCCTTCAGCCTCACAACATAACTTATTTGGGGATACCATAGTCCCACTGGCTCTAGATGGTTGGGAGCAGTTAAGATTCTTGTGCGGTATAAACATTTTAAAAAATATATATATACATATACTTTTCATTTCATTTTTGAAAGTGGTATACTCAAAATAACACATTAATTTTACAGAACATGTTATTTTTTTAATGTCGTTTTCAGAGTGTCAGTAAATACGTCCCTGATCCCACCGCTTGTACAATGGCTGGAATTGAACCCGGAATCTTCCAGCTTAAATTAAATTTATTTCGCTACGAAGCCCATATATTACGAAAATATGTAAAATATTTCGCTTTCTCTTATTTATACCCTTCCGATAATCTTTTAACTTGAAGATTTCAAGAATTTCGCCATGCGGAGATTTTGTTCAACCTCCGTGGTTTAGAGGTTAAAACCGCAAAATTAAGATTTGATAATGGCTTCTTGATTCCTTTCAAAGAAAATAATTACATACAACTTTGCAGGTGTGTTAAATGTTTTAGGTTGTAAAATATTTGCTGAAAAATCATTACCTTATATCATTTTCTTTTGAGAAAACGGCTTTTAGGGAGTGTTAAAAATATGTCCCTCCATAAATATTTTTCGTCCACCCTATGTACCCAGCCTCAGTCTTTAAGGATTTGCCGTGTGGCCTTATCATTTTGACGCAGGCGAAAAAAGCATTATAACTTGACTGATAATATGTTCATGTTAATACTAAATTAAATATATAATATCAATCGCATTCGGTATATTAATAAATTGTTCGTTTTTTAATCGTTTTTTTTAAATAATAACGGATACTTTAAAATCTTACCTTTTAAACCAAGTTTGAACCGGTGAGAAGATCAAGCAATGTTTTGGTTAGAACCTCAACACTCTTTTCACTAAACTCTTAATTGATCCTAAACTTCAATTTATCGAAATATTCACTAGCATTAAATGTATAGATGCACACTACACGGATCCTCTATGATTCTGTAAACAAACCATTAAACTGCCCACACTGCTTTATTAATTGTCATCAACAGCAGAATTGTAATTAGTGCGTTGGCTACACAACATTCTTTGGTGAAAGTCACAACGCTTAACAGTTTTCACATTTAAAACGTACTATTTGCATTTACGAAAATATATATCGCTAACTATTAATCATACATTTGAATAAAACTCAAAAAATGTGCGCTTTTTAAGAATTCAAGTAATATTCCCGTAAGTTGCTTTCGATAACTCCCCCTTTTTATTATGGAATCGATTCAAAACACCGATTATCACTTAAAACCTGTTTTAAAATTCTGTTATTAATTAGGCGATCGTTTCGGAATCACTTTTGAACAGTTCCACCAATTGAAGCCGTTAATTCGGCCTCGATTTTTATAGCAAGTCGAAGGTAGGTGTGAGGTTTAGTACCGTCGGGACGTGACGTGCAGCCGGGGACGGTGCGAGCCGATGACTGAAGAAGGACGCCCCGCGCAGGCGCGCCGCGACGCCCCCCAGCCAACCCCGGCTCCCGGCCTCCCGACCTCCCGCACCCTCCTGAGCTCCCGGCAGCGAGGAGGATGGCAGAGGGAAGCAGAGAGTGGCCGAGGGTAGAAGCATAGAGGAATAGAGGGGCCGTCACCCCGATCGCAATTAGATTCTGATTGTGATGAAAAAGAATCGCCCCCTCGACTCATCTCCGCAGATATCGATGCCCAATCAATAAGAACGGATGCGAAAATTTGGGGGTCAGTAGTGAATTTCGGCAAATATATTGCTAGTGTTATTTTATTACTCCTGGACGTATTTTTCATTTCGCGACGTTTGGTCAGCGTTTCCGTTTATTCCATGGACCAAACAAATACGTAATAAAGTGCTCCATAACGTTTCCTCACCCGCCTTCAATTTTTTTTCGTAGAATTTCGCGACAAGTAAAAATATATAGGAAAGTTCATACACAAAAATTATATGAATATTGAAAAATCGAAAACTTGCAATTTCTATAGCAGGACTTATATGCAAAGTAATATTACTGTTACAGAGTAAAAATAAAACTAAGGAAAAATGCCAATAATATGAAAAAAATAAATAGTTATATTTTTTTATCGGTTTTTTAATGCGAATACCGCACGACAGTCCTAACTGTCTGGATCCAGTGGGGCTTTGGCATCTCCTATTGGAGTATATTGTGAGGCTGAAAAGAGTTCGTAAGGAAAGAATCTGGGGAAGACGAAGGTTAAGGGTACCTGACAATTCATATCTGGTCACCAAACACGGGTAAAGCCATTTCAAGCAAAGTTTCGACTCTGAATAGTGGTTTTTCACCAGGACGATATTTGTACAAACAATATACGATGAAACGATTATTGAAGTTTTTCTTGGATATTAATTATTTAAACAATATCAATAATTATCAACAAAATATGAAACAAAAGAAAACACAGAAAATGAAAATATATGTTTGCTACCGAGACTTGAACTCGAAACTTCTACTACGTCGATAGTAACGTCTCTGCCAATTGAGCTACCGAAACCTTTTTTGGAATTGTCATTTTTATCAATCGCAAATATATATTTTTTTATTACCTCCGATATAGACGTCTTTTTATTGGTATAGGAAACACATTTGTACAAGAAAAATATGTGAAATACAAATAAGTAAAATTAAGTAATTTTCGCACGCCGGACCTTGAACCCTCAACCTCAGGATTCGTAGCGGAGGATCTCAACCACTTGGCCAAGGAGGTCGTCCGTAAAAATTCCGTCACCAGAAAAATACCTCGACATTACTTTTTATGGAATTAGGAAAGCGTAGTTTACAATATTGATTTTGTAAGAGTTCGAAGTAAGGGTTCAAATGAAAAAAAAAATTAAATATCTTCACAGGAGTACCAGTTCTTCAAAACATGTTATGCTTAGTAAAAATTTCTGCCCCATAAATCTAAAGGTGTAAACTTAGATTTGTTAAAAAAATATATTAAAAATCTTCAGCACGCAATGCTTATCAAATGATTACGACACAAGCATAATGCGAATAGGTTATGTGCGTAGGTAATGTTTTACCAAAGCTTACAAAAACCTTTTTTTATCTTGGCTACACATATTTGCAATGTTCTAAAAAAACCCTTTTTTACTAGCACTTAGAATACTGGAAAGATCTTTAACCGAAATATAAAAGGGTTTTGTTAGGTTACAAATTACATAACCTACTTACATAACCTATTTTAAGCCAGATTCGTGTCGTTAAAATTTCAGCATAAATAATATCAACAAAATTTACAATACACAATTTGGCATAATAGTATATAAGATACCTATATTGTTTCACCTTATGTATTCTATTGCACAATATTTTCAGGGTGGCCTAAATAATCCTATTTAGATATATCGTCGCCGGAAAGGCAAAAAGGCTGAAGCGCCATTTTGGGAAGTTCGCACCTGAGCACTTTAAAGTTTTTTTTTGTTTTACAATAAAAATAAAGTCTTCCAGAACCTGGTTGTATTTTGAAAAAAAAGTTAACTCAATTGCCTCAGTGCTCTCACTGAGTTAGCTGAAGCTACAAAAACCTAAAAAAGGTCGCAAACTTATGTCGCTTGAGTCTAGCCTTCTCCCAAATGGTAAATATATTTTAGATGGCTGAAGGGCTACAAAAGTCTTCAGAATCAAACGAGATTCAAAGCGTTTGATGCAGGAAAGAAACTGATCAAAGCCCTCAAGCATTTTCAGCGACGACAAAGTCATGTAATAACTCAATAACTAAAAATAGTCAGTACAGACGAACATACTTATACGTCCAGTCTGACCCTCACCATTACCTCGGCTACCAGTGAGAAAAATACAGTTTTATCTAGCGTTGTGACCGCTTTGAAAGAACTACTTATTTTGGCAACAGTTCCTACTTCATTCATTGTTCATTGAACAAATACTTCAATTAAAGCTAATAGTTCATTTTAGTGTTCATTTATTTCAATAACTGCATTTCATTGAACAAATACCTCAAATGAAGTTGGTACTTCATTTTAGCGTTCATTCATTTTATTAACTTCGTTTCATTGAACAAATACTTCAATAAAAGTTAGATTACAAAGAACTACTTCAACAAGGAACAAGGAACCGGCTCTAGTTCTTTTCATTTTTAAAGCGCTACCGACTAGTTTGTGTGTTTTTTTTGTTCTTTTCACTTTCAAGGCGCTACCGACTAGTACGTGCTTTTTCGGCGAGGAACCGGTTCTAAAAAGAACTGAACAAATAACCAGATAAATTCAAGTCTCTTTTTTGCGAGTTCGACTTCAATTGAAATGTTCACTGCGAAGGTTTCATTTTAAAGAACTAGCAATTCGTGAAGCATTCACAAAACATTGTAGTTTTTCCAAACGCTAGTTCTATCAATTGTTGGTTCCACTTTTAATTGCCCGGACAGGTAAGTTTGAAGATATGTAGTGTTGAAAGGGAGTTAGGTTTATATGTTGTTAAAAAAATGTTAAAGTAAATGATTTATAATCAGTGACTTAACAAAAATAAGTTTTACTAATAACCTACCAATAATAATTAAACCTGAACTTTACAAAATTTTCTAAAAACTGATTAATTAACTATTATCTGAACGCTTTGAGAAAGAGTTCCAGCGTTCAGGACGTCATCAGACACTGAGATTGCCCACTGATTTGAGTTCACGACATGCTAAAAACCTCTCCCAGCTAAACATAATAGATAAAACGTTAGATGTTGTTAAAAGATTAAAAAATATAAAGAAATAGACTTATTTTATTATTCTCATGTGTATTATATCAATTAAAACGTGTTTTTATAGTTGGTTGTAGTATTGGGCGTTGGTGAGAAATCTAAACAACGCCACCGCTGTTATCTTTGGCAATTATCAACTGTTAAATATAACCGTTGGAAATAAAGTCGACGTTAATGCGATGATATTTATTTTCAAACAATTGTATTGTTGGTGCCGTTGGGGGTGTTATTTTATAACAGCTACATATAACTTACCATCGGTTACCGTTTTGGATAGGAAAATCTACAAAGACGTCTAGTAGGGAGGTATACAACCAAAAAATCATTCCAAATTACGCATAATGTCGTCAATAAAGTATACACTCTCACACATTATTGTTTATTTGGCGCTGAAGTAAAAACAATGAGTTCATACTCAGTGAGTGTTGAGACTGCGTTGCGTTTAATAATATTCGTATGAAGTTGTTGATATCTAACTGTCAATAGCTTTTGACGTTGACGGCATCTAGCTGTTATTTTCAACAGCTAGTTATATTTTGATATAGTACTAGTTACTTGAGCTAATTAAGATTTGATCAGTGTAATGGACTACCAACTTCGTAAAAAAACACTTTGGAAGTTGAAACAACAAAAAAAAATAGAATATATTTTTGCGTTAGCTAGAGTAAATCTTATTTGAACCACCCTGTATTATAAGCATAACTCGTAGCCCGTAGAAGTGAATTATCAACGTAACCCGCCGTATTGGATTACCGAGAAGACCGGTATTCACCTGTTCGTTAAAAATAAACATTTGATACCAAGGGGCAGAGGCATCGTGGAGATTACTAGTTATGAAAACTGTTTTTTTTATTTTTTTTATAATATTTAAATAACATTTTTACGCATAATTTTGTTTAAGCTATAACGGTACTTGTGATTTTATTAAACAACAATTGGGTATGTGTTTTGGTATATGTTTTGTGAAGCTGAAAAAAGTAAGGTAGGTAGAGAGATAGGGAAGAGGGGGACTGGGAAGTACCTGGCTATTCAGATCAGGTGACTAAGCATGGGTCGCATGTCATTTAAAACAAGATTTCGGCTCCCAATGGTGGTCTTTCACCGGGGCAATACTGATTTTCTACCTCTCTGAAGTGCGCCACAAATAAACCATATAGATATTATTTTATTTCAATAATATGCGAAGCAATATACTTTTTTCACCTCTCTGCGTACACTAGGACTCCAACCCGTGATTTATGTATTGGTAGCTGAGGATCCTAACCGCTCGGCCACAGAAGTCATTAAATATTTTTTTACTGGCATTACTTATTTGAGTTATTAAAGTAGGAAAAACAATATATCACTGTATGACCTTACAAGAGACTTAACTTGCTTCTTGACCGACCCGGATTATCTACTATAAAAATATTAACAGTTGTTGTGAACGGACCAGAGAGAACGAATTCGAATTAAACTAGGGGAAGAGTCCGAGATGGTCGCCCTACGTAATTTTTAGATGTCTGCATTAACCGTTACTGATATCGGTACCAAATAGATCAATTGTTTTACTAAACTCCGTACTCCGGAATTGTGGCCGAAAATCTTTATTGTTCTTACAGTTGGTGGTTAGGTGGTTAACGTTAAATTTTTGGATAAAAATAAAAGTCTTTTTCGGCTATTAATCCACTTTTTTTCTGAAATCCGTGTGTGGTACGTAATAAATGATTAAAAGTAATCTTAAATCAAGCGGGGAAATTCGATATCTTCACTCGTTAATGCGAAAGATAATAGTACCATTGCTCCACCTCTCTGATAGTTATGCAGCCAGTGACTTAATCAACTCAAGTAACGTTTTTCAGTTTACTCTGTTTGAAAGATAATTTTTCACTAAAAAAGAATTTTTAACCACGATAACTAGCTAAAGGTGTAAAAATAAATCAACAATACAGTTACGGGCTTAGAAATTTACAATATTTGCATTGAAATATATAAAATGTCTTCGTTTTTTCAGTAAACACGCCTTGTTAACCAATGTTGAAAAAAATATACAACAAAGAATTTTCGACTTCCAGTGTCGTGATTTTACCAACAAAACCCCCAATAGGAATTTTCATAAATTTTAAACATGGAAAAACTATTTATTCAATTCAAAAACCAACTCCACCAGGGCATCGTAGGTTCAATTCTTCTGCTAGCCAAGTCCTTCATCAGTGTACAAGCAACATTTTTCATTTATTACGATGGTAGAAGGAGTTTTTTAAATACTCTCAGATTATTTGTAACCCTGAAATGTTTGTTTTTATTTTATTTTTAAGTTTTTTATCGCGTCATTCCACAAAAAATATATGCTTTTACACACTATTTGCGTCACTCTATGGCTGACATCATCTCATGCATGCCCGACTCATGTTTTGGATACACTCAACCCTGACATATTTATTTTCTTGGGGTATCTCCGACTTCTTTCAATCCATCTGCGCAGCATTGGCCTTGGGGTAGAGTGAGAGGAGCGGTCGCTCTAGGCCCCAGTTGGGAAGGGGCGCCAAAATTTCAACTGCGAAAAACAATTTCGAGCAAAAAATAAAATTTTGATGACGCCTTTTAAGAGTATGTCTTGACCAATTTCGCAACATGGGGTCGAGCATTTTCATGCTGCAAAATCACTTGTACACCTAATAACATAAACTTAAATACAACTAATCGAGGGCTAGGGCCGGCGCTGCACCTGCGTGTCATATTCGTATGCATTACTTTTTCCCTAGTCTATCCCTTCAGTTGGCAATAGCGACACCGGCGGCAGTACGCGCCAGTAGTTGACCTGGTGTACACGTCAGGTTTTTTTATGTGTCAATACGGACGTCACGCAGAAGTCATTATTGCACTATGAATTGTTGAAGGCATGGCAAAAAAGAACCCGTGGCAGGAATTTTTTTCTTACTCGTGTTTATTTATTTCGGCTAGTAATTTCCTCGATCGAAATGCAGTTTTACGTGATTTTGAACCCGCGGGCACGCCTTAAGGTTAAAATCAATTCACTTCTAGATACAAGTAAAATAAAAATATTCGAAACAAGTCGTAATCTTTTAAAAATAAATAAAACTAAAAATCACAGTGAAAAAACGTATTAGTTACATTAACGTAATAATTATATTAATACTATTGATAGCAAATACCCACCAATGTGAAGGTTGTTTTTTTTATTTCTAAAAAGCTTTATTAGTAAACGTTTAGAATATTGTTTTTTTTTATATATTTGGCCTTAGTGCCAGTCGTGTCCACGTCGACCTACAAAGTTAAGTGTGTTGAGCTGTACAAATAATATTAATATCACGTGATATGGATAGCAAAAAACTACCCAAAAACGTACGCGAAATAAACCCAATCGATTTAAATTATCGCCGTCAAGAATAAAGTGATGTTTCACATGTCACACCGAGTTCTGGCACATGTTTGACTTATGGATCGGCGGCTCGTCGACTCGCTGAGTGGCGCGGTTCTCGTCTCGGGAACTCAATAAGCGGCGGAACGTGCTTCTGTGGAACTGCTGCCGACAGGAGTGGAAGCTGGCCGATTGGGGTGGCAGCCCGAACCTGGCCAAAGTCTGGAAAGAAATTCGTCGATACCCCGAGCCGGTGCTAAGCCACGTGGAACAAAACTGTCTTGGAATAAAATAATGTTAGCTCGGTATTTTTAGATCAAAGGCATTAATCCATACATTATATCGTAAAAGATGCAATTTATATACAGGAAGAAATATATTTTAACTAATTTGTCTAGTTTTAGCATTTATTGAAAGCTCTTTTGTATAAAAATAGTAATATTTTTCGGTATTTTTTGTAGCGCCGTTTTTGTTATTACTAACTATTAATGATAACCCATTTCAACAAATGAATACTGGAATTAATTAAGGCTCTAAATACCAAACAAAAATAAAACTGTCATTTTCATAGAAACGAATACTATGTAACAATGCAAATAGCGTTAAACGGAATTTAAGTGTCTAAGGCAGTCCAAAAAAATATGAAAAATAAATTAAATCTCGCAAAGTTTTAAGTCCGTTGGTATATAATTTTATATAAGGCTCTAAGTGCCACTGTGGTGCCCGGCGACATTCCATACAAAATGGCTGGCGACGGTGTGTTGGCACTCGCGATCTCGCTTAGAAAACGTCGTCAAAAGGTGATGGAAGGATGCAATATGCGATAAAAAGCTAAAAACAAGTGGCAAAGAGTATTCCACAATAAATAATAAAGTGATTCCAAATTCTGAGGTATATGCATTTAATCATTTTTCCACAAATGTTCTTAGTTTTGGTAGTGGCGCGCTAGTGATGTGCATGCCTATCGTAATATTCATATGCAATAAAAAAATCCGCATTCCATGTTTTTGCATTGCATTCCTACTGATTCTATGAAAATAATAATTATGATAAATTATGTACGTAGTGTAAACAATTTTCCGTTATGTTTCCATACTCCTTTCTGAATATATTGGGTGTGGCGATGTTGACAACAATAATAATATATTTTTTAAATATACATTTAATTTTGTACCTCCAAACCTCTTTGGGTAATTTTTAACAAACTTAGTAATTTAATTAAATATTTACCTTGAATACTATTATTACTATCGTCCGTCGCCATTTTTAATTCGTAAACCATGAAAAAGCGAGAGACAAAACAAGATGTCACATAAATATATTGCACCGCGTCGACACATGTAACTATGTCCGGTTTACGCGCGAATTTCACATCATTCATCGGAACCACATTCAGACAGTTTTTAAAGGTATTCCCTATTTTTCCATTTATTGGAATATTTGCAGTGGTTTTAGACAAGAAAAAAATATTATGACGATATTTTACATACGTGGATGTGAAATAGTAGGACCCAAAAATAGTAAAAGTGATCACTTTTCACAAGTATTTATTTGTTTGATAGTACGTTTGGAGAATTGTATTTGGATTTTTTTGATTTAAAAAACGCAGTCAATACATTTATTAATACCACCACATTGAGTATTTCTAAAACTTAATGGCTGCAATATGACACCAAACATCCTTCGGTGGTAAATGTTCGCAAAACATTGAATGATATGAAGGCATGGAAGACAATAAAAGTAATACGAAAAAATAAAACTGAAAACAATTTAAGGTTATATAATCTTCGTTATCTCTACTTTACCAACAGAATAAGAGAAGAGAAGAAAAGAAACTTAAGAAACATGATTCCCTTTAGAAATTTGACCATGATCTCACTGAATTAACAGTAATACATCGTTATCCAAAAGTTATACACTTTTATTTAATTTGTTTTTTTTTTTAAATTTTGCTTTCGCTTTGTTTATATCGCAAACAGAAAACTGATTATTTTTTCTCAATTCGATATTAATTCAATTACACATATTTTTGTTGTTGTAGAAAGTTACCTACTTGTGAAACGTTTTATTACTTTTAAAATTTTTTTTTTGGGTTTTGTGAAAGGTTACGTGATACTTTGTAAAAGTTGATTATTATTATTTTCTACATTATTTTTAAATAAATTTAACAAGAAATATTATTTTGTTTTATTAACATGCATATCCTTATCCCCCCATGTGATGGTGTGTGTACTTATATCTACCAGCGTCCCTGATTTGGCACTTAGAGCCTTATATAAGTTACTAGCCGTGGTGTTTACACCGTAACCGTAGTTGTCTGTTTTAAGCTTTTGTTTTATAGAAATGTAAAATAAATTAATGTTTTAAATTATGGAAACCGTCAAGATTGCTCCAAACTATAAAGTAACATTTTGTAAAAGGTATGCTAAATATAATTTTACTTGGCAAATTAGTATTTTGTCACGACAAGCAGTTCTTGTTTTTGGTACTTAGAGCCTTAATTTATTCCAGTATTCAAATTATAACGTATGGTTACCATCCATCAATCCATCAATTAAAAATACAAATATGTATGTGCAATATATTTTACCAATGTATATATCTACGGTGCATAACCAAATAAACTGTTTAGTTATTTAATTGGATTACGTTCTGAGGCGGGCTAAAGGAGGGGCTGTAGAAATGAATTTCATAACACGGGTTTTGAAAAATCTCAGATTAAACGAGGAAGGAAAGACGAATCTCAGTAGCTCGTTACATACATGGCCTGTTCAAAAGAAAAGGTGATTTTTGAATTTTCGCGGGCTGTGTACATGCAATTATCGATTTATTTTTTTGTTATGTTGGTACACATATTTTTATCATATGTTAGCATTATTAGCCATTTTGGATCAGTGGTTTGTTTTTGACAACTGGAAAGGTTAGTCACGTTTTCGTGTGTTCTTTGATTTTTTAATTACTTTTGAAAAAAATGGATCAAAGAATATGAATTAAATTTTGCGTTAAAAATGGATGTCAAAAATAGACATACTGTAATAAATAAAAAAAATCAACCTTCAGTTTAACAAGAAAAACAAAACGATACCATAAACACGGCTTTAGCAAGTCTTTAACTAGCAAAAATATACTACGTGTTTTACAGAAATCCACAAAAAAGGTTAATCATAAAATAAGGCAAATTTTCATAGCTGAAAAAACCGTCAAATCTTCAATCGCATTTTTCCTCACTCTACAAAATTTTGGGTTAGGAGTTCTCAAAAAAATTATGTCAATCAGTGTAAATTTATTTATCACAGAGTAGAAGGGAACAAGCAAAAGAAATGAGTAGCTGTCGAGTGATCAGACGAGAAAAATAGAATATATCTCGAAGGTATGACTTTTTAAAATAGCTCTTTGGCTAATTTAAGGAATTTAAAAAACGATTAAATGACCTCGCAGCTATTTCCATATCTTTGTTGACTTCTGTAGCAGAGCGTTAAAGTTAATGGCTCTAAGCCCGTATGTCACGGGTATCCCGTAAGGGCAAAGGATGTTTTCAATACTATTGATCATCTCACATATAATTCAAATTAATTTACATACAAGTATTGTACGTATGAATCTCGTATATACTCTTGTTATCGCCCTGCTAAAAACCACCAATTAGAAACGAAACGTTGCTTGAAATATCTTTAGTCATGTTTAGTGACCAAAATCTGAATAGCCGGGTACTTCCATAGCTTCCTCTTCTTCATCTTCTTCCCCTCCTTACTTTTTTTATCCTCACAACATACTCAAAATTACAGTAGCCTCCCACTCTTGTGCAATATAGTGCACGTAATAAAAACGTTACATATTAAGTATAACCAAAACATTAAGCTGCGAAGAGTTTTTTTTTCATTTTCAATACAAATATTCAAACGTAGATTAATCCCTTACGTTACTTCAGAGCCGATACAAATTTCACCATCGTGATAGAACTACTTGTAGGAAACATATTTACGATTTTACCAAACACTTCAACTGAAGATCCTTGGGTATCGTTTCATAAACAATATCTTCAAAAACAACCTGAATTATAAAGCTTAACAACAAAGTTGCTCGGTTTTGAAGTTCAACAATTTCTTTCAAGTTGTGAGATGTGTCTAAGGCAAATTAAATACACTTTACCGCGTAATGCCTGTATAATTTTATGTTTTTTAAGCTCCTTTATGAGATTACCTCCGTCTAAAAGTAATGTGGAATTTAATAAAGAGCTTTCTCTAAAGGTATCTACTCGTATGTAACAGAATCAACGGTCACAGAAATGAAATCAGATAAGGGAATTGTTTGTTATTTATTTTAGTGAAAATATTAACTTTGTAAAGAAATGAAAAAATAACTTTGTATTAGACAACGAATATTTATTTTTTATGACCGACCGGTTTCGCTTAGCCTAAGCATCATCAGGGTACAAAATTAATCTAAGTTTGGTGTGTTCAAACATTCGTCACATTTGACATCGTTACATTTCTATGATTAGCGCCATTTTGTTTTTTGACATTTGACCGGTCCCCGTTAAACGCCGATTGTCCGCCCGTTTCAAATTTTGAACAAATCATGTTCAGCTGGTAAGCATAACAGCCATGTTGTTATGCTTGTCAGTTAACCACAATGTGTCCAGAAGCTGAAACGGACCGACAATCGGCGTTTAACGGGGACCGGTCAAATGTCAAAAAATCAAAATGGCGCTAATCATAGAAATGTAACGATGTCAAATGTGACGAAAAGTTTGAAACACAACAACCTAAGACTTTATTTTGTTTCTGATGATGCTTAGGCTAAGCGAAACCGGTCGGTCATAAAAATTAAAGTAATATTCACAAAGTTATTTTTTCGTTTCTTAAATATGTCAAACCACAAAGTGATTATCTTATACAAAAATAAATTAACTTTGTGACGAAAGACTTTTTTTTATCGATTTTTTTTTTAATATAATCTACACAACGTATTCGAATTTGAATTTGTTATTTAACTTATTTTGTTTATATCGCGTATTACTGTAAAAATACAGTATTTATTCATACATTGTTCTTTGAGGTATAAGTCAGTATCTTTCTGTTGAAAGACTACCATTCAGATTCGTAATATCGTTCAAAATGATTTCAATCGCGTTCAGTGATCAAATCTATTAATACAATTATAATATTAATAAATTGCCAGAGACTTCCCAACCTTCTTCTTTCCCATAATCTCTCATTTCCGTACCCAAATAAGGAATACCAAAATTCCACTGGCTCCAAGTAGTTGTGATACTGGTGCGGTAATGGCATAGAAAATATAAAATATTAAAATCTTTTTAAAGGCTATAAAATAATGAGTTTCTTTAACAAACTGGAATCAAATTTGTCTACTGAATGATAAGATTTTAATTATTGTAAGCGCTTCAAGTCAAGCCTTAGTCATCTAACTATGTATAAAATGCAATTACTCACTTCAAATACTTGCATTGAATTCATTTTTATGAGAAGATTACGTTACACCCTTTAGAAAACCTACCGTTGGCGTTGTATCGTAAATATTAGTAGAGCTAATACTAACATGGTGTCGGATACGTGATTTTTATAAGAAATAGCCAAAAAAAATGGCCACGGTAAGTAATTTTTCGAGTTTCCTTCAAGTGTTGATCAAAAATGATATCTTAACTATAAAACTCAGATTTTTTTATTTTAAGAACCAAAAAAGTCGAGAGGTGACCAATGGCTTCATAATTTTGCCCAGCTGTTTTTACCTGGAATTTCTACGCCAACTCAACTATTTTCAGCTCACGGGGACATTTACAACATGAGCAATTTTTACATGTGTACTATCAATTTTCTCTCAAAATACAAGACACCACGCCATGTTGCTTATTCCACATTTTCAATAAGATGTATATTTTTTACATACAAATTAGTTTTGACAATTATCTTGTCAGTCTTGTGGGTGTAACTCATTAGAAAACTATTAAAATCCGTGAATTTTCCACATTTCTATTCATTTTTCATGTTGGTCGTGGTACGACGTATCGTGTTTGCTGATACAAACGCACAGCTCTTGTATCGCAAAAAAAAATTTATTGATGGTCGTAACGTGGGGTAGATATTACACCTGCACTATTTAAATACCGCTTATTTCAACTTTTGCATTTAAATAAATGCTGAATTTGAGTACCTAAGAAAGGTTTCTGGAAAACTATTTTCATTCTTTGAATCTGAGATATGCGCTTCAGTGCAAAGTTATTCTGACAAGTTGATATCGTATTTACATGTATTGTATAGTTTTGTAGTTAAAATGTACCTTGCCAATTTAAATTAGGCACTGTTATTTCTTAATCTCTTTTTTTATTATCTTCAATGTCTAGACTTCAGACTGAATTCAATTTCTTTGCAAAAATATTGTTCTTGGAAACTCGAAATGGAAAACAATGAATAAAAAATGAAAACTTATGAAAAAAGATTAATCTTTTTTCAGTCGTTATAATATCCATACGAACAAAACACTAGGCCGTTAAGAAGAAACAATAGACTATTATAAAGAAGTCCTTAGAAAAAAAGAAAAAAAAAAAGATTTTTTTTTTAAAGAAATGAAAAAATAACTTTGTATAAGGCCAGGAATATTATTTTTTATGACCGACCGGTTTCGCTTAGACTAAGCATCATCATGGTTCGAAATTAAACTATTAACGGTTATATATATATATATATATATATATATCTTTTTAATAATATTATTTTCATGTAATGGGAATTTTTATCCACTAAGCTACTCCAAATATCTTGTCAGTTCGGAGCTTAAACAAATATTACAACAATAAATTTGAATAAACATAAAAATGGCGGCACAAAAATATAACTATATCCGAGTATATTCATTTATAATATATGCATATTGAGACCTACGTATACGAGATGGGTATTATAAAAACAATAGAAAAGTTTTGTTGAATATTAATGGTAAAATGTATTTATGGGTTCATTGACAATATTTATTTTAAAACATAGGTATTATCATTTTTTTGTGAATCGTGTGTTGTGAAGATGATCCAATACTGTCTTATTTAATATATTGCATTACAATCCTTTTCCAAAAAAAGCACGAACGAGTAATACATTACTTGATTTATGCATGAAAGTACTTATCCAACCTTTGATAACCTTGTTTTGCTTACTAGCAACTTTACAATGGCATTTTTAAAGAACTGTACATGTTTTATGTTGTTCTCACGCGAGTTAATTTCAATTTTGTCTAAAGCCATTTAAAAATTAATTTTAAATAGCCATCCTCCAATGGTTCAAAAATGCTTCCACGAATTACAAATATATACGTCATATTTCGTGTTGCAATCCACCGTCACACCTAGATACACATACCGGTTAACTAATTCAACACTTGTACATGCGCTGTCTGTATTTTTGTATATGCAATCAAAAGAACGGGATATGATCATAGATACTTCGCTGTACCTGTTATGCGGAGATCTTATTTGCATCTATTATCAGACTAAAATCATGTTACCAATTTCGTAGAGAAATATTTTCTTGCTGCAACAATTTCATTGCAGTGGACAAATTTTCATGGAAAATGACAAGTGATTTATCGTCAGCGTATATATAATGTTATCAAATGAAAATATTTTTTCATAATAGTTTCGAAAAAATATTTTACAGTGTTCGTTTTAAAATTCACCCTCGTGGAAGTCCTGTTTCTTATTTTACTATATTTTTCTGAAATTTTCATCTGGATTTGGCGGTTGGTTAAGAAGTTTTTAACAGTTTTGATATGATTTCGCTTACCCCGTCGCCTCCAGCGGTAACGATTTCATTAAGTATACAGTATTAAATGCTTTTGAGTTTTCTATGAATAGTACCAAAACATGTTCATTTTTTGTATAGTTGGAGAAATCTCGAAGTAACGCTTCTGTTTTATTTTACCACATTGATTGGAATTTATTAAATAAAATCACTCCAAGTATTTAGTTAGTTTTAAAGATTTGTATTTTTCCAGAATATTTTTCTATAGCGGGTAATATACTAACTGGTACATAGTTTTCTATGCCAGTGTTTCCCACTTTTGTTTATAGGCCTGATAGTACTAATAAATAATATAATAATTACAAATAATGTCTCTTTTCAAAATGTGATAGAATATCATGTCATTCATTATTTTAATATTCAATTCTTATATTAGGTTTAACATCTATAATAATCTTACTATTCCACACGATTCGTTAAACTTGCTTTTTTACTATGTTATTCTATTTGATATTTGAGTACTATATAATCTTTTTTCTTAAGCAAAGCATAACAGTTATAATTTGTCATTGTATAATAAAATCTATACGTTTTTGGGATAAACTTGAAACATTCCGCCCTTTATTTATAAGTCGCATATCAGTTTTATAATATGGAATGTTCACAACTATTGTAAAGTGATCCGCAATAATGAAGTCACACACACATGAATAAAGCATGTCAGTGTCATTGTGTTTTTCGTTATATCTACAAAAAATAATCCAAGCATATCCGGGTCACTTTATCATATGATATGGCTTTCCTTGTAATGTGGTTGATACATTTTGTAAAATAATTATTTGAATGAACGTTTTCATAGTAAATAGTCAAAGGATCTATACAATTCAACATATCACCAAATTTTGGTTTATTTTAATTACTGTTTTAAATTACTTTCGAGTGAATATTTAAGGAAATCAAAGTATCCCGTGTATAATAATAATAATAACGTATTTAAATCATTTCTTATATATTACAAACTTTTAACAGTTTCATACATAAAAGAAATTAATGACAATATTTCCCAATAAATACAAATTTAAAAATAATTAGTAATTTAATAAAAAAGGAAATTATAAAAGAATAAATATTTCAGGTAGTGGTGACGATGTCGTCAATGATGCGATTTTTTTTTCAAGAATCGATAGGATTTCACTTCTGAATCTCTCCTCACGTAGAATATGTCAATATCGGAAGAGATTTTGTTCAGAAGCAATATATTCCTCCCCACCGGCAGAACCATCGGCAGGTTGGTCCTACAGCCAGGAAGCTAGAATAATCTATGCAAGTATACTCTCTGCCTATTTGGATGCGAAACAGTAACCAATACTAGTTTAACCGAAAATTTCTAAAGACAAGGGTTTTCCCTTTTTTCAAGTTGCACATAAAATTTGCAGGTCTATATTTTACCAACTATTTTATGTATCATCGGATGTTCAATTGTACACACACAAAATAATCTATTTCACTGCCTATTTTGTGTTTTTCCAATTTATGTTGAATATTAGGCATGCGTTAGTGAAAACATGTTGGTACTAGATGAAATACAAATAACTTAAATAAGTAGTAGATTAAGATACCATGATCTCCTATGTCTTAAATTTTGCAGCTCATCTTTGTGTTAGGCACTGAAAAATTTTGTATACGCTAAAATTGAAATATATTATACACATTGTATGGGATTAGTGCTCAAAATTATACGACTTGATAACGTATGACCTAGTTATGAATTTTCCTAATTTTGGCTTAATTTTATTATAATATTCCTTTTTAATGCCAATTATATTAATGTGCCAAATATATATATATTTTTATGACATTTGAACACAACGTTATTTACAACAAGCTTCGAAGTATAATAAAACAACATAAAAATTTATTGAAAACAAAAATCATAGAAAAAAAGGAAACAAAACAGAAAATTATGCTTGGCACAAATATTCTCCCACACAAACTCCACGCAGTCCCTTTTTACACTACAAGAAAATCAATTTTGGATCCCTTTACTGCGCTGCCATCTTTATTGCCGAATACGCATCACCGTAAATTACGTCCGGGTAATTTTTCTAAACCAAAACGCATCCTCGGTGTTGATGATGTTGAAAGTATTTCAGGAAGATTTTTAAAATGGAACCAGATATATAAAAATTAAAAAAAATAATTAATTAATTAAAAACTATCATCACCGCGAATCAAACGTACACCGAAGTGTGAAGCGCTGACACTGTCGCTTTTGACATATGCACGTGGCAGCGCTACAGAGCTTTTCGGCACTTTAAGAATGAAATCAGAACGGTTTGAAATATGAAAGAGAAAAAAATATATAAATAGAGACAATATTAATAATCATCAAATCGTAACATTCATTAGAAAACACACAAGAAAAAATATCAACGACTGATCTAATCACTGAGTTACAATGGCAACTTTCAGACTTGGTATATTCCTGGTATATTAATAATACGGTGTTTCAATATATATTTCTTAACATTGTATTAAGTTTCATCCGCTAGAGACTCACCTTTAAGTGAAATATGGTATCAAAGTTTTTGATCATAATATTGCGAAACCATTTTTCGTCAGTTTTACCACTTTAGTAGGAACATTTCTCGTGTTTAATAAATAGTTCCCTTACAGTGTTTCGTAGTACTTGCTATCCAGTACCTACTTAAAATACGCAAATTTATTTATTTTCTACCCCTAACGGAAAGTAAAAGGAAAGTTTGAAAATAAATAATTGATAAGGCTGATCAACTTGCCGGTCTAAGGGGTGTTAGTTCTCCCTTGAGGCACTAAATAAAGTATTCTAGTTATATCTACTTAAAATAGTTTATTGGTAACTAAATAGAACTTTGTACAAGGACGTCGTGACGCCCACGCGCCGGATAAAGTTTTATTAGTCATCTCTTGAGAAGCCATGTACTGCGTAACAAGTAAATATACTTTTTTTTGTTGTCTGTTAATACCTTGAAGTAACAATATATGGAGGGAGAGCTAATTATTTTTACCCAACCTACACAAACTTGCGAAAAATCACTTTCTCCGGGCTTTTACGGCGTACACCATGAGAGAAAAAGAGACAACAAATTTCTTGGCCCGCTTCTATATACTGTCATAATGATCTTAAGGTGCTGGTTCCTTGAAGTAATACTGGCGGGACTCCGCCCACATTTTTTATTATGCCACTAAACTTGACACAACTAAACGGTTTTTTAGGTTATATGCTATATTTTTTTTGATAAAAACACTGTGAAAAAGTGGCTATACGAATACACAAAAACATTATGTCGATATGTGATATGAATGGATGTATAAATACCGTAGCTTTAGTCTTAGCCACGCCCAACTGCGCCGAGTCATGTAAAAATCATCAAAAACAAGTCCAAAACTGACTTCACTGCCTTGGATAGATACTTCTCTATGTACTCTAAGGTTAATACCAAAAAAGATTCCCAACTACCTGGAGCCAGTAGAATCCCTAATTTGACGGCTTCTATGGTCAAGTGGTGAGACACTTGACTATGAATTCAAAGGTCGCGGGTTCAAACCCGGCGAGAGCAAATAACTTTTATTTAATAATATGTGTTTAAACACATTTGATTCATATAAAAAAAATATTAAGTATATTTGCGGAACGTTCTAGAGTGGTAGATACTCTTAGTATCGCCCTGGTTAAAACACCGCCATTCATAATCGAAACGTTGTTTGATTGACATGGTTTAAGCCATTTGTGACCAGATTTTAATAGCAAGGTACTTCACAATCTTCCTCTTCCTTTGGGACTCTTGTGCAGTATTCACCTAAAATTGAAATATGTTGAAGAGAACGGGAGGGGAAAAGTTGGGAAAGAGAAAAGTTATGAAATACCTGGCTATTCAAATCTGGTCACTAAGCACAGCTAATGTGATTTTAATCAACGTTTCTATTCTGAAGGGTGGTTTTTTACTAAGGCGGTACTTCGAGTATGTAACTATGAAAATACATTTAAAAAAACTTTGGAATGGTAAAGATTATTTTTCTGAAATACACGATTTTTTCATCTTAATTTTAATTATACATTTCAAACTAACCTTCTGCAACTTCTCGAAATCCATTGCTTTGAAGCAATAACTAAAAGGCACATTCAAATTTCTTGCTTCTATACCTCCGCTGGGAATATTCAGATAACCTAATTTATTTTTACGAGGAAGACATGGCACGATCGAGTAAATCAAATAGTTTAATCGGGTCATGTGAAGAGAAGAATAGCAGAAGAGTATGTATGAGACGATGTATGAATGTGAATGAAGCAAAGAGTGTGTGCCAAGACAGAGTTATATGGTGGTCCGTCCTCTCTGGCTACCCCAGCGGGAAAATGGCATGATGTTAGTTAGTTAGTTAATTTATTTATTTATTTTCAATCCTTCTCTTAATACGATGATGTTTATGAACAGTAATTTTAAAAAAATCAGATAAAAGCCCTCGGGGCAAATATATAGCTTTTAAAAGAATTTTAATTAAATTATTGAAGAAAGTTAATGGAAAGTAATAAAATACTCACATACAATAATTAACACTAGAGATTTACTTTTTTTCTTTAGGTCAGTACATTTGATTTATCAAAGATAAATTTTAGGAATGTTTTTTGGTTCGCCTTCTGGTAAGTAGAAAATTTTAATTTAATAAAAATTTAAAAAATATTTTTTATTTAGTTACTCACTAATCAGATCATTTTTTCAATCAGCTAAAATCAGTTGGATTATCATAACCACTTATCCACATCATCCATTATGAAACATTTTAAAGAATACTGAGCTTATTGATCTGGTTACATCGGAATATTATATATTATAATCTATTCTTGAAGCAATTTAAGGCTTTGCCGTGACATCGATCCTGGCTACTACGGTGAGACTTTGGAATAAAAATACGTAATATCACTGCAATAGGCACATTATAATGAACTTACCCTTATTTTAATCCTGACATCCTTCGTAGCAAAGCGGCAAGCTCCTTTGCTCCAGATGTCACACGTTCGAAACCTGGAGTGAGCAAAAAATATAAATTTCGTTAAATAATAGGGAAGGATTATTTCACAAACGATTTAAACTAAATATTTTAAATTCTATTTACGCCATATTCATTTATCAACGGGAGAGGGCACCAAAAGATAAAAATTAAAGATTTTATTGAACATTCCAAGAAAAAGTATTTCTGTTTTACAATGTGGAACTGTTTGTAATTTTCTCGTCTCGGATATTCTAAATTACAATATAAGTGGAATACGTTTTTGTGCAGTGATGGAGGACTTTAATAGACAGATGATCAAACCTACGTGGGTGGGAACTGAAAGTTCTGGACTGTCCGACCAACTAACCTTCAACACCATGGAGATGGACAATTTGTAAAGTCTGGGCACGCCCATGATTGTTGATTTTCTCTTAATAAATCTCATTTCATGAGTTTCGGCGACCCCATAGTAAGATTAAAAGTTTTGTTTCATACTGCGCGGTTTAATACGCTCCACTGCTCGCTTGCTGACTGCCGACGTATGTGCATTAATGCAGAAAGGCTGGGAGCGCAACAAATAAAGCGGAGGCTCTTTTGAAATTGAAATTCAAAATATCAACTTTATATCAACGAAAAATGTGTACCGATAGTTTGACTTTAATGACCAATCTGACCCCTTAAAAATTTCGTTCAAACAATAATTACACGAAACGTACATACTAACTGAAATTTAAAAGATTTTTTACGGCTCCTCTACATGAGAGAGTTTGGTTTTAGCTCATGGCTGTTTTCAACAGCGTTTTTCTCAAGAATGCTGGGTATCATCAGCCTTAGTTTGAGGAGGGATATAGCATTACTGATTTTTGCTCATAAACTCCTGAAAATTTTATTATTAATACCTGACATCCTGGCGGAAATCGGATTTTATATCCCTGATAATTTCACGCGAGGCCGCCAACACAGGTTTCTGTTTCTTCCCAAGTGCAGAACTAACTTACCAATGGTGATGTCCTTGGGAACACTAACTGGATTATTTAACTGCCTCGCAGGAAATTTGGATATTTTTCACACGAGCCACAACAAGTTTATACAAGAACTAACTATTCAGTTTTAACTTTATTATGTACTATTGTAATTGTATAATTATGATTATCATTTTTTTGTTCTTTTTATCGCTTTTGAATTGTATAAAACTGTTTATGCAAAATAAATACATCGATTTTCAAAATTCAGCACTGCCAATTACACTACTGTAACAATATAAATGTATCACACCCACTTGGGTACATTTACTAAGCCTAGCTAAAAATAGAATGACCCAACCCAACATAACCTTCCCGAGATTACCGTAAGTGAAAATTGTAAAGCAAATACATCAATCGTTAGTAGGTAGGTACCACTGAAAATTGGCAGATATTCATTTTTCAGTTTCCTCTGACTCTTAATTATGTTCAACAATCAAGCTGTTAAACCCAAGAACGAGCATAGAAACGACCCGTTCTCTTGTGACAAATGTCAACCTTAAAACCAAAACTTTCTTGGAACATTGGAGTATCATCTATTAAAACACCGGTAGAACAAGGACGGTATTCCTACATAACGCACGTGCTTAAAAGATTGCAATTATACATGTTCAAACATAAATTAATCATGATGAGTGTTTTATCGGCAAACTTTCGTGTAATTTCCAAAAATCAGTAGAATCTTACGTTATGTGAAGGCTTTTATCAAAAAAAAAATTTATTGGATAAAACTACCCGCTTCATATGTTCTGCAAACAACCTGAAAGGTAACGGAACATTCACTGGGACAGAAAAATCCCCGGGGACCTTCCCGTACCTTTTATGCCTTATTGCGGTGCCGTACCTTTTATTCGGACGGCTTTTCTTTGATTTTCTGATTTCATCCAATTTTTAAAGGAAAATATATTATGTAAATATGACGTTCTTTTTTCTATTATTTTGGGGTGGATTGACGTAAGTACCTACATGGCATTTGAAGAGCAAAGATAATAGGTAGATACATAGAGTATGGAAAAACATAATGATCATTTTCATTGATTTTTAACTATAGACTAATATCCAAAATAAATGTAAAGAATACTTAAATGTTCCATAATTAATTACATAAAGCAGCACACAAAATCATGCTTCAACTTTTTTCAGAAAAGTGTCGTATATTATATAAACTTTTTATTGTAAACTATAAACATACTGGTCATTGTTGTATTACTACGTACCTACCTTGTCGTGCTAAACATATTTATTGCAAAATCTGTAAATTCCTATATACTACACTTTAGTCTTACCGGAGCCAGTGAAACTATGGTACCCCCAACTAAGAAATGTATGGGACGAGGGTGTGAAGATGAGGAAAGAGAAACGTAAGGAAGTAGGTGAAAAAAGTGAGCTTTTTACTAACCATTGCTTTTTTAATTAAAAGCATAACATTTTTTTCGTACAGTGAGAATTTTTACTCGTTAAGCTACTGTAACTAGCTTGTCAGCTGAAGCTTAGTTAAACAATGTTATTTTAAACAACAATAAAATAAAATAATCATGAAAAATAACCGTACAATAATATTACGATGTATATTCATATTATGATCTATGTGCACGAGTTGAGAAATATACGAAAATAGAAAAGCTTTGTTACAGTGAGAATAGAATAATAATATTTGGATAATTTGTATAGATAGCGCCATCTTTGTGAAAAATCACCTCAAGGGCACGTAAGGGCATACAATATATCCATGAAATATTTGTAAAAGTATAAGTAGTTATCAAACAAATAAATAAATTATTATACTTTTTTTAAATACAACATTTAAAAAACAAATACCGTTAGGTCCACTTCCCAAGAGCAAAGACTGAAAATTTGGTAACAAAGCATTCTTTTAAATTCGTATGGCAACGTGTTGAATATTAATGGTATGATGCATTCAAGGGTTTTTTAACCAAATATATTCTGCAACATACAACAAGCGTTTATTTTGTATGAATCGTGTACTGCATATAATATGTTGCATTACAATCTTTTACCACAAAAGAGCATGAACCGGTAATACATTATTTGATTTATGCATGATAGTAATATTCCGCTTTTGGTTAAAGACTGTTTTGCTTACTAGCAACTTTACAATGGCATTTTGAATCAACTGTACATGTTTTATGTTGGTCTTACACGAGAGTCCGGACCAAAAAAGTTATGCCATATCTTAGAGTCGGTTCTATTGGAGACGAATAAATTTTTTGTTTTTTTTTTTACTAGCACATAACATTTTATTTTATAAGGTCTTCCTACAATTTTTTTAAAAGCGCTAACAGAGATTGGAAGTATATACGTTATATTTCATCTTACAATCTACCGTTACACATACTAATTAACCAATTCAATACTTGTACACGCGTAGGGCTGTCTATGTTATCCGGTGATATATGTAATCAAAAGAATGGGAAATTTTATTCCAGATCTCAAGGAGGATGGTGCAATCCCATAAGTTCCATTTAATACGTAGAACACTACAAAAAAAAATAACATAATAATGTGGTTTTTTAGCATTATTATTAATAATTTACGGTTCAAACCAGAATCATGTTATTAATTTTATAAATAAATATGATCTTGCTGCAACAATGTCATTGCAGTAGGCAAATTTTCATCGGAAATGACAAGTATCGTCGGTGTTTACATACTAACAAAAAAGATATTTTTTTCACGAGAAGTACAAAAAGTTGGTTAATTTACAGTGTTGGTCCTAAAATTGACCCTTGAGAAATAGTTGTGACATTTCTTATTTCACTAAATGTATTCTATATTCTTATCTGGATTTGGCGGTTGGTTAATAATTTAAAGTCTTAAGCTATTTCTAATAAGTCTTCGAAGGTTTCCGTAAAAAACAAAACCTTTTTTTATTTTAATGAATAATAATTCCAAGAAGTTGATGAAAGAACAAAAAAATCTGATATAGTTTTCCTATGTAATAATTTGTAATACGAATTTTTTTCATTTTATTTTTATTTTAAGGCAACAAAATGTTAAACCAACCCATTATTCATAAAACATATTATCCCTTTAATAAATTTTATTTCCATTCCGGATTTAAGCCCGTGACCTTTGAATATAAATCTCTCATATCTCAGTAGATGTATTATATAGATTATCCAGCGTTAACGTTAGACAGTCCTTGTCTTAATCGAATAAAAGCAGTGAACCTTCCTTTCTGTTCCATCTTACGATAAAGTGCTCATTTTTATTAGTATGCAGGACCTATAACAACCCTTCCCCCCTGCCACCCCACTTCACCCGCTAAACCTCATTCCTACCCAATAAACCGCTGTCCACTTATCACTGTGGGAATTCAGTACGTAACATTTAATATGAAGAAGGGGCCACGAGATGATAAAATTTCATATTTGAAACATTGATGTAATCTCTCGTAGAGTTATCCCCTTGCCTCGGCGGATTAAGTAACCTCCAACATTTTAATTGAAAATAATGTAGTTTTTCTACTACTTTAACCCGATCAATACGCTGTGAATCTTGTTAAGATATCTTGACTTTAAAAGTTTTAATATAAGACGATTGAAGAATAAAGGTTAGTGTTTCAGAGTTTGAACTTCCATTTTCAACGTCAAAAGAAAACCAAACATTGATTTTTATAAATTGTCAGACTTATTACACGGCTTTGCCCGAACCACAACACTTTATTTCTGATTGAGAAAATGTAACAAACAATACAGCTTCTTGTCATATTTTTGACGACCTATAAAATTTAAACATAAAAAGCAGTGCAAATTTCATGACCCAGAGTTCACCGTTCGAGAGCATTACTGCTTAAGAAAAAAATTAACAAATACATTATCTGCTTAATAGTAACGACTATGCGTTATTTCAGCATTTTCTAAATTTATCATCGCCGGAAAGGCAAAGGAGCTGTAACGCCATTTTGGTAAGTTAACACCTAAGCACTTTAAAGTTTTTTTTTGTTTTACAAGTCTTCTGTACCTGGTTGGATTTTGAAAAAAAAATTAACCCGGGTAACTCAATGCTCTTACTTAGTTACTTGAGTCAAGCCTTCTCCAGAAATGGTGAATATATTTTAGATGGCTGAAGGACCACAAAAGCCTTCAGAATAAACCCAGAGGCAGATTTTTCCAAGCAGAAAAAAGAACTGATCAAAACTGCATATTAAACTCATTTTTTTACCAAAGTATCGCTTAAGCCTTTTTGCCTTTCCAGCGACAATATTTTATGTAAACGTACCAAGATCGAAGACATACGACCACTAAAAAGACTTATCTAAAATAAACGTGCAATGTGAACGAGTGTTATGAGGTACACTTAGGTGGCTGAATAGTGTAGAGACCATTTTCCAGAGGCAGCCAAGACTCTCCGAGGGTTGGAGCTGTCTGGTGGTCCTTTAACATAATTAATTAAATTGGTAGGCTTTTCTACTGTGGAAGAAGTAGACAAAGATTTATAAATCTAAAATAAAATAATCTACCTTAACAGCGATTGAAACAGCGATATTTCTTGTGGCGATCACAGCGATAGATAGAGGGAGATACTATCAGTGTTGCCTTATTATATAAGTTCTTAAGTCTGGGGGGCGAGCACGACGTATTGTCGGTATTGCCAGCGTAGATGCTCGACACGTACTCTTGAAGCTTAAATCAGTGGCGTAACTAGTAACTGCCGTCTGGGAGCCTCGGTATTCGGGGCTGCCCAGTAAGAAACCGAGCTCGTCATTAAAATGCACATTTCGAAACTTCTCGTTTCCAAATACATTGGAGACTCGTAATAGATGGATTTTATGAAATTAAATTTTGAGTATGTGCCAACCTGGTTGTTTTACAAACATTTTTCTATCATGCGTGAAATCACTTTTTTTTAATATTAAAATACAAACAAAAAAATACATCCTTTTAATTTTACTTGCGTCCTGTTGACAAATAATTTGTAGCAAACATACTCTCATTTCTTTATATTTAATGTTTCTCGAAACAATAACCATGCTAAAATTTATTCTATGTTATTACTAAACGAGTACTCCTTTGCCATCCAGACACTACACGAACAATTGCCAGTACGACTGATAAACATAACATCAGTTAGTAAAAATGCCACGCTAAAGCTTCAGTTCTCCAACAAGTTAATATAAGTTATAAGATTGTCTCGAAATCAGCAAACCTTATTAGTTTCGTAAATCATCAATCATCCCCTGAAATTTCGCGGTATGAGCGTGAAACGTGGTAATTTTATCTAGTCTAGCCCACAAAGCTTCAACAGAGGGAGGTCAATACCTCGCTGGTGTCGACACCACGCAACAACTAATAACTACTAGGTGGTAGTATAGTCAATTCCCCGAAGCCTCCCGATGGAAACGTCAGAAATACTCATTTCGTCCGGATTAAAATGACCTGATGGGAAATTAGAATTCCATTTGATTCGTTGAACAATTAAACCAATTTAGATTGCAGATTAACGGTTTGTTCGCTGGCAAATCATAAGGCATTACCAAAATAGCACGTGCTAAATTATTTAATATTAGTAAGAGCGCAGCGGTTGACAGCCACGAGGGACGGATACCCGACTCGATTTTAAGTAATTTTGTCGGATATAATTTTTTAAATTTTATTTCTGTATTAAGGTCTACATTAAATTTCACATGATTCCATAAATTGTTTCATTAATTAATTGGAATATGTCAATACTACTGTAATTATAGCCGCTACTTTCATCGACATAAAGTAACAGATGCTCAAAGCTATCAGAATATTTTTTATGGTTGCTGGTTAGATTGTATATGGGTTTAATAATTAATACTCTATTTCGTCAATGTTATCACTTGTCTATATTATTTATGTAATTATTACCAGCTCCTCTCACTTGTACCTGAAAACATACAGCCGGACAAACCGGGCTAATAAATATCAATTATTAAGTCATTTTCATTTATTCACACAAATAGAACTACGACATCCTCCAAAGGGGGTTGGTTGGCGACTGACCCACTGTCCCTACTGATAGTTTTGTCGCAATCAGTGATGCAGGGGTCTACTTACTCTGTTAAAAAAAATTAAAGTTTAATAGTTATACTCAAAGATCTCTTATTTTCTATCTATCTATTCCCATATTTAATAATAATTACTATTTTAGTCTTGATACACACGTCAAAAGGGGCATAGTGAGTAAATCGTGAAGTAGCGTAATCGAAATAAAATTTCAAACTTTTTTACGTATGAGTGAAAATTACCAGTATGGTTTTTGCATACAATAATGCCCCAGACGGTGATCTAACGAATCATGTACAGAAGACGCCTTAGCGTATTAATACTACCAGATAATTAACACTCAAGATATCGCTAATATTGAATCTGCATTATCATGCGGTTTTCAACCGCTCATTAAGGAAGATGTTGTCATTAAACAGTCTCTTCTGCCAGAACCTCCAAAAAAGCGAGATATTTTAAATAAAGCACCTCTGGTCTCTATCTTTTCTGTTTCAGGACTTTAATTATTCGAAAAAAGAAGTAACTTACAATATAGATTTATATGTATTATGTCATTTAGTAATATCATGAGTACACAGGCTTGGTTCTTCAAGCCTTATTTTAATACATTCGTTGTATATTTAATTAATTTTATGTTGTCAAACCGCAGTGATGACTTTCACCTAAATTGTGTTTTGTTGGTCTTGATAAAATTAAAGGTACTATAATTTAATAGTTAATTTAAGAATCAGCACTCAATAGTGACTAAACGTTACTTTGGAGCATTCTAATACAAGCAATACTACAAATGATTTATCTGAAAATTTTCTATGGGTAGTAGGAAATATATTAGGTTTCCATTGAATACAATTTTTTAATTGTAAACCTTAAAATTCTATGAAATACCAAAATATCAGTGTAAGATGCAGTTTAAAAACCAAGAAAGGCATTTTTGAACATTTTACCGAAAATTCCAGAAAGAATTTCATAAAGAATTTAAAAGATTACTTTTTAAGAATTGTATTCTCCGGAAACCTTGGACATTTTTCTAACTACCCGTATAGATTTACCAGATAATTAATTTGCAGTTTTGCTTGTACTAGAAAGCCAAAAAGTTTGTTTTTTTGGGCGCTGGCCCAAGTGTATTACGTAGTTATATCTAGTAATAGATTTTGATTTGGTTTGTTCTTATAATCATCAATAAATGACGATTATTATGAGTTACGCAGAGCCCGATAAGTGCAAGGCCGCGGCAAAAACCTGTACCATTGAGTGCGTTATTTAATCAATATTGCAATGGTACGCTACGTATTTTTAAGTGCTAACCTTTAATTTACCACCCGACTTGAACGAAATTCAATATTCACTATGAACTTTTGAAAAAATACATATATTAAAACCTGTATTTTTTCGCACTGTCTAATAACAAGACAATTGATTGGTTGTTTCAAAACTCCATAGCTCGTGATAAAAATGCTATTAAAGGTCGGAAATAGTTGCATTGACCTAGAAATTCTAGACGGAAAATTGTGTAAGCTTATTTCCAGACCCCTCTGTCTGCTATATAATTTAGGTTTGGCCAAAGATGAACGACGAGCCTCCGAAATATCGCTCATATCGTTGGATATAATTTATTACATAATATGGAAAGATGCTCGCGTGGAAATATTCTTGAAACTGCTATGCAGCCGTTCAGGCTGGGTACCGTACCTACCTACAATATAGATACACTTTTAATAAAATGTTCGTACATAGTTCAATTACATAAGGAAGGTTGAATGCTTTTTGGAATTTCTCGTACGAGTACGTAGTCTCAATATTCCGGGGTAACTGACCTAGTAATGAATATATGGAGCGCTTCAAGCCCAACCTTGCATTTAATTTAAGGCCGAAAAAGTAAAAAGACAATTTATTCTGCCTACTGCCAAGATTTCCATCTGCCCGAAGCTAGTGGAACTATGTCATCCCCATTCGGAATCGGAAAGGGGAAGGAAATGAGAAAGACAAAGATTGGCTATTGAAATGAGTTCACACATAGGTAAAACCATTTCAAACAATCAATGACTGTTCCTCGCCAGATTAAAACCAAAAACCAACTAACTAACCATCACGCTGTTTCCCCGCAGAGGTGGGCAGAGAGGATGGACCGTCATACAACTCTGTCTCAACACACACTCCTAGCTTCATTCGAATTCATACATCGCCTCATACAAATTCTTCTGTTATTCTGACTCTTCACATGTCCCGATTATTAAATAAATACTTAGTTTTGACCACTGTTTATGTATTATATATTATTGTTTTTATTCTTATTTCATAATGTGTACCATTTTCCTAAAAAATGTATAGCATATAGCAACAGGATTCTAACGGGCATTAAATAGAAGCACGGTTTTATTATTTGTTTAGATGAGTTTTATCGTAAGAAAATTGGCATGAATAGCAAGTTGAAGAACACCGAAAACTAATTCTGTCAACAGATGCTTTACTATTGGTAGAATTGGTAATTATATACCAACGTTTATCTTGTGATACAGAAACGGAGCCATATTAACTTTTTTAAATGTCAGCATTAACCAGAAGAAAGGTTTTTTTTTGTCAGAATGAAAGCGCTTGCTTGATAATTATTACGACTACAAAACGTGAAACCAACCCTTATAATATGTATATTAAAACTCTGTTCAAATTCTTACGTTATAATTCTCAATACTTTTAAACTTGATAAAAAATTTCCCTTTGAATGGTGTACTAGATGTTTTGTATTGTAAATGTATAACACGTCTATGTCAAATTGTGTATTACCCAACCTAGATAAATTTACGATAAATTACTTTCTCCTGGTTTTTACGTCGTAAACCATGAGAGAGAAAGAGACAAGACAAGTTGTCACAACATCGCACCACTTTTAGGTATGTAAGCATGTTGTCCGTCTCCCGCGTCTCCTCCCATTACGTTTTGTTATGCGACATAACTCAACGGTTTTTGAGGTTATATCCTATATTTTTGCTAACAACAATACTGTGAAAAAGTGGTTATACAAATAAACGCTACATTATGTCGACACGAGTCACGCCCGAGTCAGGAAAAAATAACAATCCTGACTAGACTGTTTCGCAAAGCCATCCCTCCTGTATATTATTGCTCTGAGATTATATCCCTTTTTATACATCACAATCTTAATTGCGCTCTTTTGTACAGGGGTATATACCTGATACCGGTTATAAAATAAAGGAAAGCCCTTTCAGCAGTAGATATTAATAGCGTAGTTCAAATTTGTCCATATTCGTAAAGCATCCGCGCTGCCTTTATACGGCATCTCGGAAATACACGCCGCGGGTGTCCAACTATTATTTCAAACACCCCTTACTAGACTTCGGCTACTGGAGGGACAAGGACGGAAGGGTCAAATGATAAGTACGGGCACTGTCCGACAAAGATGATTGGACTCTGTTAACAGAAACTATGACCACAAATATTTATAGTTCTGACTTCTTCACTAAGCAGTCGGCTACCCACAGCATCCATTCACTGTAATAATTCAATGAATGCATTATATATTTTTGTACTTATTATTCTACACTAACTTCTTAACTATTCTACTAACTGTATTTTAACTGCCTAAAACTTATTAAACCTTAGGAAGTCATTATTGATACTCTCTTCCGTATTTTGACTCAAACATATCAAATAAATTAGTATTCATTCCAGCCATGTGAGATTCTAGCGGATTATAATCACATTGCGACGCAATTAAGTTCACAGTGTTGTTGTTACGTTTGTGGCAAAATAATTCATCAATCACAAAGGGTATTTCAATTATACACTCCACAACATACCTACATGATTCTATGAGTTCCAGATCCATAAAATTAGCTTGGTAAAGGAGGCTCATAACCTTATCTGTAGAGATGTCAGGATGACGACGCAATAGCTTTCGTTTTCACTTTGACTTCTACTCCAGATAGAAATATAACTATTTTCAAATCAAATGCTTAAAATCCTGGTGACAATATATTAAAGCTTTTTTAAAGCAGTTTACTATAATTTCACTTTGGCATAATCGTTTCACAAGGCTAAATTAGCCACACATTTCACGATCTGCCGCAACCTTCCAATTTTCCCCGAGTCAAATCTCGTCAAGATTTTTTATTTTTTTTAATATTGTAATATTATTTGTGATAAACTGAAGAGTTAAGGCAGTGGAGGCGTCAAAAATCAATTGTGTAATTTACAAATAAAGGGTTTAGGTTGGCGGGTTATTACACAACCACTCTATTCTCCTGATTTAGCTACATGAGATTATTACATGTCCTGCTCTTTATCCAACGATCTTCCAGGAATCTCTTTTAATAACGACGCCGCTTTGTTAAATTGGCGTGACTACTTTTTTACCTTTAAACAGTCAGATTTATTCAGGCGAGGAAACAAAACTGAAACCTATTAAAGTTAATCATAAATAATATCCAATTTCTTTTGGATTTTTTTCCCATTGAGAAGGATAGGTACCGGCGGGTTATGGACCATCGTTTTCAAACTTATTTTTTTGTAATTTGTTCTCTTAATAAGTAGAAACCATCACACGTTTGGCTGACAGTACGTTTGCAACTGCCCATATTACATTATAATAAGAAAGTACTTACTACTTACAAACCAGGCCGGATCGTACTGATTATTCATATTCTACTAAATTACAGCTAATAAGGCCGTTTGTGTAGAAGTTAGACATTGTGGTGGTTTCTCCTTCAAGGGAAATGGTTATGGTACCATGAATAGTAATTGAATTTATTTCTATAAAATGGTCGAAACTGAATAAATTGGGGACTTTGTAACCCTGGCGGAGTGGCTTCGGTCACTTTACTAAATGTCAACTATAAGATAATCTAATATTTGATATGAAGCTATAAATCTTTGTGATGAAGCAGCTAAAACTTTCGAACATGAAATTTACCAAGGTTTTTCAGTAAACGCAACTATTTTTATTTTGTAAACACATTTTCATCATGAAAAATGAGCTTTTAATTTGGTTTTTACTGGAATTTGCAGCGAGGTTTTTCAATTGTGCCTATATAAAAAAGGTGAAATTGTGTGCTGAGAGACAAAATAAATTGTGATATTTCAACTATATATATAAGACCTAAGAAATTAATTCAAAGAATAAGTCAAATCACAGGCAAAGTCGGGTAGCAAAGTTAATAAAATATAAACGTTAAAAATGTTAGTAAAACATTTGTTTACACGGAGCAAAGGGAAGAAAGAAAAAATAATTTGCTGGACGAACTTTCACCATCATGCGGCTAAAATCAACAATATTTTCTTATCCTAACATTGACACTTTTGAATAAATTCTTTAACAACTGATTGAATAGTGAAGATGTTCCACATCGAATAAAATTGCTAAATGATATTTTATTTATTAAATTTTTTGTTTTTACATTTTTTATATTACCTACCTCACTAGGTTATTAGAACCTGTTCTGATGACAGTGAGTACAAGTAAAATAATTTAAAAAATTATGATATTTGTTACACAATGCTAGATTATACAACAGATACTGACCGTAAAACTCTCTTGATACCATATAAGATACATTGATAGTAGGTAAAGTTGCAAGGCACTAAATCCTATAATTAAAGATAGTGGATACGATACAAATATACATACATTTTACATCGTAACAATCCTACAATTATTGATAGTGAATACATTACCTAAAAAAAAGTTTTTTTTTAAAGTAGTATATAATAATAGTGGAGAATTATGATGCAATATTTATATTGTTACCGAAATAATATTAGTAAAAAAAAGCTCATTATCTTTTTTACAAAAAAAACTATAATATAATATATTATCTATTGAATTTTCATGGCCTTCTGGCGTTAAGATTTTCAAATGAGAAGTTTTGTATTTTATATTACTAAAAATAAATGAATACCACAATATGCCGAATACTCATACATGCGTACAGGCAGTGGCGGCTCGTGACTTTTTAGTGTGCTAGAGTGCTGAGACTGGAAAAAACCTCATCTTTGATGTTGTAGTAGCCGAAAACGATTATTTTTTCCAAAAAAGATTTTTTGTATGAAGTAAATAAGATTTATCAGTTTTGGTGGGTCATTGACCGACTAAAACTGAAAAATCTTCATTCAATTTTTTTTTTAAATAAAATAATTTTCGGCTACAACGACATCAATAACGTTGTATTTTACAATCTCAGCACTCTAGCACCCTAAAAATTCATGAGCCGCCCATGCGTACAGGTAAATATTACGCAAAATATGTAAATAGTTCGTTAATCTATGTATATGGTGACAGTAAATAGGGTAAACGCTTAACTCTCTACAAATCTCTAATTAGTAAATACGATTCGAAGAAAAATCTTTTCTCACATACACGTGTCAAGGGTGAATAGTTTATGAGTTATGTAAATTATAATACCACGAGTTTACAAAATTACTGGCAATGACAATAACGAATGACGAGCAAAATTCTGAATAAACAAAAACTTTATCTTTGTCTGATTCGTTAACGGATTTCTACGTGTTATTTTAAAGATAAACATATGTGTAATAGCTACGAATGTAACAATACTACCCATAATTGATGACAGAATCTATACATTAGTGATGCGCAAAATCGAAATATTGAGATATTTGAATGATGTTTTAAATTGACCCTCCGGAAAATTCATCATTTAAATAATCGGTTTTAAAGAATCACTATTTCGTCAATTCGTCAGTTAAATTCTTTCGGAGAAGTCGAAAAGTTTCGATTGAATGATTCTGATCAATCTCATAACAGGCGAGATTTTCCCGAAATTAATTATTGAAATTATTGATCATTTAGAATTTATGTACCGGTTATGTCCGTCTCTACTACACGTGTATCTAAATTAAATACCCACGGTAAAATAAAATTTCATAAAATAAGCTTGTTTAGGTAAGACCCATTTTCTCTTAAAAATGTGGCCTCCATTTTATTTGTTTTTATTTTATGTATTTTAATTGTCCGTGTTTACTCTTTTTTATTGTTATTATTCTGTTAATATTATCATTTTAACTATGAGTTAATTTTGTACTTCGTATTTTGTGTTTTTTTTTTTTATTATGACTATTTCTTTTTTTTTTTTGTTATTATGTAAAAGTCATCGCATAGCGCGTCGCTGCGCGTCAGCGGTGCTGCGGGTCACTTCTCTGACTAACCGCACTACAACTGCAGTAGCGCGGCAGTACGCGTCATTATATCGATCATTTGCATTCTAACTGTTGAACAATATGGACGACTTATATAACAATACGACGACCGATCCAAGGATTATTTTGGCAAAGGGATGTTATCAGAAAAGGTTGTCGAAGGCAATAAGAATATAAATATATATTTTTTATTTATGGTCTTTAAGTTTATTTTGTAGAACTCCATTTTAATTTTTAGGTTTCTTAATTTTATTTAAACAATAATTATTATTATATATATATTTTTTTTTTTAAACAGTTTTTAGTTAAAAGCTCTGCAATGTAATTATTTTTACGCGCGACAGATGTTTCGCCTTCTGAGGGCATTAAGTTTGATGATGCCCTCAGAAGGCGAAACAGCTGTCACGCGTAAAAATAATTACATCGCAGAGCTTCTAACTAAAAATTGATTTTTTTTTATTATTTAAATAATAATAATTATTGTTTAAAAAAAATAAAAAAAACCAAAAAAGAAAAAAAAAAAGCAATATGAATAGATACCCAATAAATGACAATTATTTCCAAAATCATTTAACTATTTATTCTACTAAAAAACTAGTTTTTTTACTGTGTCACACCCAACTCAGCGCTGATGTCTTTTCAAATATTATTTTTTCTGTAATTACTGACCAATTTGATAAATTTCTTTTCGAGTGCAGCGTCCATTTTTTTGTCTCTCACTCGTATTAGTCCTGTTGGCGTATAACAAAAAAATATGCGTGAACACGTCAAACACCGAAAGCGGACTAGCGGTGGCGACTGACGCGCAGTGAAGTGTAGCGCACTATACCCCACTAGCAGCAGCGGAACTGCGCGTTGCGTCGCTGCGCGTCAAAATATTCTACCGGGGGCAACTCTGCCGCGCCGCGCATTGCCGCGCAGTGCAGCGCCGCTCTGGTGCGGTTTGCTACATAAAAAACAGTGAAAACATATTTCGTGGTGAAGCGACGCGCCGTGCAGTGCAGCGCCGCTGACGCGCTAGTACGGTTTGACCTTAAAGTCAATTTGGGTTTCATTGTATTGCACAAACCCTGCATGAAACCCGACCAAAATTTATTGGAGTTTTTACTTTTTTTGATAATTGACTCATTCGATTCCGAGGCGTTGATAATCAAACAATGCCGATGTTTTTAAAGATGATGCCTTCTCAGCTAAAGTATTTTGATAATCTTTTTTTAAAAATTGGATTGAATTGACATGTTTCGGATGACTATGAATCAACTATGTTTATAACCGATTTGTTTCAAAGCTTAAAACTATTAAAATAATCTAATATTTCGAAACGACTGTTTCAAATAATCAATCTCATCACTACTACACGTGTATCTGGGTGTAGGAACCATAATAATAATAATAAGGAATTGTCATTACTCATTAGTCGACATTACTTATTTGAAAGAAACGCCAACTTCTATCCCTTCCCATCTCATCTGAGAAATCATTTTCTGAAAATATAAGAATAACTGTACAGAAGATGACAAACTTTTGACGATTTTATTCAAGGTTTAAACATAATATATGGTTTTCACGTTAATTGATACCAATTGTGTTAATTATATTGTGTTTGGTTATTTCCGTGAATTGTTTAGTGGGAGAACAGAAATTGCAGTAGGCATACTAAGCCATAAGAAAAATGCAACACCCTGCCAAACTGGAGACCAGAAAAACAAGTCCATCGGGAATGATTTATCAAAATTCCGAGAGCTAAAATGGCAGACCACGACACAAAATGAGAAATATTGTAAATATTGGTAGGAGGCCCAAATCTAATATAATTTCTATTCGTAATATATTGTCCTGACGATGGAAAGGAACTTCCGAATCCGGTCGACAGTCATATTTATTTACGCTCTAATGGGCTTTTATATCAAATTTAAACAATAAAGTTATGTTAAAATAGGTAGAGCATTATGTTCTAATAGTACATGGTACAATAAAAAAAAAAAAAAACAAAAAAGTTCATACTTTTTGAAAAAATAAATAATCGAATTAGAAAATTAAATATATAACCAGCGGTTAATATAAAATGCCATTTAAAAAAATACATACATAAAAGTAAAGAAAAATATACATATATATATTCACTATAGTGTGGTAAACTCATATATTTCAGTATTTATGAAGAGTTCGTTTCATCGTTAATACTAAATCTCCAAATATGTCAACATTCCCAAAACTATTACCAAGATTATGCAGTCGATTTATAGGTGTGTGAGCCTGATAGTTAGTTTTAAAGTTTTCGCAGAAAAAGGTAGCAATTTAATACGAAAATAAAGTGGTTGAATACGTAGAGATGTTTTCAAATATGTTTTAATATTTTTTTAATCGTTTTCTCCGATAAATTAGTCAGCCACTTGATAAGTGCGGCTTTTCTTATTTTATCTGCGGGAAAAAAATATGTGAAAATGACGCATTCGATTGTCATAAAGCTTTAGTTTTATAGAAAGTTTTTTGGCTTAGCTATTTGCCTTACAATAAACTAAAACCTTGAAAACTAAACTATTTTTGGTTTATCAGAATAAGCAAACACTTTGTGGATTGACATGATTAATTAAATAAAAAAACACACGTTGTTTAAATCCACTTTATTTTTGTATAAGTCAACTAGTTAAACTTGACGTCAAACTTGACGTTCTGCTACCCCCTCTATCTTCCATGGTTTCCTCCTCGCCCACATAACTAAATACATTATATGATACGTTCCTTTTGTCCTATTGTTTTATTTTTGTCTCCCTCATAATACTATATCTCTCTTTTCCCCATTTTTACCATTATATAAATATGCACATTCCTCTAATTTCATTAGTATATTTTTAAGTCCCGATGAAGATTCAGCAGAATCGAAACTAGTTGACTTATACAAAAATAAAGTTGATTTAAACAACGTGTTTTTTTTTTATTTTACTTATTAATTTTTGGTTTAGTGGGGAGGTTCAAATAATTTTCTCAAATTTTATCTTTAACCCATTTTAGCATATTTTGTACTTTTTTCTAGGATGTGTATTTTCTACAGAGAACGTAATATCTTTAAAAAACTATTTTCTCCAGAAGTAAGGTTTTTCCCTTTCCGCTATTCATAGCAGATATGAATACTAACTAACTCGTTTACTCAAATATACACTGGCAATACATAACTATTCCTTTCGATTTCAACTATTTCCCAATATCCATTTAATTCGTTACTAAACTAGGAATACTTGACGATGTGTTTTCGTTATGTTAAAATCCGCTTACATAAATTATATCATATAATAGATTTTCCATTCATCACTTCCTTTGCAATAGAATGAAATTGGTAAATAAATAAAAATATGACAATCTATTTCTGATATTATTATCTTTCTGAAAATCTATCTCACGTGTTATTTTTCAATCATTTGGATTCACATATATGTTTATAGGACAAAACCTTTGTTTGAGGTTTAAAAGATGTCAGTGGAGCAGCGAAAAATACTCAGGTCAGGCGGGTAAGCTTGTTAGCCGAGCCCCACTTCTTCTCAACCCCAACGACTAAAAATACAAATACAAATAAAATGTATTAAAAAATGCTTGAAATATTTTATAATTTCGGATTCAACGCGTACAAAATTCACCTTCCAAATATCTACTATATCATCATCGGTGTTACAATTTTTGGAAAGTCCTGGCCGCCTTTATGAAACTCACCTACTGTTTCTAGATGTCTATCTCTAGCTCCTTATGCCTAATTACCGTTACACTATTTGTTTATTTCGACCTGTATTTTTCTATGTATAATATAGATGTCAGAGATTGTGATTGCACCACCACAGATTGAAAATATAACAACAACAAAAACAAAAAAATCTGTGGATCGTTCTCTCAAAAATGTCATCTGGCTATTTTTAAGGGCCTGAAAAACCTCAACCTAATACTGACCCATGACTATTTTATAAAGATTGGTTCTTCTCGAGAGGAGTCTCCAAAACAATATCTTTGCAAATTCTTACGTTAATTTCCAACGAATAATGTTCCTACTCAAACAAAGAACTATGAGTTATCTTTATATTTTCGTAGAAAGCAATCACTTTGTGGTTTGACATATTTAAATAAATTAAATAATAAATTTGTATAAGACCACGGATATTATTTTATTTGTTATTGCCGACCGGTTTCGCTTAGCCTAAGCATCATCAAGCTACAAAATTAAATTAATGAATTAGTTTTTTTTGTACCTAGATGATGCTTAGGTTAAGCGAAACCGATCGGTCATAAAAATTAAAATAATATCTTTGGTCTTATACAAAGTTTTTTTTCTTCATTTCTTTAGTTATCTTTATGTTTAGTAGGCTATTGTATCTAGATTACCCTCGCTAATGTTTCGAGGTGATATTATACGGTATTAATAATGTACTTAGTGTATTTTTGAAGTTCCTGCGAGTCCCTTTATGGTATTAGCAGTCGCTACGCCAATAGCGACTAAAACGGTGCCAAAATTCAACATATTCATAGCCCCTTAAAAAAGGTTTATTGAATCTTGTAAGGATTTGAAGGCTACCTCGAGAATATCTCGTGCTACGCGTTAAAGGTAAGCCTGACCAATAAAACCAAATAAACTCCACATAAATACTAACCCTTTATTGTTAAATAAAACCCTTTTCTGTCGAAGCACCTACCCCATTTTGACATTGTTAAATACAAACATACATAGTCAAATGTTTCTGTAGGAGTCAAAAAGATTAATTCAGGTTTTTCGTTTTCTTTCTTTGCAGAATCGAATCTTCGCATAAATAGTTGTATTTGTTCTTCACACCCTCTTTATAATCCTCTTATTTGGCAATTGAATACTATAAACATCCCGTCCTTGAGTCAAATGACGCCTCAAGCAGCTTAAAGCATTTGCGCGTTTTAAAAATGTAATAAGTAATAATCACGGAGAAAACGTCGTACATCTTAAAAACCAATGTCTACATCTTGCTGTTCAATGAGTGTACTAAAAAAGCACCGCAAAAAACATTATGATGTTATTTAAACTTCCTTGAAACACTTTCTGGCTAGAATAATTACGACTTGGCTGCGAAATAAAGACAAGCGAGTAATTAAATTATGGAAAGTAAGGGGTTTCAAAGCCATCTTGAAAGTATTAGAATCTTAGGCTCAGTGGTATCATTAATCTGATTAACACTACCTAGAACCTAGAACAGCCTTATGAGTGCAATCTTAAATCATTTAATTGTTTAATTGAGGTTTGAATCCCTTGAAAGAGTCTTAGCTCTATACTCCATCGTAAACGTTAATTTTAGTACTTTGACGTGAGTCGTTTCCAAAGTAATCAAACAAAACCACTAAATTTCCCTACACGGTCGTCATTAGCCGCCGGTTCATTGTTCTCAATCATAACTAAAAAGCAAAGTGTTTCCAGGTATCTAGAGGTCTCAGGGCAAAGGTGACTATTCAACAGTAGAGCTCACTTGTGTGAGCTAATTAACTTTCTTGTCGACTTATTATTATTTATTTATTTATTTATTTATAAATTAACGGACTAAAGTCCAATTACAAAAATACATATAAAACACGAAATATAAAAAAGAGTAACAGAGAAGAAATAGCATATAAATTGAGATAAATGAAGCGATGACAAAAATAAGGCAAAATAAACATAAGAGAGAACATTCAAGCCATGGTCTTAGTCAAAGTTTTGGTAGAGTCGTAAAGAATGACGAAAATCATTTAGACTGCTACCAAAAATTTCAAGACAATGGCTTGAGTTAACAAGTCTTGACATTCTGGACATTGGAGAATTATACCCGTAATTAGTATTGTGATGATTGAGGAACAGCAATTCATTGTTTCTGAGTCTACGGCAAGGAATGTTGAACTGGATAAGTTGCAACAGAGAAGGTGAATCAATAAAACAATTAATAATTTTGTAAATGAAAATTAAATCGAAGTCTTTCCTGCGCTTTTCTAATGAAGACATTTTCAATAATTGTTCAATTTCATCATATGAATAATCGCCTCTTTCTCGCCCCAATCTCCATGCAATACCGCGTAAGAAGCGATGTTGTACGGATTCAATATGATGAATATGAACGGTATAGAAAGGGGACCAAATTACACTAGCATATTCTAAATGAGGGCGAACTAATGAGCAGTAAAGGGTTTTTAGAGTCTTTATATTCTTAAAGTCACATGCAATTCTATTGATGAAGCCAAGAAGTTTTAATGATTTATTAACTACATTATTAATGTGATCACGAAAAGAAAGATTATAGTCTATAGTGACACCAAGATCTTTTATAGATCTGACGGTAGATAAGGAGACACTATTTAATTTATAATTGAAGAGGATCGGTTTATGAGTTCTATGAAATGACATAATTTTACATTTATCAATGTTTAATTTTAGGCAGTTAGTTTCACACCATTCATTAAATGAATCAATATCACTTTGGAGAAGAATACAGTCAAGGAAAGATTTTATTATTTTAAGGATCTTATTGTCATCTGCAAAAAGCCAAAAACGATTATCTGATTGACTTTTTGTTGGCTAGCAGCGTACTACAGAACAACCTTCAACTCTCCATCGTAAGCTGGATATTATGTTTCATTGTGAATGATTTAATCAAACTAAAATCATTCCAAATCAAACTTTTTGTGTTCTATCTGCCCGTTGCTAGCGGGGTTATGGTATCCTCAATAAGGAATTGGGTGAAACATATTTCATATTCGTAAAAAGCATTTACTTTGTGGCTTGCCATGTCTATAAGTAAATGAGATAAACTTTGTTTAATACCGCTTTTTATTTTTAATATTTTGTCAACCGATTTCGGAAGCACCCTTCCATCTTCAGGACAATATTTTTAATTTTAGTATTGTCCTAAAGATGGAAGGGTGCTTCCGAAACCGGTCGACAAAATATTGAAAATAAAAGCGGTTTTAAACAAAGTCAATCTGTTTTATTTTAGAAAAATATTTCGACTAAAAAAATATATGCATGTAGATAAAAAAAAACACCGATTCTAAATATATATAAATATAGGTGCAATCGGTACTTACTCGGCGCTAGATGTCGTGGAACTGGCCCTGGCGGACTTTTGAAATATTTTGCACGTATCTTGTTTACGTAACTGTCTTTTTAGTTTTAACTTAAATCGGGTGATGGTGAACTTCATAAATATCTATTAATATACAAAACTATTTAAAAACTTAAATAATATGACAGAAAGCGGTTTTATTCAAGGGCAGTGACAACTTCATGGCGTTACACCATATTTTCGTAAAACTGCAATTCTTAGAAGGATGATAAATTGTTTATCCGACGCAACCACGCTCTATTTTCACACTTCGACACAATACAATAATAATACGTATTTATCTCCTGACATTTGAAAAGGTTTTAGTATATTGAAAGCGGCAAAATTGAAGAAAAAACGCAAGCTAATAAAATATGCGTCTGACAGCTGGGTAACGACGTGAAGCTGTCAGCTAAGTTTATAGGCAATAAATACCGTGAAGTGCGCTATTTTCATATACGAAAATTCAAATTTGAAAATCAATTTCACGTACGATTTTTTTATTTATTTAAAAAAAAACGTTCACTAAGTTAGACGGTTAACATTAATAAAAAAATGTACTAGAATTGCTTATATAAGAAAAAAAAAACAAATTTTCATACTGAGGGGTTAGGGGTAATTTAAGCTTTGAAAATGTATTTAACCACGAAAACAAACTTTAAAATAAAATTATAAAATACTGGTATTTAGGTTTGAAGGTGGTTATTGATAAAACAACATTCAAAAATGTAGTCGGATTCCTTGTTGGGGTATGGTATGAGAGGTGAAGGAGATGGAGAAGAGGAAGGTTGAAAAATATCTGGCTATTTAATACCGAAATATTAGTTGCTATAATTCACTTATTTTGAATATTGAATAATGTCTGCTAAAATACTTGATAGGTAGGTACTTTATTGATAGGTTTAAAAGGTTATTAGATTTTATATTCCGACACTGAAGAGGAAAAACCGGTAGGTCTTATGTAAATTAGCAATATCAATTTTCCTTCAAATCGGTATCTATAGAACACACTTTTGGGTATTATATTGTCGGTGTTTTCCAAGCAATGTGCCTTAAATCAGTATTTTTTCTTAAGTCCAACTGTTTGATACATTCTGAAATATACTAATAAAATAGCCTCAATAATGGTTCGGTATCTTCTTACCTATGTCTACGGAAAGGAAGTAGATAAAAAGACTGTTTACTTGTGCAGGTGCTTGTGGCGTGCAGCCCGTTAAGGCTAGAAAGTGGTACGTACAATGTGCATGCCCCAAAAAACGGATAATTTAAAACTAAAAAAAAACCATTTTTGCTAAATTACTAATGGCATATTATGAATTTGGCATTTTGATCGTTCTACCCAACAATAATAATTTATACAAACTTATTTTTACATCTCTTTAAATATGTCAAACCACAATGTCTATGAAAAAAAAAACATCAACTAAATAAACATATTTTGCAAGTTTTTCAAAATTAGCGCCCACTTAAATACTTCGAAGTCTACATTATATTTTTGTTGCCCAAATACGTATGTGTTATATAAAAAATTTTATTTATAGTTTTTGTGTTCAATTTGTAGAACTCCATTTTAATTTTTATATAATTCAATTGAATTAAATTTAATATTATTATTATTGAGTTCTGCTATTTTAGAGTTTTTATTTTTGTTTTTTTTAGTGACAGCTGTTTCGGCGTTTAAGGCCGTTTGACAATGGACTTAAACGCCGAAACAGCTGTCACTAAAAACAAAAATAAATAGAAAAACTTAAAATAGCAGAACTCAATAATAATAATGTTAAATTTAATTCAATTGAATTATATAAAAAATATTTTAATTGGTGCAATATCAAGAATATCAACCAAATTAGCAAATGGACATTGAGATAGCGTGGATACGTAGAGAGGATGAACATAAGAAGAGTGTCAGGAGATTGCATGACGCGCAATTGAATGGAAGAAGAAGTGGGGTACGTCCCAGGTAGATATATCACGATCAAGTCGGAGGCTTAAGACTACATAGGCCTATCTTAGATGGAAAACCCGCAGAGATAGTCCCCTGTGATCCCAAACCTCCGAAGTAAACGTCGTAACTACGAACGAAATAAGTACTTATGGGGCGATATATGGATAATAACAAAGCTAGGAATACGTGCCAAACAGAGTTAGATGAAATTCCGCTATATCTGCCATTCCATTAGAGATGGTCGATATTCCTATCCCGGTCACAAGGAACCGGTTCCAATCCCGTCACTGGAATCGTCGATATTATTTGGCAGAATATCGCTGGCAATCCCCCCCCCCCCCATGACAAATCTTGTACTCGTAACTTTTCTGGTACCAAAAACTGGTTCCAAAAATAA